>CM024753.1:150873579-152073579 GCA_014218235.1 Colocasia esculenta | reverse complement strand
TGGATGAATCTGGTGTAATTCTAAGAAACAAGGCCAGACTGGTGGCTCAAGGCTATTGTCAAGAGGAAGGCATAGATTTTGATGAAACCTATGCACCAGTGGCTAGACTTGAGGCCATTAGAATGCTACTAGCTTATGCTTCTGCATTAGATTTAAAGTTATTTCAAATGGATGTTAAATCTGCATTTCTAAATGGTTTTATAAAAGAAGAAGTTTATGTGGAACAACCGCCGGGTTTTGATGATACAGACTTTCCGAATCATGTTTTTAAGTTGCATAAGGCTCTATATGGTTTAAAACAAGCACCTAGAGCCTGGTATGAAAGACTTAGTTCTTTTCTCACAAAACATGGTTTCAATAGAGGTCAAGTAGATAGCACTCTTTTTATAAAAACAAAAGCCAAAAATATACTGTTGGTTCAAATTTATGTGGATGACATCATCTTTGGATCTACTGATGAATCCTTGTGCAAGTATTTTGAAAAGCTAATGCAGGGGGAATTTGAGATGAGTATGATGGGAGAGCTCAACTACTTCCTTGGACTTCAAATCAAACAAGGAAAGGAAGGAATTCACATCTGTCAAGCAAAGTACACCAGAGAACTGCTGAAGAAATTTGGATTTGAAAACACCAAGCCACTGTCAACACCAATGAGTACATCAACTAGGTTGGACAATGACAAGGATGGTAAGAAAGTAGATCAAAAGATCTACAGAGGTATGATAGGTTCATTACTTTATCTAACCGCAAGTAGACCTGATATATTATTTAGTGTATGCATGTGTGCTAGATATCAAGCCGACCCTAGAGAATCACATTTAATTTCTGTCAAAAGGATTTTCAGATACTTAGCCAGGACTCATGATCTAGGACTATGGTATCCAAACTCCTGTGATGTAAAATTAGTAGGGTATTCTGATGCTGATTATGCTGGATGCAAGGTAGATAGAAAAAGCACCAGTGGTTGCTGTCAATTTCTTGCAGGGTGTTTAATCTCATGGTCCTCAAGGAAACAAAATTCAGTAGCACTATCTACAGCTGAAGCCGAGTACGTAGCTGCTGGAAGTTGCTGTACACAACTCTTATGGATAAAGCAACAACTTGAGGATTTTGGACTCAAAGTCAAGAAAATTCCTCTGCTATGTGACAACACCAGCGCTATCAACCTCACCAAAAATCCAATTCAGCACTCCAGGACCAAACATATTGAGGTCAGATACCATTTTATTCGTGATCATGTAGCAAATGGCAATATTGAAATATCGTTTATTGATACAAATAATCAGCTAGCAGATATTTTCACAAAGGCCTTACCTGAAGAGAGATTTACATCTCTTAGAAGGGAGTTAGGCATGTGTATTTTGTGAAAAGATCTTCATTTAAAGCTGGTATAAAAATTCTCAGAATTTAAGAAGGTTCTCTCTCTCTCTCTTTCTGTGTCAAAATCAATTCAAAAGTCTCAGTTTAAGCGTTCCGTCCGATAAGTCATAGTCCTTCAAGGCGGTCAACCTCGCTTGTCGTTTTCTGACGCCTCACCTTTTGGAGCATTTATATTCTTTAAATCGATGCGTTAACGATTCCTCTTCCTCATTCACTTTTTCCCTCTTTCGTCCCGACGCATGAGCCGATGCCCTAGCGACTCTTGCCTCTACCCTCTGCAAATTTGAAGCTTCCATCTCCTTCCCGCGAAATCGTTTGAGGGTTTCCTCTCATCACCCTTCTCGTCACCCCTTCAAACCTTCTCCCACCTGAATCCATGGCCGCACCAGCTATTGCCGGAAGTGTGGGTGGCTACAGCGCCGAATACCTCTCCCCAGCGCAGGAGGAGCGTTTCACCTTTGTGAAGACAAAGCTCTGTGGTCACAAGGAAGTAGATGTTTCAGATCTGCAGAAAAATGGAATGAGCAGCCTCATTGAGAAGATCGACCAGATGAAGTGGAAAGGGCTTACCACTTGCTCAGAGGTAAGTTATCCGGACCTGGTAAAGGCGTTCTTTGTATGCTTAAGAACAGAAGAAGATGGGGCCCTCGTTTCTTCAGTCAAGGGCACCGTAATCAGAATCGACCAGGAATTGCTTAGGATGCTATTTGGAGTAAGCATATCGGGCTTCAGTGGAATTCATTCTGTAGATACCCAAGAAAAGGGTTTGGGGATTGTTGGGCCAGGGTTCAAGATGAGGGATGGCAAGCTAGATATCAATCAGTTAAGTGCCTTCAACCGCCTCCTTCACTTTATCGTTTGTCAGATTTTGGTTCCCCGAAGTGCAACCTTCTCCGCTTGCACTAAGGCTGACTCCGATCTGATGTACTGGGCCATTAAAAATGAGGAAATCAATATGGCCGCAGTGATGATGGAGAGAATGAAATTTGCCAGGGAGCAGATTTGGGACACTAAAAGCAAGTTGAATGTGTCCCTTCCCTATGCCCATTTACTCACCAGAATCTTCAGACACTTCGGTGTAGATGTCTCAGGGGCAGTTGTGGAGAAGATGGGCCAAGCTATCAGGTCCAGAAACTTAAAGAAGAGCGGTTTTTCAGTAGTCAATGGGGTCTGGTTCAAGGCTTCAGTTGCAGAAGGTGAAGGTCTCATTGGTGAGCCTTCAGTTACTCAAACCCAGTCAGAGGCAGATTCTGTGATGCCCGAATTGCCACTGGAATCAGGTTCTGTTCCAGTCTTGTAGAAACAGAGCAGGAAGGGCCATCTATGGCCAGAAATCAGTCAGAGGCAGCAACAGCAGTGAGGGCAGAGGAAGACAGGCCAGCTACAGCAGATCCAGTTGTGCCTCCTGTTGAAAGGAGAATTGAGGACATTCTTCCTGAAGACATCCTGCCTGTTATGGAGCAGTCTGTGGCATCAGGCCACATCTTTGTAGACGGTCCAGTAGAAGAAGAGCAGCAAAATCCTAAGGATAATTCAATGGAAATGGATGCTCCCTGTCAGGGGGAGACTGGTGCAGTTGCAGAAGATGCTCCACTTGAGGGGGAGCAATCCCAAGAGACACCAGATGTTGCACCTCCAGCCACCAGCGATCAGGAGGAAGACCAGAGAGAGTCTGAAAATTTGGATGCCAGAGAAGGGGAGACAGCTAGTTCATCAAGCTCTGATGAGGACAATAATCCACCTCCTCCAGCTACAAAGGGCAAAGAGAAAGATATAGCTCCTGAAGTACCCCTTTTAGCTGATGCACCATTTGAAAGACAGGTCAAGCAAAAGATTATCATCAATTTAAAACCTGTGATTGAGAGGTTGGATGCTCAGGGTGAGCTGCTTTGCTCACTTCAGACTGATGTGAACTCCATCTTTCTAAGCCAAGCTTCAGCCCGCAAGGAATTGGTTCAGATTCGCTCTGCCATGACATGGTTTCATCAGGAAATGGGGACCATGAAGAATATGCTATCTGACATCCTTCAGGCAGTTGGAGCTCAAGCTCCTGATCCTCCAGCAGCTCAGGAGCCTCACTCAAGTGTACCTGAGCCCTCCGGGCAGTCAGCAGCAGCAGCAGAAGGGCCAGCTGAAGAGTCAGGGCCAACAGGGCCAGCTGAAGAGTCAGGGCCAACAGGGCAAGCTGAAGAGTCAGGGCCAGCTGAAGAGTCAAGGCCATCAGGGCCAGTTGTGATGGAATCAGGGCCACCAGGGCCGGCAGTGTTGGATCCTTTGCCTCCCTTGCCTGAAGAAGTGGTTTCAGATCCTCCACCCCTTGCTCCCACTTCTACCAACACTCCCATTCCTCCTTCTCCACCCTCCAACTCCACAGCTCCACCTGCTCCACCTCCCTTCAAAAAGCCCAGATCCAGGCCCATTTCCTCTCCCACACCTTTTCCTCCTCATCCCATCACATCCTCTCCTGTTTCTTCTACTTCTCATCTTTCCTCTGCTCAAGAATTTGAGGCCCCTCCAGCATCCTCAGCTGGAGCCTCATCCTCTTCTGGTACATCTTCACTTCCAGAAGTAGGATCTCTCAATTCTGATGCATTTCTGAACCCCCCTGCACCTCCCTCCTTTATCACTATTATTCCTACAGATGTCCAAGTCGACTCACCCTTTCTTGATAAAATCAAGGATGAGTTTGAAGAGGTCATTCTTAAATCTGTGCTAAAGGTAGGTGACCACCTTTCCAAGACAGACTCTTCCAGTACTGTCTCCAAGAAACGAAAGCTTTCTTCCTCCACATCTCCTCTTTACCCTCCCTTGTGGTTTTCTCTTACAGTCACCCACAAGCATACCTCTCTGTACAAAGAATACCTTCAAAAGGTTGTCTTTGCCACTCTTCACAATCTTCCTTTTCTTAACCTCTCTGACCATTTAGATGTTATTCTTCCCTATACTCCTCTGTCTAAAGCCGACAAATCCAAAATCTTCTCCTCAGCCCACTCCAAAACTGAGGAGCAATGGGCTAAATCTCATAAAGATCTGTACAGTCGCTTCCTTCAGGCTAAGGCAGCAAGGTTTCCACCCAGGGATCACTCCTTGACCCTTTCTGAGTGGTTTCAGTTTCACCACCAGAACACCTGGGCTCCTGCCATTCAGAAGCTCATCAAGCTGGTCAGGCATTTCCAAACATTCAACAACTACAGGTATCTCAACAATTTACCTGAAGTTCAGCTCAGCCAGTTCAAGAGAGCCATCAAGGTCCTAACCCACTCTGAGCAGTCTGAGGAAATCAGAGTAGATTTTGCCACTCTTAATTTACCTGAAGAGATTTTCCTGCCTCAGATTCATTTCCTGATTATGGAATCTTCGGTTGGTTCCATCATTTTTGAGCGTTTTGCAAGGGTTATGGGCAGAATCAAGATTCAGAAAGGCCTTCAGGTTGGTTTTCCTAGATTTCTTTTCCGGGAATACCATAGAGGGTTTGTCAACTCTGCTGTCCTTGCCCCTCTCCTCTCAGAATGTGAAAGGCTGAATGCCTCCGATTGGTCCAAGCTTTACTCTCTGTCTGCTCAGCAGCTAGCACATCTGAATGCTGCTCAAGCCAGGGAAGGAAAAGCTCCTATCTCTCCTGCAACCTTCTTGGATATGAATTCAATCCAGCTGGTCTTTGATCCCTACCACGTTTGGGCTGAAAGATACAAAGTGTTTTTAGCTCTTCGCCAGGAACTCAAGGACAAACAGATTTTCTACCCTGTCACCATGGATCAGTTTCTTGCCTGTGCAAGTTT
This sequence comes from Colocasia esculenta, assembly GCA_014218235.1. Lineage (NCBI taxonomy): Eukaryota > Viridiplantae > Streptophyta > Magnoliopsida > Alismatales > Araceae > Colocasia > Colocasia esculenta. The sequence goes on along the minus strand of CM024753.1, from coordinate 152,068,420 downwards.
TGGTAAAACAATCATCACCTGCTCCTCCATGGATCCAGACGAGTATGACCTGTTTCTTACCAAGCAGCGCAGCCTCTATCTATCCAAGATGGCTCCAATCATGGGACCATCCTTCTCCATTGAGAGCGGTGCCTTTAGGCAATTCTTCAAGCGTCAGGAAGAGCAAGCCTGGGAAGCTATTTCTCATTATGCCTCCCTTCTCTCTCCTGCTTATTATTTGCCTGTACCTCCTCAATCTTAAATGAATGGATTGTGCTCCTTCTCCTCATTGTCTCTTATTCTTTGTCTCTTTCCTTTTGCTTTTTGCTTAATGACAAAAAGGGGGAGAATGATTACCTACTTGTGTCTGACACATTCCTGAATCATGACTCAAGTACTTTAATTCATGTTTAATACTCAGTACTACTTAAATATTGATCATAGTTTTGTCATCACCAAAAAGGGGGAGATTGATGAACAGTCCATCCCCATGTACTTTTAAATTAATTACTTGCCTATTTTGGTGATAAACAAAACACTGTCAAAAGTTTCTCTAACCTTGTTTATCTAGCCATAAGCACAGGAATTACCCAAAGAAAGTCAAGCATTTGTGGTAAGTCTTACATACATCTTTTTCAGAAGAGCCATAATAATTCCTTCATTAGTTATAACGACTCTGTAAGTTATCGTAACGACTTCCTCAGAAGTTATAACGACTTGCTCATTATAACGACTCTGTAAGTTATCGTAACGACTTCTTCAGAAGTTATAACGACTTGCTCATTATAACGACTCTGTAAGTTATCGTAACGACTTCTTCAGAAGTTATAACGACTTGCTCATTATAACGACTCTGTAAGTTATCGTAACGACTTCTTCAGAAGTTATAACGACTTGCTCATTATAACGACTCTGTAAGTTATCGTAACGACTTCTTCAGAAGTTATAACGACTTGCTCATTATAACGACTCTGTAAGTTATCGTAACGACTTCTTCAGAAGTTATAACGACTTGCTCATTATAACGACTCTGTAAGTTATCGTAACGACTTCTTCAGAAGTTATAACGACTTGCTCATTATAACGACTCTGTAAGTTATCGTAACGACTTCTTTAGAAGTTATAACGACTTGCTCGTCATAACGACTCTGTAAGTTGTCGTAACGATTTCTTTAGAAAGTTACAACGACTTGCCATGTTTCATAACGATTTCTTTTATCATCTGTTATAGAACGACTTAGTTGTGGTAACGATTTCATAAGTTATCATAACGACTTCTTATTAGCCTACAGCAACTTGATCATAACGATTCTATCAGATTTTCACAACGACTGCATAAGTCATGTTTCCATTAATTAAACGTTTTTCCTTGATTTAATCTACGTTGAATAGTCAAAGTCGCATCTCGTCTGATTGACTGCCATGCATTTAAAAAAGACTGAACGTATCTCTGCATGGACACAGAACATATCTTCCATTCTGGTGTATTCTCTGCATGCATCTTTTAGAACGATAAAGTATTACTACTATATTTGTGTCTATCTGCTTTGACGTTGATTGACATCTGGAGATAGTATAGCTGTCTACCATTAAAGCTCAACCTTGCAGAACCTTAAGGATGTACTATCCTACAACAACGGACACAGAAGGAACTACAAGCAAACTCAGAAGATCTTATCTCTTTGCGTGCTCCAAAGAACAAAAGACTGTTGACAGGAAGCTTCCACAAAACCTTCAGTCTAACGTACACCAAAGCTGTGAGACAACGGTCATCTCCTTGTCCTCATTCAAATCGGAGATACAAATACAAGATGAAGCTCGGAAGACAAAGAATCGAGAAAATTCAATTCATATTGAAGAGCGGCTAGAACTCTGCAGCTTTCAAGTCTTCAAATTTTTCTCTAGAGCCAGAAATTCAGTCTTTTCGATCTTGGCTCTTAGCTCCCTGTGCTGTGAGAAGAAAAATTAAGGAAGAGCTAGTTTAGTTCTGAGAGAGTGCACTTTGTGTAGATCTTCGTCTCTCAGTGCTTGTAGCTTCAGATTGAGTTTTGTAAAAGCTTGATCTAGGGGCTAGTCTTTTTCTCTCAAGAATTTTCCTGTGTTATTCCCTTCGTGTGTGAAGGAAGACCTGGTGGTTTCCAGGGTGGTGTTTTTCCCTTCGTGCGTGAAGGAAGACCTGGTGTTACCAGGGTGTTGTGTTCCCTTCAGGGGTGAAGGAAGACCAGCTAAGCTGGGTGGTTGTTTTTGTCCATAGGGGGACTGTACCCCAGTTAGTGAAATCCTGAGGGTTGCTCAGGGACTGGACGTAGGACTCCTAAGGAGAGGAGATCCGAACCAGGATAAATCTGTGTGTTGTGTGATTGTCTTCTTTGTGTGATTGTTGTTTTTACTAACCATTACTAATCCCTTTCAAGAACTCTTTATGTTTGTTTGAGTTCAGGTTTTTATCAGATAAACTTTTAAAGACCCATTCACCCCCCCCCTCTGGGTTAGCCAACCGGGCAACACCTTCACTCCTCTACCTATCCTCCCTAAGCCTCATCCACCTCATCCCCTTCGGAGAGGACGGATTAGTCTGAATCTTTCCCAAAGCAAGCTTCCCAATGCCTACTTCCTCCGAGTTTCAAGCTCCCGAAGTACAAGCAAGTATGACGGGACCTGTGACGGCCCCTCATTATACCGGTACGGTTATACCAACCCACGTCGGTATAGCAAGAGTCCTCACAGTGGGACATTTACCCAAACGATACATACAGCTGAGATACACGTGAATATACAACAGAGTAGCGGAAGTAAAAGACAACTGTCTCCATTCATTCATCTCCACATTTAACATACATGAAGTTTGAAATTAACAATAAGGAACTAAAAGTTCACATAATTTAAATTGCTGAAATGAAAATACATAATGTCCACACTTATACATTCTTTTCATGATAATTCTACAATGTTCAAAGTACATACTATGAAATACACAAATCACAATGAAGCTCCAAAACTAGCTAATCTCCACGCTCGGAGTCCGTCTCCACTGTCTCCTCCAAAGGTGCCACGTCACCAACTACACCTGTACGCCGAAGCAAGGAGTGAGTCCAAATACTCAGCAAGAAACACTACTCATAACATACACGTATAAGTCATAGGGGTTTCTACATGCACATTCAACATTTACAACACATGGCATGCTAGTCATTCGGGGGTTTCAACCTATCAAGAAAGTTTTACAAGTTTATACATGGATCATGCTTTCAGATTTCTAAGAATAAAACTTTACCTATCACATGCTCTCTATTCAATTTACTCATGAAATTTTGTCTTTAAAGAACAGAGACATGAGAGCTACCCACATGAACATTGTGCATACATGAAAGGAAAACACGACTAGTATGGATCCTACATGTTTTTAAACACATACATAGACATTTTCACATGATTTAAGTTGCTGGTTTCACACGGTTTAATGGCTGAAAACCTATACATGAGAGCTACAATATCGCTTAAAACAAATCATGTGAATAACCGATCATGCTATTTTCACACGTGCTCATTAATTATCCCTAACATGGATTCTAGGCATTTTTGCACACATACACATGATAATAACAACATGAATTTACTGATTTCACATGGTTTCAGATTTGTCTCACATGGATTTCAACAACATATTTTCACATTTAGAATTTCACATTTTCTTTACACAAGTTTTCTCTTTCACATGGTTACACTTTGCACATACACATTCACATTGTTAACTTTCACATTTACACATGGACACATAGTCCAAACCACCAAAGAAGGACATATACACATCGCATTACACATAGACGCCATCTAGGCAATCCAATGGCGACTCTTGGACTGTGCAGACCGGGAGAACAAGTCTCCATCCTAACCAGTGGTACTTGTCCACCTCCAGGATTTCCCCCTAATGCCCTTAGGGTCACTTACACACTGAACTTTCTCAGGGGGACGTTTCCCCGATACAGTTCCACTGCCCTCTGTGGAAGCAAAGTCACACTTGGCACAATTTACACATTTACACATTTTACCAATTTTTTTCACATGGTTTACACATATCACTTTTCATCTCATTCACTTTCTCACTCACATGCACATCTCTGTTTTTCCTAACATGGCACTACAGATTTTAGGAGCTTAACACACAGAAATTTCATCATTCAAGTTACGTTTAAGCACTATCTAATCACATTACGATATCATACGTAGATTACTAAATTTCACATGGAAAATACATAACTTCTTATATACTGGTTCAAATGGCCTGAAATTTTAACCACATGCTATTTTCTGTTTCTAGATCATACACCCAATTTTTCAGATTTTTCTGAGCTAAATGGAATTTACAGTAAATAAAACACCTATTTAGCATGTTATTCACAACTTAAGTTAACATGAGGTTTAACATATCATGCGATTATGCCACTTGCTGTTTTAACAAAGATTACTATCATATACATGATCTGAGAATACAGAACTATCCTAAATCATACAATCACAAATCGATCACCACAACCATTCTTGCATGCCTTTCTAGTTACCGAACCGAATTTATTTGCAACTCATGCAAGCAATGGACAAATTATCAAAATTGAGAATACATATACTGATCTACAAATCTTCATGCTTTGACAAAACTAAGGCATTCAGACTAATCCTAACCATGAAACATGGATTGGCAAGAATTTCAACATTTCATGCTTACACATTCACGGTATAAAATTTCCTACATTCACCATCATACATCACACTCATCCACACACCACAATTGACAATATACATAGTGTATAGGGTTACCATATATCCTCATCACGGAAACCATACCGAAAATAGTCGATAGGAAGGGCAAAACAGGTCACTGTTCTGTCCAGAGGAACTTGCCGGTAGTCTCCGGCCGCTGACTAATGGTCAGCGGCATGGTCGATGGACGCCTAGCATGATATCGGCGTCCATTGACCTTGCCGTCAATGCAGGTGTGTGCGGAAACACAGACTCGAGCACTCATACTTGGGTGAATGGCAGGGTCTAGGACTCGAGGAAAAATCCATAATAATTATAGAAACGACCTAGACACATACGGGAACATCATGGATAGGTCACTTGCCTTTTAAAAATTGCACCAAGGGATCTAGGGCTCGGTGAAGCTCTCCTTGGGGTGTCCCAAGAAGCCTCCAAATGAACTCTCCTCCGGGTTCTTGAGCGAGATCCACAGCAAGCCGAGGTCGGGGAAGCCTTCCTCGATGATCCTTCTAGCCTCCAGTTGCAGTGGAACGCCGGATCAAGCTTCAGAAGTTCGGATTTTTGGGTGAAAAGGTGGGGTTTTCCTCAATTTCTCTCTAGGGTTTTTTTTTTTCTCTTTTCTCCTCTTGCAAGGGTGAAGAGAGGAGTGGGAAGAGGCCATTTCGGGTTCAGACATAAGGAGAGCCTCTCTCCCACTCATAGGGTGACTTGACAGCCTTCAGAGCCGTTGGGGACAGCCCCCCAATGGCTGGCTTTCTTGTTTCAGAAGCTTGCAGCTCTGCTGCGCATGCAGGCCAGAGAGATTGGTGTCCATATCGCTGGATGCCCGGATTAGTGTTGGCGTCCATGTCTGGACGCTGACACTACCTCAACGGCCTGGGGTTGACGCCAAGGTGGCCTTCGGCCAGAACTCTAAAATATGCAGAAAACATGCATACCATGCGTATATACATGCAATATGTATATGGTATTATATCCATACTATCACCATGCAATACATATATTATTTATATTTAATATAAACACATGCACACGTACTTGTACTAATTAATACGTACGTAAATATATACATACATACACAAGCACAAATATACACACACAAATACAAATAATGCAACGTAAATTCGAGGGCCTTACACCCTCTCCCCCTTAAAGAAACTTCGTCCTCGAAGTTAGAACGACACTACTCAAACAAAAGGGGATACTTCTTCTTCATCGCATCCTCAAGCTCCCACGTAGCCTCCTCACGTGAGAAGTTCCGCCATAGAACCTTCACCGACACGATACTCTTGTTTCGGAGATGTTGAACCTTTCGGTCAAGAATGGCTACTAGTTGCTCGACATACGAAAGATCTGGCTGGATCTCCACTGGCTCATGACTAATCACATGAGACGGATCTCGGACATACTTCCTAAGCATAGATACATGGAATACCGGGTGAACGCTAGCCAAAGCTGGGGGTAAACCTAGCTCATACGCCACGCTGCCCAAACGTCTGAGAATCTCATATGGGCCAACGAATCTAGGGCTTAGCTTGCTATGCCTGCCAAATCTGACAACTCCATGAGTAGGCAATATCTTCAAGAAGACATGATCGCCAACCTCGAACTCCAAATCCTTTCTCCTGTTGTCGGCATAACTCTTCTGCCTATCCTGTGCCGCAACAAGCCTTTTCCTGATAAGCTGAATCTTATCCGAGGTTTCCTAAACTAACTCCAGTCCGATCAACTGCCTATCACCAGTCTCCTCCCAACATAAAGGAGACCTGCAGGGCCTACCATACAATGCCTCGAATGGAGCCATACCAATACTAGCATGAAAGCTGTTGTTGTATGCGAACTCCACGAGAGGTAAATGACGCTCCCAATCATCCTTCCAATCCAGAACACACGCTCTCAATATATCCTCGAGCGTCTGGATAGTCCTCTCGGACTGTCCATCGGTCTGGGGATGAAACGCCGAACTGAGCTTAAGCTCCGAACCTAACGCATCTTGAAGACCCTTCCACAATCTCGAAGTAAATCTCGGATCTTGATCCGAAATGATCGACTTCGGCACACCATGCAATCTAATGATACTACTAACATACAATCTAGCTAAACTCTCTACTGACTGCTTCTTCTTCATAGGCAAGAAGTGAGCAGTCTTCGAGAACCTATCTACCACTACCCAAATCGAGTCATTGCCCCTTCTAGATCGAGGCAAACCCGATACGAAGTCCATAGTGACAGCTTCCCACTTCCACACCCGGATATCCATCCTCTGCATAAGGCCGGATGGTCGCTGCCGCTCGGCTTTCACTTGCTGACATACTAGACATCTAGACACATAATCCGCAACATCCTTCTTCATGCCGGACCACCAAAATGATCTCTTCAGGTCTTGATACATCTTAGTGTTACCCAAATGAATAGAGAATCGCGATCTATCAGCCTCCGCTAACATATGCTCACGGACATCTACTACATCAGGGACACAAACACGGTGCTGAAATCTAATCACACCGTCCTCATCACGAGCAATGCCCGCCTTACCCACTAACTCTAACAATCTAGGGTCGGCTTTCTGCTGCTTAATCACCTCATCCAAAACTGAGGATCTAAGGGATAGCTGAGCTACAAAAGCCTAACACAGCGATGGCTCTAACTCGGTCATAGAGCACGCTGCATCCTCCAACATCTTCCAATCCTGCTGGAGCGAAGACCTCTTTCTACTAAGAGCATCCACTACGACGTTCACCTTTCCAGGATGAAACTGAAGGTCGAAGTCATAGTCCTTCAAGAACTCAATCCATCTCCTCTGCCTCAGGTTTAATTCCTTTTGGGAGAAAAGATACTTCAAGCTCTTGTGGTCGGTAAACACCTCAAATCTGACACCATAAAGATAGTGCCTCCAGATCTTTAGTGCATGAACCACAGCTGCGAGCTCTAAATCATGAGTCGGATAGTTCCTCTCATGCTCCTTCAACTGACGAGAATCATAAGCCACTACCCTCTCTCGCTGCATGAGTACACAGCCTAAACCAATCTGAGATGCATCCGTATAAATGGCAAAGCCCTCTAGACCACTAGGCAATACCAATATCGGAGCAGAAGTAAGCTTAGCCTTCAATAGCTGAAAGCTACGCTCACATGCCTCAGACCATACGAACTTCTCTCCTTTCTGGGTCAGCTTTGTCAAAGGGGCGGCGATGGATGAGAAACCCTCAATGAATCACCGATAATAACCAGCTAACCCAATGAAACTACGAATCTCCAAAGGAGTCTGGGGAATCTCCCAATCCATAACTGCTTGGACCTTTGCTAGATCAACTGCAACACCAGCGCCGGAGATAACATACCCGAGAAAGTGAACCTCGCGCAACTAGAACTCGCACTTGCTGAACTTCGCATACAGCTTGTGCTCACGGAGAACCTCTAAGACTAACCTCAAATGCTGACGATGTGTGGCCTCATCCAGAGAATAGACCAACATGTCATCAATAAACACAACAACAAAGCTATCTAAGTACGAACTAAACATTCGGTTCATGAGATCCATGAACGCTGCAGGGGCGTTGGTCAATCCAAAAGGAAGGACCAAGAACTCATAATGTCCATAATGGGATCTAAATGCCGTCTTGGACACATCCTCACTCCTAATCCTCAACTGATGATAACCAGATCGCAAGTCAATCTTAGAGAAGATTGATGCATCCTGCAACTGGTCAAACAGATCATCAATCCGAGGTAAGGGATACCTGTTCTTCACAGTCACTTGGTTCAACTTCTTATAATCGATGCACAACCGAAGTGACCCGTCTTTCTTCTTGACGAACAATACAGGTGCGCCCCAAGGGGAAACACTAGGGCGAATGAATCCCTTATCAAGCAATTCTTGCAATTGCTTCCTCAACTCTGCTAACTTTGCAGGTGCCATCCGATATGGGGCCTTCGAGATAGGAGAGGTGCCTGGAAGCAACTCTATGGTGAACTCTATCTCCCTATTCGGTGGCAATCCAGACAAGTCATCGGGAAAGACATCTGGAAATTCCTGCACCACATCGATCTCTGCAAGAGTCAGTGACGAACCAGCATCGGGTACTAGCATAACGCTGGCAAGAAATAAGTCACATTCCTTGTTCACCATGTGCATCGCCTTCATGGCAGAGATAACTAACTTTCCCGCTAAGTTCTTTGGCAAGGGATGAGAGAACTCGTCCTCACCAGGAATGCGGAAAACAATCCTCTTCCGACGACAATCCACTAACCCATAGTGCTCCTCTAGCCAATCCAGACCAAGAATACAATCATAGTCCTTCTTCTTTAGCAAGAAGAAACACCCATCTAGGAATCTATCCTCAATGCACACAGGTAATGACGGAATGCACTTCCTAGTCGATACCGTACCTGCAGGGGTGTGCACAGACAAAGGAACCTCTAACTCCTCAGACTCTATGCCTGACTCTAGGGCTAATTGCCTAGTGAACCGCTCGAAAATGAACGAGTGAGTAGCACCCGTATCAAACAAAACCCGAGCATGCACACCGAAAAGTAAAACTGTACCTTCGGTGACATGCTCCGCTTGCTCGGCATCCTCGCGAGCTAAAGCAAACACTCGAGCTGGGGCTCGAGGCCTTCCTGGTCTTCCTGTAGCTGGCGCGGCTGCCGCTACTACTGGTGCTGGCGTTCCACACTGAGCTCCTTGCTGAAGTCTTGGGCACTCTTTGATCTTGTGGTCGCTGCTCCCACACTTCAAGCATCTACCCGCTACTAACCAACACTCGGAACCACCGTGTGTCTTCCCGCAGTGGGGACACTCTTTCTTCACACCAGGGGAACATACAGAAGGTACCTGAGTGTTGCTGACTGTCATTGGTTTCTGCGGTGTCTGGTACACCGTTTTCTTCTTATCCTGCCACTGGAAAGTCGCTGCCGGCCTCTTCTGCGAAGCCTTCTTTTCCTCCAGATACTACTCCATTTCTCCCTCCTGCCTGCAGGCAGTGCTGAGGGCCTCGTCTAGCATGCGGTGGTCAAACGCCATGAGTCTCGTCCACAGTGATGGCTTGAGTCCCATCACGAACTTCTTGGTCTTCCTACGCTCATCCTCTACGATATGCGGTGCATACTTAGAAAGTTCAGAAAATCTTGCCTCGTATTCCAGCACGGTCATGGAGCCTTGCGTCAGGGATAGAAATTCTTGCTCCATCTTGTCCTGGATATGCTCTGGGACGAACATGGCTCGGAAGAGCCTCACGAACGCGTCCCACGTCACGTCTACTGCTCCATCCTCAAAGCGTGTACGAAGTAGGGAGGACCACCATACATCCGCTCTCTCCTGTAATACACCTTCATAAGTTCCATCCAAACCAATCTAACTCAGCAAAACATACAAACATATTAAATTAACACATACCTGTAGCATGTAGGTGGCTAATGTCACCTTATCCTCATCAGGGCACCTGATGGCTCGGAAGATTTTCTCCGTCTCCCTCAACCAGCTTTCTGCCATTAATGGATCACACTCCCCCTTAAAAGAGGGTGGGGTCATCCTCTTGAATCGCTCCATGATGGATGGTCCACCATGGTCCTGAGCTGGTGCCTGAGCCTGCTACATTAAACAGAAATAATACACAATAAACACAATATCATGCAATTTAAATAGAAAACTACTAGTTGTTTAATTATTCTACCTGGGCCTCCAACTGGGCCTGGAGTGCTGCTTGGGTATGAGCCTGCGTCTGCATGGCTTGCACCAGACCTTGCATGAATACTCCGTAGTCCACAGGCGGCGGTGGGGGAAGTACAGGGCCTCGCGGTGCCGGGGCCTATTGCTCCGCCCGATCATCACGTCGCGGCTCGTCCTCACGGGCCGACGCTCCACCACGCCTACCTCTCGAAGCCATGGCTGTAATAGAATTTCAGCCAACATTAGAGCTAGGTTATTAAGTTTTCTAACCATTTTCTTATCTATCTTTCACTTCTTATTAGTGTTTTCTACACATGTGGACATACTTAGCATGCAATGGGGATGATGACTTAGGTATATTGATGTGCAATCTCAACCGGTCTCTCTGATACCAATCTCTGGGACGGCCCTCATTATACCAGTACGGTTATACCAACCCACGTCGGTATAGCAAGAGTCCTCACAGTGGGACATTTACCCAAACGATACATACAGCTGAGTTACACGCGAATATACAACAGAGTAGCGGATGTAAAAGACAACTGCCTCCATTCATTCATCATCCACATTTAACATACATGAAGTTTGAAATTAACAATAAGGAACTAAAAGTTCACATAATTTAAATTGCTGAAATGAAAATACATAATGTCCACACTTATACATTCTTTTCATGATAATTCTAATACAATGTTCAAAGTATATACAATGAAATACACAAATCACAAAGAAGCTCCAAAACTAGCTAATCTCGGCGCTCAGAGTCCGTCTCCACTGTCTCCTCCAAAGGTGCCACGTCACCAACTACACCTGTACGCCGAAGCAAGGAGTGAGTCCAAAGACTCAGCAAGAAACACTACTCATAACATACACGTATAAGTCATAGGGGTTTCTACATGCACATTCAACATTTACAACACATGGCATGCTAGTCTTTCGAGGGTTTCAACCTATCATGAAAGTTTTACAAGTTTATACATGGACCATGCTTTCAGATTTCTAAGAATAAAACTTTACCTATCACATGCTCTCTATTCAATTTACTCATGAAATTTTGTCTTTAAAGAACCGAGACATAAGAGCTACCCACATGAACATTGTGCATGCATGAAAGGAAAACACGGCTAGCATGGATCCTACATGTTTTTAAACACATACATAGACATTTTCACATGCTTTAAGTTGCTGGTTTCACACGGTTTAATGGCTGAAAACCTATACATGAGAGCTACAATATCTCTTAAAACAAATCATGTGAATAACCGATCATGCTATTTGCACACGTGCTCATTAATTATCCCTAACATGGATTCTAGGCATTTTTGCACACATACACATGATAATAACAACATGAATTTACTGATTCCACATGGTTTCAGATTTGTTCCACATGGATTTCAACAACATATTTTCACATTTTCTTTACACAACTTTTCTCTTTCACATGGTTACACTTTATACATACACATTCACATTGTTCACTTACACATTTACACATGGACACATACACATTACACATTTTAGGTGCCATGACACATAGTCCAAACCACCAAAGAAGGACATATACACATCGCATTACACATAGACGCCATCTAGGCATTCCAATGGCGACTCTTAGACTGCGTAGACCGGGAGAACAAGTCTCCACCCTAACCAGTGGTACTTGTCCACCTCCAGGATTTCCCCCTAATGCCCTTAGGGTCACTTACACACTGAACTTTCTCAGGGGGACTTTTCCCTGATACAGTTCCACTGCCCTCTGTGGAAGCAATGTCACACTTGGCACAATTTACACATTTTACCGATTTTTTTCACATGGTTTACACTTATCACTTTTCATCTCATTCACTTTCTCACTCACATGCACATCTCTATTTTTCCTAACATGGCACTACAGATTTCAGGAGCTTAACACACAGAAATTTCATCATTCAAGTTAGTTTTAAGCACTATCTAATCACATTACGATATCATACGTAGATTACTAAATTTCACATGGAAAATACATAACTTCTTGTATACTGGTCCAAATGGCCTGAAATTTTAACCACATGCTGTCTTAGGGTTCTACATCATACACCCAATTTTTCAGATTTTTATGAACTAAATGGAATTTACAGTAAATAAAACACCTATTTAGCATGCTATTCACAACTTAAGTTAACATGGGGTTTAACATATCATGCGATTTTGCCACTTGCTGTTTTAACAGAGATTACTATCATATTCATGATCTAATAATACAGAACTATCCTAAATCATACAATCACAAATCGATCACCACAACCATTCTTGTTTGCCTTTCTAGTTACCAAACCGAATTTATTTGCAACTCATGCAAGCAATGGACAAATTATCAAAATTGAGAATACATATACTGATCTACAAATCTTCATGCTTTGACAAAACTAAGACATTCAGACTAATCCTAACCATGAAACATGGATTGGCAAGAATTTCAACATTTCATGCTTACACATTCATGGTATAAAATTTCCTACATTCACCATCATACATCACACTCATCCACACACCACAATTGACAATATACATAGTGTATAGGGTTACCATATATCCTCATCACGGAAACCATACCGAAAATAGTCGATAGGAAGGGCAGAACAGGTTACTGTTCTGTCCACAGGAACTTAGCGGCAGTCTCTGGCCGCTGACTCATGGTCAGCGGCATGGTCGATGGACGCCTAGCATGATATCGGCGTCCATTGACCTTGCCGTCAATGTAGGTCTGTGCAAAAACACAGACCCGAGCTCTCATACTTCGGTGAATGGGAGGGTCTAGGACTCGAGGAAAAATCCATAAAAATAATAGAAACGACCTAGACACATATGGGAACATCATGGATGGGTCACTTGCCTTTTAAAAATTGCACCAAGGGATCTAGGGCTCGGTGAAGCTCTCCTTGGGGTGTCCCAAGAAGCCTCCAAATGAACTCTCCTCCGGGTTCTTGAGCGAGATCCACAGCAAGCCGAGGTCGGGGAAGCCTTCCTCGATGATCCTTCTAGCCTCCAGTTGCAGTGGAACGCCGGATCAAGCTTCAGAAGTTTGGATTTTTGGGTGAAAAGGTGGGGTTTTCCTCAGTTTCTCTCTAGGGTTTTTTTTCTTTTCTCTTTTCTCCTCTTGCAAGGGTGAAGAGAGGAGTGGGAAGAGGCCATTGCGGTTTCAGACATAAGGAGAGCCTCTCTCCCACTCATAAGGTGACTTGACAGCCTTCAGAGCCGTTGGGGACAGCCCCCCAATGGCTGGCTTTCTTGTTTCAGAAGCTTGCAGCTCTGCTGCGCATCCAGGCCAGAGAGATTGGCGTCCATATGGCTGGATGCCCGGATTAGTGTTGGCGTCCATGTCTAGACGCTGACACTACCTCAACGGCCTGGGGTTGACGCCAAGGTGGCCTTTGCCCAGAACTCTAAAATATGCAGAAAACATGCATACCATGCGTATATACATGCAATATGTATATGGTATTATATCCATACTATCACCATGCAATACATACATTATTTATATTTAATATAAACACATGCACACGTACTTGTACTAATTAATATGTACGTAAATATGTACATACATACACAAGCACAAATATACACACACAAATACAAATAATGCGACGGAAATTCGAGGGCCTTACAGAACCTCTGACCCCCAATTCCATCTTTCTAGATTTACCATGGATTCCCATCGATGGTTATATGATCCGGTTCTTTTAGTTCACCTCTTCCAACAATTGTTAGAAGGGGAAGCTTTGAGGTGGTTCACCTCCTTGCCCGCATCGGACCTCATTAATTTTCACATCGTCTCCGAGCGATTCATCTCGAACTTTTCGTATATGGCCACCCAAGTCCCTACACTTCCTGACTTGGTGGCGGAAAAGATGAAGCTAGACGAAGACTTTGTCACATTTGCCAACCGATGGAGATCCATGGCATCAAGGGCAGACATACCCATCCCAGAGTCCCAGGCCATAACTATGTTGGTTACCAACACCACCCCTGTGCTCCGCTCTATCTTAATGCTGAGTGAGTTCCCCTCATTCGCACATCTCTACAACCGAGCCAGGGTGGTTCAAAACCAATGTAAGGACTCTTCTCTGCCACACTTTTTTGAAGGGAAGCCCAAGGGACGCAAGGCTCCTGCGGCACCTACCACCGAGGGGGTGACCGTCAATGAGTCCATCAATGCTTGCAGTCAGCCATTGAGGCCTCCAAACAAGCCTTCCAATCCTCCATCTAATCTTTCCAACCCTCACCAGTTCCCGTCACACCCCTCCAAGCCTTACTCAGTAGTTCCCCCTCCTACTGGCTACACCCGGCCTGGCCCTAAGAGGTCTCATTACCCTCCTCTACCTGAGACCCTTGAGGACGTATTCTTCGTCCTTATGTCCTGCGATGCTATCCGACTCCCCCCACAAAGGGAGAACATCAACCCGAGGGTGGACACCTCCAAATATTGTCCTTACCACAGGGCCCATGGTCATTAGCTCCACAACTGCTTTACCTTCCGTGACTAGGTGTATGACATGAACGACCAGGGAAGGATTAATTGGGAGGACGTAAAGGTAGCCATAGAAAAGTCTAGGTATACCAAGAAAGAGCTGGGTATCTTCCAAAACCCCCTCCCCAACTACCAAAGCAACAATCCCTCCTCCTCTAAGTCCCAAGAAAATGTCCACACCATGACGCATTCAGAACCCCGGGTTGTGAGGAGAGAACAAAAGTGGGGGGTAGAAGGCTTTGAAGAATGGTACCCGTGTCCTTCCATAGGGTCTGAAGAACCCTCAGCCACTGTAGACGCCATTTTAGAGGAACGGCCTTTAGTCCTCATCCGACCTACCCGTCAAGAGGCCTACCCTCCTACCTTCCCTATCCATGAGCCGTCTGCCCCTGAGACCAGACCTCTCCAGCTAATCCTCCCCAAGTCTCAAGAAGATGTTCATGTCACACTTAGGAACTGGATCGTTCCTCCACCCCCGCGGCCTTCCCAAGATGATGAGGACAGTGGACCTCCACCACCTGCCAGCACCGAATATGATATTTTACAACATCTAGATAAGACTCCCGCGAGGGTGTCTATCTTAGAATTGATTTGGAAATCGCCATCTCATCAGTCCACCCTCCTCCAATTTCTCCAGAAAATCATGGTCAATGATGACCTTCCTCCCACTGGGGTTACTAATGCCATCCTCTCCCTCACCCAAGGACCTTCAATCTCCTTCTCGGACAAAGATCTTGCTACCCCCGAATGTCGTTCGCTCCCTCTCTGTCTTACCATTAACCTCAATGGGGTTTCGGTAGACTCCACTCTCATCGACACTAGGGCATCCATCAACGTATGTCCGATGAAAACCCTCAAGAAATTGGGTTTTGGGGAAGATAATCTGGAGAAAATCTACTCCACAATTGCTGTCTATGACAACTCCAAGAGGGTTGCCAAGGGTAAGATTGCTCTACAGCTTAAGATCGGACCTGTCACTATGTCTTTCGAGTTTCTAGTCCTTGACGTCGATCCGGCCTATAAGGCCATTCTCGATCGTCCCTGGTTAGAACAAACCTTAGGGGTCCCTTCCACCGCCCATCAGTGTTTCAAGTTTCCTTTTAAAGGGCAGGTCATCAAAATCAAGAGCATTCCTACCTTGGAAATTCTCAACTACATCACATCGGAGCAGATGCCACATCTTTTCATTCCGGATAAGGGGAAAAAGCCTGTCATGTCAATCTTTGATTTCCCCTTGCCCTGTGATCTCGGCCAACCTCCCCAGTCAGCTGAAGAATCCCATGACCCATGTCCCCAATGGAAAGGTTGGGAGGTAATGGCTAGGATTGGCTATATACATGGCCGAGGGTTGGGTAAGAACCAGTAGGGTCCTGTCCACCACACCCAAGTCAAGAGGCCGCTAGATAGGGCTGGTCTAGGTTTTCACCCAGACCCCATTCATCCAGACCCATTTATTCCCTATCAACCTCTTACCTGGACCCTGAAGGAACATTTTGTTCAGGGGCCCCTCCAACCGAGAACTCGGGAATCCGTGATAGAGGAGTTGTTCGACTCGGAGAGCGATGAAGAAGAGGACGTCTCCGAAGATTTTGGCCTTCTCTTACACTTCGGTTCTGACTCTCCATCTCCACCTTCCCCCTCTCCTTCACAACCTCTTCCAACTGTATGCCCAACACCTGACTCCCCTCCACCCTCAACTTCTTCTTTTTCCCTTCTTTCTCCACCCGTTCTTTCTCCATCCCTCGCATGGCCAGTCGAGGCTGCCTTAAGTCAACAACTTATGGTTCTAGGCCTTGATTCCCAAAAAAAAATGCCAATTTTGAAAATTGGAAATGCGAGGTCTCCATCGAGCACCCTTCCGCTTTTGAGTTTCTTCCGCTCGGCCAGGGGCCGACGCTCTCCAGCTTAGACTCTTTTCCTCGCCCCTCTAGGGGCACTTCCCCTGTACATAGTTTTGTACATAGAAGTCATGTACATAGTGGTCTAGATTTTAATTTAGAGTCTAGTCAAGGGTCCAGTCTAGGATTAGAAGAGTGTAGATCCTCTCAGCCATGTGTGCGCAAGGACAAGGGTAGGCATGTTCCTGCCCGTTATGTCATGGCTTTGGCTGAGAGGTGTGCCAAGTTAAGTCAAGTCCCAGAGTTTTTTGAGGAGCCTGCCCTTGTTGAATCTGATTTTGAAGAAGGCGACTCTGTAGATGATGGTTTAGGAGTTTATCTGCTAGATTTTGATGAGAAGGGTGAGCTGGGAGATCCTGGGTCGGAAGAAGAGGACCCAGTGACCTCCTATGTGGATGGCACAAAGAGGTTCGATGAGCCAACCATGGCTGCGGACGAGCCCACTAAAGAGGTCAACCTTGGCACTGAAGAATCCCCGAAAGTAGTTTTGATTAGTGCCAACTTGAGTGTTGAAGAAGAAGAAGCTCTGGTAGCTATTCTCAAAGAATTCTTCGATGGTTTTGCTTGGTCCTACAAGGACATGCCAGGACTTGACACCTCTTTGGTCGAGCATCGGTTGGTCCTAAAAGCTGACGCCAAAGCCGTCAAACAAAAGCTGAGAAGGCTACATCCCAAGCTTGCACTCAAGATCAAAGAGGAGGTTGACAAGTTGCATAAAGCCAAATTCCTTACGGTTGTGCTATATCCGCAATGGGAAGCTAATATCGTCCCTGTGATGAAGAAGGACGGTAAGGTTAGAATCTGTATAGATTTTCGTGACCTTAATCGTGCTTGCCTGAAGGACGATTTCCCTCTCCCACACATAGATGTCCTAATGGACAACACTACCGGCTTTGAGATGTTATCTTTCATGGATGGTTTCTCTAGGTATAACCAGATCCGTCTGGCGGAGGAAGACCAGGAGAAAACTTCTTTCACAACGCCCTGGGGGGACCTACTGTTATGTCGTCATGCCCTTCGGATTGAAAAATGTAGGAGCAACCTATCAAAGGGCAATGATGGCGATTTTTCATGACACGATGCATGTGCACATGTAGGTCTATGTAGATGATGTCTTGGTTAAATCAAAGACTCGACATGGCCATGCTGAGGTCCACTGAGCAGTTCTCTAGCGGTCTAGAGAACACAATCTTAAGATGAACCCCAAAAAGTGTGTCTTTGGTGTCTCTTCGGGGAAATTGCTGGGGTTCATAGTAAGCAAGCGGAGAATTGAGATTGATCCCAATAAGGCCGAAGCAATAATCGACATGCCTCCTCCTAGGAATATCAGAGAAATCAGAGGGCTGATTGGTAGACTTCAGTTTATTAGGATATTCATCTCCAAGCATTCAATCCGTTGTAAGCCCTTCTATGAGATGCTTAAAGGAGAGGCTAAGTTTTATTAGAACAAGAAATGTCAAAAGGCCTTTGATGAGTTGAAGAACTATTTGTTCAATCCCCTTGTTCTCGCTCCTATGGTCACGGGTCGGCCTTTACTGCTCTATGTGTCAACCACTGAAGATTCAACTGGAGCAGTTTTGGCCCAATATGACGACGAGAAGAAGGAGAGAGCGGTGTATTATTTATCAAAGTTGTTCAATGAAGCTGAAAAGAAGTACGCCGCTATGGAAAGAACGTGTGCTGCCATCATCTGGGTTGCCCAGAAGTTAAAGCATTATTTCCTTGCTCATGAAGTGAAACTTCTGGCGCGTATGGACCCAATTCGGTACTTGCTTGAGAAGCCTGTCCTGACTGATCGGTTGATGAGGTGGCAGAGATTCCTCTATCAATTTGATATCACCTACATCAACCAAAAGTCAATCAAGGGGCACGCTATTGCTGAGCATTTGGCCCACCACCCCTTACCTTCATGCTCTCCTGTTGATGAAAGCTTTCCCGATGAAGAGTTAGGAGCCATGATCGATGGTGAACCTTCGTGGGTACTTTACTTCGACAGGGCCCTCAATTCCAAAGGGTGTGGAATAGGGGCAGTCCTCCTCTCACCGGAAGGGATAGTCATTCCGCACGCCTACCAGTTAACCTTCCGAGCCACGAACAATGTGGCCGAGTATGAGGCGCTCTTAGTTGGGCTGGAAATGGCATTATTGCTCGGAGTCAAGGAGTTAAGGATAATTGGTGATTCGCAGTTGATACTCCGGCAATCTCTTCGTAAGTATCAGACTCGGGACCCCAAGTTGAAACCATACCAAGAGTTGGTAGGAAAGGTGGTCCGGCAGTTTAGGAAGCTCACCCTAGTTCACACTCCTAGGGCTCAGAATATCCTAGCAGATTCACTCGCTTCCTTAGCTTCTTCCATTCCCATCCCTTTGGGAAGATCTTCTAAAACCATCTCTATCCAAAGGTTGAGAGTACCTTCCCATGTAGATCTTTGGTTTTCTCAACTCACGTCTCCTTCTCCATCCCTTCGGGTCCATGCGCTCTCGAAAGAGCTAGAAATCGACGTCGAAGATGGCCATCCTTGGTATTTTGACATCGAGAACTTTCTCAAAGATGGATCCTTCCCCGATTATGCCACCTCTGCCGATAGACGGTCCATTCGCCGCGTCTCGGAGCGTTACAAGATCATAGGTGGCATTCTGTACAAAAAGTCTCTTAGTGGGGTCTACCTTCGTTGTCTTGATGAAATCGAATCTCAAGATGTTGTTGAAGCCGCTCACTCTAGTGAATGTGGTGGCCATGTTAATGGTACAACAATTGCCCAAAAGTTGCTAAGACACTATTATTGGCCTACCATGGAAGAAGACTGTTATCATTTTGTCTGTCACTATGCTAAATGCCAATTGCACAGTGACAAAATTCATGCTCCTTCCTCTTCTCTTCACCCTCTCATTGCTCCATGGCCTTTCGCCATGTGGGCATTCGATGTGGTTGGTCCACTTGCGGACATAATCGGAAAAATCCGTAAGAAGTCCTACATTCTGACTGACGGAATACTTCACAAAGTGGGCTGAAGCAGAAGCATTCATTGAGGTCAAAGCTTCAACAGTGGTCAAATTCACCAAGCGCAACATCCTTGCAAGGTTCGGCGTGCCTCGGGACATCATCACCGACAATGGACCTCAATTCACTTCACAGGAGCTTCGCGACATGTGTGGTAAATATGGCATTAACTTGCATCATTCATCCCCATATTATCCACAAGGTAATGGACAAGTAGAAGCTAATAATAAAACTCTCATCAAAATTATAAAGAAAACATGCAAATCTCACAACAATGCTGACTGGCTAGACCGCTTAGTTGAAGCTCTTTGGGCTTATCGCACCTCGGTCCGGACTCCTACGGGGCAAACTCCCTATGCTTTGACATACGGATCAGATGTGATACTCCCATATGAGATCTTCGTCCCTTC
Organism: Colocasia esculenta; assembly: GCA_014218235.1. Taxonomy (NCBI): domain Eukaryota; kingdom Viridiplantae; phylum Streptophyta; class Magnoliopsida; order Alismatales; family Araceae; genus Colocasia; species Colocasia esculenta. The sequence continues at coordinate 152,048,194 of CM024753.1, read as the reverse complement.
ACTTAGAGTTCAACTGGATTCTGAGCTTGACCTCGATCAACGTCGGGAGGCCTTGTTGGCACAACTTGAACTCTTAGATGAAAGGTGAATGATAGCAGCTGACCATGCTCAAGTCTACCATCAGAGAATTGCACGTTTTTACGCTAAAAGAGTTCTTGAGAGAAAATTTGAAGTGGGTGAGATGGTCCTAAAGCGTAAAATCAAAAAGGCACCAGGTCCCAGGAGCAAATTGCAAGAAAATTGGGAAGGTCCATTCTTTGTCAAGGAAGTATATTCAGGGAATGCTTATAGGTTGGCAGACGCCGAAGGAGTAGAGTTGTCATATCCGTGGAACGCAGTCTACCTCAAGAAATTCTATCCTTGGTCAGTCAGTATGTCAAGTCGGTTATTCATCACTTGTTAACGGTGTGGGTTTAAGTCTCTACTTTTCCACTTGGTCATTAGTGAGGTAGGGTTTGTTCACACACCACACGATGTTAAGATATAGCCCTCTAGCTGGAAAATCACAAGTACACTCAGATAGTCTAATCCGGTCAATATGTTTCCCCTATTCTTCTCCCGCTCGGTCACGTCTGGAAGTGGAGCAAACTACGAGTAGGGGACCATCCACCCCTATCTAAAAGACAAGGTCACCATGAACAAGGGCAATCAAGAAAAAGCAAGGGACAGAATCCTAAATCAAGGCTAAAGGGGGAAAAGAGAAGTCAAAACGGTCAAAAAGGTGTAGCAAAAAGTACGTACCTAGGAAAAGGCTGACCAAATCAAGGAGGCAGCAAAAAGTACGTACCTCCACCCCTGAAATCAAATAAGAAGAAGAATTCCCCTGCAAATAATTATTGACCAAGTCTTTTAGTGTGAGATGTTGGTTTGGAAACAGAAAGGGGTTCGAACCAAATCCTCGCATGACTTCCTACTTATTTCTTCTAAATTCCTCCCTTTAGGGGCAAATTTGACTATATAAGACCTTCCGTGGTGGAAAAAATCAAGAAGGCTAGGGGCAATTTCCAACATCAAGGAATTCATGCACGATCCTCCTTATTTATGACCTCCGTGGTTAAGTAGATCACACAGACCCTATGCTTTGACATGTGATGAATATGTATTTTAGAGTAAAAAAAAAAATGCATGTGCATATTTCCCTTCGGTTATTATTCTTGTGTTTTATCTTTGATTAGACATTAGCCCCTTGACCAGATCTCAAGAAAGGTATATCATTTAGGCAAGGGGCTAGAGACAGATCTACACTAACTTTTCTCTTTAAGTGTTGTGGATGCAGGAACCGAAGTACACAAAGCAAACCATTCAAGTGCACAAATGACAAAAGTTAACTATAAAAGTCGAAGTTCCGTACATATCATGACAGGGGCATACCCCTGGTGGTACAAATCACTCCTCTCTCCCTTGCTAGGCCTCTACCTATGCGAGCTACTCACCTCCTTCTCCTCTCTCTCCCGACGCCGGTCTGGGAGAGGAGGCCTCGACGCTGTCGATGCCTCGGGTCGCGGTAGTCCTCCTCACACCACGGAGGGGTCCCCTAGAGACACGATGTCGCCTAGGGAGGTGAAGGCAGATCCTGTCCTCCCCGGTGCCTCCTGCTGAGCCGCCCACTGCTGCTCCCGGCGCCTCCTCATCACATGATCCTTCAGGATCTCGTAGTTCTTCGCGATCTCGGCCAGGGCTCGGTCGGTCTCTCCCTCTCTCTCCCTCGCCTCTCTCTCCCGCTCCCGCGACTCGAGCAGGTGGCCCTCCACTCTTGACAGCTCCAACCGCAGACTCTCCATTTGCATCTGGAGGGTCGCCACTCCTCCTCTCTGCCGCTGCATATCAAGGGGCAAACAAGTCAGAACATTCACATCACATGCAGAAGAGTATGAGTTCAATGTCTTACCTCTGTCTCTAACTCTCGGGTCTATGTCTCTAGCTCCCGGACCCTCGCCTGTGCTCGGTCCAGAGCCTCCTGCAGGCCAACCACCAGGTCCCCTCTCGCCGGCTGTGTAGACGACCTCGCCCCTGTGTCCCGGCTTGCCGGCACCCGCGCTAGCTCCTCCTTCTACATTCACAAATCTTGTCAGTGCTCAAAATCTGATTCAATTCAAGATATGATCAGGATCTGTTGTCGTTAAAAGTTTGTTGGCGGCAATCGGGGTAAACGTTTATCCCCCTGGAAAATTTCAAAATTCTATTATTCATATGGCCATTATATTTTATCTTGTGCTTCAAGTTGTTTTGCAGATATCCAAGCACAAGTTGCGCTTCAAAGTTCGGAATGCTCATGCGATCTTGAGCGTTACAGGTATGTCTAACGTAGGACCCTACCAGGGGCGAATAATTTGGCGACCGTGAACCCTGACTTCCCCTTTACAAAAAATCATGATGGGTTTGCGATCTCTCAGTTATTCGTATGGCCTTTAGAACTTTCCTCTGGTTCTAACTTGCATTTTTAGATAGGCAACCCACACCATCATGCATTTAGGTCTTCACTGCTAACATTTTCTCAAAAAAAGAAATGGTGATTTTCCTCGATCATTTGATTGCTCCATGGCTCTCCGAGCTCAAGTAGCCTACCGGGTCAGCATCTTTTTTTAACGTCCAAGCTTGATATCGGGTCTTTGTCGCCCATTTTCCAAGTTGTCCCACCGTGACTTTCACAAATAGTTAACCAGCCTTGTTGAGGTCATTTGACCCTTCGCCAGTCGCGAGCTTAATTCCGGACTTCAGGCTTTCTGAACATTGATTCCAGTTAGAATCTTTTTATAATCTTTTGAGAATCTTCAGCCTTGTTGAGGTCATTTAACGCATTTGTTTGGCTTTCTATAATTCCTATCCTCGGAGATGGCCCTCCATTAAATCTCCGCGTCCTTTGTTTATCGAGACACAAACCTTTCAGTCCGCTCTGCTCTCTTGCAAGACCGGATGTCTCGGAGGGGCATTTGTAGATGCGAGATTTGGCCCATCCCCACATGGCTCTTTGGCCCAATAAGGCTCGTTTGACCGTTTGTTGACCTGACTCGGATGCCATGTAGACGGCAGCATCGATGGCCGCTGACTACATGTTGACGGCAAGCACCCTGGACGTTGACCCCGATTGGCGTCCACATCTCTGGACGTCTGCATGGTGTTCGTGGCAGGATCGGTTGACGTCAACCTGGTCTCCTTGGTCTGCGCAACTACTGCGAGAATCTAGCCCACTTGCGCCATTATCTCGCCCATGCACCGCATGGGGCCATTCCCAATGGGCATATGGGCCACCTTGGCACTCCCTTCACCCAGTAAAAATCCTACTTGGCCTCTCCCCATTGGTTGGAGCCTTTATGCATGGATTGCCAAGTGTGTGAAGTGTGTTTCTTCACACTGAGCATTCAAGGCACCCTAGGTCTGACCCCACTGCCTATTTAACTCCCTCTCTGGCCTTCTAAGCAGGGGCGGAGAGGCTGGACGTCCACATGCTGCCACCTTGAGAGAAGAGAGAGAAATTTGCACCCAAGCTTCCAGCACTCATTCTCTTCTTCCTCTCACCCTTTGGGACGTTCAGGAGGCTTCTTCCCGAGCTGGAGGAGTCTTGCAAAGAGCCACAACGACAGCAAATGAGGATCTACACCTCCCTCCCTCTCACTTTCCTTACTCTTTCCTTAGTTACTTGCATGTTGCACACACCCTCCTATACACTCTAGGAACGTAGGTCACTCTCCTACACACCTAGAAAGGGGTTTCCCAACAAAAAACGGAGGGAAGAAGGGTGGTCATAGCACTTGGCCACCCCTCTTCTCAAATCCGCAACCGGTACGGGACTCACCTTTTGGACCGTCTCTCTTCATTTCTGAGCATTTACCACTCTTTCCTTAGACTAATAGAGTGTCTTTTTGTGGCAGGAATGATACGTAGAAGACCGCAGAGCTCTTCTCCTTTGGCCGTCCGATGGAGGAGAAGTTGAAGTCTCGTCTCCGCCCGTTGCACGAGTTTGCTGTACTGGCGCGATTACATCATTCCTTGGGCACAGGTAAGTCCCTGGCGATCACAAACTCCCTTTTCTTTTGCTGTTTTTCTTTGTTTTCTCTCTAGTCAAACTAGTCAACTGGGGAGTCAACGTGGTCAACCGGCGACCCATCATCGCCAACGAGAGTTCCAGCGATGTTCGCCAGCCATCCGGAGGATACCACAAGGTCGTACGGGAATCGGGAAAATGGTCGTCCACAGTATGCTCTTCAGTTGACTGATGATGATATTTTCTCGGGTATGGACTGGTTAGAAGCTTATGGAGCTATGCTAGATTGCAGAAAGAAAATAATCAAGTTTTGTCACCCTAATGGTACATTGTTTGAATAACAAGGTATGACCTCTCGTACATCTAAGTTTATAATTTATGCAATTAAAGCTAGAAAATTAGTTAATGAGGGATGTGTAGCTTATTTAGCTTCTGTGAGTCTGGTTGAAGCTGGTAAGTCAGTAAAAGCAGTTCTCGTGGTTAGGGAATTTGCAGATATTTTTCCAGATGATTTGTTGGGTTTAGCTCCACACAGAGAGGTGGACTTTACCATTGAGTTGTTGCTAGGCACCATGCCGATCTTTAAAGCACCATATCGAATGGCGCCGTCAGAACTTAAAGAATTGAAAAAGCAGTTAGAAGAATTGCTAGAAAAAGGGTTCATTAGACCGAGTCATTCCCCATGGGGGGCACCGGTGTTGTTTGTAAGAAAGAAAGATGGAAGCTTTAGAATGTGTATTGATTATAGAAAATTGAATGAGGTGACCATAAAGAATAAGTACCCGTTACCTAGAATTGATGATCTATTTGATCAGTGGCAATCAGCTAAGGTATTTTCTAAAATGGATTTAAGGTCAGGGTACCACCAGTTGAGAATTAGAGAGGGTGATATTGATAAAACAACATTTAGAACTCGATATGGTCACTATGAGTTTGTGGTTATGCCATTTGGGCTAACCAATGCTCCTGCAGCATTTATGGATCTGATGAACAGAATCATTCATTCGTATTTGGATCAATTTATTGTGGTCTTTATGGATGATATTCTGATTTACTCAGCATCTGAAGAGGAGCATGCAGCGCATTTGAGATTTGCCTTGCAGTTATTAAGAGATAATCAGTTGTTTTCAAATTTCAGTAAGTGTGAATTTTGGCTAAAAGAGATTCAGTTTTTAGGCCATGTCATATCAGCTGAGGGAGTAGCAGTTGACCCAAGTAAAGTGGAGGCAGTAATGAAATGGGAGGTGCCTAAGACAATTACTGAAATTAGAAGTTTTCTGGAGTTAGCAGGCTATTATAGGTGTTTCATTCAAGATTTTTCTAGGATTGCGGCACCCATGACTAGATTGACTAGAAAGGGTGTGCCATATGTATGGTCTGGTGAATGTCAAAGAAGTTTCATGGAATTAAAGAAGATACTTACAGCAACACTAGTTTTGACATTACTGACAGGTAATGGTGGTTTTGTTGTATATACAGATGCGTCTAGGAGAGGGCTTGGCGCAGTGCTAATGCAGCGTGGTAAGGAAATAGCTTATGCGTCCAGGTAATTGAAGTCGGCAGAAGAGAATTACCCCACCCATGATTTGGATCTGGCAGTAGTTGTGTTTGCCTTAAAAATGTGGAGGCATTATCTATAAGGCGAGAGATTTGAGATTTTTATAGATCATAAAAGTTTAAAGTATATCTTTTCCCAGAAAGATTTGAATCTCCGTCAGCGTAGATGGGTGGAGTATTTAAAAGATTATGATTTTAGTTTGGCTTACCATCCAGGTAAAGCCAATGTGGTTGCTGATGCCTTAAGCAGAAAGGCATATCTAAGTCAAATGATGATCAAGGAATGGAAGTTGTACGAGGAGATAATGGAAAACTCCTTGCATGTGCCAAGCAATCAACGACGGGCGATATTAGCTAGTAGTGCTGTAGAGCCGTCACTGTATTGGCAAATTGTTGAGGCCCAGAGAGCAGATGTAAATTTAGCTAAAATTGTGAAAATGGAAGGAGTTACTATAGATGATAGTTTCGTGGTCAAGCTCAGAGGCAGGTTATTTATGCCAACAGAAAGAGAAGTAAAGCAGAGAGTATTAGAAGAAGCCCATAAATCCCAGTACACTATTCACCCCGGTAGTACCAAGATATACCAGGACATGAAGAAGCATTTTTGGTGGCCTCATATGAAAAAGGAAATAGCAGAATTTGTTTTATGATGTGCAGTTTGTCAACAAATCAAGGCAGAGCATCAGAAGCCTGGAGGCTTATTGCAACCATTACCCATTCCGCAATGGAAATGGGATGATATTGCTATGGATTTTGTAGCAGGTTTGCCGAGATCAGTAGCAGGACATAATGGAATATGGATATTTGTTGATAGACTAACCAAGGTATGCAGATTGATAGCAGTAAGTATGTCCTGGTCAGTGGACAGATTAGCAAAGGTTTATGTTGATAGAATCATTCCACTGTATGGTATTCCAAAGTCTATTGTTTCTGATAGGGATCCCAGGTTTACTTCTGGTTTTTGGAGGAGCTTGCAAAGAGTAGTTGGCACCGAGCTGAGATATAGCTCAGCTTACCACCCCCAGACGGATGGTCAAACAGAGAGGACTATTCAAACAATTGAAGATATGTTGCGAGCATGTTGTTTAGTTTAGGGTGGTAGTTGGGAGCAGCATCTGGGAATGGTTGAATTTGCTTATAGTAATAGTTATCATACCAGTCTCGGAATGGCACCATATGAAGCTTTATATGGAAGACCGTGTAGAACACCATTAAATTGGCATGAAGTGGGAGAAAGGCAAATGGTAGGCCCTGAGTTGATACAGCAAACCACTAAAATGGTAAAGTTTATTAAAGAAAAATTGAAAACAGCTCAAAGCAGGCAGAAAAGTTATGCTGATAATCGAAGGAGACCACTTCAATTTGAAGTTGGGGACTTTGTTTTTCTAAGAGTTTCTCCTACTAAAGGTATTGTGCAGTTTGGTAAGAAAGGAAAGTTGAGTCCGAGATATGTGTGACCCTTCCAAGTGTTAGAAAGAATTGAGGAGACAGTCTACAGACTTGATTTGCCAGCTGATTTTGCAGATGTGCATGATATTTTTCATGTCTCCATATTAAAAAAGTGTATTGAAGACCCAGCTCAAATAATCAGTTATCAAGGTGGTGATTTGAGGCCGGATATGTCTATGCCTGAATACCCACTGCAAATTACAGGCCATAAGACAAGGAAATTAAGAAACAAAGAAATTGAGTTGGTTAAGGTCAGGTGGGAAAATAGACTGGGAGGTGAGGATACCTGGGAGTTAGCCGAAGAGATGGCTAAAGGATATCCTTACTTGTTTGAGTAAGGTTTTAAATCTTTTTAGATTATAGTATTTGTAAATTATGTCTTAAGGTTGAATATATTTGTTTGAGTCGTGTTATGGATTTCGAGGTCGAAATTTCTTTTTAGATGATAGTAATGTAACGTCGCGCATTTTTCGGATCCTTGTGGATCCTATGTTCAACACTTGTGAGGCCAATGTGTGGCCAATGTGGCTTGTGTTCACTATGTGTTTGTGTTTTTGAAGCTTATTGGGCCGACAGTTTGGGCCTGTAGCACCCTGGAATTCTCTGTCTGTGAACGTGACAGAGGGGGTCGTCACGTTCTGAACGCGACAGCCCTGCCCGTCACGTTCTGGAGACTGCCAGGGATCAGTGATCGTCTACATGTGCACGGCGTGTCGTGCGCTTGACGACTTGCAGACGTCAGCCTCAGGAAGGCGACACCCAGGTCCGTCGCGATGAGGTCGCGACAGAGTAGTCCGTCGCGTTCTTAACCGCAAGCGGTGCTTAAACCCTGCTGGCCAGAATAGGGCACGGTATGCTCGGTTTGGCTCGGGGGAGGTGCTGTGTGGATTTCTTGGGGTGTTTCGGCATGGAAGCTTGCGGTTTGGCGTGTTCTCGCCGCAGAGAGTTTGCGTGGGATGGGAGAAACACCATGGAATCACTGTGTTGCGTGTTCTTCGCGAAGGTAGGGTAATTCCTCCTGTTTTTGGGCTGTAGATCACGGGTGACGATCGTTCGACTTGTTATTCACATTACCAACAATAGACACCATGACTAGAGACTCACAAAAGCATGAAAAATACGAATTAAGGGTGGTTCGCATAGCATAGAATGGTAATCCATAGAAAGGATCCCGGATTAGGGTTCCTACTTGTGAAGGCGACGGAACCCCCTGTCGCGATCTGATCGCGACAGGTCGACCCGTCGCGTTCAGATGGGGAACGCGACATGTAGGTGCGTCGCGTTTACATGGTGAACGCGGCATATCGGGCTATCGCATTCTTAAGGCGACACAGGCCCATGTCGCGACCACCGCCTAGTGGTCTGAATGTGCATGACTTATGTGATATGATTATCCGACTATTATTATTCGATGTATTTGGTAGTATCGTGCGGTGCATTAGCACCAGTGGTGCTCTGGGAGCACTTGTTTACGAGGCTAGCATGTTGGTTACCTAGCTAGTGGTTTACATGTTGGCGTGATATGCACGCGAGACGCGTTGTGTTCACGTGTTGTGACCAGTCGATATTTGTGAATGTCGTGAGATTTCACGTGGTTTGTGCGGTGCGCACGTGGTTTTGTGTGCGTCGCAGGTAGTATGACGCCTACCGTGGTTACCTCTCCAGTTGGGTGCCTCAGGTTCTCTGTGAGCCAGACTGTTAGTTCGGGGTTTGTCCCGGTACTTGTGTTGTACCATCGAGGTCTGTGTCGTCTATCTTGGACACCCTCACTTCTTGTTTGAGTTGTACGTCCGGCTGAGGGAAAGACGACAGTTGAACAGTGACTCTTGAGTTTGTTTTTAGTCACTTGTAGCACGCTCTTAGTTGGGGGTACGGACACCGGTAGTCGACAATGGTCCCCAGCTAGACCTTTCTAGTGCCTCACTCTAGAGTGCTCCGGCCAGAGACCCTAGAGGTGCCAGGCATGGGCCTACGGTTGTGTACCCGCAAGAGTGGTGTTTAGTTGGTCTCCACAGTTGTTTGACTTTTCCACGTGGAGCGGCAACTGGACCTTTCATCCGTGGCTGCAAGACTGAAAGGTTGACCTGTGTTTGTTTGTCCGAGTCAGTTACTGGTGTCGCAAACCAGTCTACGTGGCTCGAGTGTGGCAGTCTCTACTTTAGCTTGTACACGTGATTGAGTTTTGCCATTTATTTATTTACTTTTTTTAATATAGTTGGCAAGTGGTAAGTATATTTATTGCTTTAATAACCTGCGTGGTTGTGCTATAAATTGCTAGTATAGTTTACCACATCCGTACTTGTGTATGGTTTGCTCGAGTTGGGGGAGTTCCCTACTGAGCCAGTGACTAGTGAGGCTCACCCCTACTCTCCACAGGTGAGGGCGAGGAGGAGGTTTCGTTACCGTCTTCCAGTTCAGGGTCGCGCCGCAGCGGTGTTGGGCCAGTGCCTCCAGTAGTGTAGCTTCAGTAGCAGTGTAGTTTCTTTCCTCAGCTGTACCAGTTTACCTCGGGGTATGCCCCAGGCTCCTGTACTTTCTTGTACTTTTGTTAAAATTTGGCTATGTAAATCTGATGTAATATATATAAAATGGTGAATTTTATATGTGAGCATGTGTGTTTCTTTACGTTTACACGGACTCGAGTATGGTATCCCTTGTGAGGCCACGGCCCGTTCACGGGAGGCAGACTCGGATCAAGTTCATTATTGATTTAACGGGATTGAGCGAGGCGTTCTGTCACTCACAGTGGACCCATTGAAAAGAATAGAGAACCACCCGTTAGAGGCCAACATGCCAATGTAAGAAATGAAGCGATTAGAGAAACCAAACTTGCAGAGCACAGAAAAGATGAAATTCCATTCAACTCTGTCATAGGCCTTCATCATGTCAAGCTTAAATATGACATTATGACGCCAAACCTTCCGGCCAAGATCCTGGATAAGCTGGTTCGAAAGAGAGATATTGTCCATAATATTCTTGCCTTTCACAAAGGCACCCTGCTCCTCAGATATTATCAAGGGTAAAATGTCAATGAGACGACCACAAATAATCTTGGAGACAATTTTATAGCAGAAGTTACAAAGACTAATTGGCCTGAAATCTCCAAAAGAGGAAGGGGGAATTTTATGGATGATAGCAATCAAAGAAGAACAACTCCCCTTGGGAGAGGATACCCCATAAAGAAACCTTTAACAGCTGTAATAACATCCATGGAAACAATGTCCTAGCAGGCCTTGAAAAAACAACCGGTGAATCCATCCGGTCCAGGCGCGCCATCCTCATTCATATCCCACACAGCCTACCTAACTTCCTCATCGGAAGGAGCAGCAGATAAGGTAGTATTCTGCTCATCATTAGTCAACAAAGGAATATGCTGAAGAAAGGAAAGATCCACAGCATGATTTTCAGAAGTTAGCAAAGTTTGAAAGAAATTAACGGCCTCAGAGGAAAGAAAATTTTGATCTTCACACCCAGTATCATCAATTTTCAGGCGGTGAATAAAGTTTTTCCTTCTATTACCAAGAACCACAGCATGGTAAAAAGTGGTGTTCTTATCCGCATCATACAACCATTGAATTGTGGCCTTTTGAGCCCAAAAGACCTCTTGACAGTGAAGAGCACGGCGAAGAGTGGCATTGGCATTATTAAGGATAGATCTAATCTCAGCAGAAGGGTTGGCATCAAATTGATATTGCATCTCCTCCACCCAAGCTTCTGCCTGACGGACAGTATCCTCCACCTTCCAAAAGATACTTATATTCCAAGTCCTCAACATATGTTTGACAGCTTTTAACTTAATTTGCAGACTGACAAAAGGGTTAGGGGACGTTGCACTAACATTGTTCTAGACGTCCGACACATTTTGGATAAAGGTTTCATTGGTAACCCACATCTTTTGGAAGACAAACCTGGAATGAAACGTGACTGGTTAACAAAATTCATGAGTAGGGGAGCATGATCAGATGGCCCTCTAGAATGATCCTTGACACTAAATCTAGGGAAAGACAAGTTCTGTTGGGGATTAGTTAAAATCTGATCCAGCCTCGCCTTGATAGCTGCAGGCCCATTCTGTTATTCGACCAAGCAAACTGCTGACCACTAACCCTGCGTCCAAGAGACCAGCAGCGAAGAGAAGGAGTTAAAGTCAATCATAGATGAATGAGGGGATAGCTCCGCCTTCCTTGTTAGATGGGTTGGAACATAGTTGAAGTCACCCCCACCAGCCATGGCAATGGATATTACTACCTAATCTCGGAGATTGTCAAAGAGAACACGGCGAAGACCTAAATCACACCGCAGCATAGACAGCTAAATCATACACACCGGTTGTCCCCTTTCGATATAAGCAAAATAGACTGGTCGGCGCTGCCAATTACCTGCAGAGAAACTGAGTTGGACCAAATAGCTAGATTTTTGAATCCTCCCCCACTTGCTAGCATGAGCATCCATTTTAAGGTAATGACATATTCTAGCGGCCCTAGAAAATGGGATCTTAGGCTCGAAAATAGCAATAACCTGCAATTTATACTTCTTAATATGATGCTTCAGAGATCTCTTAGAGGCAAAATTCGAAAGGCCTAATGTTGCAGAATAAGGCTGAGAAATTCATGAGGAACGATATCCTGAGGAGCCGCCACCGCTTTCACTTTGGATCGGGTACAAACACCCCTTTGGGAGTGACAATGCCTTCCTTGGAAATCTGAACATTTGCCATTGTTGCCACCCAGAAGTAGCAGTAACCCCTTTTTTGTTGGCAGGACAAAAAAGATCTAGAAAGATAAACAAAAGATCTCATGTCAGAAGATAGAATAGTCACAAATCTATATTATTGACTTTTTCACTATATGCCAAAAACCATTTTAAATATTAAGGAAATCGATGTTTAAGTGAAATCCATATTTTCAAGCAAATCCATGTTTCACTTATCAAATCCATGTTTGAGGCAAATCCATATTTTCAAGCGAATCCATGTTTCACTTATCAAATCCATGTTTGAAGCAAATCCATATTTTCAAGCGAATCCATGTTTCACTTATCAAGTCCATGTTTGAAGCAAATCGATGTTTCACTTAACAAATCCATGTTTGAAGCAAATCGATGTTTCACTTACCAAATCCATGTTTGAAGCAAATCAATGTTTCACTTACCAAATCAATGTTTGAAGCAAATCGATGTTTCACTTACTAAATTGATGTGAGAGGCAAATCGACATTTCACTTATCAAATCGATGTGAGAGGCAAAACAATGTTTTCACTTATCAAATCAATGTGAGAGACAAATCGATGTTTCACTTATCAAATCGATATGAGAGGCAAATTCATGTTTTACTTATCAAATCGATGTGAGAGGCAAATCCATGTTTCCAAGCAAATCGATGCATGTTTTCAAACAAATCGATGTGGCACTTTGTGAACTGAATCGATGTATATTGAATGGAAATCGATTTAGCCTTTTAGTGCAAAACACACAGCGATAATCCATAAATTTATTTATTATAAAAAAAATTAATATTAATATATTTAATTAATCATAATTTTGTTATCATAAAAAAATATCATAAATTTATATTTATTAGGAAAACATGATATTAATTTTAATCATAAATTTTTTATTACCAAAATATATTTGTTATCACCAAAATATAAGGGTGAAATATAAGAGTGGTTCAACAATCTCCCCCTTTTTGTGATGACAAAATTTATGAGAATTTCTGACAAAAATACTTAAAGCATAGAAAATACAAAAAAATCATAAATAATGCATACTCTCCCCTTTTTGTCACTAACCAAAAAGGAAGGATCTTACCATGCATTCTCTCCCCTTTGAGAGAATTTCTTACCATTAAGAGGTTCAACAATGATTGACATTAATGAATAACTCCCCTTTAGTCTATGCTCCCCTTGAGTGTTTTCTCCCCCTAAGCATAAGGCTCCCCCTGACAAAGAGGGTCCTCTTGAGGATTCTTCACTTGTCTGTCGACAGGTGTTTCTAGGTGTGTCAACCTATTGATCTCTTGAGTCGTCTTGTTTACTAGTTGTTTGTCAAGTCTTCAAGATTTTTATCTGCATAGATCTTAGGAAAAGCTTGCAAACATTGTTAGTAGCAATATAAAAATTCAATATTTGTGACTACTCCCTCTTCAGATGAGAGTTGGATGAAGAGTTGGCAGTCACCGTTGCCTTGAGCATCCTTTGTTCTTGATGCTCCAAAACTATCTTGCAAAAACTACTCAGAAGTAGGTACCCAATCTTTGGGTCCTTGATGGTTAGATGCATGAAAGTAACCTTTAGGAATCCAAACTAAGTGCCTTGTTGTGCAGGTGTTCACTGTGTGTCCTAATTATTACAAGAAGCAACAATGAATATAATCTATTTTACAGTCTTATTATTTTATGATGTTTGTTTAGAACACAATTTTGGAATCTTTTTCTTTACAATTTTGGTAATGGATATTTTTTCAGGAATTATGACTTGTTTCCTTTTTCAGGAGTTTGTATGAATCCACCCTTATTTATTATTTCCCGATTTTGATCCTTTTAAACATAGAGCTAGATATGTTTTTCTTTAGTTAACTTCCTAACTAATTCTTTTAGATAAAGATTTCTTTAGTTAGAGTTTTTAATTTTCTTCTACCTCTAATTTTCATTATTCTTGCTCCTTAAATTTTCATTCAAAAGAAATTATTATTTTTACTTTCCTTCAATTGTTTTCCAATTGTTTTATTTTTGCTTTAAAATCAGAATTAGTGTTTCCAAACAGGTAAGTTGCTCTTGATATTTTTTAATTCTTTTACAACAACTTTGTGTTTATCATAAAGTTCATTAAAAACTTGTTCTAAATCTTCATATTCTGAATCTGTGCAAGAATCAAAAGATGAGTTAGAGTGTACCTCATCTAGTCCTACCATGAGGGCTAGATTTACCTGCTCCTTTTCCAATTCAGAGCTTGATGATTCTGAAGTAGTGGCCTCTTCATTTTCCCAAGCAGCCGCCATGGCTTTCCTTTTGAATTTCTTGTGCTGCTTCTTGGATTTTTCTGGCTGACCAGTCTTCTTAATTGTTGGCCAATCTGGTCTCAGATGTCCAGGTTTGTTGCATTCATAACAGACTGATTCTTTCTCTTTTTTCTCTTTCTTTTGAATCCTTCTTGATCCATTTTTCTTCTTCTTGAGAATTTTTGAAGCTTGGACAGTACATCATCTACGTCACTGTCTTCAGAATCTATGTTTTTAGAAACTAGAAGAAGAAGAAGTGGAAGGAGCAGCTACAACTTTAAGAGCATTAGTACATTTTTTCTTTGATGAGCTTTCATATAGTCACTCCATATTAATTTCATGTGCCATGAGGGAACCTATTAAGAATTCTCATAGAAAGTTTGGTTAAGTCATGGCTCTTCAATAGCAGTTACTTTAGGAGTTCATGAAAGAGTTAAAGACCTAATTATCTTTCTAACGGTTTCTTTATTAGAAAGAGTTTACCAAGAGAAATTTAAACTACTAGTATGCTTGAAAATCTATTATACATAGTAGTAATGTTTTCGTTTGGAAGCATTTAAAATTATTCGTATTGTGAAACAAGAATATCTATCCTAGTTTATTTTACTTTATCTATTCATTCATAAGTTATCTGCAGTTTATCCCACATCTCTTTAGCAGATTTACAAGCGGATACTCTACTAAATTCCTTTTTAGATAAGGCACAACATAAGTAGATCTTAGCCTTAAAGTTTAAAGATAGTTTATTCTTATCAGCTGCTATAATAGTAGTTGTACCTGCAACAGGAACAACAACAAAATCACTACCTCTATTGCATGCCACAGATCAAAGTCTATGCCTCAAAGGAAGCATTTCATTCTCATTTTTCAGTATTGGTAATCTTCTCCGTCGAAGAATGGAGGTCTGGTGACTGATTGGCCTTCTGTAAATCCTTGAGCTACTATGAATTTTTTCTAAGATCGTTGGATCTTCTTCATTGATCAGAGAACCTCGCTCTGATACCACTTGTTGGCCCTTTGGTACGACAGCAAGTCAACCTAGACGGGGTGGGGGGTTGAATAGGTTTTTTGAAATCGAAATAGAAAACTTAACCACAGAAAATTATCAATTGAAAATTTGGTTAGTTAAGTGTTTATAGAGAGTTGCAGTGCGGAAGCAAATAAACATTCGCACAAAGGACATAAGAAATTTATCCTGATTCGGCCCTTCCCATATGGAAGTCCTATGTCCAGTCCCTAAGCAACCTCTTAGGATTTTACTAACCAAGGGTACAGTCCCCCTCAAGGATAATACAACACCCAGCACCACAGCTAGTCTTCTTCGCTTTCCCGGGCAAGAAGGTAGCCCACTTCTCTTACAGGTAAAGAAGCCAACCTCCTAGTACAAACCCCACTACGTTCTACTAGACTTAAACCCCCAGTAGGTTCTACACTGTATACAGTCCTACAGCTGGACAGAAATCTTCTTAGAAAAGAAAGAACAAAGCTGAGAGTTGGAATAGATGAACCCCAAATAACAGAAACTCTCAGCGAAAAGACTATCTCCCATATTACAAAGATGCACACAGAGAGAGTGAAGAGAGGAGAAGGAGCTTGAATCTTGTGGACTTCAGATGTTTGAACACTTTTCTTGGGCTTAGGCTCTTTCTCTCTTTCCTTTGAGTGTATATGGAGTTGAGGTTCCTCACAGGATGTACACTCTTAAAAAATCTTCAGGAAAGCTCTCTATCCTTTTCTTCAGCCTTACTTCATCTTTTATATGAGCAGCTTTGAACAAATCCGTTGGAGTTCTAGCTATTACTCATCTTCTCTTTATTCTGATATTTTGTGGTCTACGATGTCTGCAAGTATGGAAGAAGTGTTTAGATAAAAGAGTGTTTCTGTCAAAAAGGTTCATACCTCTATGTTTCCTGTTGCCACCCAAAAGTAGTAAGTAACCCCTTTTTATTGGCAGGAAATAAGAGATCTAGAAATATAAGCAAAAAGATCTCCTATCAGAAAGATAGAAGATAACGCAAATCAATAATATTTGACTTTTTCACTAGATGGGAAAAGACATTTTGAAATGTAAAGAAAATTGATGTTTAAGTGAAATCCATATTTTCAAGCAATCCATGTTTCACTTATCAAATTCAGGTTTGAAGCAATCCATATTTTCAAGCGAATCCATGTTCACTTACCAAATCCATGTTTGAAGCAATCGATGTTTCACTTACCAAATCCATGTTTGAAGCAAATCGATGTTTCACTTACCAAATCGATGTGAGAGGCAAATTGATGTTTCACTTATCAAATCGATGTGAGAGGCAAATCGATATTTCACTTATCAAATCGATGTGAGAGGCAAATCCATGTTTTACTTATCAAATCGATGTGAGAGACAATCCATGTTTCCATACAAATCGATGTTGCAGTAATCCAAGTTTTCAGCAAATCGATGTGGCACTTTGTGAACTGAAATCGATGAATATTGAATACATCGATTTAGCCTTTTAGTGTAAAACACACACGATAATTCCATAAATTTATATTATTAGGAAAAATATAATATTTAATATATTTAATAATATTAATTAATCCTAAATTTTGTTATCACCAAAAATATCATAAAATATATTTATTAGGAAAATATGGTATTAATTTTAATTAATCATAATTTTGTTATCACTAAAATATATTTGTTATCACCAAATATAAGGGTGAAATATAAGAGTGGTTCAACAGAAAACACAAAATTTGGTGGTCCAGGACACGATTTAAAAATCCCAAAAAATACCTAAACTCTAGGTGATAAGTTTAGGAATGAAACCCCTAAGTTAATTGCCTCCTTAAAAATATCTGAAGATCTAATTTTGGTGATGAAGCCCTCCTCGGCCAAGCCAAAGAGGTGATGCCTTTCGCCTTAATCCGACCTCCACACTTAAGCAAACGGTCTCCTGGTGTTAAGAGAGCTCCTTCACTGTCAAAAGAGTCTTCCAGTCGTAGAAGATTGCGGGTGAAGCCTCCCAATCACCGGATCAAGCCTCTCAATGTCTCTCTTTTTCTCACCCCGAAACCTAAAAACCTCTTTCTGAACGAAAGGGCCTCTCGTAACCAAGATGTCTACGTTATATTGGCAATAGAGTCGGGGTAAACCTAGGTATTAGGAGTCATAACTGTTGGGGATACATTTCCTAAATGATCTCGGGAGAAAATGGGACAGTTTCAGATCTGGAATCCCAAACATAGCTGGAGAAGTAAACGGCCACATAGCTGCCGTCAACCAGAAATAGGCATCAATAGATGTTGATGTTTAGATCCTCTGGCCACACAGTCAATGACACAAAAGTTGTCGTCAACCTGCTCTTGACGTCAAGGGATGTTGACGTCAATAAGGGATTTCGGCAGAACAATCAAAGCATCAAACAAATGTATAATATGCATAAAACTTGAGGGCCTTACACCCTCTCTCCCTAAAAGAAAACTTCGTCCTCGAAGTTAGAACAGAAATACTAACAAAAAAAATGGGGATATTACTTCTTCTTGGCCTCCCCAAGCTCCCATGTAGCCTCCTCCCGTGAGAAATTTTTCCACAACACCTTCACAGATGCAATAGTCTTGTTCCTGAGGTGCTGAACCTTCCGATCTCGGATAGCTACTAGTCTCTCTACATAAGACAAGTATGGCTGAATCTCCACTGGCTCGTAACTGATAACATGTGATGGATCTCGCACGTATCTCCTAAGCATAACCACGTGGAAGACCGGGTGCACACTAGCAAACGCTGGGGGTAAAGCTAGGTCATATGCCACGCTGCCCATCCGCTTGAGAATCTCAAATGGGCCAATGAATCTCAGACTCAACTTGCTATGCTTGCCAAACCTAACCACGCCTCGAGTAGGTGAAACCTTGAGAAAAACATGCTCGCCAACCTCGAACTCTAAATCCTTTCTTCTATTGTCGGCGTAGCTCTTCTGCCTATCCTGCGTTGCAATCAATCTCTGCCTAATAAGCTGAATATTATCTGATGTTTCTTGCACCAACTCAGGACCAACCAACTGCCTATCACCTGTCTCCTCCCAGCACAAAGGAGATCTAAAGGGCCGACCGTACAAAGCCTCAAACGGAGCCATGTCGATACTCGCATGAAAACTGTTGTTGTAGGCGAACTCCATAAGAGGTAGGTGACATTCTGAATCGCCCTTCCAATCAAGCACGCACGCTCTCAACATGTCCTCAAATGTCTGATTCATCCTCTCGGACTAGCCATCTGTCTGAGGGTGAAACACCGAACTAAGCTTCAACTAAGAACCCAAAGCCTCCTGAAGACCCTGCCACAGCCTCGATGTAAACCTCGGGTCTCTATCAGAGATAATAGACTTCGGCACACCATGCAATCTCACAATACTGCCAACATACAGCCTCACCAAGCTCTCTACAAACTTTTTCTTCTTCATAGGTAAGAAATGCGTAGTCTTGGAGAAACGGTCTACAACCACCCAAATCGAGTCATTGCTCTTAGCTGATCTGGGCAAACCCATCACAAAATCCATGGTTATTGCCTCCCACTTCCACACAGGTATCTCCATCTTCTGCATAAGGCCTGATGGTCTCTAACGCTCAGCCTTGACCTGCTGACACACCAAACACCTGGATACAAATTCTGCCACATCCTTCTTCATGCCTGACCACCAGAAAGATCTCTTCAAGTCTTGGTACATCTTGGTGTTGCTTGGATGAATTGAGAACCTCGACCTGTGAGCTTCTGCAAGTACTCACTCACGAACTTCCACTATATCAGGTACACACACTTGGTGCTGAAATCTGGTGACACTGTCCTCATCTCGAGCAATGCATGCCTTGCCCACCATCTCCTGAAGCCTAGGATCAGCTCCCTACTGCTCGATCACCTCGTCCAACACTGTGAATCAGATAGACAACTGAGCCACGAAAGCATGACAAAATTTTGGCTCCAACTCAGTCATAGCACATGCTGCATCTTCTAGCATCTTCCAATCCTAACGAAATAAGGACCTCTTCCTGCTAAGCGCATCTTCCACGACATTCACCTTCCTTGGATGGTACTGAAGCTCGAAGTCGTAGTCCTTAAGGAACTATATCCATCTTCTCTGCCACAGGTTCAACTCCTTCTGAGAGAAAAGGTATCACAAACTCTTGTGGTCGGCAAACACCTCAAACTTGACACCATAAAGATAGTGTCTCCAGATCTTCAGTGCATGAACCACAGCCGCTAACTCCAAATCATAGGTCGGATAGTTACGCTCATGCTCCTTTAATTGGCGAGAAGCATAGGCAACTACCTCACCTTGCTGCATCAACACACAACCAAGGCCTATCTGGGAAGCATCAGAATAGATAGCAAAACCCTCTGCACCACTAGGCAAAATCAACACGGGTGCAGACATAAGCCTCATCTTCAGCAACTGGAAACTGCTCTCACAATCATCAGACCACACATACTTAGCTCCTTTCCTGGTTAGCTTAGTCAAAGGTGCAGCGATAGAGGCAAAGCCTTCAATGAATCACCTATAATAGCCTGTTAACCCAAGAAAACTCCTGATCTCGGATGTTGTCCTCGGAGTCTCCCACTCTAACACCGCCTGAACCTTCGTCGGATCAAAAACTTCAGGCCTAAGATAACATGCCCAAGGAAATGAACCTCACGCATCCAGAAGTCGCACTTGTTGAACTTGACATACAGTTTGTGCTCTCGGAGAACCTTCAGAACAATCCTCAAATACTCAAGGGGTGTAGCCTCATCAGGGGAATATACTAACACATCGTTTATGAACACCACTACAAAACTATCTAAATATGGCGTAAACACATGTTCATGAGGTCCATGAATGCTGTAGGGATGTTAGTCAGACCAAATGGAAGCACAAGAAACTCATAGTGTCCATAGCGGGTCCTGAATGCAGTCTTGGACACATCTTCTCCCTTGATCCTCAATTGATGCTAGCCGAACTGTAGATCTATCCTGGAAAACATGGATGCATTCTGTAGTTGAACAAACAAATCATCTATGCGTGGCAAGGGGTACTTGTTCTTCATTGTCACCTGATTGAGCTTCCTGTAATCAATGCACAGCCTGAGGGAACCATCTTTGTTTTTCATGAATAGCACAGGTGCCCCCCATGGTGACATACTAGGGAAAATGAACCCCTTATCAAGCAAATCCTGCAACTGCTTCCTCAACTCGGCTAACTCCGCAGGTGTCATTCGGTAGGGAGCCTTAGAGATAGATGAGGAGCTTGAAAGCAACTCTATAGTAAACACTATCTCCCTTGTTGGTGGCAATCCAGACAAATCATCAGGGAACAAGTCTGGAAACTCTTGCACAACCTCGATCTCCTCTAGGGTAGGTGATTGATCAGTCTTAGGAACTAAGACCACACTAGCAAGAAAAGCATCACAAGCCTTCTTCACCATCTTCATAGCCTTCATGGCGGAGATCACAAACCTTCCCACTAGATTCCTTGGCAACGGATGTGAGAACTCATCCTCTCCCGAAATGTGGAATGTAATCTTCTTCCCCCTACAATCAACCAAGGCATAATGCACCTCAAGCCAATCCAGACCAAGTATAGCATCATAGTCCTTCATCTTGAGCATGTAGAAGCACTCGAACAAGCCTCGCTCCTCAATGCACATAGGTATAGATGGAATAAACTTCTTTGTCGCTACCGTACCTACTGGTGTTGCACAGACAAGGGAACCTCTAACTCCTCTGCCTCAACTCCAGACTCTGCTGCTAACTGCTTAGCAAATCGCTCGGAAATAAACGAGTGTGTAGCACCCGTATCAAACAACACTTGACCCTACACACCAATAAGTAAGACTGTACCTTCAGTGACGTTCTAGGCCTGCTCTGTGTCCACACTAGCTAGTGCGTACACTTGAGCTTGGGCACGAGGCCTTCTTGATTTCCCTGTCAGTGGTGCTACTACCACTACTGCTGTTGGGGCTGGTGCTCCTCTCTGAGCAAACTGCTGAAGTCTGGGGCAATCTCTAATCTGGTGCTCGGTGCTTCCACACTTCAGGCACTTCCCTGTAGGCTTCCAACACTCTGTGCCACCGTGTGCCCTTTCACAATGAGGACACGCCTTCTAGTCGCTGGGCCAGAAGCTGGGAGTCTGGGGTACAACTGCCTGCTGACTCAGAGCTACTACTAGATGCTGTGGCGACTGGTACACCACTGCTTTCTTCCTATCTTGCCTCTGGAAAGGTGGCGCTGATCTCTTCTGAGCTGCCCTCTTCTCTTTTATATACTGATCCATCTTGCTTTCCTGCCTGCACGCTGTGCTGAGAGTCTCGTCCAAAGTCTGATGGTCAAAAGCAACTAGTCTCGACCTGAGTGATGGTTTGAGCCCCATCACAAACTTCTTGGCCTTCCTGCGCTCATCTGCAACAATATGGGGAGCATACTTGGAAAGCTCGGGAAACCTAGCCTCGTACTTCAGAACCGTCATGGAGCCCTGAGTGAGATATAGGAACTCTTGCTCCATCTTGTCCTGAATGTGCTTGGGAATAAACTTGGCCCGAAAGAGTCTAGTAAACTCACCTCAATAGCACCATACTTGTACCTCATATGTAGCAAAGAGGCCCACCAAACATCAGCTCTCTCCTACAAAACACAACCCATAAGCACCATCCAAACTAAAATCTTAACCTTACACCAGTACATATACTCTGAGCACCTATAGCCTGTAAGTAGCCAGGCTAACTTTATCCTCCTTTGCACACCTGATAGCCCGAAATATCTTCTCCACCTCTCTCATCCAACTCTCTACCAAAAGGGGCTGACTCTCCCCCTTAAAAGAAGGTAGAGCCATCCTCTTAAACCTCTCCATGATGGACAGACCACCATGGCCATGCTCCTGGGGAATTGGAGCTAGAGTCTGAGCCTGAGACAACAAGCAACACATAAGCAACAATACATTCAACAAAACAGACTACTCCCCATTTAACAACTCTAACCTGTGCCTATAACTGAGCCTGCAGTGCATCCTGAGTCTGCATCGCTTGGACCAAGCCTTGCATGAACACGCCATAGTCCGTAGGTGGTGGTGGAGAAAGTACCATGGGACCCTAGGGTGCTGGGGCCTACTGCTCACCCCTCGCCTCAAGCCTCTGCTCATCCTCCCGAGCCTAGGCACCATGCCTACCATGGCTCGCCATTGCGTGTAAAATAATTAACTCAGTTAGAACATAAGTTACTTAGTCCTAACCATTTTCTTAACTATCTTTAATTCATTAATAAGTATTTTCCACTTGTATGGACTAATTCTATAAAGACTTTGCAATATTGTGTAGATGATGGCTTATTTATGTACAATCCAAATCTGTTGCTTTGATACCAATCTCTGTAACGACCCTCTTTATACTGGTACGATTATACCAATCCACATTGATATAAAGTGTGTCGTCATAGTGGGACATGTGCCCAACACAACACAGTAGGTAGAGATGTACAAAAATAATGAAAGAAAGTACAGTGGAAATGAAATATAATCTTATTCCATCATCATTTACACATTCCACAGTTTATATAGTAGCAATGAAAATAACCAAAGTCCACAATTATACAAGTCCACAACATAACACTATTGTCCACATGCTAGTAAAAGAAAGTACGATCTAACAAATAGTCCTCCACAAGCTCTACTACTCCTCTCACTCGGAGTCGCTCCTCACAATGTCCTCCTCAAGCACAGAGACACCTGTCTCACCTATATGTTAAGGCAAGTACGAGTCTTCACAAAGACTCAGCAAGTAACCTTTTGGCACATCTTTACACATATCACATTCATGCTATTCATTGAAACAATAAGAGAAGTTTTGCACATGGTTCATGTCTTAATAAACAAGTACACAAGAATAACTTATAACATGCTTTCTACACAGGGTCTTTAACTTTAAACAAGTCATCAAACACAACTCATTCACAACATTTTTCCACATAATTTGATCATGGAATTAAGCACATAGTTACTAACAATTTAGCATGATATCTATAATTTTTCACATGCTTTTATATCACATATTCACACATTTTTCTTACTTTTTTAACATAAATAAATCATAATTACATGAGTTCACATTGATTCACATTGTAACACATTAGCACATCATTTTCACATAAACACTTTGCACATTTACACATGTTTCACATCTTTACACATTAATTTCCGTGACACATAGTCCAAACCACCATAAAGAAGGACACACATATCACATAACACATACCCATCACCTAGGTATTATAGTGACGAATATTGGTAACTGTGCAGAACCGGGAGAAGCCCTCTCCACCCGAACCAGTGGTACTTGTCCACCTCCAAGATTTCATCCTGATACCCATAGGATATCACTTACACATTGAGCCTTCCCATAGGGAATTTTCTACAGTACGGATCCACAGCCTTCTATGGTAGCAGTGTCAATTTCGGCACACATTCACTTAATCACATTGTCTAACTTAATCACAAGACAAACATCATTTTATGCGCACTTATTGGTTCATTCACATGCATATCATTCAAATACATATATTTCAGTTTACAAAACCTATCATGACTGTCTAACAGTATCAAATCATGCGTAATAGTACCTAAACATGATACTAATTGCTGAAAATACATTTTCTTAAACAATCATGCTTAATATGGCTTTTAATACCTTTATAATTGCAACTAGTACCTACAGATATCAAAACAGTCCCACATTTGAAACATAAACCCTATGCATGGAACATATCATATGGCTAATGTTTCAGAATTTTCATGAGAGTATAACTATTTTAACATTTAACATGAATCTCATGCAATTAATAAGATAATTCAATTAAACATTATAAACAGTGAACAACTAGATCTAATACTTTCAAAGCATGGAAATAGTAACCCTAAGTTCATAAAAATTTCCTGCAACAATATCATGCATCAAATCTATTTATTTCGAATTTAACTCTAACAAGACATGCAAATTTACCCATAACAAAATTTCGATAATTCGAAATTATTATCAAAAAATTATCAAAAATTCATGGTTTGACCTAATAACGTACCTGACTAACAAAAAATTTATAACATGACAAACATTCAGAAATCCCCGAAAATCACATCACACAGACTAAATCCATATTTCTGTAAAAACCAGATGAACTTGATGGCAAGGGTCCTGCCGTTAGGGTGGGTTAACGATGCAATCGATTGTCGTTAACTCATGAACTTGGCGGCAACAAGGTTGTCGTCAACCTCTTGTCTGCACATGGTGCAGATCGAACACAAGAATACATAGAATTTAGGGATCCAGGACAAGATTTAAAAATCAAAAAAAAAATACCTAAACTCTAGGTGATAAGTATAGGGATGGAACCCCTAAGTTACTTGCCTCCTTCAAAATATCTGAAGATCTAATTTTGGTGATAAATCCCTCCTCAGCCAAGCCAAAGAGGTGAAGCCTTTCGCCTTAATCCGACCTCCACGCTTGAGCAAATGGTCTCCTGGTCTTAAGAGAGCTCCTTCACCTTCAGAAGAGTCTTCCAGTCGTAGAAGATTTCCGATGAAGCCTCCCAATCGCTGGATCAAGCCTCTCAAAGTCTCTCTTTTTCTCACCCCGAAACCTAAAAACCTTATTCTGAACGAAGGGGCCTCTCCTAACCGAGATGTCTAGGTTATATAGGCAATAGAGTCGGGGTAAACCTAGGTATTAGGAGTCATGACTGTTGGGGATATGTTTCCTAAATGATCTCGGGAGAAAACGAGACGGTTTCACATCTGGAATCCCAAATATAGCGGGAGAAGTAAACGGCCACATAGCTGTCGTCAACCAGAAATAGGCGTCAATTGATGTTGACATCTAGATCATCTGGCCACACAGTCAACGGCACAAAAGTTGCCATCAACCTGCTCTTGACGTCAAGGGATGTTGACGTCAATAAGGGATTTCGGCAAAACAATCAAAGCATCAAACAGATATATAATATACACAAAAATTGAGGGCCTTACACTTTGATTGTCTATAGACAGTCGAGATAAATAGTATTTTAATGTAATGTCAAACATTTTGGTCAATAAGCTCCCATGGGTACTAACACTTTTGGGCACACCTCTCAGAACCTGACCATGCCCCTTATAATATTGTCAGGCATTGATCATGTTTTTATCTTTAGACAATCAGTTGAAGACCAATAGAGTATCAAGAATAGATGAGATTAAAAAGAAGTAGATGATTATAGTGAGAACTTGAATAGCTGAGAATCTATAGAAATTTGGATGAGAACTATAGGTTACAATAACGAGTAAAACCAACGATAGTATCTATTGCACAGCACACAGTCGGTACTGGCAGAAAGTTGGATTCTTTTTCTTTTGTTTGGTGTGTGCTTGTGAAGAAGAATCAAAAGGGCAGTGACATAAGATCGTGTACATGACTTTTGGATAAAGAATTTAGCATAGTTTAACCTTAATATCACTTTTTATTGCATTACAGTATTTACAAGTACTAAACGACAAATTCGATAAGATATTATGACATGATGGTCACAAAATTTGGGTTTAGGGCTAGAGGAAACTTAGTTATCGATATATATATAAAATATGAAAAAAATCATGGAACCTATTTATAACAAAGCTAACACGAATCTTTAACAAGATATACTCAAAGAAATCAAAGATTTTGGCAAGGATTTTATGGAGAACAAGAGCAAACAAGAGGTCACGGGTACATGAAATAATAGAACCTTGAACATGAAAATCTCACAACTTGGGAGATGAAATTTAGGACAAACATGGTCTTTGGTTACTGGTTTCATGGACTATCTATTAACAAGATTAATTAGATTTTTGCTTGAGAGATTGCCTACCTATGAATGCTCCTAAAAAGTATTTCTACAGAACACAGCAGAAAGCTCCAGTTGGGGGATCTCCTCCTTCTCTGGAGCTCTAGGTATTCTTCCGCAAGTCCTCTAAGAAGTTGGTAACTCACCCCAAGGGCTTATGATGAGTATTTATAGATTAGGATTGTTAGGATTTCTATAGTAACTAGAGTAGTGGTGTTGCGATTTTATCTTGATCCCTTCCATGTTTGGAGTATTCCCAACACATTAGGAGTGGGAAACCTTTAGAGAACCCCCTCTTGCTAGGCACGAATTTCGATTAATATGGATGTCTAATGATGGTTAAATCTCCAAGTGGATTTGTTGTTTCGTAACTCAGTAGGAGTCCTATTATGTTCTAGAACTTCTATAGGAATTATTTCCATAACAAGTCTTCCTATTTGGTTTAGTTCTAGGGATCAGGTTCAAAATCCACTATTGGATTCGATCATGTTTTATGGTCCTTACTGTCACGTCCTAATAAATGTCTATTTATCAGAAATGACAGAACAAAATAGACTTAATAAATAGAGCTTATATTTTTATACATCTGTTGTCATTATTGTGGAAGCTTTAATTACATAGTACTCATCGTAACAATCCACAAGAGGAGTAAGAAAAAGAAAACAAAATAACATTTCCATTCTTCTAACTAAAATACTAGAAGGGTAATCTAAGGAACTCTGTCGACTGGTTGACCCACTCAGCACATGCCCTTAAGAGCTAGGCCTATCATGTTCACCTGAAAAAGTAAGATTTAATGAGCAATTTTGCCCAGTAGGATTCACCCATTCTAATCAAAAGGAGTAAGATAACTAAAGAGATGAGCAAGAAGCTTAATTGGTAGCAATGCCAAATATCCAAGGTGATTGTATAATCGTGTCAACTAGATAACAGTTATAGAATAAGAGTATTGAACAAATTTGCACAGATAAGAATTCTGGATAATAATCACATTCTGGCTCAAGTACATGTTCAACTTATTGAGAAAATAAGATGATGACCAATCAAACAAGTATGATGCAATTAGGACTATTCATTTCTCTGTCCAAACCGAGAAATCAAATCAAACCGAATCGAACCATTCGATTCGATTCGGTTCAACTAATTATATTTCGGGTCAAAGAATTAAACCGAAGCGGTTTAGTGGTAACTGGTTCGGTTCGAATTTTCCTAGATAAAAACTGAACAGAACTGATCGAACCGAGATAATCCTCTAATCTCGTACTCGTGCAACCCTTATCCTCCATTCTCGCTCTCCCCTTTGCGAATCGTGGGCGCAGGTTGCGCAACACAGCCCCTCCCCTTTGGTCTCTCCCGTCGGTCGTCACCCCGATCCTTCTTGGTCTTTGCTGTCCTCGTGGTGCTCCCCTCGCCAAAGCTGTGTTGTCGTCGATTTTGGCATTTTTCTTTTTGGCCACGACGTCTTCGCTGTCATCCTACACAGTAGCAGCAGACAAGGAGGAGATGGAGGCGTCCTGATGAAGATCCCTTCATATGACCACATCCTACCCTCCTTCTTGTCATAAAATTGGGGCGTGTAAGTATTAATCAAATCTCGCTTGGTTTCGATCTCTTATTGTTGCCTTCCTGATCTTCCCGGTGTGGTGGGGTTTTTTTTGTCCAACATCCATTGCGTTGCAGAGGTGGAGGTGGAGGACGACCGGGGAAGAAGAGGAACATGGTGCTCACTATAAGTCTGTGACCGTCCCCAAAGAAGAACTGAAGAAGTCGGAGGTGATGTCTGTTAGAATATATGACAGCTTTTGTGCGGTTTCCTCAAAAAGAGCCCTTCTTCTAGGTGGAGAATGAGTTCTCCAACATTATGTTTTCACGTTTGAGGCAAACCTTTTCTGCTGAAACTGAAGTATCTCTGGAGAGCTCTCTGAAGTTGTTGATAAGAACATACCCATTTTTTGTTAGAATTTAATTAGGTTTATCTATGTCATAGGTTGCTAATTTTTAGAATTAATCTTGAAAGGGAATCTTGTTGAATCCTTTTTAGAATTAGGTTTCTCTATGTCATATGTTTCTCTATGTCATATGAAAGATATATATACTGTTATTGTCATATTAATACCCCTCTTAAGTTTGCTCATCATTCTTATTTGAGAACCCATTCCGATAACTTGAACATTAATCATGTCACTGTTCATTTGCCATGGGCTACAGCGGACTAAAACTCTCATTAAATAAACAACTACATGGTATAATCATTGGTTGGGTTTGGTCATCGTTCTAACCATGTTCTATGATTACAATATTTATGCAAGGAGAGGAATTGCTTCAACAGAGCCCAACCAACCTTCTTCCAGTTCATAGTGAATAGAAAATTGAAAGAAGATAATGACATCACATTAGAAAACTGAAAGTAGTCGATCTCTTCTCTTTATTACTCTGTGTTTGAGTTCATTAATTTTTATCTCCATATTACTCTGTGTTTCATTTTTATGCTCACTGGTTGTAAGGGTTATCTTTCCCAGAGAGGTGATGTTGACATGTTATCATCTTTTTTATGTTGACATGATAATTTTAGATAGAGAATACTATTTCTATTGACCTTGTGGGTAATACCTAACTTTCTTGGAGCTTGCCTCACTTCTAGCAGTGGGCTTATATCATCACAAATTAAGTTCACTGGGTGTTCTTTTTACCTCTATTCTGTGTTGCTCCTATGTTGTTTCTTTCATGTCTTTGATGAATCTAGTTTAACCTTTAAAGGAAATCCATTCTGTCTTCAGCACCCTTTCACTGAGCTGCACATGGACCGACAAAACTCTGTCCTCCTCCTCATTCTTTAACTTACATTGTTGGATTTTATTTTGTTCCAGAATGGAGGCTATATTTTTGAATTTGACAACTTTCCTGATCACAATGTTTGCAGAGATTTTGTAGGTAGGCCTCTATCTTATTACTAGATCTCTGATTTTATATGAAACTCATTTTTACACCTGATGTATAGTTTCTGTGCCTATCTTGGAAGTTGACAAACATGAAAATTTTATATGTCTGACTTCTGAACACCAAGACGTGTCTCATTGTCTGTAGCTGACTAGGAGTTTTGAGGATGCAGATTCCCAAAGTTGAGTAGACTGTCCATCTAGCATTCTAGCTACCAACTTGACATCTATTTCTTTCTTCTTATGCCATGACCTTTTCAAATCTTTCCAACCTAGATGGGTATGTGAGCATGGGATTTTCTTCTATTTGAAGGGTGTAAAAAATAGTACTACATGAAGTGGTGACTAAAATATAAACATGTTTATACTAGTGTAGCCCTCTTTTCTCATTGTATTAAGGGTTTTGAACTTAATACCTGGAATATAAATTCATTAAACATTAAAATGGTGTCAGATATGGGTATTACCCATTGGGAGACCTATCTGTTCATTTGGTCCCATTTATACTACAAGCATTTGGGTAACAGTAAAAAAGAATGACACGTAGATGCCCAAGAGAAAATGACTAGAAGCTTACTAAACGCAGTCTGCCAAGTTATAGAAACAATGTTACTTGAAAAGAATAGTTTTGAGGTTAACAGATTCCTGTGGTATATATTGTTGATCGTGTTTAAGCTGGTGTTTCAATACTGGCATATTGAACTTCTTTTAGGATTTTTACCTCTAGAGTGATGGATAACACTTGGATTTTATATGCTCATCTGGTAGAACTATAATAAATGTTTCTTCTTTGATGCTTTCGTGAAGAAAGGCTAAAAGCCACGTTAATTATCTTATGTCCTCTGAACTGGAGGCAGGTTAATTACCTTATGTTTGATGAAAAAAAAAAGCTCATATCCTTATATTTCCAGTAACTTGTCATAGGCAGATGATCATACTCTTATATTTCCAGTAACATCCATACATTGCTTGAGTTCATGAAAGCTTATGAAGGCTCATCAGGGCAGAAGATTAATACTCAAAAAACTTGTTTTGTGATTTCTGATAAAACTTCTACATACAGTGTTAACCGGATTGCGGACATCACGGGATTCGGGGTCCCTCTTAAGAGTAGGCAGATGCAAGAGTCTTGAAAACCTAATATTTATGATGGTGGATTATTTATTGTGGATGCAATTTTCTCTTGATGTAAATTGTCTTTTGGACTTAGAAAAGTCACGTTATGTATATACTTCCTTCTAAGAAGGTATTTTATGTTTTTTAGAAGTTCTTACATATTACATATCCATTTTGCTGTTCAATTTACATTGTTAGACTGTTATTATGTAAACAATTCAAATTATATAATATATATATTGTATGTATATATATAATAACATTATCTATATGTGAATAATCTAAAAAGAACCCCAACAGGCCCAAATTGATGATATCCTTATGTGAACAGTCAAAAAAAAAAAAAAACCCAACAGGCCCAAACCAACGTGAGCAACCCCCAAAAAATGCCCAGCAGATGCAAACCGATGTGCTGAACCGATCCAAACCGAACCAATTCGATTCGGTTCGGGTCATTATCATCTCGGTTCGGGTCGGTTCGGATCTTAATAGATTTCGGTTCCGTTCGGGTTGACCCGAAAATGGTCTTAACCCAAACCGAACCATGAACAGTCCTAGAAGCAATGTCAAACATCCAAGAGATCCATTATCGTTCTGTACGGCCATTAAACGAATTCGGGTGCTCCTTCCGGGACTGGATCAGCTCCACTTGTATAGGCATATATCTCAATTGAGTCCAAAGACCCAACAATTGTCATCATAATCATTTATGTTAAATATTCAACTGTGGTACACAGGTACTCAAGATCTCACTAGTAGCAAAGGATTGAGAGTCAATGTCAATGACTTTAGAAGGTTGTAGCTATGTAGGAATCAATTATACTTGGGGGTGTTCAAGAACATTTCATAATTGGATGTGGATGAAAATTGAATGGTTCATCTCAGTGTTAATGTAGTTGGAATCCAAGAAAATGAGGGGAACAACTTGTTGGGTTAATATCAAAGTCTGTCACATTTGGTTGGACATGAAACAAACCTAGTTAAACACCACATACAAGTGTATGTCGACAGCCAGAGAGTGGCTGTCGACAGCCACTGTCGATCCAGAACAAGATTTCTAGAACTTGGTCCCTGTTTGTCGATAGACCAAAGGTGGTTGTCGACAGATGAAAGCCATCTGTCGATAGATGAAGTCTGTATATCGACATCTACTAGTGTTTCTGCATTTCTGGGTTCTGGAAGCATGATACTGTCGACAGATGGGTTCTATCTGTCGACAGTCACGGGTTGATCTTCTAGGAATGGTTTTACAACATCTCAGAAGACTCTTCTAAGTGTTCCTATGATTCCAAACATGGTTAACAACATCTAAACGGTCTTATTTACATTTCTAAACACCACTTACATGAAGGAAAGA
The DNA here is from genome assembly GCA_014218235.1 of Colocasia esculenta. NCBI lineage: Eukaryota > Viridiplantae > Streptophyta > Magnoliopsida > Alismatales > Araceae > Colocasia > Colocasia esculenta. The sequence goes on along the minus strand of CM024753.1, from coordinate 152,016,958 downwards.
ATAGAACAATAAGAGTATAATCTGTACATATGGAATGGGTATGAAAACTTATGAAAGGATGATTACCGTATATACAACACTTCTAAGAATTTTTTCCTTACATCCAGCCGGAAGTTCTCCACAAATATGCTTAGATATGACTTGAGTATAAGCCAAAGCTTGATTATAATGAATAGGTGAAGCATTTCTAAGGGTGTTTATAGAACCAAAGTCAAGTGTGAACGGGGTAAACACTTAAACACAAAGCTCTTTATCAAGAGAAGGAGACAAGAAGGAGAGAAGAAGGAGAGAATTCTACCTATTTCTGGTAAACTTTGGAGATCTTTCACTTCTCCTCAACGGAGAACCCAACAATAGCAGCAGGTAGAAAGAAGAGTTGTGGGAGTGGTAGCCACAGCTGGTGCAACAGAAGAAGTAGCAGCAAAGGCAGCTACAACAGAAGCAACAGTAGCAACTACAACAAAGCAGCAACTACAGCAAAGCAGCAACAATAGCTTCACAGAGTAATGGCAGCAGCAGCTTCAACAAAGCAAGTGGGTAAAAGCCCACATGAAGGGTTAAGGGAGAGTTTATATAAACTCCGAGGTTCCTTGCATGTATGGCACGTAGCCATACATGTGTAACCGTGAAACCCATCTTTCCCCTCCCAAAGCCACGTTTACCATAGGGTTTTACCCCACTCACACATAGTAAACTACATGTAAACTATTTACCACTGGTGAGATGAGCCTTACGTAATCAAAGCTATGTAAGCAATTATTCAAAAAAAATAGTTAATGTAAATAGGAGATAATTCAACTGGTCCATTTGTCCCTATATTTTTGCATCCAAATGATGTCCAATTAAGTTAAAATTTCAAACATAATCTAATTGAAAGGTTTTACATATTATGGTGATTTTAGTTTAATTTTTAGAATTAATTTTTCATCCAGCAAAAATTACCCAGAAAATCATTGCGCCGACTTAATCTTGATATCCGTGCATCAAAAATTTAGGATATTTACATTTCTATTATCAGCATATTTTTGTGGAAATTATGGTGTTTCCATATTTCAATTCTGATACTGAATTCTGGTGACGTCCTATCAGAGTGCGCACCTCAGAATACAACACTATAACAATTTTACTAATAGAAATATAATTCCTAAACTAAATATAATTACATCTCATGAAAGTAGTTATGTTTAACAATCAAAATCATCACATTTATCTAAATTTATAATAAAATGTTGGGGTGTTACAACTCTCCCCCACTAAAGAAAAATTTAGTCCTCCAAATTTAACAGATAAGAATTTAACGACAAGTGCTGCTAACCTGTAAATAATTCTGGATATTTGTTTTTGATAGCATCTTCCAATTTCCATGTTGCTTCTTCTTGTCCTTTCTTATTACATTGAATCTTTAGTAGCGGAACTTCCTTATTCCGAAGTTGCTTGATCTTTCGGTCAAGGATTTGCACAGGTCTCTCTTCATATGCCTGGTTTTCTTGTACTTCCATATTCTGGTATTCAATAACATGTTCTAGATCATAAACATATTTTTCGCAACATTGACACATGGAGGATGTCATGAACATTGGATAATTGGGGTGGTAATGCTAGTTGATACGTCATTTCCCCAACTCTCCTTAATATCTCAAATGGTCAAATGTATCTTGGACTAAGTTTTCCTTTAATCCCAAATCTCTTGATTCCTCTTCGAGGTGACACTTTGAGAAAAACATGGTCACCTTGTTGAAATTTCAGCTCTCTTCTTCGTCGATCAGCATATTTTTTCTGTCGGTCTTGAGCAGCTCTCATTCGATCTTATACTAACTTTATAATTTTTGTAGTTTCTTGTATCATTTTACGTCCAAGAATATGTGATTCCTTCAATTCAATTCATCATAACGGTGATCTGCACTGTCGACCATATAAAGCTTCAAATGGTGTCATTTGAGTTGTAGACTGATAGTTGTTGTTATAAGCAAATTCCATGATTGCTAGATGGTTACTCCAGTCATTTCCAAATTCTAAAACACAAGAACGACACATATCCTCAATAATTTGATTTACCCGTTCTGTTTGTCCATCGGTCTGAGGATGAAATGTCATACTAAACTTCAGTTTAGTTCCCAGTGCATCTTGTAGTTCTCTCCAAAAATGTGAAGTGAATCTTGCATCTCTGTCAGAAATTATATCCTTTGGAATACCATGTAGCCGAACAATTTCTTTTAAGTATAAAGCTGCTAATATATTGACATACCATTTTGTTCTGATGGCCAAGAAATGAGCTGACTTTGTGAGTCGATCAACTGTTACCCATATCACATGGTATCCATTATGTGTTTTGGGTAATCCCACAATAAAGTCCATGCCAACATTGTCCCATTTCCATTCTGGTATCTCAAGGGGTTTTAATTTCCCTACGGGTTTCTGGTGTTCCGCCTTGATTTTCTGACATGTTAAACATCTAGCAATAAAATCTACAATATCTTTCTTCATGTTACACCACCAGACATTTTTCTTTAAATCTTGGTACATTTTGACAGCTCCCGAATGGATGGTATAATGTGCCCGATGACCTTCCTCTAATATTTGTTTCTTGATTTCTAAATTATCCAGTATGCACAATTTCTTTCAGAATCGAACATTTCCATGAGCATCTTCATTAAAATCAGGTCTAGAATTCAGTTTTTCTCTGATTTCTATCAATGTGGGGTCATTGTCTTGTTGTTCACCAATTTGCCTTAATAGATCAGATTGCACTGGCTAATTATTAATCATAACCCTATCTTCTTGTGGTTTAACTTTCAGACTCAATGTAGAGAATTCTTCTAACAATTTCCATTCTTTGACTTGCAAATGAAATATTTTAGCCATTGGATTCCTACTAAGAGCATCAGCTACAGATTGCCTTTTCTAGGATGATACTCAATCTTAAAATCATAATCCTTGATATATTCCATCCATCTTCTTTGTCTCATGTTCAATTCCTTATGTGAAAATAGATATTTCAAACTTTTATGATCGGAGTACACTATGAATTGGGTATCATATAGATAGTGTCTTCAGAGCTTTAGAGCAAAAATACTGCTGCTAATTCCAAATCATGTATTGGGTATTTTTTCTCATAATTCTTTAATTGTCTAGATACATAAGCAATAACTTTTCCTTCTTGCATCAATATGCATCCTAACCCGATATTTGATGCATTGGTATAAACTTCAAATGTTTTTCCTTCTATTAGTAGGGCCAGAACTGGTGCGGATGATAAACACTCCTTCAACCTTTGAAATTCATTTGCACAACTCTCATTCCATTCAAATGTAGTTCCCTTCCAAGTTAGTTGTGTAAGAGGTGAAGCAATTCTGGAGAAATCTTTGACAAATCACCGGTAATAGCTGGCCATACCCAGAAAACTTCTAATTTCAGTAATGTTCTTAGTTTCTTCCACCTCTGAATAGCTTCAACTTTGGAGAGTCCACTGAAAAACCTTCCCTATAAATGACATGTTCTGAGAACGTTACTTGTTCCAACTAGAATTCACATTTACTAAACTTCGCATCTAACTTATGGTCCCGTAGTAATTGTAAAGTAACCTGTTAATGTGCTTCATGTTCTTCCATGCTCCTAGAATAAATCAATATGTCATCAATGAATACAACCACAAACTGATCCAAATAGGACCTGGATACACCATTCATCAATCGCATGAAAGCAGCAGGTGCATTGGTTAATCCAAATGGCATCACTATAAATTCGTAATGCCCATATCTACTTCGAAAAGTTGTCTTGTGAATATCTCCTTCCTAAATTCTCAGTTGATGATACTCGGATCTAAGATCAATCTTTGAGAAATACTGGGCTCCAGACAATTGATCAAATAGATCATCAATTCTAGGAAGTGGGTATTTATTTTTTATTGTTAACTGGTTTAATTGTCTATAGTCTATGCATATTCTCATAGTCTCATCCTTCTTCTTAACAAACAATACTGGAGCACCCCAGGGAGATGCATTGAGTCTAATGAATCCTTTCTCCATTAGTTCCATCAATTGCCTTTTTAATTCTTTCAATTCTTCCATTGACATTCAATAAGGTGTTCTTGAAATTGGTGTAGCTCCTGGAACCAATTCAGTGGAAAAATTTACTTCTCTACTAGGTTGTAATCTAGGTAATTCCTCAGGAAATACATCAGGAAAATCATTTACCACCAGAATATCCTTCAATCCTGTAGTATTCTAATTCATTATTGTCACGGACGCCAAATATCCTTGACATCATTTTTGTACCAACTTGCATGCTTTAACTGCCGAGATTATGGGTATACTTCTTATACGAGATTTATCAAAAGTCATGTAGTAAACCTCCTTACCCAGAAAAGTTACTTGCCTTAATTGACAATCCAAATTTACATGTTATTTAGATAGCCAATCCACCCCAATAATTACATCATAATCCTACATCTCAAGGCATATCAATCACCAGAAAAATTATGTTCTTTAACTAGAATTTGACTGGCAGGGTAATATTCCTTAAGTTTCTTACCCTCAGTTAGAGTAGTAGCTACTTCTAGTTGTACAGGTGATGGAACTGATTGTATTCCCAAGGATCTAGAAAATTCTTGACTAATAAAGGAATGTGTAGCTCCCAAATCAAATAAAACATATGCAGGTTTAGAGTTTACTAAAAGTGTACCTTTAATACGTTCGTCCTCTTGCAGAGATACAGGTTCCACTTCCTGAATGGCTTGTAGATGTCCTTGTTTGGCTCGGGGATTCTGGGTTGCTGGTGCATTCTTCATCATAGCACATTTAGGAATCCGATGTTGATTACTTCCACATCGGAGGCAAGCACACAACCTATGCCAACAATTCTCAGTCTTGTGTCCACTAAGATGGCAATGTCAACAAATGTCCTTATTCCCAATTGGAGCTTTTCCTACTTCCTTGGTGGATTGGTGTCCTTTTGGGGCATTTCCCGTCTCAAACTTTCTTTTATAGTCAGTCATGGAAGAACTTTCACCGGACTTTCCTCTAATCTTTTCCACAATTTCATTGGTAGCTTCTAAAGCCAAGGCTCTTTTAACCATTTCAGAATATGTGGTAATTAAATGGGGCATTAACTGAGTAATGAAGTTTGGACGTAGACAGTTCATAAATCTTTTTGCCATTAATTTTTTTGTAGCTACTAGATGAGAAGCATACTGTGCTTCATATTCGGACACTGACATTCTGAGTTACTTTAGATTAGCAAACTAATTAGCCTTCTTCTCCTGAACCACTTCAGAAAAATACTGCTCATTGAACAGCTTAATAAATTCCTCCCAACCTACCTAACTTGGATCCTCTATAGTAGATTCTACAGTTTCCCACCATGCTCGAGCATCACGGTCCAACTGGAATGTTGCTAGACGTATCTTATCATCTTCTGCACATCAAATCACCTTAAAAATTCCTTCAATATCTTTCAACCAATTTTTAGCCTCATCCGGATCCGTGCTACCTGCAAACCTTGGTGGATCTAGACTTCGGAAATCCTTAAATAGATTTGTTCCATTATGAGTGTTGTTCTTAGCCACTGTCCTCATCACTCGGGTCAAGTCATACATTGAGCTTTCCATTTTCTTCCAATTTACATCGCCTCCTTCCATAACTATTTTAAAGAAATATCTGAGACATCCAATAATTTATACATTAATATCATCATCCAAACCAATGCACACATTCATCTTATACATTTTTTTTGTTATTATAGAACATACATACTTTTCATTAACAAGTCAAAAATATTTACATCACCATCATTCTTATCCTAATAAGCCGAAAATATTTACATCATCCTTAGTAAGCTGAAAATTTTTACAACATCATTACCACCTTTAACCTCTCATTACACGTATACATGTAGAGTTATATATACAACCCACTACTAACAAAAAAGAGAGGTTAACAAAAGTATGTTTCTAATTTCCTATCTTGCTTCAGGTTTGTGTGGCAGATTCTACGGACGGCTACTGCTCACCCCCAGGCCCATGGTACAGCTCTCTTGCTACTTCAGATAGTACCTTCCAATACCCTTCAACCTGATGGAGCAGCACATCTTGTCCTAACTTCAGACTATCCAGATTGCACATTATTTAGGTCATTGTCTCCAAGGAAGCACGGGGATTTCCCGCCAGAAATGCGCCAGCAGTTAGCTTCAATACTTCCTCCTTTATTTGCACATGTGCTTCCCTTTGGGCCTGAGCATATAACTCCACATCTTGTAAGAGTAATTCCATTGCAGACACTAGCCGTTCCTAAGCATTCATATCCATTCTGTATCAAACAACAAATTAAGTATATACACATATACAAAATCACTATTATCTTTATAATTAATCCCAGATTTCTACCCCAACTCATTGGTCATTCCCTAGGTTTACGGAACCTAAGGCTTCGATACCAAATTATCTGTCATGTCCTAATAAATGTCTATTTATCGAAAATGACAGAAAAAAAATAGACTTAAGAAATAGAGCTTATATTTTTATACATCTGTCGTCATTATTGCGGAAGTTTTAATTACATAGTACTCCTCGTAACAATCCACAAGAAGAGTAAGAAAAAAAAAAACAAAATAACATTTCCATTCTTCTAACTGCAATACTAGAAGGGTAATCTAAGGAACTCCGTCGACTGGTTGACCCACTCAGCACACCCCTTAAGAGCTAGGCTCATCATGTTCACCAGAAAAAGTAAAATTTAATGAGCAATTCTAATCAAAAGGAGTAAGATAACTAAAGAGATGAGCAAGAAGCTTAATTGGTAGCAATGCCAAATATCCAAGTGTTGACACCCGATTATGACCCATAAGTTGAACACTATTTCTTATTCTCTTAATGAGCCCCAAGTTGGTCATTCATCTTGAGTCCATCTATTAACCATGTTGTGAGCCCATTAAAAGCCCAATTTTTCCATTATCTCGTCTAATTATCTTTTTGAGAGTCCATATGCCTTATTGTTGATTATTCTTCCAAATAATTGATCAATAATCTAAGAACAATCGATTTTCCTTAACGTGATGGGAAGTGGTGTCACGTTATACATGTCGCGCACCCCTTGTCCGTCACGACAGCCCATGCATATCCATGCACATGCCCTTAGGGTCGCTACCATCCTGGTCGTCACGACTATCCTTGTCGCGCCTCTACGACCCGTCGCAACATGATCTGTATGCGCTGGCCTCCGCAACCACCTCCTATTTATCCTCTAATGGCCTTATCATCATCTCCAAGTGACCCCCACACCCCCCATGTGCGGTTTGAGGGTCCATGGCACCTTGGGACCCTCCTAGGACTCTTCCCTACAGATTTACTTGGCTTTATCACTTTATTTTAGGTCATTATCACTTGGTGATAGGATTAATCTCTCTCTTGTCTATATAAGGGACCCTTCTTCTTTAGAGGAAGGGAAGCCCCCATTTTTTCCATGAAGTGTTGCCAAATTTTCACCTCACCAAACCCTTAGCTCGTGGCTCACCCATTCCCTCACATTTCCCTCTATCCTCTTCACCAAGTCATGGCGTCATCTTCACAAATGGAGCTTAGTGGCTGAGGAGGAGACTTGTACGACTCCTACATCATCCAAGGACACCACACCACAGCAAGGGAGTCGCCCCATTGGGGCTCTTTCTTCCCTTCTTCTTCTCATTCTCCATGCATGCATTTTATTATTTCTTTTAGGTAGGAACACATCTTCTTTCCATTCCTACGTTTTTCACACCACCCAAGGGGTTTAAAAGCCACCCCCAGGTTCGTTCCCTCCATGCTCTCCTCTTCCACTTCATTTTTGGATAGATGCTACTTTTAAATATGATCTAACAGGGTTCGTTTTGTTGTTTTCTTCATGTTGGTAGGCACTTGAGCAAGATTAAATGAGGGGCTCTTGTCCTTTTTCCGACTGGAGGGTAGGAAGATGGTCCACCAACCATCCTCTCGCAATGTAGAGAACACGACAAGCATGGGCGACGAGACAGCCGAGACGCGCCAGGGTGTCGTGACATCAGTCTCATCGAGATGGGGAAACCCGTTGCGACATCAGTAAGTGCCTTGTTCTTACCCCCCATTCCTAGCATGTTAGCCTAATTTCATTTCTATTCATGGGAAATTGTTAGGTGGTGATCACATTTCCTAATCCATGCTTTTTAATGTTATTTTAAAACATGTTGTGTGTCTCGAGGGGTGCACAACTGCGTGACTACACCTTTTGGCGATCACGGTGGGACCTTCAATGCTAGCCTCGTCGATTTTGCTTGTTTGCCTACCATCATGATCTGTTTATATGTTTAGTAGAACCCTGTTAAGTTTATTTCTGTGTTTGTTCTATCTCTCTACTCTCTGTCGTGAACACGACGCATTGTGTGGTCGCAAGTATATCGCGTCCATAAAGGCGGACGCGACTTCAGGTACGCATTCTCCTTTCTCCACTCCCCCCTGTTCTTTTTCTCAGAGTGCTCCTGTGTCTTCTCCATGCTGTGTTGTTATGTGAACTCGCGTTTCACTTTGTTAGAATCCTGCTAGGGTTTAGCTTTTACTTTTATTTTCATTGTTTGCTTTCAGGTCGTGTCGCGCCGGATCGAGCTGCTGCGAAGCTGTCGCGCCGACGAGGGTGGATGTGACATCAGGTATGCTTTGTATGTTACTATTTTCCGTCTATTTGTCAGCTTCTGTTTGCTTAGAGAGTATTCATGTGTTGATTACACTCTTACATGCTTGTATTGCGCTTTAGGTTAGTCTATTCGCCCATTGTTTGCTTGTGGCTGTAGGTCTTTGCAGTCTGTTTGTATCGCATCTGAGTCACCTGTTGTGATAAGGTCGCGACGTATCTGGCCGTCACGACTTTAGCCGAGACTTGCCAATTACTGTGTGTTAGTTTAGGATAGGCATTACATGCACCTTGGTGCACATAGGCTCATGCAGACACTACTATTTCGTGTAGATTATGTTTCCTCCTTGGTAGTGGAGACCCTCTCACCCACGAGAGCTCGTGGGCTGACCGCGGCCCAAATCCCCTCTAATCTCTTCATTCTATTAGGCCGAACATACTTCTTTTCCCCGTGAGAGGTCCTACTCTTTGGAGCAATCCCACTCCCTTGTTCCCACTCATCACGCCACGTCCCCTTCAGAATTCCTCTCGGAGTGGACATCTATGAAGAGGGAACTACATGACCTCCAAAGGCAATTGGACCCCCAGAAGGTCACCGATATCCCCCTTCCTTCTCTTCAACACCTCCGGGTCCCACCCCAGTCAGAACTCCCTGTCTACCGGCGATACTTTGGGGTAGGCGACCCCTATGTACATCTCAAAGATTTTGTGTACGAATCAGCTCTGCACAAGTACAACCGCCACCTCATGGCGTACTTGTTTTGTAAGTCATTGGATGGATCGACCCTTGTTGATTGGTGGCGTGCCCTAGCTGCAAAGGTCCGCTGCCCAATGCCTGAGGAGGAAAAGGTTAAGTTGTTAATTGCCAATGCCATACCAACCTACTGAGCCATTTTAGCTATGAATGACATCACCACTATGCACCAACTTTACAGCCGAGCCCCCTTCATTCAGACCCAACTTAAGGACTCTCCCATTCATTCTATGCTTGAAACCCCGAAGTCTCATTATCCCAAGAAACCTTAGGGTCCTATCACTGAGGGGATCCAAACCAACGAGCAAGTAGGTACAGTCAACAATCCCCAAGGCCCGATAGGTAGGTCACCCATCAATCAACAACCTCAGCAGCCATGGAACAACAGGCAATCATCCCCTCAAGCCCAGAACCCCCAACAAGACAAACGCCAATATAATCAGGTCCCTCCACCCCAAAACGGTTATGCTCCTAGGAAGCCTAATGGACCCAAAAGAGCTCAATACCCTCCCCTTCCAGAGAGTGTACCCGACATTTTCGCAGCCCTTATGTCTCTTAATGCCCTTAGACTCCCTCCTGAGAAGGCAAATTGGAACATGGTAGTGGATCAGACAAAATACTGTGTATACCACCGTCATCCGGGCATAATGTGTTCGGTTGCTTCAAGTTCAGGGACATCATATATAACCTTCAAAAGCAACAACAAATTGATTGGGTAGAAATGAAGACACTAATCCAGACCCTGAGGGACCAACAGGGGCAGTGGCAGCAACAACAGCAGTAGAGGCGACAGCAGCCACAGTAGCAACAACTGTTCCAGCAGCAGCAGCAGCAGTTCCAGCAGCCATTCCAGCAGCAGTACCAGCAATACCAGCAGCCACAACAACCACAACAACCAGCAAATGACCTCGGCATAATTCGCAATCCTATGCCGTAGCACCAGCCCGCTCCAAACCCCTAACCTGCTCCACCACCTCCTCCACCGGCTCAAGTCAACCCCGACATCCACCATCCACCCCCCGCAGCCACTTGGGCCTACGATGATGAGCATGAAGTAGGCCAACTTTTGGCTATTTCCCAAACCACACCTACCTCCATCACGCCCACCATTGCCACCATCACCTCACCACTCTACAACACCCCCATCATACCACCCATCACTCCATCACCACTTAACATCCCCTTCTCCCTTGCGCCAGCACCCATAATAGCCAATTCGTCCATCATTGACACCACCCCACCTCCACTTGACCACAACCTCGCCCTACGGAGCCGGCGGTTGTTCTACCAGATGTATCCTAACGCATCCGCATCTATGCCGGGTCAGTCGACCCAAAATTCCAACAACAACAAGATGTCGAGGAGATAGATCCGATCCCAGGGACCCAGTATGATATTTTGAAGCATTTGAACCAGACTCCAGCCAAGATATCTATCCTAGAATTGATCAAGAGATCGTAGATCCACCAAGATGCCTTAAGGGCTTTCATGCAAAGGGTTATGGTGAATGAAGATATGAACCCTGACAATCTGCCCTCAGTCCTATCTATTGTTAACAAGGGGCCGACAATTACCTTTGCAGACAGTGAGCTAGCTCCCCCGGAGGCTAGAAGGATGTCTCTATGTGTGACATTGACCATAAACAAGGTGGCCATTGATGCCGTCTTGGTTGATACGGGGGCGTCCATAAATGTGTGCCCTCTAAGCACTCTGCGGTCATGTAATATCTCTGAGTGCCGCTTGCAGCCAACTCCTACTACCATAGCGGCTTATGATAATTCCCGGTGAGCCTGTCACGGTGTTGCCTCCTTACAAGCAGAACTAGGCCCGCTCGTGATGACCGTATATTTCTATGTACTTGACATTGACCGAACTTTCAAAGCTATTCTGGGTCGGCCTTGGATCGAAGCATTAGGGGCAATCCTCTCCACAACACACCAATGTCTAAAATTTCCATTCCAAGGACGCATAGTTAAAGTCAAGAGTGCAGCAACTACCATACTGTGGAAGCCATTGAGAAAATCATGCCGACAGTTTGACCCTATAATAAGCCCATCATTTCTATACTTGATGTGAATTACCCATGGGCGTACACCTTCTCCTCTGGCCGCCAGACAGTGTCCCCATCTGTGGCAGCCGTCAAAAAGGGCACACCATCAGACACTAAGGTCTGGAACATTATGTTTAAATATGGGTATCAGCTGGGAAAACGTCTTGGAGCTCACCTCCAAGGAAAAATGCAGGTCATCGCCAATTCCAGGCAGATCACAAGGCATGGCCTAGGATATGAAGAAGAATTCAAGTCGTGGACACCCTATTCATCTACTTTAAAGTCAGAACAAGAGTTCTCTTCATGGCTAGAAGAGAGAGAAAAGCAAGAGAGAAGAAGTGAGAGAGGGTGAACTTCGATTTCAGCCCCTTGCACCCCTATTTAATAGAGCCCTAGGGGGTGCTAAACCCATCCCAACTCGTCCATAGGAGTTAGAGTAGTCATAGGTTTGGTTTAAGAGTCCCAAAGGTAGTAGGATTAGCCTTAGGATAAGAATAAGGCTCGGTTTTGGTGTTTATCGCGCAGAATAATGTCGTGATGCCCCGATCCGACGCGTTAAGGATGCGACCACCTATGGAGTCACGATAGTGTCATGACCCCCACAGTGCCGCGTTTATGTGTCTTATGTTTTTTGTGTGTCTGTGCATAGTTTGCTTGTAGTATTTTTTGTGTGTGTACATATTTTCCTTGTTTTCGGTCAGCTATTGCTTTATTTATTTAACAGATAATCACAAAAAAATAGAAAATAAAAAAATCACAAAAAATGAAGCTTTACATGAAAGTTAGGCAAGTATCTCTATCCTTACTACCTTGCATTACTATATGATAATCTACTTATTATATCACTTTAAGGACCGGTCGGTTCTCAACGTGCTCTGGGATCTGTGTTCCCCTTCAACAAAAACGATGATGATCTATATGCATGTTGCTAATCCCTGGATAGGCCATTAAGTTAGATAAGTTTGGGGATGATGGACTCTGTCTTGCACAGCGGTTACAGGAAGACTCTCAACCCATTCTTGTCTGATTTAGAAATATTATCCTTGATGTATTTTCTATTTTCTCATTTCTTTGCATTTGATTTAATGATTTCTCTTCTTTAGCCCAGCATGCATCATATAGGACTTTGAGCTATCATGACTTATCCATGGCTAATGGTGAGCTCTTGCTGAGTGCCCAACCATTCTTCATGTTCAGAACAAGAAAGCTCATTCCACTCCGAATCGGAAGGTTTGTCTCCGAGTGAGTTGTTCTTGCCAGTCTATCAAGAATTTCCCTATCTGAATTCTCTATAGAATTTTCATCCTTATTCCTTTTGATCTGTTTTGGTTGCGAACCGCTCGCACGACAGAGCCTGCGTTACCTGCCTAGCACGCACATGTCCCTCAAAAATGAAACCTGCAGGCCAATCAGCTAGGGTATGTAATGGCCCTGGATATTTATGCCCAATAAGGCTCCATATCTAGATCTGTCTCCCGCGAACGGACCGAAGTCTCGCAAGGGATAGCTCGTACACGTGTTTTGTAAGAAAACAAAAGACAACCACAACAGTATAAAACATGTGAAAGAAAGTGCACATACTTTACAACTATCCCAATACATGTCCATTAAAAGTACAACTACTTGGGCATACCCCAAGGGAGCACAAGCTCATACATCATGATTAACTCTACTGCTGTGGTACAAGTCTTTCACAACACCTCCGCAAGCGACGCAAATGGCAAGCCCTGAAAAGAATTGTAGGGGAGTGAGCCTCAACAAGTCACAGGCTCAGTAGGGACCACCCAAAAACAACACACAACACTGAAGAGACCTCAACCCCAGATGGTCTCATTGGAAACACCGATAGCCAAACCATATTATGCTCACTATAAAAAATGTTAAATAACAGCTAAACAATAAATCTCATTAGCTAATACAAATCTCGAAAGATAAAAGGGACAACATGACAAGCACAACACCACTAGTCCGCTCAATAATTGAACTGCCTAGGTCATAGACCTCATAGGCTAATTATGACAACCACTGGTCCCTGAAGCTACAAACTTCACGGGGAACCTACCCACGAAGGGTAACAGGACTGGCATCAGCTGGCCAATCCACCTCACACCAACACCTCATATCAAAACATAATCGGAAGCTTACCCGAAGACGAGTAAAAATACAACACGTGGAAGGTCACTCCATAAACCTCCACAGAACACAAGTCCACCTGAACACTTGAAGGGACTGGTACACAATGTAAAACAACACAAAGCTACCCACGAAGGGTATAGGTACCTACCTCTATGAGGTACCACCACGAAACCACAACCAGTACTATGCCACCACTAGGGCACACCACAATAGGTAAAACCTCAACCAACCAGTCACACACACAAGCCACTACCTGTGGCAAAGCATGTGTCGGAAAAGAACGACGCCACCACACGGGAACAGACTACTGGTTCATGACGCCAGTATGCAACTCGGACAACACAACACAAGAACTACCTCTCAGTCTCACAGTCACGAACGAAAGGTCCAACTGCCGCTCCTCAACCATACAGTAAGGCCAAGAACAGTGGAGACAAACCAACACCACACCTGCAGACCACACAGCTACAGGTCCATGCTGTAGATTTTGTTTTGCGCTCCTTTTCGAGGAGACAAAAAACATTCCACAAAGTGGGTGGTGATAAAAATAAAAATATGGTTTGTGAAATGTGTGTGGGATGTGTGGTGTGTGGATATGGAGTGTGAAAAGCGTAAAATAATGAAAAAGAAACGTGATCGCCAGGCACCCAAGGGTACCGAATGGAGACGCACAACGGGGGGGTGCGGGATGCAAGGAGTGATCGCGAGCGTACCTTTTTACCGGGGAGATTGCACGTGGGATGATGTGGGTTCTATCTTCCACTACGAACACGGCCGGCCGTGGTAGAGGGTGTTTCCTCATTTGATTACCCTTGCAAAAAAAAAGGACAAATAAGAATGGGGATTAGCAAAATAAGCGTGTAGTACCGAATCCTGAATGAATAAATAAAATGAGTAAAATGGGGAGGACTCACCGGATGGTGGTTTTAAACCCCAAAAGTATGTGTGTGTGTGTATGCATGCAATTGTGTAAAAAAGGATTAAAGAAGGGCCACGTGGGGCCCGGGGGAGGTGAAAACGTAAAGAGCCATGTGGGTGCCCGGAGGGAGTAGAAATGCAAATAAAAGAGAGGGAGAGAGAGAGGGGAGGGGGTGCTTCCTCAAATGTTGGTGCGGCGTGGCGGGCTGTTGCCAGAGTTGGTGGAAGAAGGAGAGGGGGGATACGCTCCCGCCTCGCACGTGGAATGGAAGGAGATGATGGCGCCAGACTCTGAGGAAGAAGAATGGATCGGAGAGGAATGGCTCGGAGTCGAGGCGAGGATCCGGCAGAGCTTCGCCACTTCGTGGAACCCCCCCTAAACAAATGACCATCGGGTCGAATTTATAGGCATCACAGATTCAAATCACGTCCATTACAGCGGACGCGACTTAAGACTGAAACGCATCTAGAATAATGTTGGGCAAGCGCGCCGCGACTTGATTTAAATCGCGTCTGGGTGGCAGGTTGCGATTCAGAAGTCAACTTAATTTGACATTTGGCAATGATTACCACTTTTAGAATCGCATCGGGGATGGCCGCCGCATTTTTAAAACATGTCGGCCTTCCTTGCTGCGATTATGAATTAGGCACGTGGGATGACTTCCGAGGTCTGGCGTGTCAGGCCTACGACCTAATCGCGTTTGGGCGACACGACGTGATTCAGAGATTTTGCATGGTTCTAAGGGGCAGGCACTTGAGTGCGATGACTTTTGAGGTTTTGCCTAATCGCGGTGATGACTTCAGAGATTTTGCGAACCATATTTGAAACGAAGGGGAAGCACCGAGAAAGAATGGGTGAGATCCAAAAAAATTGGGAAAACACTCTTGCAAGGCAAAACGAGGGCCATTTGTGGCATTATGGCGCAACATGAAATTTACCCACAGTGGAGGCAAATTCGCGTGTCTACACCTACCATGCCTTGGCGTTTGCTTTGTAGGGAAGCGAAGCAAGGCAACACGAAGTGAAGTGAATGATGAATGAAATGAAGCGAAAAGAAATGAAGCGTAGCGAAGTGGAGTGAAGCGGGAGCGGACTGAAAAGTAGACGCCAAGGTGAAAAATAGACACGCGTTTGATCATTGGGTGACTGTCACTTGATAAGAGTCCTTCACCAACACCCATGGAAGTCACCACCAGGAAGAAGACCTAAAGAAACAATGTTTAGACATAGGGAAGAAGAAAGGGTGTGCACGAATGAAAGGAACGGAAAGACCAACTTCCAGCGTCGGGGGAAGTACCTAAGGACACAATCTGTTAGGTTTCACCATTGGGGGCATCTGCCACTGCCGCAGGTGGGTCTTAGGAGGAGAAGGAGAGATCAACTTCTAGCGAAGGGGAAGTGCCTAAGGACACAATCCGTTAGGTTGCACCATTGGGGGCGTCTGCCACTACCTCAGGTGGATCTCTGGGAGCAAAGGAAAAATAATAAGTCCAAACAAAGGAATCTTGAGGAAATCTGCCCGGAGGCGACAACAAGGGAGTTGGGTATTCGACCCAGAATGGAATATTTCAAGTTGCTGGATTTGAGGCGTGGATGGCCCTTGAATTGCATTGGAAGGTGATTTTCCACTGTGATTTCAAGATGCATGTATGCTGGGCTAAAAGAAAAATAAGATTAAACGAGGAGTAGAAAATAACCAAGGATAATATTGTCACGCTGGTGAGTCAGGACCGGGGGTATGCATGGGTCCGTCTTCCTCACATGCCAAGCGTAACGGCCTATCCGCGCGGCCAAGGATCCTCTGGGATAATCATTGTTTTTGATAGAGGGGAACTCAAATCCCAGATTCCTTAGAGCCACAAGGTCCTTGGTATGCTCTAAGGGTATAACATATAGTAAATGTAGATAAGTGATGGTAGGGGCAGCAGCAGCCTGATTGCGCCGGATGAGGAAACTCGAATCCTACGCTCAAAACTCATTAGCCAAGAAAACAAACGTCATGGAAGAACAACATTCATTCCAGGCATGTCTTGGAGCATTAAATAAACAGCTCATTTGGTTTATTTGTTAGACCATGATGATTGATCCCTCGCTAAGGAGATTAAAGTTAAGGATGGGAGGAACCCATGAGGGGGAAGATTTGCATCATCCCGGCGCAAACAGGAGGCGCAACATGCTTTGTGCAAGACCATCTGGAACTTTTTGGATTTTGAAAATATAAAATTATTTTGTAAGATTTTTGGATGTATTCAAAATTTTATGGGATTTTGAAAATATTTGGATTTTTTGGGTTTTGGAAATATTCATCTTTTTTTGTTGATTTTGAGAGTATTCATCTTTTTTGGTTTTGGTTTTGGTTTCATATTCATCTTTATTTGTTGATTTTTAAAACATTGCCATGCCAAGGCAGTATTAAGGTTACGAGAACTGACTGGCGAGGGTCCTTGTTACCTTCCGTGTCATTAAGGAATGCTTAGAGTAGGGCGTGCATTTGAAGTGTGCCCTGGGGCTGATTACTTGTGTTAACAGTGCCATTATGAAAGCCATGCCTGAAAAGGCGACTAAGTCTAACAGGGAGAAGGGAAGAAGATTTTGAGACAAGCTTGATGCGGATATTGAAGAGTTGGCTGTTGACTTCCTCCCTTGGCACAACCATCAGAAGGCTCAGTCTCATTTAAGCACTGGGGCTTTTCTAGTTATTTTGGAATCTTGAGTGATGACCACTTGATTGTAGGGACTGGCGTACGACCGAGTCCATTTAGATATCCGCGGGGACTTTGCCACTCTTTGCCATGCCTTATTTATCATTGATTTGATTTTGATTTTTACATGCATACGACCGGGTCCATTTGGATCTCCACGGAGACTTTGCCGCTCTTGACATGTATTTTGACTTGAAATTTTTTTGGTCATTTGATTTGCCCATTTGGAGGACGGCCTCTTATGAAGGAGTGCTTTGGGAAGGCTTCTTCACCCGAACTACCTCTACTACCCACAATTCGGTCGAAAGAGGGGAGAAACAGACATTTTGTGCCATTCAGGCATGGCTGTGACGGTTACGGTGTCTACCGGGAGCAATCAGCCTAGGGTGCCGTGAAGTGTGTGATTTTCCAATGCAGAGGGCATACTTTAATGCCCCGGGAAGGAACTTTGGACTCCTGGCTCGGAATCCTCATAACGAGAATGCTGCGATAGCATGGCAATGCCGAAATATTCATCTTTTTATGGATTTTTTGACATTGATAATATAGTAAGAGTGTGGAGGGAAAAGGAAGGACGAATGCCCTGCGTTGGGGCAAGACTCGTTTTCTACAAGAATTTACATTTTTTGTTTGGAATTAAAATGACGAGTGGGGGCTAAAACCCCGAAAACAATGCGAGAAGGGTCGAAGGACCCGATTGAAAATGGAGAGGAGAAAGCGGAGGAAAGACCTTGGAGACTCTGGCGGGGCTAGAGGGGTTTGAAGGAGAAGGAGGGCATGGTGCCCTGAAAGAGAGAGAGGATCCGGATGAGCCGGAGGAGAGAAAAGAAAAAGAGGGCCACGAGGGGCTGAAAAGGAGGGTGCGCCGCATGCGGCGCAAGATGGAGAGGTGCCACATGGGGCACGACAAGGAGATGTGCCACGAGGGGCACGGGATGGAGATGTGCCACGTGGGGCACCGGAGGGAAATGTGCCACGAGGGGCACGAGATGGAGAATGAGGAACACAAAAGGGGGTATGGTGCCCAGTGCAAGAGTAAGGATTATACGAAAGGTGAAAATAAAATGCCTCCCGTGGGGAGGGAATGTGGAGAACCCACAGAGAGGTGCTAAGGAGCACAAAAAATGACTGAAATTAAAAAGAGGGAGGTGGGGCCCCCTTGGTCCTTTGCCTTGCCCGACATTTTGGTTTTCACTTGGGGGCTAGCGTTCTGACTCCCAGATATTTCCTCACAAAATGGGCCCAGCAGGCAGATGGTCTAGCTCTTCTCGAAGTGGTCGAACGGCTCTCAATGATTGGGGGATTGTTGACTTCCGTCGGAACTTCAAGCGTTAGTGGCAACTCCCTTGGAATATAGTTAAACGAAATGGTGGGGAGTTCCATCGGTAGAGTTGGAAGCAATGAAGAGGGGACCGTGCCCAAAGATTGTAGAATGTTTGTTATGGAAAGGGGCACGTCCCTTTGAATAATAGATTGTGCCAATGATTTTGCCTTGTAGTGCATGTGCACAATCTGAGAAGCTGACCCCTTCACTGATGTGGGAAGATTTCCAATGATGGTGCGAGGGGTCATGAGAGCTTGGAGGGAGAGATTCCATATGAGTATATGGAAATGGCGTCGGCTGGCAACTGGAATGATTGGCATGTTTTTAAAAGGCCTCTTGACAGCCATGATTGAGGGGAGGACTTCTGCTTGGTGAATGTGCCCAGTATAGAAATAATGACCGGCATTCGAGGAATGCAATCTTGGATTTAGAACAACATCCCGGTCCCGAGGATTCCTTCTTCTGTTGTACTTCCTTGTAGCTCCTCAAAAACTTGCGCCTACTCCATTGGATGGGGGTAGGTATGGATGGAGTGGAAGGCTGTATGGCCTGTGGAGGCGTAATGGGTATAATAGCAAGGGGTTGCTCGGGTTGGGTTGCCAATGGTATTGGCGGTGTGGGAGGTGTAATGAACAGCTTAATGGTGGGTGTAATGGTTGGTTCAATGATGGAGGGTTTGATGATGGTGAATGGCAGTGTCGGAGGTGTAGGTAAATGGTGCACGAACATGACCTCGGAAGGTTCATTGTTGTAGCACCAGGTGGTTTCGTAGAGGGGTTGGGCGCTGGAAACTTCAACCCGAGCAACACGCTGTGAGGGAAGTGGTGGCTGTTGTGGAGGTAGTGGTGGTTGTGGAGGAGGTATGGGGGCTGGCGTGGGTGCCGGACTAGGTGCAACGTAGGGCACAGGAGCTTCTTCATTAAAAATAGGGGCGTCGTAGGGCCCGATTGGAGGTTGATGGGTCCGAGGAGGACGAATCAGTGGATGCCTGGGTGGAGGCATGTTATGGTAAATGGGAGTTTGTGGGGGTGTATATGTAGTGGGTGTTGTATGGTGGTGAGGTGGATGGTGGATGTTGTCCACTGATCCGTTCTGTCTCGGATTAACTTGATCAAAAAGATCTACGATCGGGGAGTCCATTAGATGCGTCTGGATGTAACGTCCCTGCTCGTAGAGCTCTTCCATCGTATCAATTTGGTTCATGGCCAGGATGTGCCTGAACCTCGGAGTAGAGTTTGAAATGATTATTTTAACTTGCTCTGACTCCGAGAGCTCATACTGCAAATGCGTGGCCATTAACCTCCAACGGTCAGCAAACTGTACAAAGGCCTCGTCGGCTCCCATCTTTTCGGATGCTAGATCCGTGACAGACAGATAAAGGCTGTCGCGGTCTTTGTATCTTTGAAGGAACTTCTTATGCAGAGAGCGGAAGTCTCCTGCCTCACTTGGCTCTAGGGAGTATAACCATTCGAGTGCAGGACTGTCAAGAGACTTTTAAAATAAATATGCCAACGTGATGGGGTCACGTTGCCAACAAGAAGACTCATAAAAAAATTCTTTAATGTGAAGGTAGGGGTTACCCGTGCCATTATACATTCGGTACATTGGCATCTCCGAAGGATGAATATAAATTTGTGGGAGAGCCGACATGGCGGCGACGGGGTCACCCGTGGAATTTGAAAGCTTGTTTATTTGAACCTCCAAATTATTCACTTTTTGGAGAAGAGCATCTTGGAGTGGAGTGGATGGTTGCCGCTGGGCATGTGAGGGAGTATATGGGGGTGGCTGTGAATGAATGGGCCTTCCCAAGGGACGGTCTGTTCGGACCGGAGCGTGGGAGTCCAATTGGCCAGGGGGCCGAGGTGATGGAGGATATACAAGGGTATGTGGCGAAGTCGCCGGAATATACAAAGGCAGGTGCCTGGGAGAAGGAGAGAGAGGAGGAGTCACAACCTCAACCAAAGATTGGATCAGATTTAGTTGTTGATGGGTGAGCTGATCAAGTGCGTGCAGGACAGTTTGCACGGTTGGATCTTGGTCGGGGGAAGGCTCTCGCCGGGTTTTGATTGAAGGTAAGTGCGAAGGGACATGAAATCGGTCAATGCGCGGCGTGCACACGTAACCATAGGAAGTGGAAGCTTGTCCCTTACGGTGGTGAGATGGACGAACATGAGATTGGAAAGATGGAGATCTAACATTATACTCATAGTCCTCATAATAAAAATCGGCATGATAATATGGGTCCATTTTTAAACAAGCAATAAGCAAACAAGGTTGAACAAAGGTTAATCAATCAATATGTGGTTCAAACAAGTTATAATACTTAACACTTGTTTTTAAGGAGTTTCACAATTAATTAATGGACAGAAAAATATTGTGTCACTCCAAGTGAAATCCTAGTTGGGTAGAAGATGGATACTTCGGGGGTACAACTAAGAATCATCTCTCACCACGCAATGGGATGTCTAACCCAGGTCAACGGAAGGGTACCGCCAGCTCGGTCCACCGTGAGGGAATCCACGGGGTACGGAGTCTTACGGGGTTCTTGGCCAATGTTCCCTAGTCCAATGAGATGGAATGCCCAAAGGAGAGGTTGCCCTTACCAAGAAAGGTGTGTGGAGCCTAGGATATGCGGGAAGGAGGTCCCCCAACCGATGCAAAAAAATGCCTTGTATGCAACAACGATAGCAAAAAAATAGCAACCAAGCAGGCGTATTTCTGTCAGTCAGTCAAATCGCGTCTAGTATAGAGACCACGATTTGCTAAATCGCGTCCAATCACCTGGACGTGGATCTGAAAGCCACCGATGGCTGTCAGAGCCATGAACAGGTCCCTGTGGACGGTCAGTGTCAGGCAGAAATGCGTCGGCTCTGGCCGCCGCGACACGAAACAGAAACGCGTCTGGATTGCCGGCCGCGTTATCAAATAGTGAATCGCGTCCTCTGTGTGGGACACGATTCCAAGCAGGCACCCGAAAGCAAGAAACAAAGCAGAAAAGAAAAAAGGAAATACAGGATATGTGTACAAGCAAAAGGACGTAAATGCGTCGTCCTTAGCCGGTGCAACAAGAAACAGTGACGCGTCGGCCTTGGCCGGCGTGACACGAAGGTAGTAATGAGTCGACCTTGGCCGCCGCGATACGAAACGGAGACGCGTCCGATCTACCGGTCGCATTATCAAAACTGAATCGCGTCCTCTGTGATGGACGTGATTCCAAAGCCAACCCGAGGACAGAAAACAGGCAGGAAATGAGCAAGAAATGTAAAGGGAAAAATAGGAAATGAAACTAAACACATTGCATGCTTTTTCGGAGTATAAATAAATATAAAAGAGGAGTGCCACGTGGGGCACAAGAGCGAGGAGGGTAATCAAAAAGAAAACGAGAAAAAAAGTCCTACCGTGATCGCCAATTTGTAGATTATGTTTTTCGCTCCTTTCTAGGGGACGGAGAACAGTCCACAAAAAGGGTGGTGATAAAAATAAAAATATGGTTTGTGAAATGTGTGTAGGATGTGTGGTGTGTAGATATGGAGTGTGAAAAGCGTAAAATAAAGAAAAGAATGTGATCGCCAGGCACGCGAGGGTGCCGAATGGAGACGCATGGCGGGGGGTGCGGGATAGAAGGAGTGATCGCGAGCGTACCTTTTTAGCGGGGAGATTGCGCGGGGGATGATATGGGTTCTATCTTCCTCTATGAATACGGCCGGCCACGGTAGAGGGTGTTTCCTCATTTGATTACCCTTGTAAAAAAAAAGACAAATAAGAATGGGGATTAGTGAAATAAGGCGTGTAGTACCAAATCCTGAATGAATAAATAAAATGAGTAAAATGGGGAGGACCCACCGGATGGTGGTTTTAAACCCCTAAAGTAGGTGTGTGTGTGTGTGTGTATGCATGCATGTGTGTAAAAAAGGATTAAAGAAGGGCCGCGTGGGGCCCGAGGGAGGTGAAACATAAAGAGCCATGTGGGGCCCGGAGGGAGTAGAAATGCAAATAAAAGAGAGAGAGAGAGAAAGAGGGGAGGGGGTGCTTCCTTAAATCTTGGTGCGGCGTGGCAGGCCGTTGCCGGAGTTGGTGAGGAAGGAGAGGAGGGAGACGCTCCCGCCTCACGTGTGGAATGGAAGGAGACGACGGTGTCGGACTCCGAGGAAGAAGAATGGATCGGCGAGGAATGGCTCGGAGTCGAGGCGAGGATCCGGCAGAGCTTCGCCGCTTCGTGGAACCCCCACTGAACAAATGACCCCCGGGTCCAATTTATAGGCATCACAGATTCAAATCGTGTCCATTACAGCGGACGCGACTTAAGACTGAAACAGGCCGCGATTCAGAAGTCAACTTGATTTGACATTTGGCAATGATGACCACTTTTAGAATCGCGTCGGGGATGGCTGCCGCATTTTTGAAATGCGTTGGCCTACCTTGCCGCGATTACGATTTAGGTACGTAGGACGACTTTCGAGGTCTGGCGCATCAGGCCTACGACCTAATCGCGTCTGGGTGACAGGACACGATTCAACGATTTTGTGTGGTTCCGAGGGGCAGGCACTTGAGTGCAACGACTTTTGAGGTTTCGCCTAATCGCGGCAGCTCCAGCTGACACGTCTTGATTTAAAATGCGTCGGGGCGGCAGGGCGTAATACGGTCTTCCTAAAAGGCGTCCACTGTGGTAGACGCGAATCAATGAAGTTGTCCATATGCCTTTTGCGAACCGACCACATTTGAAACGAAGGGGAAGCACTGAGAAAGAATGGGTGAGATCCAAAAAATATTGGGAAAACACTCTTGAAAGGCAAAAAGAGGGCCATTTGTGGCATTATGGCGCAACATGAAATTTGCCTGCGGTGGAGCCAAATTCGCGTGTCTGCACATGCCTGGCACCTTTAGGGACTCCGGCCTGAGCTCCCAAGAGTGTGGCACTGGAAAACAGGACTAGTTGGGGCCCAGTACGTCTATTGGTGTCCGTACCCCCAACTACGAGCGCGCTACAAGCGACCACACTCCCACAAACACAAGTCGCTGCCATCTGTCATCTTTCCCTCAGTCGGACGTACAAGTTAAACACAGGAGTGAGGGTGTCCAGGAAGATGACACAAACATCGACGGTACACACAGTACCGGGACAAACCCCTAGCACAACAAACACACGTGCCTGGCTCACACAGAACCTGGGGTACCCGACTAGAGAGGCATTCCGGAATAGGCGCCGGACCACCACACTCGGCTAGCACACAAACCATGTCAGTCACTTAACACCTCTATGAAACTTATATCACGATACGTTAAACATAATTGGCTCATCACTGGTCACGTTGTGACCTCCGAGCTAACAAACACCAATACAAACTTAAATCACAATAACATATAATAATCTTGCCTGTCATTGGTCACCTCGTGACCTCCATGGCCATATTAATATAATATAATAACCACTTAATAACTATACAAAAGACATTAAATGACCGAGGCTAGGTTCACACTGGAACCTCACTGCCTAATCATCACAAACTAATCATAGAAGTTCTATTACGATAAACAAAATGTCGAAACACTTGCCATGCACACACAAATCACATGCACGACACTCAAACTACGTGACATCACGTGAACAACACGTGATCCGCACGCTAACCACATAAAAACACGCTCACCTCGTGAGCAACACGCTTGCCACGTGAATAACATGCTCGTGGAGCGCTACAGGTGCCAATGCACCGCTTATCCATGCCATAAACAACACTTTAACGATAATCGAATAATCATACCAGTAAAACAAACACAACGAATTCTCTCGGCTGTGGTCGCAACATTGGCAACTATCGCCTTCTGGTCGTGACACCCCGACATGTTGCCTTCATAACCTGAACACGACGAGTCAGCCTGTCGCATTCTAAACGCGACAGGGGGCTCCGTCACCTTTATAGGCAGGAACCCTAATCTGGGTTCCCATCTCCGGATCACCCCAACAAACCATACAAACCACGTTTAATTTCCATTTTTCATGCTTTACTGAGTACCCTAGCATGATATCTACTATTTATAAAGCATTAAACAATCTAAACATGCACCACATGTAATCAACGCAGTAGAATAAGGTGGAATCTCCCCACCTTCATGAAGAACACAAAGAATGATGATCACCCAACATTTCCCCCCTTCGTGCGACGTCCTCGCAGTGAGACCACGCCTAAAGTGACTCCCAAATGCTAAATCGCCCAAGATTCCCGCAGCAGTTCCATCCCCTGGCCAAATAGAGCTCGCTCAGCTCTGTCTCGCTGACCTGGGTTATGAACTATTTGCGGTTAAGAACGCGACGTACCTCTCCATCGCGACCTGAACGTGACGGACTAGGACGTCACCTTCTCAAGGCTGATGTCAGCGTGCCACCCAGCGCGCGACACATGGCGCGCATGCAGACGAAAACTGCATTTCGGTTGGCAAGTAGAATGCGACTACCAGGGCTGTCGCGTTAAGAATGCAATGCACACCCCTGTCACGTTCACAACTAGTGAACCAATGGGTGCCATGGGCCCAACCTGCCGGCCCACTGAGCCCCACACAACGCACGGGAACCACGACCAAGGCTCAATGACCCCACATTGGTTATAAGCACACACCAGAGCCAGTAAACACGGATCTGAACGACCACTAAGCGAGGATCTATAAGGATCCGAAAAATGAGCGATGTTACATTACTATCACCTAAAAAGGAATGTCATCCTCGATATTCAAAACAAACCAGAACTATCACCTCAAAGCCATATACAGAACAAGTAGGATACGCTTCCTCTGCACTTGCCTTCTAAATCATTATGTGCTAACTGATTCATCCGCTCATTTCTGTATTTGTTCTGCTTCCCTTTCTCTTTAATTTATTTCATAACTGCTCTGCCTGATTGCTACATTCTACCCTTTCTATACTTTTCAGATGTAGGCGATTCTACCCTGCTATTGGCACTTTATCTCCTTGGTTTCAACCTATTTCCACATTTTTCCTGGTTGTGTTTGCAACATTTCTTTCTGGGCCGCTTCTCTTGCTTAAAACCTTGCATTTTACTCTCTTACTTTTGGGTATTCTACCCATCTAAACCTTGCTTAATTTCTCAAATTCCTCGATACCATTCCATTATCTGCTTATCACTGCCAACTGCTACTCTGCTTTATCTGTGTTCACATTCTCAACTGCCAACTTCTCAAAGAAAATCACATTACCATAACTGAATTTCCTGTCTCTTTATTCTATTCTACTCATGCTGCCTTAATTCATATCTGACCAAAAATCACTTTCTCTTTGCCCAACTGTGCATAAACCTCAAACTTTTCATTAATCATTCAAATATCGATTAGCCTGTGAATATCAAACCTTCCATGCTTCCACTACGCTACTCTGATTATTCAAGATACTTAGAAAAATATTCCATAAATTCTTCTTTCATTATTGCTTCTACTTACTTTCCATTTTCACTATTACTCTGACTCCAACTAGATTCAATTCTAACTTTACCTGCTTCTCAAATCATTTTACTTAATCAATTAACACTGGAAGGAAATACCGAAATCTCTGAATTGCTTTCTTTAATACTTCAATTCTGGTTGTGCCACATGCTTAAATTCTGAATCCTGCCATAACGCTACTGACTTATCCAACTCATTTCATTCCTTACTTGCTTGAATAACATACTCTGGCTGACCTAATCAATCTATTACATAATCTTCAAAATATTTGCTCTCATTGCTGTAACATTGCACTTTTTTATCACATAATAACACTGCTCAACTAACTCTGTTCATCTTCTACCTTCAACTTTACTGAACTCTTTCTCAATCAGGTGCCACCTGTCGCTAAACTATTCATTATTTATTTGATCTTACTTTTTTTGTTCTGTACTTATCAATTCCAATTTCCATACATTTCTTGCTCTCTCTCTATTCTATTCTACCATACTCTAATCTGCTTATTATTCCTTAACTATTCCTCCTTTTATTCTTATATCAAACTCTAAAATACTCTTATAAAAGAATACCTTTACCCAACTAAATCACTTTCTACATACTAGCAAGCCAACTCTTACTGAGCATTTTCTGAAGCCTCTAATTATATTTTTTTTTCATAATCTACTATACCCTTTCTTTCTCTGATCAATAACTCTTAATCTAATCAGTATTGCCACTTACACTTTTCTCGATATCATTTCAGCAAAACATTTCTCCTATCTATTCCGCTATCTGGCTATCTTCACTGTACCATTCATGTTGCAATTCCTGCTAATGCACAATCATTCTTCATTAAATACTGCCAAAGCTAAATTCTGAAACTGATCTCTTCAAATACTATAACTTGCTTTGCCTGATTCATTTATTTCATTTTGCTGCTCAATTTTCAAATGCTGAAACCATTGCTGCTACATCATACTTACCATAATCCTTTTCATTCAGACCTTCACTTTAATTCCTTTCATCAAATGCCTAGCTATTCTACTGAACCTGATATTTCTCAACTGCTTCTCAACTAATCCATTTCTTTCTATTCTGACTTACATAACTCTAACTTATTCCAATCATTCATAATTTCAATTTCAATCTTTTCCTGACACAAACTTTACCTTTCTTTTTCCACAAACTATACATAACTGCTAAACATTACTAATCTTATGCTCAACATTGTAATTCTTTACAAATCATTCCGTGGAATCTTCACCAACTGCCACTTACTGAACGAATATCTTTCTTGTGAAATTCTCAGAAAAGTCCAACTATACAATGATTCTTCTTTACTTTCTCTTTACTCAAATGATCACCTCAACACATTCTTGCACGAATTTCTTATATCAAATTCTCATTATCATCATTGCTCACAACAACATCATTCTTAAACTCTTTACTGAAACAGTCTCTAATCACAAAGCATTCTTAATCTGACTTTCACAATTTACTGCTCCTCGATTTACCAATACCTTATATGGAGCTAATCTGCTTCACTTAATTATTCCAAATCTTTCCATATCACCAATCACCTTATTATCCACACTATTCCTTAACACTGATTAACACAAATCTCAAATACTCCAATTACTTCTTCTAATGTTCTCAATTACAATTCACACACTTAACAATCCTCATCAGGCACTGATTTATTCCTTATTACTAACACTATTTCACCACTTCTTTATCACATCATTACCCTATACCTATCTCTACCAACTTTGTATCAAGTATCTTACGAAAAATACATTCAGATCATATCCTTTCTAGAACACACTTTACCTTTTCTGAATAAGACAACTGGATTCACTAATTCAGTCAATTACTGTACCTGAAAACCTTTAAACAACCACACTTTAACTGCAACTGGCACACTGATATAACCACTTAACTTATACCACTAACATCACTATTTCTCTACCATTATGAACAACTACCAGGTGTGCAAACAATCATACACATTTCACAAACTGGGATTCCTCTAACCACATCTTCTCTCAGCTACTACCAATAACTGCCACACTTATAAAAACAACCACACAATTCACATGACAAAACTCACATGAAAACCACTTTAAACTACATAAACCACAGACTTACTACAAGCAGTGGACATTAATCCATGTCTTGGGACGTTGTAACCTCAATGTCTTTTCACATTCTAACTGGACCATGCTCTGATACCAACTGTAACGGCCCTGGATATTTATGCCCAATAAGGCTCCATATCCAGATCCGTCTCCCGCGAACAGACCGAAGTCTCGCAAGGGATAGCTTGTACACGTGTCCAGGAAGAATATAAAAGACAACCACAATAGTATAAGACATAAGAAAGTACATGTGCTTATACCTGTATATAACAATTTACAATTGTCCCAATATATTATTACATGTCCAATTAAAAAGTACAACTACTTGGGGCATACCCCGAGGGAGCACAAGCTCACACAACACGATTAACTCTACTGCTGGTGGTACAAGTCTGCCACAACACCTCTCCAAGCTACACAAACGGCAAGTCCTGAAAAGAACTGTAGGGAGTGAGCCTCAACAAGTCACATGCTCAGTAGGTACCACCTAAAAACAACACACAACACTGAAGAGACCTTAACCCTAGAGGGTCTCACTGGCAACACCGATAGCCAAACCATATTATGCTCACTACAAAACATGATAAATAACAGGTAAACAATAAATCTCATTAGCTAATACAAATCTCGGAAGATAAAAGGGACAACAGGACTAGCACAGCACCACTAGTCCACTCAACAACTGAACTGCCTAGGTCATAGACCTCACAGGCTAATTATGACAACCACTGGTCCCTGAAGCTACAAACTTCACGGGGAACCTACCCACAAAGGGTAACAGGACTGGCATCAGCTAGCCAATCCACCTCACACGAACACCTCATATCAAAACATAATCAGAAGCTTACCCGAAGACGAGTATAAACACAACACGTGGAAGGTCACTCCACAGACCTCCACAGAACACAAGTCCACTTGAACACCTGAAGGGACTGGTACACAATGTACCACGACAAAAAGCTACACAAGAAGAGTACAAGTACCTACCTCCACGAGGTACCACCACGAAACCACAACCAATACTGTGCCACTACCAGGGCACACCACAATAAGTAAAACCTCAACCAACGAGTCACACACACAAGCCACCACCTGTGGCAAAGCACGAGTCGGAAAGGAACGACGCCACCACACGGAAACGGACTACTGGTTCATGATGCTAGTATCCAACCCGAATAACACAACACAAGAATTACCTCTCAGTCTCACAGTCACAGACGAAAGGTCCAACTGTCGCTCCACAACCACACAGTAAAGCCATGAACAGTGGAGACCAACCAACAACACACCTGTAGACCACACAGCTGCAGGTCCATGCCTGGAACCTTTAGGGACTCCAGCCTGAGCTCTGTAGAGTGAGGCACTGGAAAATAGGACTAGCTGGAGCCCAGTACGTCTACTGGTGTCCGTACCCCCAACTACGAGCACGCTACAAGCGACCACACAAACACAAGTCGCTGCCCTCTGTCGTGTTTCCCTCAGTCGGATATACAACTCAAACACAGGAGTGAGGGTGTCCACGAAGATGACACATACCTCGATGGTACACACAGCATCGGGACAAACCCCTAGCACAACAAACACACGTGCCTGGCTCACACAGAACATGGGGTACCCGACTAGAGAGGCATTCTTGAATAGGCGCTGGACAACCACACTCGGCTAGCACACAAACCACATCAGTTAGTTAACACCTCGGTGAAACTTATATCACGATACGTTAAACATAATTGGCTCATCACCAGTCACCTTGTGACCTCTGAGCTAACCGACACCAACACATACTTAAATCACAATAACATATAATAATCTTGCCTGTCATTGGTCACCTCGTGACCTCCATGGCCATATTAATATAATAAATAACCACTTAATAACCAAACAAAAGACATTAAAGGACCGAGGCTAGGTTCACACTGGAACCTCACTACCCAACCATCACAAACTAATCACAGAAGTTCTATTACAATAAACACAACATCGAAACACTTGCCATGCACACACAAATCATATGCACGACACTCAAACTACGTGACATCATGTGAACAACACGTGATCCGCACGCTAACCACTTAAAAACATGCTCACCTCATGAGCAACACGCTTGCCACGTGAATAACATGCTCATGGAGCGCTACAGGTGCCAATGCACTACTTATCCATGCCATAAACAACACTTTAACGATAATCGGATAATCGTACCAGTAAAACAAACACAACCAATTCTCTCAGCTGTGGTCGCGACATAGGTAACTGTCACCTTCTGGTCGCAACACCCCGACATGTCGCGTTCATAACCTAAACGCGACGAGTTGGCCTGTCACGTTCTGAATGCGACAAGGGGCTCCGTCACCTTCACAGGCCGAAACCCTAATTTGGGTTCCCATCTCCGGATCACCCCCACAGACCATACAAACCACATTTAAGCATTAAGTCCACCACGAGTCTTGGGTAAACCCATGATGAAGTCCATGCCGATACTTTCCCACTTCCACTCTAGGATTTCTAAGGGTCTGAGTACACCTGTAGGGCGCCGGTGTTCTGCCTTTACTTGCTGACATGTGAGACAATGAGCAACATGCTCAGCTATCTTTCTTTTCATGTTTGGCCACCAAAATGTTCTTTTCATGTCTTGATACATCTTGGTTGCACCAGGGTGAATAGTGTACTTAATCTTGTGGGCTTCATCCATCAGCTTTCTTTTCAATTCTTCGTTGTCAGCCACACAGGACCTGCCATGAAATAGTAATCTTCCATCTTCAGAGATAGAGAAGTCTAGTCTATCTGCTATGATTTCCTTAACATGAACCAAGAATAGATTGTTTGCTTGTTGATCTCTGATCTCATCACAGACATTGGGTTGTATCTTAAGGTTAACAACCAGTACCCGATTACTCTTTACCCTTGCTAATGTGATATTGAATATTGAAGTCGAAGTCCTTAATGTTGTGCATTTATTTCTTACAAATGCTTGATCATTGACAAAATCTTTTGGTATTGTCAGAAACAAATTAATTTAATTATACCACACTATTTTCTATGAAAATTAATATGTTAAAATAAAGGCATAGAAAATTTTCTAAGTACAACGTATACATACATATATATCATACTAAGTCTGACTCCTAAGAAGTCGAAGTGTTGTACCAATTCTTGAACAAATTGGCCTCACTACGACTCCCGAAAAATCGAAGTGTGATATCGATTGATGAACAAACTTCTACTACTCTAACTGTCCAAAAGTCGAAGGCTCATACCAATTGACTTATATATAGAACTTCAATCGATGTGTCACTTCGACTTCCCTATAGTCGAAGTCTATCTATCAATTGTCTTTGTATTGTATCGATTGTTGACCATTTCGGTATCAATTGTCTACATCGATTGTTCATATCAATTGTTGTTGCATATCGATTGTCTGTATCGATTGTTCATATTGATTGGTGTTATTTAATATCGATTGTTTGAATTGATTGCAGTTACTTTAATGTCGATTGCATTAAACAACGATTGCTTTTCACATAAACATCGATTGTCGTTGTTCATATCGATTGTTGACCATCTTAAACATCGATTGCTTTTCATTTGAACATTGATTCTCTGACATCGATTGTTTCACTTAAACATCGATTATTTATGATCTACATTGATTGCTGTTATAAATATCGATTGTCTTTAAGTTGAACATTGAATGCTTAATTTATTCAGATCAATTGTGGGTTATTCTGATTTTTAACTACTCCGTCTCTTGGAGAGTCGAAGTTAGGTTTTGACTTATGTTATTTAACTAAATTTTTGAATGACTTATATCTGTAAAACTATTAATGTATTATGAGTGCAATAAATGTTTTAATTCTTATAGAATTATTTAATGAATAATAGATGAACACATGCTCTATACTATGACATTCTTTTTGTTGTTTGTACGATAATTTATCCAATGTACATTGTACTTCTCTATTCTTTTGTTTAACATATTCTCTGTCACTTATAAAATATCAGTTTCATAGTTTATCTTTTTTAGAATACTACGTGTCTTATAAAGACATATGTAAGTACCCTTCAGAATATCTAGTTTTCAAACTTTAAGGAAAAGGTCCTTTGCAGAGGTTCCACGCGCCAAGTAGGTGTCCATTCCTCTTGAATGCTCATCTACCTTTGTACTGCTCAAAGGACAAACTATCTTTCTAGAATTGATAGATATCTGTTAGAAACTACTTGTCTCTTAACTTCTCATATTATTTTATGTCTCACAAGACTAACCTCGAGAAAGAGGAAAAGACATATTATGGTGTTTGCAGATATCCAAGAAAAGCTATCTGAAATAGAACTATGCAGCTACCTTCACAACTTGGAAGTTGATGAGAGTCAAAGACTCCAAAGATCAGATAATCTGATGATGGACATCTCAAGAAGGCTCAAGTGTTAAGACCCAACGTTGAAAGTTAAACGGCTACATTCTCAATGGGAAGCTGAAGAATGAAACATATATATGAAGCTGATGTTTGAAATATAAGAGAACAAGTGGTGAGATATATGTGAGGTGCCTACACAAACATAGAGAACTCTCCACACTCACGAATGAAAGAAAAGAGCACACAAGATCTGAAAGAGAGCCTTCTATTCAAGCTATAGCCTTCTGCTCTCCTCCATTCAAAGTTCTTGGGTTGTGTTTACTTTTATAAATCTTCTCAATCCACCTTTAGTTAGAAAGAGTTAGAGTAGTCATTCTTATTTGTACAACTTTTTCTGATCTTCTGTGTTTGCTCATCCTTCTGAGTAGACACACTATGTTCATTTCTGTGTTGTAAGCAACTGGGAGTTTGTTCACTGTAGTGCCCCTCTATGAAGAGAAGACCTACGGTTGTAGGTGGTTGTAATACCCCTCTGTGAAGGGAAGACTTGCGTGGGAGCAAGTGGGTTGTAATACCTCTTAGATTGAGAGAAGGCCAAGTGTTCTTGGTGGTTAGTGAAAATCTCAAGGGGTGCTTGAGGACTGGACGTAGGACTCCTAATTGATAGGAGGGTTGAACCAGGATAAATCTCTGTGCACTTTGTGTGATTGTTTCCGCAAAGCTTTTCACTTATTTCACACACACTACACTAAGTAATAACGACACTACCTAGTGTTATTTATTTTCAGATAAATTTTAACAGTGCAAGAAGTCCTATTCACCCCCCTCTAGGACATCTAAAGCTCCATCTCAATCCAACAAGTGGTATCAAAGTGAGGTCTTCTCAGAAGAATCAAACAGATTTGAGAAGAGATGGCAGCTAAAGCTCACAACTATGAAGGACAGTCCGTTACAAGACCACCATTCTTTGATGGTGAAGATTATCAGTACTGGAAGATGAGAATGGAATGCTTCATCTGAGGCACAGACTTTGATCTACGGCAGGTAGTAGAGCAAGGTAATTATACTATACTTTCTCATGGCACTTTTGCTTTATCTATAGCTGATAAAAGAAATATGTCTCTAAATTATAAGGCTAAAAACTATTTATGTTGTGCATTATATAAAAAGGAATTTAATAGATTATCCGCATGTAAAACTACTAAGGAAATATGGGATAAACTAAAAGTAATATATGAAGGAACAAATAAAGTTAAACAAACTAGAATAGTTATTCTTGTCTCTCAATATGAACAGTTTAAAATGTTGCCAAATGAAATAATTACTCAAATGTACAATAGATTTACCAATATAACAGTTGGTCTATGTTCACTAGATAAAAAGCTTACTAATGAAGAAATAGTTAGAAAAAATCTTAGATCATTAACTCATTCATTGACTCCTAAAGTTACTACTATTGAAGAAGCGCATTATCTTATAGAACTTTCTATAGATAATTAATTGGTTCTCTAATGGTTCATGAAATTAACATGGAAAGATTTTCTGAAAGTTCTTTGAAAAAGAAAATGTCAAATGCTTTGAAAGTTGCATATTCATGTTCTTCATCTTCTGAAAACTTCAAGGAGAAATTTGAAGACAACAATGATGAGGCAATGCTTTCTAGCTAAAAGACTTCAGAGAATCCTTGCTAAGAAGAAGAAGTATGGATCCAAGAGATACTTCAAAAAGGACAAGAAGAGCAAGGAACCAACATGTTATGAATACAAGCAGCCACGACACTTCAAAACCGAATGTCCAAAACTCAAAAGAAAAGATCAGGCTGACAAGCATGATAAAAAGAAAGGTAAAGAAAGAAAGTTCAGAAAATATAAGAAAAAGGCAATGGCAGAAGCTTGGGATAATGAGGAAGCAATAAGTTCAGACTCATCAAGTTCAAACCCCAAAGAGGAAGAAGAAGTAAATCTAGCCCTCATGGCAGAACTAGATCAGGTAAATTCTGAAACCTCTTTTACTTTATGTTCAGAATCTGATTCCGATAGTCTAGAAGATGCATTTAAAAAATTGTATGATAAATATAAAACTGTAGTTTAGCAAATTAAATTGCTTATCCCGAACAGTACCCAACTCCTAAGTTTGTAAAAGAGAAAGTAATGAAGAATCTCAAAAAGGTTAATCATTTTATTTACAAATAGAAACTCAAAACTAATCATCATCAGAGCCTTATCCCATTCTTTGGGGGTCGGCTACATGAATCTATTTCTGCCAAAGATTTCTATCAAGTGCTATAGTCGTGTTTAAACTCAAGAAGTCCAAGTCCTTCCTAATAACATTGCACCATCTCATTTTAGGCCTTCCCCTAGCTCTTTTACAAGCATCCACTAAAATTTGGTCACATCTTTTAACTAGTGCCGAGTTAGGGCGACGGTACACGTGTCCAAACCACCTAAGTCTATTTTCTCTCAATTTTCTATCAATTGGAGCTATCCCCAAATCCTCACGATAGTGCTCATTCCTAATCTTATCTTTATTAGTCTTACCACACATCTATCTCAGCATCCTCATCTCTGCAACACATATTTTGTTAATGTGTTCCTTTCGCACTGCCCAACACTCGATGCCATATAATAAAGTAGGCCTCACTGCCGTTCTATAAAACTTTCCTTTACGTTTCACTGGTATACGACGATCGCAGAGGACTCCTAATGCACTGCTCCATTTTAGCCAGCCTGCCTTAATCTTGTGTGCCACATCGTAATAAATCTCTCCATTCTCTTTGATGATAGATCCCAAGTATCAAAAGCTACTACTCTTAGAAATATCTTGTCCATCAATTTGAACCATATCTCCTTGAAGCACCCTTTGATTACTATAATTACAATGCATAAACTCAGACTTACTCCTACTAATTTTAAAACCTTTAGACTTCAAAGCATGCCTCCAACTTTCTAGCTTAACATTTAAACCATCAATACTCTCATCAATTAAGACAATATCATCCGCAAATAGCATACACCAAAGGATATCATCATGCAGATGTTTTGTTACCGCATATATAACACTACAAATTCAAAGCATGTATATGATCTATGTTGTAGTCATTGTAATCAATTAGGACACGCTGTAAGGCCCTTAAATTCTATGTATATAATATTTGTTTATTTTTGTTCATATATGTCTATTTGAATTTTTTTTCTGCCAAAATCCCTGTTTAACGTCAACATCCCTTGACGTTAAGGGCAGGTTGACAACAACCTTTGTGCCATTGACTGTGTGGCCAGAGGATCTAGACGTCAACATCGATTGACACCTATTTCAGGTCGACGACAGCTATGCGGCTGTCTACTTCTCCCGTTGTGTTTGTGATTCCAGATCTGAAACGGCCCCGTTTTCTCCAATGATTGTTTAGGAAACCCAATCCCCAACGGTCAGGACTCCTAATGTCTAGGTTACTCCGACCCTATGCCATTATAACCTAAATATCTCGGCTAGGAGAGGACTTTTCTCACCTAGGGCTTTTTTGGGTTCTGGGGAGAGAAAAAAAATAGCTCTTGTGAGGGTTTGATCCGGCGATTGGAAGGCTTCTCTAGCAATCTTCTTCGACTAAAGGACACTACTGGAGGTGAAGGAGCTCTCCTAATGCCGGGGGATCATCTGTGCGAGCGTGGAGATCGGATTAAGGCGGAAAGCATCACCTTCTTGGCTTGGCCAAGGAGGGCTTCGTCGCCAAAATTAGATCTTCTGAGGTTTTTCCAAAGGCAAGTAACTTAGGGGTTTTATCCCTAGACATATCCCCTAGAGTTTAGGCATTTTTACGGATTTTTACATCATCTCCTGGACCCCCAAATTCTCTCTTTTTCTGTGTTCGGTCTGCACTTTTCTGCAGATAGGAGGTTGACGGCAATCTTCTTGCCACCAAATTCCTGAGTTAACAGAAATCAATTGTGTCGTTAACCCACCCTAACGGCAAGACCCCTGTCGCAATGTTCATTTGATTTTGACAGAATTATGTGGTTAACCTCTGTACTATGATTTTCTGATTTATGGATGTTTGTACATGTTATAAAAAATTTGGTTGGTCAGGTATGGTCCTTAGGTCAAACCATGAATTTCTGTCAAAATTCTGATCATGATTACATTTAATATAAATTATGTTATGGAAAAATATGCATGTCTGGACAGGGTTAAATCCGAGATAATTAGATTTGATGCATAATATTGTTACAGTAAATTTTCATGAGTTTAGGGTTATTGTTTTCATGTTTTGACACCGTTAGACCCAACTGTCCACTATTAATCATGTCTAATTGAGTTATTTAGTTAAATTGTATGAAAACTGTATTAAATGTTAAAACTAGTTATGCTATTACAAAAAGTCTGAAAACTAAGCCATATGATATTTCCCATGTGTAGGGTCTATGATTAAAATTTGGGACTATTTTGATATCTGTAGGTACTGTTTGTAATTATAAAGTTATTAAAAGTAATATTGTGCATGATTATTCAAGAAACGGAAATTTTCAGTGATTAGTATCATGTTGACGTACTGTTATGCATGATTTGATACTTTTAGATTGTAGTACTCTGAAAATTTTATTAATATAAAAATATATATAAATTGAAATTTTATCAATTAATAAATTCAGAACTAGTTAAAAAGGGTACGCATCACTATTGCATGCGTATAAACCCATATAACAATTTCATAAAAATAGTAGTTATACTTTAAACGATATTTTGTAATGACCCATTAAGGAATTTGGACAAAAGAAAATCATTTAGACCAAGTTTTAAAATTTATATGACT
This sequence comes from Colocasia esculenta, assembly GCA_014218235.1. NCBI lineage: Eukaryota > Viridiplantae > Streptophyta > Magnoliopsida > Alismatales > Araceae > Colocasia > Colocasia esculenta. The sequence continues at coordinate 151,979,715 of CM024753.1, read as the reverse complement.
TATTATGGTAATTAAGGAATAAGTCGAAAAACCTGTTATTATATGAACCAAAGTGAATTAAATATTAGAATAAAAATTATGTGTAGACTCCAACGATACGTATTGGTAGTCCATCATAAGAATTTGGACCAATTAGGGGTGTCAATGGGCCGGGCTTGGACCGGGCCTTGCTAGGCCCGACCCAGGCCCGATTTTCTAAGAGCTGGCCCGGGCCCGGCCTAGGCCCGGTATGGGTGGCCCGGCCCGGGCCCTGAAAAAGCCCGGCCCAACCCGGTCCGGCCCGAAAAATATAAGAAAATTATTATTTTATTTATATAATATGAAATTTTTTTTGCCCGGTTGGCTAACCCAGAGGGGGGGTGAATGGGTCTTTAAATAAAATTTATCTGATAAAAACCTGAACTCAAACAAACATAAAGAGTTCTTGAAAGAGATTAGTAATGGTTAGTAAAAACAACAATCACACAATGAAGACAATTACACAACACACAGATTTATCCTGGTTCGGATCTCCTTTCCTTAGGAGTCCTACGTCCAGTCCCTGAGCAACCCTCAGGATTTCACTAACTAGGGTACAGTCCCCCTATGGACAAAAACAACCACCCAGCTCAGCTGGTCTTCCTTCACTCCTGAAGGGGACACAACACCCTGGTACCACCAGGTCTTCCTTCACTCCTGAAGGGAAAAACACCACCCTGGAAACCACCAGGTCTTCCTTCACACACGAAGGGAAAAAACACAAGAAAATCTTGAAAGAAATGACTAGCCCCTAGATCAAGCTTTTACAACACTCAATCTGAAGCTACAAGCACTGAGAGATAAAGATCTACACAATGTGCACTCTCTCAGAACTAATCTAGCTCTTCCTTAATTTTTCTTGACACAACACAAGGAGCTAAGAGCCAAGATCGAAAGGAATGAATTTCTGGCTCTAGAGATCTTGAAGACTTGAAAAAGGTGCAGAGTTCTGGTCTCTCTTGAATATCAAATAATGCTTTCTTCTTCTGTGTGTTGTTGTCTTCAGAACTTCGTCTTGTATTTATATCTCCAATTTGAATGAGGACGAAGAGATGACCGTTGTCTCACAGCTTTGGTGTACGTTAGACTGAAGGATTTGTGGAAGCTTCCTGTCGACAGTCCTTTGTTCTTTGGAGCACGCAAAGTGATGAGATCTTCTGAGTTGGCTTGTAGTTCTTTCTGTGTCCAATGTTGTAGGATAGTACATCCTCAAGGTTCTGCAAGGTTGAGCTTTAATGGTAGACAGCTATACTATCTCCAGATGTCAATCAACGTCAGAGCAGATAGATACAAATATAGTAGTAACAGTTTATCGTTCTAAAGGATACATGCAGAGAATACACGAGAATGGAAGATATGTTCCGTATCCATGCAGAGATACGTTCAGTCTTTATTAAATGCATGGCAGTCAAAAAGTCGTGATGCAATTTTGACTATTCAACGTATCTTTAATCAAGATAAACAATTAATTAATAGAAACATGACTTATGCAATCGTTATGATAGTCTGATAGAATCGTTGTGAACAAATTGCTATAGACTCAGAAGAAGTCGTTATGATAACTTATGAAATCGTTATCACAACCAAGTCGTTATAACTCCTAAAAGAATCGTTACGCTTACTTATAGAGACGTTATGATAAACAAGTCGTTACAACTTTCTAAAGGAATCGTTACGGTGACTTACAGAATCGTTATGACGAGCAAGTCGTTATAACTTTCTAAAGAAATCGTTACGATGACTTACAGAATCGTTATGACGAGCGAGTCGTTATAACTTTCTAAAGAAATCGTTACGATGACTTACAGAATCGTTATGACGAGCAAGTCGTTATAACTTTCTAAAGAAATCGTTACGATGACTTACAGAATCGTTATGACGAGCAAGTCGTTATAACTTCTGAAGGAGTCGTTACGATAACTTACAGAGTCGTTATAATGAGCAAGTCGTTATAACTTCTGAAGGAGTCGTTACGATAACTTACAGAGTCGTTATAATGAGCAAGTCGTTATAACTTCTGAAGGAGTCGTTACGATAACTTACAGAGTCGTTATAATGAGCAAGTCGTTATAACTTCTGAAGGAGTCATTACGATAACTTACAGAGTCGTTATAATGAGCAAGTCGTTATAACTTCTGAAGGAGTCGTTACGATAACTTACAGAGTCGTTATAACATCGACTTGATTGACACAGCAAGGTTATTCAATCTTACAAGTAAATTGTTGTACTTGTGAGGAAATCGTTGCAGTTAATGAAGGAATCGTTATAGCTTTTCTGAAAACAATGTATGTAAGTACTTACCACAAATGCTTGACTTTCTTTGGGTATTTCCTGTGCTTAAGGCTAAATAAAACATAGTTAGAAAAACTTTTGACAGTGTTTTGTTTATCACCAAAATAAGCATGTAATTAATTTAAAATACATGGGGATGGACTGTTCATCAATCTCCCCCTTTTTGGTGATGACAAAACTATAATCAACATTTAAATAGTACTTAACAGTAAACATAAATACAAGTACTTCAAGCATGATTCAAGAATGTATCAGACAAATGTAGGTAAACATTCTCCCCCTTTTTGTCATTAAGCAAAAAGTAATAGGAAAGAGACAAAGAATAAGAGACAATGAGAGAAAGAGCACAACCCATTCATTAAGCTTGTGGAGGTACAGGCAAATAATAAGAGGAGAGAGAAGGGAGGCATAATGAGAAATAGCTTCCCAGGCCTGCTCTTCCTGACGCATAAAAAATTGCCTAAAGGCACCACTCTCAATGAAGAAGGTTGGTCCCATGGTTGAAGCCATCTTGGAGAGATAGATGCTGCGCTGCTTGGTAAGAAACTGGTCATAATCATCTGGATCCATGGAGGAGCAGATGAGGAGAGTTGTACCAAAGCTTGCACAGGCAAGGAATTGATCCATGGTGACAGGATAGAAAATCTGTTTCTCCTTGAGTTCATGGCGTAGAGCTAGAAACACTTTGTACCTTTCAGCCCAAATTTTGTACGGATCAAGGACCAGATGGATGGAGTTTATGTCCAAGAAAGTGGCAGGAGAGACAGGAGCTTTTCCTTCCCTGGCCTGAGCAGCATTCAGATGAGCTAGCTGTTGAGCTGACAGAGAGTAAAGCTTGGACCATTCGGAGGCATTCAGCCTTTCACATTCTGAGAGTAGAGGGGCAAGAACATCAGATTTGACAAACCCTCTATGATATTCCCGGAATAGAAATCTAGGAAAACCAACTTGGAGGCCTTTCTGAATCTTGATTCTGCCCATGACTCTGGCAAAACGCTCAAAGATGATTGAACCAATCGAAGACTCCATGATCAGGAAATGAATCTGAGGCAGGAGAATGTCTTCAGGTAAATGAAGAGTTGTAAAATCTACTCTTTTTTCCTCAGACTGCTCAGACTGGATAAGGACCTTGATGGCTCTCTTGAACTGGCTAAGCTGAACTTCAGGTAATCTGTTGAGATACCTGTAGTTGTTGAACATTTGGAAATGCCATATCAGCTTGATTAGCTTCTGAATGGCAGGGGCCCAGGTGTTCTGGTGGTGAAACTTGAACCACTCAGAAAGGGTTAAGGATTGATCCCTGGGAGGAAACCTTGCTGCCTTAGCCTGAAGAAAGCGATTGTACAAATCTTTATGAGATCTAGCCCATTGCTCCTCAGTTTTGGAGTGGGCTGAGGAGAAGATTTTGGATTTTTCGGCTTTAGACAGAGGAGTATAGGGAAGAATTACGTCTAGATGGTCAGAGAGGTTAAGAAAAGGAAGATTGTAAAGAGTGGCAAAAACAACCTTTTGTAGGTATTCTTTGTACAGTGAGGTATGCTTGTTGGTCACTGTAAGAGAAAACCACAAAGGTGGGTAAAGAGGAGTGTTGGAGGAAGAAAGTTTGCATTTCTTTGAGACAGTACTGGAAGAGTCTGTCTTGGAAAGGTGGTCTCCTACCTTTAGCACAGACCTAAGGATAACCTCTTCAAACTCATCCTTAATTTTATCAAGAAAGGGAGAGTCGATTTGGACATTCTTAGGAATAATAGTGATAAAGGAGGGAGGTGCAGGGGGTAGAGAAATGCATCAGAATTGAGAAATCCTACTTCTGGAGATGAAGATGTACCAGAAGAGGATGAGGCTCCAGCTGAGGATGCTGGAGGGCCTCGAAATTTTGAGAAGAAGGAAGATGAGAAGTGGAAGAAACAGGAGAGGATGAGGTAGGATGAGGAGGGAAAGGTGTGGGAGAAGAAATGGGCCTGGATCTAGGCCTTTTGAACTGAGGTGGAGCAGGTGGAGCTGTGAAGTTAGTGGGTGGAGAAGGAGGAATGGGAGTGTTGGTAGAAGTGGGAGCAAAGGGTGGAGGATCTAAAACCACTTCTTCAGGCAAGGGAGGCAAAGGAACCAACACTGCCGGCCCTGGTGGCCCTGATTCCAACACAACTGGCCCTGATGGCCCTGACTCTTCAGCTGGCCCTGCTGGCCCTGACTCTTCAGCTGGCCCTGATGGCCCTGATGGTTCGGCCGCTGCTGCTGCCTCGGCTTCATCTGCTGGGGCTGCTGTTCCTTCTGCTGGGGCTGCTGCTGGACCTTCTACTGGGGCTGCTGCTGTTTGCTCGGAGGGCTTAGGTACATTTGATTTAGGTTCCTGAGCTGCTGGAGGAGGAGGAGCTTGAGCTCCAACTGCCTGAAGGATGTCAGATATCAAATTCTTCATGGTCCCCATTTCTTGATGGAACCATGTCATGGCAGAGCGAATCTGAACAAGTTCCTTGCGGGCTGAAGCTTGGCTCAGAAAAATGGAATTCACATCAGACTGAAGTGTACAAAGCAGCTCACCCTGAATATCCAACCTCTCAATCACAGGTTTTAAATTGATGACATTTTTTTGCTTGACCTGTCTTTCAAATGGTGCGTCAGCTAAAAGGGGTACTTCAGAAGCTACAACTTTCTCTTTGCCCTTTGTAGCTGGAGGAGGTGGATCAATATCCTCATCAAAACTTGATGAACTAGCTGTCTCCCCTTCTCTGAGATCCAAATTTGCAGAATCTCTCTGTACTTCCTCCTGATCTCTGGTGGCTGGTGGTGCATCAGCTGGTTTCTCTTGGGATTGCTCCCCCTCAAGTGGAGCATCTTCTGCAACTTCACCAGTCTCCCCCTGACAGGGAGCATCCATTTCCATAGAGTCATCCTGAGGATTTTGCTGCTCTTCTTCCACTGGGCCTTCTTCAATAATGTGGCCTGATGCCACAGTCTCCTCTACAACAGGCAAGATGTCCTCTGGGAGAATATCCTCAATTCTCCTTTCAGCAAGAAGTACAACTGGCACTTTAGGAAATTCTGGATCTGTTGCTGCTGGCCTTTCTTCTTCTTCCCTTACTGCTATTGCTGCCTCTGATTGATTTCTGGCCATAGATGGCCCTTCCTTCTATGCTTCTACAAGGACTGGAACAGAGCCTGATTCCAATGGCAATTCGGGCATCACATTAGTTGCTTCTAGCTGAGATTGAGCAACTGAAGGCTCACCAATGAGTGCTTCACCTTCTGCAACTGAGGCCTTGGACCAGATCCCATTGACTACTGAAAAGCCACTCTTCTTTAGATTTCTGGACCTGATAGCTTGGCCGATCTTCTCTACAACTGCCCCTGAGACATCTACACCGAAGTGTCTGAAGATCCTGGTAAGTAAATGGGCATAGGGCAGGGACACATTCAACTTGCTTTTAGGTGTCCCAAATCTGTTCCCTGGCATATTTCATTCTCTCTATCATCACTGCGGCCATATTGATTTCTTATTTTTAATGGCCCAGAACATTAGGTCGGAGTCAGCCTTAGTGCAAGAGGAGAAGGTTGCACTACGGGGAACCAAAATCTGACATACAATGAAGTGAAGGAGGCGATTGAAGGCACTTAATTGATTGATATCTAGCTTGCCATCCCTCATCTTGAACCCCGGCCCAACAATCCCCAAACCCTTTTCTTGGGTTTCTACTGAGTGAATCACACTGAAACCGGATGTGCTTACTCCAAACAGCATCCTAAGCAGGTCCTGGTCGATTCTGATTAGGGTGCCCTTGACCGAAGAAACGAGGGCCCCATCTTCTTCTGTTCTTAAGCACACAAAGAACGCCTTTACCAAGTCCGGATAACTTACCTCTGAGTAAGTGGTAAGTCCTTTCCATTTCATCTGGTTGATCTTCTCAATAATGCTGCTCATTCCATTCTTCTGCAGATCTTCAATGTCTACTCCTTGTGACCACAGAGCTTCGTCTTCACAAAGGTGAAACGCTCCTGCTGTGCTGGGTGAGGTATTCGGCGCTGTAGCCACCCACACTGCCGGCAATAGCTGGTGCGGCCATGGATTCAGGTGGGAGAAGGTTTGAAAGATTGAAGAGAAGGGTGACGAGAAGAAACCCTCAAACTATTTCGCGGGAAGGAGATGGAAGCTTCAAATTTGCAGAGGATAGAGGCAAGAGTCGCTAGGGCATCGGCTCATGCGTCGGGACGAAAGAGGGAAAAAGGTGAACGAGGAAGGGGAATCGTTAACGCATTGATTTAAAGAAGATAAAAGCTCTAGAAAGGTGAGGCGTCAGAAAACGACAAACGAGGTTGACCGCCTCGAAAGACTATGACTTATCGGACGGAAACGCTTAAACTGAGAATTTTGAATTGATTTTGCCGCAAAAGGAGAGAGAGAAAACCTACTTAAATTCTGAGAATTTTTATACCAGCTTTAAATGAAGATCTTTTCACAAAATACACATGCCTAACTCCCTTCTAAGAGATGTAAATCTCTCTTCAGGTAAGGCCTTTGTGAAAATATCTGCTAACTGATTGTTTGTATCAATAAACGATATTTCAATATTGCCATTAGCTACATGATCACGAATAAAATGGTATCTGACCTCAATGTGTTTGGTCCTGGAGTGCTGAATTGGATTTTTGGTGAGGTTGATAGCACTGGTGTTGTCACATAGCAGTGGAATTGTCTTGATTTTGAGTCCAAAATCCTCAAGCTGTTGCTTTATCCATAAGAGTTGTGTACAGCAACTTCCAGCAGCTACGTACTCGGCTTCAGCTGTAGATAGTGCTACTGAATTTTGTTTCCTTGAGGACCATGAGATTAAACACCCTGCAAGAAATTGACAGCAACCACTGGTGCTTTTTCTATCTACCTTGCATCCAGCATAGTCAGCATCAGAATATCCTACTAAATTTACATCACAGGAGTTTGGATACCATAGTCCTAGATCATGAGTCCTGGCTAAGTATCTAAAAATTCTTTTCACAGAAATTAAATGTGACTCTCTAGGATCGGCTTGATATCTAGCACACATGCATACACTAAATAATATATCAGGTCTACTTGCGGTTAGATAAAGTAATGAACCTATCATACCTCTGTAGATCTTTTGATCTACCTTCTTACCATCCTTGTCACTGTCCATCCTAGTTGATGTACCCATTGGTGTTGACAGTGGCTTGGTGTTTTCAAATCCAAATTTCTTTAGCAGTTCTCTGGTGTACTTGCTTGACAGATGTGAGTTCCTTCCTTTCCTTGTTTGATTTGAAGTCCAAGGAAGTAGTTAAGCTCTCCCATCATACTCATCTCAAATTCTCCCTGCATTAGCTTTTCAAAATACTTGCACAAGGATTCATCAGTAGATCCAAAGATGATGTCATCCACATAAATTTGAACCAACAGTATATTTTTGACTTTTGTTTTTATAAAAAGAGTGCTATCTACTTGACCTCTACTGAAACCATGTTTTAGGAGAAAAGAACTAAGTCTTTCATACCAGGCTCTAGGTGCTTGTTTTAAACCATATAAAGCCTTATGCAATTTAAAAACATGATTCGGAAAGTCTGTATCATCAAAACCCGGCGGTTGTTCCACATAAACTTCTTCTTTAATAAAACCATTTAGAAAGGCAGATTTAACATCCATTTGAAATAACTTTAGATCTAATGCAGATGCATAAGCAAGTAAAATTCTAATAGCCTCAAGTCTAGCCACTGGTGCATAGGTTTCATCAAAATCTATGCCTTCCTCTTGACAATAGCCTTGAGCCACCAGTCTGGCCTTGTTTCTTAGAATTACACCAGATTCATCCAATTTGTTTCTGAACACCCATTTGGTGCCGATCACAGGATGGTCTGATGGTCTAGGAACAAGTGACCATACTTGGTTTCTCTTGAATTGATTTAATTCATCTTGCATTGCTATTATCCAAGATTCATCAGTTAAGGCTTCATTGACTGTCTTAGGCTCTATTTACGATATAAAAGCAAGGTAATCACAAGGAATCACGTTACCTCTTGTTCTTACCCCTACAGATGGATCACCAATGATGTTTTCAGGTGGATGATCTTTCTTGTATCTCCATTCCTTTGGAACAGTTTCATGAGAAATTTCTTCTTGTTGCAATTGTTCCAGAGGCGGATCATCCTTGTCTTCAAGTGATGTGTCTTTCAGTTTATTGGACAGTTCATCTGCATCATCGTTATCACTTTCTACTTCCTTCCTTAAGGAAGGGTTAGTTTCATCAAAAATAATGTGTACAGACTGTTCAATCAATAAGGTACGTTTATTAAACACTCTATAGCCTTTGGGTTTAGAAGTGTATCCCATGAAGATGCCTTCATCTGATTTGGCATCCAACTTACCAATAACCCTTTTTCCGTTGTTGTGTATAAAGCAAGGACATCCAAAGGTTCTGAAATGGCTGATCTTTGGCTTCTTCCCTTTAAACAGCTCATATGCAGTCTTCTTCAGGATTGGCCTGATCATGACTCTGTTGACAATATAGCTGGCTGTGTTGACTGCTTCTGCCCAGAAATATCTTGGTAACTCATATTCACAAAGCATGGTTCTTGCCATATCCAAGAGAGTTCGGTTCTTCCGTTCAGCTATACCATTTTGTTGTGGTGTCCTTGGTGCTGAGAAATTGTGCTGAATTCCTTGATCATCACAGAATCTAGCAAACTTTTCATTTTGGAACTCACCACCATGATCAGATCGAATGGATACTATACTGAACTTCTGATCTTTCTGGACTTTCCTGCTGAAACAGACAAAATTATCAAAAGTATCATCTTTATGTTCTAAGAAAGATACCCATGTGAATCTTGAGTAGTCATCTACTATAACAAATCCAAATTCTTTCCTCCAAGACTGGTAGTTCTCATTGGCCCAAATAGATCCATATGTAGGAGCTCTAAGGGTTTTGAGGTGGTCACCACCGTCTTTGACTTGAAGGAACTCTTTGTGTGCTTTCCCTTAGCACAAGGTCTGCAAACACTTTCTAATTTACCATTGATTTTCGGTAGACCTTCCACAAGATTCCTCTTTCTGAGCTTGCTCAAGCCATCCAAGCTGCAGTGGCCTAGCCTTCTGTGCCACAGATCAGTTGATTTGTCTTTGCTGGCTACCAGACATACATTTTGCTCTTTGAGTTCTTCAAGGTAGAGCACGTACAGATTCTTCTCTCTATTTGCTTCAAAGATGACTGCTCCATCCTTTAGTATGCTGCATTTTGACTCTTGAAATTTGATTTGATGTCCTCTATCACACAGCTGACTTATACTGATGAGGTTGTGCTTCAATCCTTTGACTAACAGCACATCTTCTATGACTGTTTTTCCTTTGCTGTTTACTGATCCACTGCCTACTACAGTTCCTTTTCCATTATCTCCATAAGTAACTGTTCCTTCTTCATCTTGGAGATGGGAGAAAAGCTTCAGGTTTCCTGTCATGTGCCTTGAGCACCCGCTATCCAAATACCATTTGGATGCTCGAAGGTTAACCTGAAATAAAGACATCAAGATTTAGGTACCCAAGTTCTTTTGGGTCCTGATGGGTCAGTATTATTTTTACTTTTTATTATCCACTTCTTATGTCTTGTTGGACAGGTGGATTTTAAATGTCCTAGCTTATTACAGTGACTACAACATGATGTTATTGTTACTCTTTCTATATACTTAAAATTAGCTTTATATGCCACATCTTGTTCTGGAGTGAATTTAGGAGTTGGATATTTTTCAGGATAGACTATTTCTTCTTCATTTACTGGAGGTATGTATCCTATACCTCGTTTGTTCTTACCAGATCTTCTAGCACCCTTTAGTAATAAGGAGTTCTTCCCATTTGTAAACTTTTCTAAGGTGCTTGCTAGTGTATTGTTTTCTTCATTTAATTCTTTTACCGTTTTTCTTAAATCATCTGAGCTTTCCTGTTTTTCTAGTTTAATGATTTGTTTGTTCTTGTCCTTTAAGTTTTCACATAATAGTTCATTTCTTCTCTCAAGCTCCATTATTTGTTTTTCTAGTTCTTCATTTTCAGATTTTAAATCTGAGTTGGTATTTTCGAGACAGGTGATATTTTTCTTGCTAACCTTAAGTAGTTTAGACACTTCTTTATACTTATCGTAAAGTTCATTAAAGGCACTTTCCAAATTATCGGAATCTGAATCATTACAGGAATCAAAAGAGGAATCAGAAGTTACCTTATCCCCGGTATTTGCCATAAAAGCCAGGTTGGCTTCTTCTTCTTCACTGCTGGAGCTTGACTCACTGTCTGAGTCGCTGCTGTTTTCCCATGCAGCTGCCATGGCTTTCTTTTTGTATCTTCTGAACTTTTGGAGCTGTCCTTCTTCTTGTGATCATTTTTCTTTAGCATTGGACAGTCTGCCTTGATATGTCCAGGCTTCTTGCATTCATAGCAAAGTGGCTCATTCCTCTTCTGATCTTTTCCGTCTGGTCTCTTGAGATCTTTGTTTTTCTTGAAGTACCTCCTACCAGACTGGAACTTCTTCTTCTTGGCCAAGATTCTCTGCAATCTTTTTGACAGCATAGCTTCTTCATCATCACTATCTTTCTTATCTTCACTGTTATCCAAGGATTCTTCAGATGAGTCCCCATTAGCTTTAAGTGCATTGGACTGCTTTTTTCTACTGGAGGATTCTCCTAATCTTTCCATGTTTATTTCATGGGCCATGAGAGACCCGATGAGCTTTTCTACTGACATTATCTTAAGGTCATTAGCTTCTTCGATAGCTGTGACCTTTGGCGTCCATGAAAATGGCAAGGATCTGAGAATCTTCCTTACCATATCTGCAACCTCATATGACTTTCCTAGACTGGCTAGACCATTAGTGATGTCAGTAAATCGACTAAACATTTGGGTAATAGACTCACCTGATTGCATTTGAAATCTTTCATACTGAGTGACAAGAATGTCGATTCTTGTCTCCTTTACTTTGTCTGTACCTTCATACGTAATCCTTAGCTTTTCCCACATTTCCATGGAGGATTTGCATGCTGAGACTCTGTTGAACTCCTTCTTGCTTAGAGCACAACATAGAATGCTCTTGGCTTTACAGTTCAAGGAGATTTTCTTTCTATCTTCATCTGTCCATTGTGCTTTCTCATTTGTGACGACCAGATCACCTTCTTCCACTATCGACCAGATTTGATAGTCGTGGCCTTGTAGAAAGTATTCCATCCTTGTCTTCCAATATGTATAATCTTCACTGTCGAACAAAGGAGGTCTGTTGACAGACTGACCTTCGAAGTGACTTGGGCTGCCATGGATCTTTACTCTTCAGATCGTTGGATCTTGTTCTTTGTCGAAGAGAATCGCTCTGATACCACTTGTTGCCCGGTTGGCTACCCCAGAGGGGGGTGAATGGGTCTTTAAATAAAATTTATCTGATAAAAACCTGAACTCAAACAAACATAAAGAGTTCTTGAAAGAGATTAGTAATGGTTAGTAAAAACAAGAATCACACAATGAAGACAATTACACAACACACAGATTTATCCTGGTTCGGATCTCCTTTCCTTAGGAGTCCTACGTCCAGTCCCTGAGCAACCCTCAGGATTTCACTAACTAGGGTACAGTCCCCCTATGGACAAAAACAACCACCCAGCTCAGCTGGTCTTCCTTCACTCCTGAAGGGAACACAACACCCTGGTACCACCAGGTCTTCCTTCACTCCTGAAGGGAAAAACACCACCCTGGAAACCACCAGGTCTTCCTTCACACACGAAGGGAAAAACACAAGAAAATCTTGAAAGAAATGACTAGCCCCTAGATCAAGCTTTTACAACACTCAATCTGAAGCTACAAGCACTGAGAGACAAAGATCTACACAATGTGCACTCTCTCAGAACTAATCTAGCTCTTCCTTAATTTTTCTTCTCACAGCACAAGGAGCTAAGAGCCAAGATCGAAAGGAATGAATTTCTGGCTCTAGAGATCTTGAAGACTTGAAAGCTACAGAGTTCTGGTCTCTCTTGAATATCAATAATGCTTTCTTCTTCTGTGTGTTGTTGTCTTCAGAACTTCGTCTTGTATTTATATCTCCAATTTGAATGAGGACGAAGAGATGACCGTTGTCTCACAGCTTTGGTGTACGTTAGACTGAAGGATTTGTGGAAGCTTCCTGTCGACAGTCTTTTGTTCTTTGGAGCACGCAAAGTGATGAGATCTTCTGAGTTGGCTTGTAGTTCTTTCTGTGTCCAATGTTGTAGGATAGTACATCCTCAAGGTTCTGCAAGGTTGAGCTTTAATGGTAGACAGCTATACTATCTCCAGATGTCAATCAACGTCAGAGCAGATAGATACAAATATAGTAGTAACAGTTTATCGTTCTAAAAGATGCATGCAGAGAATACACGAGAATGGAAGATATGTTCCGTATCCATGCAGAGATACGTTCAGTCTTTATTAAATGCATGGCAGTCAAACAGACGTGATGCAACTTTGACTATTCAACGTATCTTAAATCAAGATAAACAATTAATTAATAGAAACATGACTTATGCAATCGTTATGATAGTCTGATAGAATCGTTGTGAACAAATTGCTATAGTCTCAGAAGAAGTCGTTATGATAACTTATGAAATCGTTATCACAACCAAGTCGTTATAACTCCTAAAAGAATCGTTACGCTTACTTATAGAAACGTTATGATAAACAAGTCGTTACAACTTTCTAAAGGAATCGTTACGCTGACTTACAGAATCGTTATGACGAGCAAGTCGTTATAACTTTCTAAAGAAATCGTTACGATGACTTACAGAATCGTTATGACGAGCAAGTCGTTATAACTTTCTAAAGAAATCGTTACGATGACTTACAGAATCGTTATGACGAGCAAGTCGTTATAACTTTCTAAAGAAATCGTTACGATGACTTACAGAATCGTTATGACGAGCAAGTCGTTATAACTTCTGAAGAATCGTTACGATAACTTACAGAGTCGTTATAATGAGCAAGTCGTTATAACTTCTGAAGGAGTCGTTACGATAACTTACAGAGTCGTTATAATGAGCAAGTCGTTATAACTTCTGAAGGAGTCGTTACGATAACTTACAGAGTCGTTATAATGAGCAAGTCGTTATAACTTCTGAAGGAGTCGTTACGATAACTTACAGAGTCGTTATAATGAGCAAGTCGTTATAACTTCTGAAGGAGTCGTTACGATAACTTACAGAGTCGTTATAATGAGCAAGTCGTTATAACTTCTGAAGGAGTCGTTACGATAACTTACAGAGTCGTTATAACATCGACTTGTTTGACACAGCAAGGTTATTCAATCTTACAAGTAAATCGTTGTACTTGTGAGGAAATCGTTACAGTTAATGAAGGAATCGTTATAGCTCTTCTGAAAACAATGTATGTAAGTACTTACCACAAATGCTTGACTTTCTTTGGGTATTTCCTGTGCTTAAGGCTAAATAAAACATAGTTAGAAAAACTTTTGACAGTGTTTTGTTTATCACCAAAATAAGCATGTAATTAATTTAAAAGTACATGGGGATGGACTGTTCATCAATCTCCCCCTTTTTGGTGATGACAAAACTATGATCAACATTTAAGTAGTACTTAACAGTAAACAGGAATAAAAGTACTTCAAGCATGATTCAAGAATGTATCAGACAAATGTAGGTAAACATTCTCCCCCTTTTTGTCATTAAGCAAAAAGTAATAGGAAAGAGACAAAGAATAAGAGACAATGAGGAGAAAGAGCACAACCCATTCATTAAGCTTGTGGAGGTACAGGCAAATAATAAGCAGGAGAGAGAAGGGAGGCATAATGAGAAATAGCTTCCCAGGCCTGCTCTTCCTGACGCATAAAAAATTGCCTAAAGGCACCACTCTCAATGAAGAAGGTTGGTCCCATGGTTGAAGCCATCTTGGAGAGATAGATGCTGCGCTGCTTGGTAAGAAACTGGTCATAATCATCTGGATCCATGGAGGAGCGGATGAGGAGAGTTGTACCAAAGCTTGCACAGGCAAGGAATTGATCCATGGTGACAGGATAGAAAATCTGTTTCTCCTTGAGTTCATGGCGTAGAGCTAGAAACACCTTGTACCTTTCAGCCCAAATTTTGTAGGGATCAAGGACCAGATGGATGGAGTTCATGTCCAAGAAAGTGGCAGGAGAGACAGGAGCTTTTCCTTCCCTGGCCTGAGCAGCATTCAGATGAGCTAGCTGTTGAGCTGACAGAGAGTAAAGCTTGGACCATTCGGAGGCATTCAGCCTTTCACATTCTGAGAGTAGAGGGGCAAGAACATCAGATTTGACAAACCCTCTATGATATTCCCGAATAGAAATCTAGGAAAACCAACTTGGAGGCCTTTCTGAATCTTGATTCTGCCCATGACTCTGGCAAAACGCTCAAAGATGATTGAACCAATCGAAGACTCCATGATCAGGAAATGAATCTGAGGCAGGAGAATGTCTTCAGGTAAATGAAGAGTTGCAAAATCTACTCTTATTTCCTCAGACTGCTCAGAGTGGATAAGGACCTTGATGGCTCTCTTGAACTGGCTAAGCTGAACTTCAGGTAATCTGTTGAGATACCTGTAGTTGTTGAACATTTGGAAATGCCTGATCAGCTTGATTAGCTTCTGAATGGCAGGGGCCCAGGTGTTCTGGTGGTGAAACTTGAACCACTCAGAAAGGGTTAAGGATTGATCCCTGGGAGGAAACCTTGCTGCCTTAGCCTGAAGAAAGCGATTGTACAAATCTTTATGAGATCTAGCCCATTGCTCCTCAGTTTTGGAGTGGGCTGAGGAGAAGATTTTGGATTTTTCGGCTTTAGACAGAGGAGTATAGGGAAGAATTACGTCTAGATGGTCAGAGAGGTTAAGAAAAGGAAGGTTGTAAAGTGTGGCAAAAACAACCTTTTGTAGGTATTCTTTGTACAGTGAGGTATGCTTGTTGGTCACTGTAAGAGAAAACCACAAAGGTGGGTAAAGAGGAGTGTTGGAGGAAGAAAGTTTGCGTTTCTTTGAGACAGTACTGGAAGAGTCTGTCTTGGAATGGTGGTCTCCTACCTTTAGCACAGACCTAACGATAACCTCTTCAAACTCATCCTTAATTTTATCAATAAAGGGAGAGTCGATTTGGACATTCTTAGGAATAATAGTGATAAAGGAGGGAGGTGCAGGGGGTAGAGAAATGTATCAGAATTGAGAAATCCTACTTCTGGAGATGAAGATGTACCAGAAGAGGATGAGGCTCCAGTTGAGGATGCTAGAGGAGCCTCGAAATTTTGAGAAGAAGGAAGATGAGAAGTGGAAGAAATAGGAGAGGATGAGGTAGGATGAGGAGGGAAAGGTGTGGGAGAAGAAATGGGCCTGGATCTAGGCCTTTTGAACTGAGGTGGAGCAGGTGGAGCTGTGAAGTTAGTGGGTGGAGAAGGAGGAATGGGAGTGTTGGTAGAAGTGGGAGCAAAGGGTGGAGGATCTGAAACCACTTCTTCAGGCAAGGGAGGCAAAGGAACCAACACTGCCATCCCTGGTGGCCCTGATTCCAACACAACTGGCCCTGATGGCCCTAACTCTTCAGCTGGCCCTGACTCTTCAGCTGGCCCTGACTCTTCAGCTGGCCCTGATGTGCCTGATGGTTCGGCCGCTGCTGCTGCCTCGGCTTCATCTGCTGGGGCTACTGTTCCTTCTGCTGGGGCTGCTGCTGGACCATCTGCTGGGGATGCTGCTGTTTGCCCGGAGGGCTCAAGTACATTTGAGTTAGGTTCCTAATCTGCTGGAGGAGGAGGAGCTTGAGCTCCAACTGCCTGAAGGATGTCAGATAACAAATTCTTCATGGTCCCCATTTCATGATGGAACCATGTCATGGCAGAGCGATTCTGAACAAGTTCCTTGCGGGCTGAAGCTTGGCTCAGAAAAATGGAATTCACATCAGACTGAAGTGTACAAAGTAGCTCACCCTGAATATCCAACCTCTCAATCACAGGTTTTAAATTGATGACATTTTTTTGCTTGACCTGTCTTTCAAATGGTGCGTCAGCTAAAAGGGGTACTTCAGGAGCTACAACTTTCTCTTTGCCCTTTGTAGCTGGAGGAGGTGGATCAATATCTTCATCAGAACTTGATGAACTAGCTGTCTCCCCTTCTCTGAGATCCAAATTTGCAGAATCTCTCTGTAATTCCTCCTGATCTCTGGTGGCTGGTGGTGCATCAGCTGGTTTCTCTTGGGATTGCTCCCCCTCAAGTGGAGCATCTTCTGCAACTGCACCAGTCTCCCCCTGACAGGGAGCATCCATTTCCATAGAGTCATCCTGAGGATTTTGCTGCTCTTCTTCCACTGGGCCTTCTTCAATAATGTGGCCTGATGCCACAGTCTCCTCTACAACAGGCAAGATGTCCTCTGGGAGAATATCCTCAATTCTCCTTTCAGCAAGAAGTACAACTGGCACTTCAGGAAATTCTGGATCTGTTGCTGCTGGCCTTTCTTCTTCTTCCCTTACTGCTGTTGCTGCCTCTGATTGATTTCTGGCCATAGATGGCCCTTCCTGCTCTGCTTCTACAAGGACTGGAACAGAACCTGATTCCAGTGGCAATTCGGGCATCACATCAGCTGCTTCCAGCTGAGATTGAGCAACTGAAGGCTCACCAATGAGTGCTTCACCTTCTGCAACTGAGGCCTTGGACCAGACCCCATTGACTACTGAAAAGCCACTCTTCTTTAGATTTCTGGACCTGATAGCTTGGCCCATCTTCTCTACAACTGCCCCTGAGACATCTACACCGAAGTGTCTGAAGATCCTGGTAAGTAAATGGGCATAGGGCAGGGACACATTCAACTTGCTTTTAGTGTCCCAAATCTGTTCCCTGGCATATTTCATTCTCTCTATCATCACTGCGGCCATATTGATTTCCTTATTTTTAATGGCCCAGAACATTAGGTCGGAGTCAGCCTTAGTGCAAGAGGAGAAGGTTGCACTACGGGGAACCAAAATCTGACATACAATGAAGTGAAGGAGGCGATTGAAGGCACTTAATTGATTGATATCTAGCTTGCCATCCCTCATCTTGAACCCCGGCCCAACAATCCCCAAACCCTTTTCTTGGGTTTCTACTGAGTGAATCCCACTGAAACCGGATGTGCTTACTCCAAACAGCATCCTAAGCAGTTCCTGGTCGATTCTGATTAGGGTGCCCTTGACCGAAGAAACGAGGGCCCCATCTTCTTCTGTTCTTAAGCACACAAAGAACGCCTTTACCAAGTCCGGATAACTTACCTCTGAGCAAGTGGTAAGTCCTTTCCATTTCATCTGGTTGATCTTCTCAATAATGCTGCTCATTCCATTCTTCTGCAGATCTTCAATATCTACTTCCTTGTGACCACAGAGCTTCGTCTTCACAAAGGTGAAACGCTCCTGCTGTGCTGGGGTGAGGTATTCGGCGCTGTAGCCACCCACACTGCCGGCAATAGCTGGTGCGGCCATGGATTCAGGTGGGAGAAGGTTTGAAAGATTGAAGAGAAGGGTGACGAGAAGAAACCCTCAAACGATTTCGCGGGAAGGAGATGGAAGCTTCAAATTTGCAGAGGATAGAGGCAAGAGTCGCTAGGGCATCGGCTCATGCGTCGGGACGAAAGAGGGAAAAAGGTGAACGAGGAAGGGGAATCGTTAACGCATTGATTTAAAGAAGATAAAAGCTCCAAAAGGTGAGGCGTCAGAAAACGACAAACGAGGTTGACCGCCTCGAAAGACTATGACTTATCGGACGGAAACGCTTAAACTGAGAATTTTGAATTGATTTTGCCGTAAAAGGAGAGAGAGAAAACCTACTTAAATTCTGAGAATTTTTATACCAGCTTTAAATGAAGATCTTTTCACAAAATACACATGCCTAACTCCCTTCTAAGAGATGTAAATCTCTCTTCAGGTAAGGCCTTTGTGAAAATATCTGCTAACTGATTGTTTGTATCAATAAACGATATTTCAATATTGCCATTAGCTACATGATCACGAATAAAATGGTATCTGACCTCAATGTGTTTGGTCCTGGAGTGCTGAATTGGATTTTTGGTGAGGTTGATAGCACTGGTGTTGTCACATAGCAGTGGAATTGTCTTGATTTTGAGTCCAAAATCCTCAAGCTGTTGCTTTATCCATAAGAGTTGTGTACAGCAACTTCCAGCAGCTACGTACTCGGCTTCAGCTGTAGATAGTGCTACTGAATTTTGTTTCCTTGAGGACCATGAGATTAAACACCCTGCAAGAAATTGACAGCAACCACTGGTGCTTTTTCTATCTACCTTGCATCCAGCATAGTCAGCATCAGAATATCCTACTAAATTTACATCACAGGAGTTTGGATACCATAGTCCTAGATCATGAGTCCTGGCTAAGTATCTAAAAATTCTTTTCACAGAAATTAAATGTGACTCTCTAGGGTCGGCTTGATATCTAGCACACATGCATACACTAAATAATATATCAGGTCTACTTGCGGTTAGATAAAGTAATGAACCTATCATACCTCTGTAGATCTTTTGATCTACCTTCTTACCATCCTTGTCACTGTCCATCCTAGTTGATGTACCCATTGGTGTTGACAGTGGCTTGGTGTTTTCAAATCCAAATTTCTTTAGCAGTTCTCTGGTGTACTTTGCTTGACAGATGTGAGTTCCTTCCTTTCCTTGTTTGATTTGAAGTCCAAGGAAGTAGTTAAGCTCTCCCATCATACTCATCTCAAATTCTCCCTGCATTAGCTTTTCAAAATACTTGCACAAGGATTCATCAGTAGATCCAAAGATGATGTCATCCACATAAATTTGAACCAACAGTATATTTTTGACTTTTGTTTTTATAAAAAGAGTGCTATCTACTTGACCTCTACTGAAACCATGTTTTAGGAGAAAAGAACTAAGTCTTTCATACCAGGCTCTAGGTGCTTGTTTTAAACCATATAAAGCCTTATGCAATTTAAAAACATGATTCGGAAAGTCTGTATCATCAAAACCCGGCGGTTGTTCCACATAAACTTCTTCTTTAATAAAACCATTTAGAAAGGCAGATTTAACATCCATTTGAAATAACTTTAGATCTAATGCAGATGCATAAGCAAGTAAAATTCTAATAGCCTCAAGTCTAGCCACTGGTGCATAGGTTTCATCAAAATCTATGCCTTCCTCTTGACAATAGCCTTGAGCCACCAGTCTGGCCTTGTTTCTTAGAATTACACCAGATTTATCCAATTTGTTTCTGAACACCCATTTGGTGCCGATCAGAGGATGGTCTAGGAACAAGTGACCATACTTGGTTTCTCTTGAATTGATTTAATTCATCTTGCATTGCTATTATCCAAGATTCATCAGTTAAGGCTTCATTGACTGTCTTAGGCTCTATTTAAGATATAAAAGCAAGGTAATCACAAGGAATCACGTTACCTCTTGTTCTTACCCCTACAGATGGATCACCAATGATGTTTTCAAGTAGATGATCTTTCTTGTATCTCCATTCCTTTGGAAGAGTTTCATGAGAAATTTCTTCTTGTTGCAATTCTTCCAGAGGCGGATCATCCTTGTCTTCAGGTGATGTGTCTTTCAGTTTATTGGACAGTTCATCTGCATCATTATTATCACTTTCTACTTCCTTCCTCAAGGAAGGGTTAGTTTCATCAAAAATAATGTGTACAGACTGTTCAATCAATAAGGTACGTTTCTTAAACACTATAGCCTTTGGGTTTAGAAGTGTATCACATGAAGATGCCTTCATCTGATTTGGCATCCAACTTACCAATAACCCTTTTTCCATTGTTGTGTATAAAGCAAGGACATCCAAAGGTTCTGAAATGGCTGATATTTGGCTTCTTCCCTTTAAACAGCTCATATGCAGTCTTCTTCAGGATTGGCCTGATCATGACTCTGTTGACAATATAGCTGGCTGTGTTGATTGCTTCTGCCCAGAAATATCTTGGTAACTCATATTCACAAAGCATGGTTCTTGCCATATCCAAGAGAGTTCGGTTCTTCCGTTCAGCTATACCATTTTGCTGTGGTGTCCTTGGTGCTGAGAAATTGTGCTGAATTCCTTGATCATCACAGAATCTAGCAAACTTTTCATTTTGGAACTCACCACCATGATCAGATCGAATGGATACTATACTGAACTTCTGATCTTTCTGGACTTTCCTGCTGAAAAGACAAAATTATCAAAAGTATCATCTTTATGTTCTAAGAAAGATACCCATGTGAATCTTGAGTAGTCATCTACTATAACAAATCCAAAATTCTTTCCTCCAAGACTGGTAGTTCTCATTGGCCCAAATAGATCCATATGTAGGAGCTCTAAGGGTTTTGAGGTGGTCACCACCGTCTTTGACTTGAAGGAACTCTTTGTGTGCTTTCCCTTAGCACAAGGTCTGCAAACACTTTCTAATTTACCATTGATTTTCGGTAGACCTTCCACAAGATTCCTCTTTCTGAGCTTGCTCAAGCCATCCAAGCTGCAGTGGCCTAGCCTTCTGTGCCACAGATCAGTTGATTTGTCTTTGCTGGCTACCAGACATACATTTTGCTCTTTGAGTTCTTCAAGGTAGAGCACGTACAGATTCTTCTCTCTATTTGCTTCAAAGATGACTGCTCCATCCTTTAGTATGCTGCATTTTGACTCTTGAAATTTGATTTGATGTCCTCTATCACACAGCTGACTTATACTGATGAGGTTGTGCTTCAATCCTTTGACTAACAGCACATCTTCTATGACTGTTTTTCCTTTGCTGTTTACTGATCCACTGCCTACTACAGTTCCTTTTCCATTATCTCCATAAGTAACTGTTCCTTCTTCATCTTGGAGATGGGAGAAAAGCTTCAGGTTTCCTGTCATGTGCCTTGAGCACCCGCTATCCAAATACCATTTGGATGCTCGAAGGTTAACCTGAAATAAAGACATCAAGATTTAGGTACCCAAGTTCTTTTGGGTCCTGATGGGTCAGTATCATTATTTTTACTTTTTATTATCCACTTCTTATGTCTTGTTGGACAGGTGGATTTTAAATGTCCTAGCTTATTACAGTGACTACAACATGATGTTATTGTTACTCTTTCTATATACTTAAAATTAGCTTTATATGCCACATCTTGTTCTGGAGTGAATTTAGGAGTTGGATATTTTTCAGGATAGACTATTTCTTCTTCATTTACTGGAGGTATGTATCCTATACCTCGTTTGTTCTTACCAGATCTTCTAGCACCCTTTAGTAATAAGGAGTTCTTCCCATTTGTAAACTTTTCTAAGGTGCTTGCTAGTGTATTGTTTTCTTCATTTAATTCTTTTACCGTTTTTCTTAAATCATCTGAGCTTTCCTGTTTTTCTAGTTTAATGATTTGTTTGTTCTTGTCCTTTAAGTTTTCACATAATAGTTCATTTCTTCTCTCAAGCTCCATTATTTGTTTTTCTAGTTCTTCATTTTCAGATTTTAAATCTGAGTTGGTATTTTCGAGACAGGTGATATTTTTCTTGCTAACCTTAAGTAGTTTAGACACTTCTTTATACTTATCGTAAAGTTCATTAAAGGCACTTTCCAAATTATCGGAATCTGAATCATTACAGGAATCAAAAGAGGAATCAGAAGTTACCTTATCCCCGGTATTTGCCATAAAAGCCAGGTTGGCTTCTTCTTCTTCACTGCTGGAGCTTGACTCACTGTCTGAGTCGCTGCTGTTTTCCCATGCAGCTGCCATGGCTTTCTTTTTGTATCTTCTGAACTTTTTGGAGCTGTCCTTCTTCTTGTGATCATTTTTCTTTAGCATTGGACAGTCTGCCTTGATATGTCCAGGCTTCTTGCATTCATAGCAAAGTGGCTCATTCCTCTTCTGATCTTTTCCGTCTGGTCTCTTGAGATCTTTGTTTTTCTTGAAGTACCTCCTACCAGACTGGAACTTCTTCTTCTTGGCCAAGATTCTCTGCAATCTTTTTGACAGCATAGCTTCTTCATCATCACTATCTTTGCTATCTTCACTGTTATCCAAGGATTCTTCAGATGAGTCCCCATTAGCTTTAAGCGCATTGGACTGCTTCTTTCTACTGGAGGATTCTCCTAATCTTTCCATGTTTATTTCATGGGCCATGAGAGACCCGATGAGCTTTTCTACTGACATTCTCTTAAGGTCATTAGCTTCTTCGATAGCTGTGACCTTTGGCGTCCATGAAGATGGCAAGGATCTGAGAATCTTCCTTACCATATCTGCAACCTCATATGACTTTCCTAGACTGGCTAGACCATTAGTGATGTCAGTAAATCGACTAAACATTTGGGTAATAGACTCACCTGATTGCATTTGAAATCTTTCATACTGAGTGACAAGAATGTCGATTCTTGTCTCCTTTACTTTGTCTGTACCTTCATACGTAATCCTTAGCTTTTCCCACATTTCCATGGAGGATTTGCATGCTGAGACTCTGTTGAACTCCTTCTTGCTTAGAGCACAACATAGAATGCTCTTGGCTTTACAGTTCAAGGAGATTTTCTTTCTATCTTCATCTGTCCATTGTGCTTTCTCATTTGTGACGACCAGATCACCTTCTTCCACTATCGACCAGATTTGATAGTCGTGGCCTTGTAGAAAGTATTCCATCCTGGTCTTCCAATACGTATAATCTTCACCGTCGAACAAAGGAGGTCTGTTGACAGACTGACCTTCGAAGTGACTTGGGCTGCCATGGATCTTTACTCTTCAGATCGTTGGATCTTGTTCTTTGTCGAAGAGACTCGCTCTGATACCACTTGTTGCCCGGTTGGCTAACCCAGAGGGGGGGTGAATGGGTCTTTAAATAAAATTTATCTGATAAAAACCTGAACTCAAACAAAATAAAGAGTTCTTGAAAGAGATTAGTAATGGTTAGTAAAAACAACAATCACACAATGAAGACAATTACACAACACACAGATTTATCCTGGTTCGGATCTCCTTCCTTAGGAGTCCTACGTCCAGTCCCTGAGCAACCCTCAGGATTTCACTAACTAGGGTACAGTCCCCCTATGGACAAAAACAACCACCCAGCTCAGCTGGTCTTCCTTCACTCCTGAAGGGGACACAACACCCTGGTACCACCAGGTCTTCCTTCACTCCTGAAGGGAAAAACACCACCCTGGAAACCACCAGGTCTTCCTTCACACACGAAGGGAAAAAACACAAGAAATTCTTGAAAGAAATGACTAGCCCCTAGATCAAGCTTTTACAACACTCAATCTGAAGCTACAAGCACTGAGAGACAAAGATCTACACAATGTGCACTCTCTCAGAACTAATCTAGCTCTCCCTTAATTTTTCTTGACACAGCACAAGGAGCTAAGAGCCAAGATCGAAAGGAATGAATTTCTGGCTCTAGAGATCTTGAAGACTTGTAAAAGGTGCAGAGTTCTGGTCTCTCTTGAATATCAAATAATGCTTTCTTCTTCTGTGTGTTGTTGTCTTCAGAACTTCGTCTTGTATTTATATCTCCAATTTGAATGAGGACAAAGAGATGACCGTTGTCTCACAGCTTTGGTGTACGTTAGACTGAAGGATTTGTGGAAGCTTCCTGTCGACAGTCCTTTGTTCTTTGGAGCACGCAAAGTGATGAGATCTTCTGAGTTGGCTTGTAGTTCTTTCTGTGTCCAATGTTGTAGGATAGTACATCCTCAAGGTTCTGCAAGGTTGAGCTTTAATGGTAGACAGCTATACTATCTCCAGATGTCAATCAACGTCAGAGCAGATAGATACAAATATAGTAGTAACAGTTTATCGTTCTAAATGATGCATGCAGAGAATACACAGATGGAAGATATGTTCCGTATCCATGCAGAGATACGTTCAGTCTTTATTAAATGCATGGCAGTCAAACAGACGTGATGCAATTTTGACTATTCAACGTATCTTAAATCAAGATAAACAATTAATTAATAGAAACATGACTTATGCAATCGTTATGATAGTCTGATAGAATCGTTTTGAACAAATTGCTATAGTCTCAGAAGAAGTCGTTATGATAACTTATGAAATCGTTATCACAACCATGTCGTTATAACTCCTAAAAGAATCGTTACGCTTACTTATAGAAATGTTATGATAAACAAGTCGTTACAACTTTCTAAAGGAATCGTTACGCTGACTTACAGAATCGTTATGACGAGCAAGTCGTTATAACTTTCTAAAGAAATCGTTACGATGACTTACAGAATCGTTATGACGAGCGAGTCGTTATAACTTTCTAAAGAAATCGTTACGATGACTTACAGAAATGTTATGACGAGCAAGTCGTTATAACTTTCTAAAGAAATCGTTACGATGACTTACACAATCGTTATGACGAGCAAGTCGTTATAACTTCTGAAGGAGTCGTTACGATAACTTACAGAGTCGTTATAATGAGCAAGTCGTTATAACTTCTGAAGGAGTCGTTACGATAACTTACAGAGTCATTATAATGAGCAAGTCGTTATAACTTTTGAAGGAGTTGTTACAATAACTTACAGAGTCGTTATAATGAGCAAGTCGTTATAACTTCTGAAGGAGTCGTTACGATAACTTACAGAGTCGTTATAATGAGCAAGTCGTTATAACTTCTGAAGGAGTCGTTACGATAACTTACAGAGTCGTTATAATGAGCAAGTCGTTATAACTTCTGAAGGAGTCGTTACGATAACTTACAGAGTCGTTATAACATCGACTTGATTGACACAGCAAGGTTATTCAATCTTACAAGTAAATCGTTGTACTTGTGAGGAAATCATTGCAGTTAATGAAGGAATCGTTATTGCTTTTCTGAAAACAATGTATGTAAGTACTTACCACAAATGCTTGACTTTCTTTGGGTATTTCCTATGCTTAAGGCTAAATAAAACATAGTTAGAAAAACTTTTGACAGTGTTTTGTTTATCACCAAAATAAGCATGTAATTAATTTAAAAATACATGGGGATGGACTGTTCATCAATTTTAATATATCTACTATAATATATTTATAAAAAAATAATATACATTTTACTTATATCTATATTAACATTTAATTTATAAAAGATTATATTTTTTAGTAGATTGATTATAGAAAAAAAAATATAATTATCTTTCTAAATATAAATTTTATATTTAATATAAATTATATTTATATTTATTTTTTCCATGTCGGGCCGGGCCGGGCCAAAAACTTGTAGTGGGCTCAATTTTTCGGCCTAAGCCCGGTTAAAACCGGGCCGGACTTCCGGGCCGGCCCGGCCCAATTGACACCCCTAGGACCAATGGACCTCTCATAGCCCATGAATAAATTTAAGTAAGAAATGTAATAAAAATCTGTAACTCTATTATTCCCTAATTAAAAAGGGAAATCCCGTAAGATAAATTCTAATAAATAATGGGCTTTGTTAAATGGACCTTATAAAATTTATTGGGCCAAAATAAGGATTTTTAAAAGGGGAATAATTGGAAAATACCCTAAATTTGTAACTTAAATATTGCTTAAATAGAAAAGATGTATTTAAGCATTAAAATATCTAATTTAAGATGGAATTGGATTCGTAAACCTTCCCTAATGGGTTGGCCACGAATTTGTATCCCAACCTAACCCAAATTGGACATGGCAAGCTTGGAAGGTGGATTTAAATAGGAAATCTCGGAATTAAATAGGAGTTAGAGTCCTATTAGGAAATAGAAACATAGGAAGCATAAATACTCTCCTAAATCCCTCATGGCCGGCCATAGCTCGTTGCCAAGGGTTGCTGGACCAGGAGGAGAGGCCAAGGAGGAAGAGATCTCGTGGGGGAGAAGAACCTCTCAAGCTCTCTCTCTCTCGTTCTTCAAGTTCTATCCCTAGAAGAGGAAAATGACTAAAGGTAGGCATTCTCATGAGCAAAATCAAATTAAATTTGTCTGTAGATTGTTCTATGCATCAGGAACAAAACCCCTTTCGTCTCATAATTTTTCGTGCACCCAATCTTTTCTTATTTAATTTTGAAGTTCTGCAAACCTCTTAACCCTAAACCTTCATGTTTAATTCATATCTCCTTGAATACTCTATCTTATGCCTCGAAATTTTTATTGAAGATATTGATTATTGTTAGGAATCTTTCGCCTCTAAAAGCCCTAATTTTCATCCATCCTACCTTGTGAATTAATTCGTGGATCTCCACTGTGTACAATACCAAGCACCTTGTAAATAAACATATTTGATTCCTATCGAGACTATGTCTACTATTCAATTCCTAATTACTGTGAATACTACTTCATGTCTAGATTCGTTTGGAATTAGTTTCGTGATTTTTCATCGCTTGAGCAATTAGTTAAGAATTTTTGAAGCACCCTGTGGCAAAACAAGGCCATCTAGCCCGCAATCCAATGCTCTGCCCTTTTCCCTGTCGGACTCAGGTGCAGACCCTGAGAACGTGACGGCCCGATAGGCCTCGTTCTAAGGGATGGTCACAATAGTGCATCCCATCGCGTTCTAAATGCGACAGGGACTGTCGTCGCATTCTGGCCACTTAATTAGACAAGTCTGTCACGTTCTGTATAAGCCCTTGTCGCGATCTGTGCTGACCCCACCGCAACCCTCATATGGGTACATCACGATCTGGGACTTTTGCATGAAAACCCATAATTCGTGATGCTTTGACCCTCTACAGTGCTTATACCTTCTATTAACAATCATACACGCAGTAAATATACTTGTCATAAATTGAACATTTATGTGTGTTTAAAATACATACACATGACCACTTTCTAACTATAATTTCTCTTACACATACACACACTTTGAACCATCCAAATATGGGCGAACTTGGCATGAAAATATCTCTTCAAACATTTGGTAAGTATATGTTTAAATTACCCTATTTTAAATATACTTGTCTACGTTTTCTCGCGATGATTTGAAACAGTATTACCGACGCTCCACTGTTCTAGAATTCCTCTAGAACGTCGGGCACTTGTTTCTATATACACACTCTCTCTTGACTTGGATGAACTCTCCGTCAGATACTCCTTCTACCAGACTAGTGAATCCTTGTTCAAGGCCTCCGTAAGTCTACTCTGTCCATGGGTTCCCACATGGTCGACGAGCTGGTTGTACCCTAACACCTATGATACACTTGAGGGATCAGTAAGATCCATACGACCTTAGATTGTTCTCTCTCTTATCTTTAATCACGCCGGACCTCTGGACCTTTGCATAATATGGCCAGTGGAAGGGTAGTGAATTCCACCAGACTGCCAACACCGATCGCGCGTGTTGTGCAACTGTAATTATCGCTTGTTTAATGTTGTCTTACGAATATGTCCTTATCTTGTCTACTGTCTCTATACTCTCGTCTATTCATGTTCACTCTACTATCTCGTCTATTTATCTAGTACTCTCTTGGTACCCTTTGAGCTGTGTGGCTCCTACTATTTTGTACAGTTCATGATTGTCTAGCTTTAAAATGGGTCTTGTGACTCTACTGACTTGAACGCATACTGCTGAGGGCATGGAGAGTGTCCGAGGGGCTCCAATCTAGTCCTGGGGGTAGAGAGCCACCCGAAAATACCTGCAGGGGATATTGACGATGTCTGCATTTGCACCGGTTCTGACTGACTGTTCTGATTTAGCTCGACATCTGACTGTTACACTGTCACTGTTAATTTGTTAATTCAGCCATACTACACTATTACTGTGCTACCACTGACTGTTACTGAACTGTTATTGTCCTGTTATTAAGCGACTACTGTCGTACTCTTTCCTTGCTCTACTTGAAACTTGTTATCTTGAGTTATTGAGTTCTATCATGAGTTAACCATATTCATTGTGCTATACTCTCTTGTTGTCTATTGATAATAAAAGTGCTATATGATGATCTGATTATCCCCAATGTAATTTAAATAAATTACATATCTATTTTGGTGATTAACAAAACTCTGATAAAGATTACTTCAATGAGAATTGAGCACAGAAAATAAATCAAGAAAATACAAGCAAAATCAGTAAGTATTTATCATCTTGTAGCATTTACAGTTCAAAACATAAAATATTCTAAGTACACATCGACTTTCTAGTTGTAGCAACGATTTCATTAGAATTATAATGATTTCATAAGTGAGCGTAACGATTTGCTCTCATAACGATTTGACAAGTGAGTATAACGATTTCAATCTCACATCGATTTCGTAAGTGAGCATAACGATTTGCTCTCATAATGATTCTACAAGTGAGCATAACAATTTGCTTATAACGATTTGGTCATAACGATTTTCTCATAACGATTTGGTTATAACGATTTGTTTATAACGATTTGGTTATAACGATTTGGTCATAACGATTTACTTATAACGATTTGGTCATAATGATTTGGTTATAACGATTTGGTTATAACGATATGCTTATAACGATTTGCTTATAACGATTTGGTCATAACGATTTGGTCATAACGATTTGGTCATAACGATTTGGTTATAACGATTTGGTCATAACGATTTGGTTATAACGATTTGTTTATAACGATTTGCTCATAACGATTTGCTTATAACGATTTTGTTATAACAATTTGCTCATAGTGTCATAATGATTTGTTATCCAGAACAATTTGGATATGGATGCATAATGATTTATGTGTACAACGATTTGTTTACGAATGAGCAACGATTCACATGAACAATAACTCATTCGCACTATGATTCTATAAGTCATGTTCATATCGATTTCATGAGCTATAACGACTTGATATTCAAATATCTTGACAAGTCAAAGTCATCCCGCGTATTTCACTGTTATCCATGCATTAAAAACAACCGTACATTTCTCTGCACGATGCATATTCATATATCTTCTATTCCTATGCATGTGCATGTAATATCTTTTTGAAGAGACAGAATGGAATTTCCATTTTGATGTATTCTCACTCTAACGTTGACTGACAACAAGAGACAGCTTAGCTGTCTACGTTTTAGCATTTAATGTGTGCAGGTCATTGACAACACAACTCTATACAACGTTGGACAAAGTAGAAGCTGGAGGATGTCAAGAAGTATTTTCTTCTTACGTGCATGGAACGCAAAGAACCATTGACTATAAAGGAAAGCCATGCAGTCTAATGTCCTCTCAACATAGAGACAACATATACTTCAACGGTTACATTTTTCAAAGAAGATATAAATAGAAGACTGGTGCCGACGTGAATTATGCGCTCGAGAATTCAAAAACTGTAAGCACCATAGAAGAGCTCAAGTCTCACTCCGTCACTTTGTTGTAGCTCTTAGCTCTCTGCATCCTGTGTAGATCATAGAGAGAGCGTTTTTGTGTACTGAGAGAGTTCATTGTTGTTCATCTCTTCCTCTCAGTATTTGCTTCGGATCAAGCATCGTGCTATTAGCTTGGTCTAGGGGCGTCACATCCCTTGAACACATTTTGTGTTGTTCCCTTTGTGTTGAAGGAAGACCTGGGGGTTCCAGGGTGTTCATTTCCCTTCGTATTGAAGGAAGACCTGGTGGGATCCAGGGTGTTGTATTCCTCTTTGGATTGTGAAGAGAAGACCAGCTATGGCTAGGTGTGTAAGTGTCTTTGAGGGGGACTGTACCCTTGGGTAGTGAATCCTGAGTTGTTGCTCAGGGACTGGACGTAGGACTCCTGTTGAGAGGAGGTCCGAACTAGGATAAACCTTGTGCAGTGTGTGTATGCTTGCCTTTGTTTTGTTGTTTATCTTTTCACTAACGCTAACTGTCATCGAAGTGTGTTTTGTGTGAACATTTTGTGGATAGGTTTAAGTATTCAAATTTTAAGAATCCCATTCACCCCCCCCCCCTCTGGGCTTGCTAGCTGGGAAACAAGTAAACAGGCCATCACTGTTCGATGGTGAAGACTACACATATTGGAAAACAAGGATGGAGTTCTTTCTATAAGGTCTTGACTATCAGATCTGGTTGATAGTTGAAGAAGGAGATCTCCTGGTGACAAACGAAATGGATAAATGGACGGAAGATGACAAGAAGAAGATTTCTTTGAACTGCAAGGCCAAGAGTATCCTATATTGTGCCCTTAGCAAAAAGGAATTCAACCGCATATCAGCCTGCAAATCCCCTATGGAAATGTGGGAAAAGCTAGGGATCACATATGAAGGTACTGACAAGGTTAAGGAAACCAAAATAGACATTCTGGTAACATAGTACGAGAGGTTCCAGATGCAGCAAGGAGAATCCATTACTCAGATGTACAACAGATTCACCGATATCACAAATAGGTTAGCTGGTCTGGGTAAGACATATTAGATGGGAGACATGGTGAGAAAGATACTCAAATACCTACCTGCCTTATGGACACCAAAAGCTACAACAATAGAAGAGGCTAATGACTTGAAGATAATGTCATTAGAGAAGCTCATTGGGTCACTCATGGCTCATGAGATCAACATGGAAAGACTTGGAGAATGCTCAAGCAAGAAAAAGCATACCAATGCACTCAAGGCTACAGAAGGTAGCTCTAAAGAAGAATCTGAGGATGAGGTAAGCATTGAAGGCAGTGATGATGAAGAAGCACTTCTATCCAAAAGACTACAACGCATACTAGCCAAGAAAAAGAAATACCAGTATGGAAGAAGGTATTTTAAGAAAGGAAAAGACCTCAAGAAGCCTGAAGTCAAAGATGTGAAGAATAATGAACCAATCTGCTACGATTGCAAGAAGCCCGGACATATCAAAGCTGAATGTCTGAAACTGAAGAAAATTGAGTTCAGAAAGAAGGATAGTTCCAAGAAATTCAGAAGATACAAGAAGAAAGCCATGGCAGCAGCGTGGGATAACAGTAGTGACTCAGACAGTGAGTCAAGCTCAAGCAATGAAGAAGAAGAAGAAGCCAACCTGGCGTTCATGGCCAATGTCAACGACAAGGTAACATCAGACTCATCTTTCTCTTCATGTAATGAATATGATTCAGACAACTTAGAAGAAGCTTTCAATGAACTGTACTGTAAATATAAAGAAGTATGTAAATCACTAAAAGCCAATAAGAAAAATCTCGCATGCTTAGAAAATACTAATTCATACTTAAAATCTGAAAATGAGCAAATGGAAAAATAAATTACGCAACTAAAATGAAGAAATGAATTGTTATGTGAAGATTTGAAAAAAAAAATGAACAATTAGCAAGTCTAGAAAACCAAGAAACTATGAATAAATTAAGACAACAAGTCAATGATTTAACAACAGAAAATGAAAAATTGTCAAGCACACTAGAAACATTTACTAATGGCAAAACAACTTTAATATTAAAAGGTGCTAGATGATCAGGTAAAAAGAAACATGGGTTAGGCTATACTCCTCCCGATAAACAGAAAATAGTAGTATATCCTAAAATATATCCAACTCCTAAATTTGTACTTGAATGAGACACATCATATAAATCAAATTTCAAATACATTCCAATTGAAATGATAACTAAAATGTCTTGCTGTAGCCATTGTAACAAGTTAGGTCACATCAAAATGACATGCCCAACTAAACACAAAAAATTGATAATTAAGAGGATAATTGATGATACTAACCAACCAGGACCCAAAAGAACTTGGGTACCAAAAGTTTAGTGTTTTTACTACAGGTAAACCTTCGAGCATCCAAGTAGTATTTAGATAGCGGATGCTCAAGGCACAATGTCAGGGAACAGAAAGTTATTCTCACATCTTGAAGCCGAAGAAGGAACAGTCACATATGGTGACAATGGCAAAAGGTCTGTAATAGGTTGCAGACCAGTTGGTAGCAATGGAAAAGTTATCATTGAAGATGTTCTTTGTGTGAAAGGACTAAAGCACAACCTCATTAGTATCAGCCAGCTGTGCGATAAAGGACATCAGATCAAATTTCAAGAGTCAAAGTGCAGCATTATGAAGGATGGTTGTAACACCCCGGAAATTCGGTAATTGGAAAATTAGAAATAAATCGAAAACGATAAAATCAATATTTGTGAAATAGCAAAAATGCACGTGTCATTATCATACATACAAAAACCATTAGAAAATTTTCATAAAAATCATAGTTTAACTCTAAATAATACTCCCTAAGGACCCAAAGAGAAATTCGTGCAAAGGAAAATCGGATGGTTCAAGTTTAAGGTGCTTCGCGACTGAGTATCGTAATCAGGGAATAAGTCAGGAAATCATTATCACACATACTTAGATGAGTCATAAAATTAAATAAAAATCATAGATGGACTTCAAATAATGTCCTTTAATGATCCATCAAGAATTTTGGGTCAATAAAAGTCATTGGGGATATATTTAAGAGTTAGTGTGACTTCCTATCGTAATTAGGAAATAAGTTGGACAACTCATTATTTGGTGTATAAATGAGATCAAAAACTAAATGAGAAATTTATGGTGGACTCCAAACAATATGATGGGATAGTCCATCAAAGAAATTGGATCAATGGACAACTTATGTCACATGTACAAATTCAAGTATGAAATTAGTAAATAAATAACCTCTGTATTATCGGAATGATAGAACTTACGTACCATTATCGTACGTGAGAAAACACATCGGAAAATTCTGTAAAAATTATAAACCAACCCCAAATATTATCCCTAAGCATTCCACAAAGGAATTCATGCAACAAAAACATCTGATTGGTCGAGTGTACGTCACACGTGACCAAGTTACCCGAGTTTCGAAGCTAAGTCGGAAAATTGTTAACGCGGAAAAATAACCCGACCATAAATTAAATAAACATGTTGGAGAGACTCACAACATTATGTATTAATAACCCATTTACAAGATTGGGCCAATGGAGTACTTTTGCCCAAGGATAAAAATCTGGGACAAGAAAATACCCAGAAATTCGTATATGTAATTAGGCAATAATTAGAGAGGGCAATATAGGGTTAAAATATGGGTGATTAGTCATTTTTGGTAAGCCAAAACCGGACCCAACACTAAGAGGAGGTTTCCTAAACCTTTGCTACCTCCTTTGGGTGAGAGAATCCCAGATTTCTTAGAAAACAGAGAGCAGAATTCACAGCCCTTTTCCTAGTATCGTTAGGACTCTTAACTACAACCTAAATCTATAAGAACTTGTCCTCAAACTCTTGGGGAAGGTTTAACAACGAGTTGGGGTCGTTTGGAGGAGGGCTAGAGCTTCTGAGGAGAAGCAGAAAGGCTGGGAACCCGGAGCTTCATCCCCTTCCTCCTCTGCTGTGTCCAGAATGTTGACTGGTCTTAGATCTTCCTAATGGTAGGTGTTCTCGGGCCAAGATTAAAGAAAACCAACACCATCATGTAGTTCTCTGAGTCTAGTATCATTTGCATTTGGTTTGACTCAATTTAATGGAGTATACGTTGTGTATTCGTCGTTTTTCCGAAGTCTCGCACAGTTAGGGCTTTTCCCGTTCTTCTTATTATGCATGTGATTCGAGACCGATATTGACTAAGCTTTCTTCATAAAAGTTCTTCCAATTGACGTCACGATCATCTTCTATGTTGGATGTTTTATCCAAAAATCCTTCGTTAGAGAGTTAGGAGCAAGATAAAAGAGTCTCTACATGATACTGCGATTTCAGGCTACTCTTGACTTTTTGTTCTTCATATATTTTCTCCGGATCCGAAACCGAACTACATCAAACCCCCAACATCAAAGTTCGTCTACTGGTTGTCTTCGTCATCTTTTGTGTTGAACATTTTGTTTAAATATCATTCTTTAGAGAGTTATGAGAGGTGAAAGTGAATCGCTGCATGATACGTGTTTTCTGGTTACACCTGACCATGTGTTTGGTTCTGGAAGGGCCACTAGTGTCGACACTATTTGAGGTAGTGTCGACACACTGTCCCTGTTTGACCAAGAAAGTTTCTGGGAGCTGATCGAGTGTCGACACTACCTGTGCTAGTGTCGACACACTGTCCCATATTGGCCAGAAGGTTTTCTGGAAGCTGTCTCTAGTGTCGACACTACTTAATCTCGTGTCGACACTACTTGACCTTTTTGCCTTGTATTTGATGCACTGTGTCGACACTACCTGAACTAGTGTCGACACTACCTGACCAGTTTTGCATGATTTTGTCTTGTGTTTGGAGCATGGTGTTGACCCCACTTGATCTAGTGTCGACACTACCTTACAAGAAATTTGCATGATTTAGGTCTAATCATCTCATGATGTCTACTAGCATGTGCATGATGTTATATAGTATGCATGGACCTAAAATAAATCAACCCCTTGAAAAATAGTAATGATGTGAATATGGTTCTAATGTGTAATTGTGATTGACGTCATGTTCATTGGATTATCTTGTGATCTTGCTTATTGTCAATTGATAAGATAAGAATATGATGTGAATGTGGGGATGAATACATGTTAGAATGGACATGTTAGTGTTAATGTTATGATTTGCATATGAGTTTCATGGTTACATGTTTTCCGATGATAAATTAATTACTTGTCATATGCATACATGTTAGGAAAGCATATGTCTACATACGATCTGTCTTTAGAAACAACCTCATGTCAAGACATTAATGAATTATTAAACATAAGATACGTCGTTATCCTACCTTGTTCTCTTGAGCTATTTGTCATACCTTGACTCTATGAATGATCATGTTTCTCTTACTGCGAGCTTGTTATTGAAATTCTGTGGCTATAACATGAACCTATTTGTTCGGCACAACGTGGGACTTCGGTCCAAAACTTGATCCAATGCCTATGCAATAGGGTCCCTGTCCGGTCCTGGGGAGGAGCGCGCTAACGCACTTATTAACCGCGGGAGTATGGACTCATGGTGCTTGGCATAGCACAAACAAACAAGCAAGATTGTGAAAATGTGCCTCCTGTTTGACATGATAAGTTTGACTTTACATGATATGATACGTCTGTTCGTGTGAACACATGAGATCTGTTTGAATATGGCCAATGTCTTTTGATACGATTCTACTCTTGAAATATCTGTTCATTGTATATGCAACTCGACATTTTGATCTGATATGATATCCATTCTATTCTGCTATTCAATCTGTTAGTATTGCATACATTGTCATCATATTCATGTGCATATCTGCCTATTTAAAATGCTAATCATGTATACTAGTGCCCGCACAATATTGAGATGTAAATCCTACTGAGCTAGTTCGCTCACCCCAATCATCCTACCCTTTTTCAGGAATTGATGAAGAACCAGTGGAGTCAGATGGGACAGGGCAAGAGTGACGAGCACATGTCCTAGAAATAGATGACAGTTTAGAAATAGACAATTGAGTAGTTGATGTATTAGAGAAACGTTGTTATTTGATTAATGAACCCTTTTCAGTGAGTTATTCTTATGTAAGGTGGTAACTAGTGGATTGAAATGGAATAAAGAGTACCTTTGATGATGTTATTATGATCTGAAATGTGTGGTTATATGTAATTTTTACTCTGCGTTACTCAACTGTGATACGTCTGTTTGTATCGTTCACGTCCCCCGGTATTTATTTCGCTGCTAAATATCGGGGTGTGACAGTTGGTATTAGAGCCCTAAACTTAGGGTCCAAGGGAATAGGAACATAGAATGAAACTAGATCACACGAGTCAAAATCTGTCGTACCTAATGTGATCTTGGGTAGAACCAGGGGATAGAAATCGCAGGAGATTGTCATTTATCTCTGCACTTCGAGTCAAAAGGCTGGTGAGGAAAGGTTGTATGGCCTTTCTTGCCGCTGTTGTCATCACAAAGAAGGAAGTTAAAGTTGAGGACACCCATGTTGTCAGCGAATACACTGACGTTTTCCCAGAAGACTTGCCAGGAATTCCTCCTGAGCGAGAGGTCGATTTTACCATCGAGTTGGTCCCTGGAGCAGTACCAATATCTAGGGCACCATATAGAATGTCTCCCGCAGAATTGAAGGAATTAAAAGAGCAACTGATGGAACTGTTAGAGAAGGGTTTCATCTTGCCAAGTACATCACCATGGGGCGTAAGGTGGGAATAGTTGATCGATTGACTAAGTCGGCTCATTTCTTGCCGATTAAGAGTACTTGGTCAGTGGATGTATTGGCTGCCGAATGAGCTGGGCTTCCCCTAAGCCCTAGGCAATTAGGAATGATAGGATAAGTGTCATTATAACCCTCAGCCTGTGTCAAGAACTTTGTACCTACCTAGTGAGATTAGGTAGAAACTTGGGCTTAGTCCAAAATGTTATTAATAACTAAATATTGTAAGTTACAAGGCATCAACAAGGAGTAAAGAAGACTGACCGTGTGATTGTTTGTTTTGAAGGAACTTAAATAAACAGCAATGGAGGATACACCTACACCATCTATGGACGGACAAAGAGCGGTCCAAAGATTAACCAAAGCACTACGACAAGCTGCTCAACTGTTAGAGGATGCCCTAATAATGGCTAAGGGTGATACAAATGGAAAGGAAAGGTCTAAGGATGACCAAGGAGTTGGCGAAACTAATAAGAAAGAACAAATTACAACCACAGGAAACTCCAAACCTATAGCCAGAGAGAAGCGGCCCAACAACAGTAATAGATCACACAAGAGAAAGAAGTGCGAGAAGTGCAATAAGAAACTAATTCCCGCTCCTGTAGAAAGATGCCATCATTGCAACAAAATAAATCATCGGTCCGAGGAGTGCTGGAAATTTCACGACCAATGTTTCCAATGTGGTAGCCAAGACCACAAGGTTAAGGATTGCCTTAATGAGAAATCAAGCTCAGGGAATAAATGGCAGAACAAACCAAGGAAAGAGGTATGAGAGAGGTATTCTTTCTAACTCGCTTTTATTTGACCCTGAAGTTACATTACCAAATCAATCATTATATTATGAGCAATTCATAATTAGATTCTTTGTATGTTCAGCTCATAAACACATATGAATTTGGGGACCAAATTCTTTTAAGAGGGGGAGTATGTAACACCCCGGAAATTCGGTAATTGGAAAATTAGAAATAAATCGAAAACGATAAAATCAATATCTATGAAATAGCAAAAATGCACGTGTCATTATAATACATACAAAAACCATTAGAAAATTTTCATAAAAATCATAGTTCAACTCTAAATAATACTCCCTAATGACCCACAGAGAAATTCGTGCAAAGGAAAATTGGATGGTCCAAGTTTAAGGTGTTTCGCGACTGAGTATCGTAATCAGGGAATAAGTCAGGAAATCATTATCACACATACTTAGATGAGTCATAAAATTAAATAAAAATCATAGATGGACTTCAAATAATGTCCTCTAATGATCCATCAAGAATTTTGGGTCAATAAAAGTCATTGGGGATATATTTAAGAGTTAATGTGACTTCCTATCGTAATTAGGAAATAAGTTGGACAACTCATTATTAGGTGTATAAATGAGATCATAAACTAAATGAGAAATTTATGGTGGACTCCAAACAATATGAGGGGATAGTCCATAAAAGAAATTGGATCAATGAACAACTTCTGTCACATGTACAAATTCAAGTATGAAATTAGTAAATAAATAACCTCCGTATTATCGGAATGATAGAACTTACGTACCATTATCGTACGTGAGAAAACACATCGGAAAATTCTGTAAAAATTATAAACCAACCCCAAATATTATCCCTAAGCATTCCACAAAGGAATTCATGCAACAAAAAAATCTGATTAGTCGAGTGTACGTCACACGTGACCAAGTTACCCGAGTTTCGAAACTAAGTCGGAAAATTGTTAACGCGGAAAAATAACCTGACCATAAATTAAATAAACATGTTAGAGAGACTCACAACATTCTGTATTAATAACCCATTAACAAGATTGGGCCAATGGAGTACTTTTGGCCCAAGGATAAAAATCTGGGATAAGAAAATACCCAGAAATTCGTATATGTAATTAGGCAATAATTAGAAAGGGCAATATAGAGTTAAAATATGGGTGATTAGTCATGTATGGTAAGCCAAAACCGGACCCAACCCTAAGAGGAGGTTTCCTAAACCTTTGGTACCTCCTTTGGGTGAGAGAATCCCAGATTTCTTGGAAAACAGAGAGCAGAATTCGCAGCCCCTTTCCTAGTCTCGTTAGGACTCTTAACTACAACCTAAATATATAAGAACTCATCTTCAAACTCTTGGGGAAGGTTTAACAATGAGTTGGGGTCGTTTGGAGGCAGGCTAGAGCTTCTGAGGAGAAGGAGAAAGGCTCGGAACCCGGAGCTTCATCCCCTTCCTCCTCTGTTGTGTCCAGAACGTCGACTGGTCTTAGATCTTCCTAAAGGTAGGTCTTCTAGGGTCAAGATTAAAGAAAACCAACACCATCATGTAGTTCTCTGAGTCTAGGATCATTTGCATTTGGTTTGACTCAATTTCATGGAGTATACGTTGTGTATTCGTCGTTTTTCCGAAGTCTCGCACAGTTAGGGCTTTTCCCGTTCTTCTTATTATGCACATGATTCGAGAAAAAATTTGACTAAACTTTCTTCATGAAAGTTCGTCCACATGAAGTCACGATCATCTTCTATGTTGAACGTTTTGTCCAAAAATCCTTCGTTAGAGAGTTAGGAGCATGATAAGAGAGTCTCTGCATGATACTACGATTTCAGACTACTCTTGACTTTTTGTTCTTCATATGTTTTCTCGGAATCTGAGACCGAACTAGATCAAACCCCCAACATCAAAGTTCTTCTACTATTGTCCTCGTCATCTTTTGTGTTGAACGTTTTATCTAAATATCCTTCTTTAGAGAGTTATGAGAGGTGAAAGTGAATCGCTGCATGATACGTGTTTTCTGGTTACACCTGACCATGTGTTTGGTTCTGGAAGGGCCACTAGTGTCGACAGTATTTGAGCTAGTGTCGACACACTGTCCAAGTTTGACCCAGAAAGTTTCTGGGAGCTGATCTAGTATCGACACTACCTGTGCTAGTGTCGACACACTATCCCATATTGGCCAGAAGGTTTTCTGGAAGCTGTCTCTAGTGTCGACACTACTTGATCTCGTGTCGACACTACTTGACCTTTTTGCCTTGTATTTGATGCACTGTGTCGACACTACCTGAACTAGTGTCGACACTACCTGACCAGTTTCGCATGATTTTATCTTGTGTTTGGAGCATGGTGTCGACACCACTTGATCTAGTGTCGACACTACCTTACAAGAAATTTGCATGATTTAGGTCTAATCATCTCATGATGTCTACTAGCATGTGCATGATGTTATATAGTATGCATGGACCTAAAATAAATCAACCCATTGAAAAATAGTAATGATGTGAATATGATTCTAATGTGTAATTGTGATTGACCTCATGTTCATTGGATTATCTTGTGATCTTGCTTATTGTCAATTGATAAGATAAGAATATGATGTGAATGTGGGGATGAATACATGTTAGAATGGACATGTAAGTGTTAATGTTATGATTTGCATATGAGTTTCATGGTTTCATGTTTTCCGGTGTTAAATTAATTACTTGTCATATGCATACATGTTAGGAAAGCATATGTCTACATACGTTCTGTCTTTAGAAACAACCTCATGTCAAGACATTAATGAATTATTAAACATAAGATATGTCGTTATCCTACCTTGTTCTCTTGAGCTATTTGTCATACCTTGACTCTATGAATGATCATGTTTCTCTTACTGCGAGCTTGTTATTGAAATTCTGTGGCCATAACATGAACCTGTTTGTTCGGCACAACGTGGGACTTCGGTCCAAAACTTGATCCAATGCCTGTGCAATAGGGGCCCTGTCCGGTCCTGGGGAGGAGCGCCCCAACGCACTTATTAACTGCGGGAGTATGGACTCATGGTGCTTGGCATGGCACAAACAAACAAGCAAGATTGTGAAAATGTGCCTCTTGTTTGACATGATAAGTTTGACTTGACATGCTATGATACGTCTGTTCGTGTGAACACATGAGATCTGTTTGAATATGGCCAATCCCTTTTGATACGATTCTACTCTTGAAATATCTGTTCATTGTATATGCAACTCAACATTTTGATCTGATATGATATCCGTTCTATTCTGCTATTCAATCTGTTAGTATTGCATACATTTTCATCATATTCATGTGCATATCCGCCTATTTAAAATGCTAATCATGTATACTAGTGCCCGCACAATATTGAGATGTAAATCCTACTGAGCTAGTTCGCTCACCCCTATCATCCTACCCTTTTTCAGGAAGTGATGAAGAACCAGTGGAGTCAGATGGGACAGGGCAAGAGTGACGAGCACCTGTCCTAGAAATAGATGACAGTTTCGAAATAGACAATTGAGTAGTTGATGTATTAGAGAAACGTTGTTATTTGATTAATGAACCCTTTTCAGTGAGTTATTCTTATGTAAGGTGGTAACTAGTGGATTGAAATGGAATAAAGAGTACCTCTGATGATGTTATTATGATCTGAAATGTGTGGTTATATGTAATTTTTACTCTGCGTTACTCAACTGTGATACGTCTGTTTGTATCGTTCACGTCCCCCGGTATTTATTCCGCTGCTAAATATCGGGGCGTGCAGTCATCTTTGAAGCTAATAGAGAAAAGAACCTGTATGTACTCTATCTAGAAGAATTAAAGGATCAGGACATATGTTTGGCAGCAAGTGAAGAGCAATCAACTGAACTGTGGCATCGAAGATTAGGCCACTACAGTCTGGATGGCATGACAAAATTAATCAAGAGAAGCTTGGTGGAAGGCCTACCCAAAGTAAGAACAAGAATGGATGGTGTCTATGGGCCATGTGCAAAAGGAAAGCACACCAAGTCATCCTTCTAGTCAAAGACTGTGGTAACAACCTCTAAGCCCTTAGAACTTTTACATATGGATTTATTTGGGCCAACGAGAACCACAAGTCTTGGAGGAAAGAATTTTGGTTTTGTTATAGTAGACGATTTCTCCAGATTTACATGGGTATCTTTCTTGGAGCATAAAGATAATACATTCGACAACTTTGTCAGGTTCAGCAAAAAAGTACAGAAAGATAAAAAACATAGTATTATTGGTATTCGATCAGACCATGGAGGAGAATTCTAGAATGAGAAATTTGCTA
Source organism: Colocasia esculenta (assembly GCA_014218235.1). Taxonomy (NCBI): domain Eukaryota; kingdom Viridiplantae; phylum Streptophyta; class Magnoliopsida; order Alismatales; family Araceae; genus Colocasia; species Colocasia esculenta. The sequence goes on along the minus strand of CM024753.1, from coordinate 151,938,450 downwards.
AGTTCTGTGATGATCAAGGGATAGAGCACAACTTCTCAGCACCAAGGACACCACAGAAAAATGGAGTTACTGAGAGGAAGAATAGAACCCTATTGGACATGGCAAGGACAATGCTATCAGAAAATGATTTGCCTAGATATTTTTGGGCCGAAGCAGTTGACACAGCATGTTACATCATCAACCGAGTTATGATTAGGCCAATCTTGAAGAAGACTTCATATGAGCTATACAAAGAGAAGAAGCCGAAGATCAGTCATTTCAGGACATTTGGATGTCCATGCTTCATCCACAACAACAGCAAAAGGGACATTGGTTAGCTAGATGCAAAATTAGATGAAGGTATATTCATGGGGTATGCTTCCAAACCCAAAGGATATAGAGTATTTAACAAACGAACTTTATTAATTGAACAGTCAGTGCATATTATTTTTGATGAAACTAACCCTTCCTTGAAAGAGGAAGAAGATAGTGATATTCATGATGTAGAAAAGTTGTCCATGAAAGTAAAGGATACATCCATTGAGGACAAGGAAGATCCACCTTTGGAAGACCTGCAACAAAAGGACAAATCTCATGATAATCTTCCAAAAGAATGGAGGTATAAGAAGGATCACCCACTGGACAATATAATTGGAGATCCATCTGTTGGGGTAAGAACAAGAGGTAATGTAATTCCATGTGATTATTTAGCTTTTGTATCTCAAATGGAGCCTAAGACAGTCAATGAGGCACTGTCTGATGAATCTTGGATAATAGCCATGCAAGATGAACTTAACCAGTTCAAGAGAAACCAAGTATGGTCCCTTGTTCCGAGACCATCAGATCATCTTGTGATTGGCACCAAATGGGTGTTCAGAAACAAATTGGATGAAGCTAGTGTGGTCACTAGAAACAAGGTCAGATTGGTAGCACAAGGCTATTCCCAAGAGGGAGGCATAGATTTCGATGAAACCTATGCACAAGTGGCTAGACTTGAGGCAATTAGGATTTTACTTGCATATGGTTCTGCATTAAATTTAAAACTCTTTCAAATGGATGTAAAATCTGCTTTTCTGAATGGTTTTATAAAGGAAGAGCTATATGTAGAACAACCACCTGGTTTTGATGACATGGATTTTTCGAATCACATTTTTAAGTTGCATAAAGCTTTATATGGTTTGAAACAAGCACCAAGAGCATGGTATGAACGGTTAAGTACATTTTTATTGAACCATGGTTTCATTAGAGGAAAAGTAGATAGTACATTATTTGTTAAGTCTAAAGTCAAACATGTATTGCTTGTACAAATTTATGTAGATGATATAATATTTGGTTCTACGAATGAATCTCTTTGCAAGTATTTTAAGAAGCTTATGCAGGGAGAATTTGAAATGAGCATGATGGGGGAGCTCAACTACTTCCTCAGATTTCAAATCAAATAAGGAAAGGAAGGATCTCACATCTGTCAAGCCAAGTATACCAAGGAATTACTAAAGAAGTTTAGATTTGAAAATGCCAAGCCACTGTCAACACCCATGAGCACATCAATAAGGCTAGACAATGACAAAAATGGTAAGAAAGTAGATTAGAAACTTTATAGAGGTATGATAGGTTCATTACTTTATTTAACAGTAAGCAGACCGGATATATTGTTTAGCGTATGTATGTGTGCTACGTACCAGGCAGATCCTAAAGAGTCTCATTTAATTTGTGTTAAAAGGATCTTTAGATACTTAGCCAAAACTCATGATCTAGGATTATGGTACCCAAATTCATGTGAAATTTATTTAGTAGGATATTCTGATGCTGACTATGCTGGATGCAAGGTAGATAGGAAAAGCACCAGTGGATTTTGTTAATTTCTTGCGGGATGTCTGATATCATGGTCCTCAAAGAAGCAAAATTCAGTAGCACTATCTACAGCTGAAGCTGAGTACGTGGCTGCTAGAAGCTGTTGTACACAACTTCTATGGATCAAACAACAACTTGAGGATTTTGGACTAAATATCAAGACAATTCCCTTACTGTGCGATAACACCAGTGCAATGAATCTCACCAAAAATCAAGTTCAGCATTCAATAACAAAGCACATTGGGGTTAGATACCATTTTATTCATGATCATGTAGCTAATGGTAATATAGACATTTCTTTTATAGATACTCAAAATCAGTTAGCAGATATCTTCACAAAGGCCTTACCTGAAGAGAGATTTACTTCTCTAAAAAGGGAACTAGGCATGTGTAAATTGTGAAAGATTTATCTGTATAAAACTAAAATATAAAGTATTTCAGAATAACCAAATTTTCTCTCCCTTGTAGTTAAGCAAAATTTCATTAAAATATTACTTGCTTCTTACTAATCTAAGATGGTTCGATTATTTTTAAAGTATTTATTCTTCTTGAACTGGTCACTTTGTCGTTTTCTGCCATTATGGCGTCTCTTGTTTCGAAAAGTCACCTTTATTCCTTTTGATAAAAACCCAAAATCTGTGGTACAACGATTCACCCGTCGTCTTCATCTCCTTCAACCTGCGTGAGGTGATACCCTATCGACTCCGTCATCGACTCTCTGGAATTTCAAAGCGTCCAACTCCTTCCCACTAGAAATTTCTTGAGGGCTTCTGGTCCTTTCCTGTTCCAATCATCCAGAAACTTTCCCCATTCAAATCCATGGCTGCGTCTGGCATTTCCGACAGCGTCAGGGGCTATGGAGCTGAGTTTCTCACCGCTGGGCAGCAAGAAAGGTTCACCTCTGTGAAGATCAAGGTTTGTGGCAATAAGGCAGTGGATGTTGCAGATTTACAGAAGAATGGAATGGGCAGCATCATTGCAGCAATGGAGAGGATGAAATGGTCGAAGATGGCAGCTCTGTCAGAAGTAAGTTATCCAGACCTAGTGAAGGCTTTTTATGTTTGTTTGAAGACTGAGGAGGACGGGTCCTTGACATCCACCATCAAAGGAACCCAGATTAAGATCACCTATGAGCTATTGGAATCACTATTTGGAGTTTGCACCATCGGTCAAAGTGGGATTCACACTGTGGATATCCAGGCAAAAGGGTTAGGGATTGTTGGTCCCGAATTTAGAGTGAAAGATGGGAAACTTAACATCAACCAGCTAAATGCTTTCAACTTTATTCTGCACTTTATTGTTTGCCAAATTTTGGTCCCAAGGAGCGCCACCTTTTCAACTTGCACAAAGGCGGACTCAGATATGATGTTCTGGGCCATCCAAATCCAGAGCATAAATATGGCATAGGTTATGATAGAAAGGATGAAGTTTGCATCCGCTCAGGTTTGGGACAAGAAGAGCAAGCTAAATGTGTCCCTACCATATGCTCATCTGCTCACCAAGGTATTTCAACACTCTGGCATCAATCTATCTGGAGCAGTGTCAGAGAAAATGGGCCAAACTATTCGAAGCAGAAACTTAAATAAAAGTGGATTCTCATTGGTTGGAGGTATATGGACCAAGACCTCAATGGCTGAGGGTGAAGCCATTATTGGCGAAGCCTAAGAAGTCCAACAAGAAGTAGCAGTAGCAGCAGCGCCTTCAGTGCAAGCAGCAGCAACAGATATCAGGGAATGTGTGTCAGACATTCAGGAAGAGCATCAACAAGAATTATTCAAGAAATTCTTGAGGATATCAGCTCCAGTGAAAGAAGGATGGAGGATATTCCTCCTGAGCACCTCGAGCATGTAGAGCAATTGCAAGAAATTACCCCTCCAACTTCTATGGTAGGGTCAGTCCTTAGAAGAGTACTAGACTCCATTCCAAGCACTCAAAGTGTGCAAGAGGTTGCTAATGTTGAAGAAGCTGTGGCATCAGGCCACAATGCCGATGTTGTGATGGAGGATGCTCCCATTCAGGGGGAGCAAGAAATTGTATTTGAAGAAGTGCAAATAGAAGATGCTCCTAGTCAGGGGGAGCAATCTGCTAAAAAGGAAGCAACATCTCCGGGGGAGCACACTGCTAATGTCCCCATTGATGAGCAGTTCAGAGAAGGCATTGTGGAGAGTGCCTCAGATGATGCAAATGATGATAATGTGGATCTCGTTGCAAGGGCAAGCAGTAAAGGGAAAGAAGCAGCTCCTGGGATTCTTCTCTTGACCAGGAGGACTCATCAAAGGCAAAAAAAGAAGAAATTGAAGGTCAATCTGAAGCCCTTAGTTGCTAGAATGGATGAACAAGGGACGATTCTGTGCTCTATGCAATCAGATATTCAGTCAAATTTCATAAGCCAGAGTACCTCAGCTAAGGAGATGGGAATGGTAAAAAATGCAGTGAGATGGGTGCGAAGTGAGCTCATTAGCATCAAGGAGTCTATAGCCGCACTTGGAGATTTGGTCAGGGCACAGTCCTCAAAAGCCTCTCCTGCTCCTCCTCCTGCAGAACCAGTCCGAAGTTCTGGGCCTTCAAAGGCCAGGCAACAAGATGTTGGTCCATCAGGGCAAATTTTAGAAGATCCAGCAGGCCATCCGGGCCACAGGTTGTTGAAGAGGTAGCAACTGCAGTGCAAGATCAGGTTGAAGCCGTGAAGGCTGGGCCATCAAGGCCATCAGAGGATGTTGATGGGCCAACCGGGCCAGTGGTTTCCGAGGGTGTGCTTCCAAGAGTAGAAGAGCCAGCTGTAGCTCCAGAAGCCCCTGATTCTTCATCTCTTGCAACTCCAGCCCCTCCTTCACCACCATCTTCCTCCATAGCACCTCCAGCACCTATCCCATTCAAACAACCCATGCCTCGCTCCATTTCTTCCCCAACTCCATTTCCTTCTGAATCCCCTTCATCTCCTACCACCTCTACATCAATTCCTCTACCTCCTCCTATCCTTGAAGACCCTCCAACCTCATCTTCCTCTGGTCTTTCTTCTGTTGGACCATCCATCATATCTCCTCCTACCCATCAATCCTTTCTTCATCCTCCTACTCCTCCATCCTTTGTTACCTTTATACCTGAAGGTGCACAACTTGAAGGTCCCTTTCTCAAGAAATTCGAGGATGAGTTGGAAATTTCCACAATCTGCTTAGTCCTGAAAGTTGGTTCTCATGTCCATAGAACAAACTCTCCTTCTTCTAAAAAGAGGAAACTCTCCAACACTCTTGCTCTTCCCTCCGAACCCAAATTTCCTCCTCTTTGGTTTTCCCTCACTGTTGACAATCGAAGGAAACCAATCTATTGTGAATATCTCCAAAAATGTAGCTTTGCCACCATTTTTGGCATTCCTTTTCTTAATCTAACTGATCACCTCAATGTTGTCCTTCCCTATAACCACTTCTCAAAAGCCGATCAATCCAAAATCTTTCAAATGGCTGAATGCAAGTCTGAAGATCTGTGGACTAAAGGGCACAAGGCTCTCTACAGGAAATTTCTACTTGCAAAATCAGATCGGTTTCCACCCCGGGATCACCCACTCACTCTCTCTGAGTGGTTTGTCATTCATCACAAGACCACCTGGGCACCTTTTATTCAAAAGGAAGTTAAGCTCATCGGGTACTACAAGCTATTCAATTTCTATCGATATCTTCACAAGCTACCTGAAGTGCAGTTGGGTCAGTTCCAGGGAGCCATTACTTCGTTAAAAATTGAAAATCCAGTCAATTGCTCCTTCAAAGTGGATTTCGCTACCTTGTAAATTCCAAACACTGTGTTTCTCCCCAAACTGCATTCTTTGGTCATTGACTCCTCAGTTGGTCATGTCATTTTTGAGAGATTTGCTCGCGTCATGGGTAGGATCTCAGCTCAGCAGGGTCGTCTCCCCTCCTTCCAAAGATTCCTCTTCAAGGAATTTCATCTGGCCCATATCTCCTATGAAGTTCTTGCCCCTTTGCTATCAGAATGTGAAAGGCTTTCTCCTACTGACTGGGAAAAGCATTACAACCAGTCAACCCTTCAGTTGGAAGCCTTGAATAGCTCCTTGTTTAAGGCCGGCAAGCCTAATCTCACAGCTAAAGCCTTTTTGGACTTGAACTCCATCAATCTAGTTAAAGAGCCTGATGATCAGTGGGTCAAGCGGTACAAGCTTTTTTTGGCTTTGAAGAAGATCTTCTACAGCATCAGATCCACTACCCTATCAAGATCAACCAATTTCTTCAGTTTGCCAGCTTTGGATCTTTCATTTCCTTCAAGGCCTCTCTTGGAAAAGATGAATAAGCTACCTTTCTAGAAGATCAGCGCCAACTTCACATCAAAAGAATGCATCCTATCATGGGGTCATCTTATTCTATTGCTTTTGGGGTTATTCAGACTTATTTTGAGGAGTAGGAATGCAAGGCTTTGCATATTATTGAGCGGCATGCCTCCCTTCTATCTCCTGCTTTCTACCTCCATGTAACCCCTTAAGATAAATAGCAAAGTTCCTTGATCTTCCTTCCCTTTTCTCCTTAAATTCTTTGTCTCAGTATGATATCTTTTTCCTTAATGACAAAAAGGGGGAGAAATATAGTACTTCTGCAATACATCTCTCATGATATTTTATTCTGTAATTTATTTACATTTATTTCAGAACATCTTTGATTAATGATATGTTTTGTCATCACCAAAAAGGGGGAGATTGATGATCAGATTATCCCCAATGTAATTTAAATAAATTACAAATCTATTTTGGAGATTAACAAAACTCTAATAAAGATTACTTCTATGAGAATTGAGCACAAGAAATAAATCAAGGAAATACAAGCAAAATCAGTCAGTATTTATCATCCTGTAGCATTTACAGTTCAAAGCATGAAATTTTCTAAGTACACATCAACTTTCTAGTTGTTGCAATGATTTCCTTAGAATTATAATGATTTCAATCTCACAACCATCACTCAGGTCAAGGTTGGTTGCTTTTGACCACCGTACTTTAGATGAGGCTCTCAGCGCAGCATGTAGGTAGAACAGTGTGATAGATCAGTATATTGAGGAAAAGAGGGCAGCTCAGAAGAGATCAGCACCACCTTTCCAGAGGCAGGAAAGGAAGAAGGTAGTGGTGTACCAGTGGCCACAGCGTCCAGCAGCTCTGAGTTAGTCGGCGGTTGTACCACAGTCACCCAGCTTTAGGCCTAGCAACAAGAAGATGAGACCTCATTACAGAAGGGCACACGGTGGCACCGAGTGTTGGAAGTTAGCAGGGAAGTGCCTAAAGTGTGGCAGTACCAAACAACAGATCAGAGATTGCCCCAAACTTTACTAGTTTGCTCAGAGAGGAGTGTCAGCCCTAACAACGGCAGCAACAGCAACACTAGTGACAAGGAGACCCGGAAGGCCTCGGGCCCAAGCCCGAATGTTTGCACTAGCTGGAGAGGACCCAAAGCAAGCCGAGAACATCATGGAAGGTATGATTTTAGTCATGGGTTTTTAGGCTCGAGTATTGTTTAATACGGGTGCTACACACTCGTTTATTTGTGAGCGATTTGCTAAGCAGTTAGCAGCAGAATCTGGAGTTGACGCAGAAGAGTTAGAGGTTCCCTTGTCTGTGCACACACCAGCAGGTACAGTAGCTACCAAGAAGTGCATTCCATCCTTACCTGTGTGCATTGAGGAGCGAGGCTTGTTTGGGTGCTTCTACTTGCTCAAGATGAAGGACTATGATGCTATACTTGGTCTGGATTGGCTTGAGGAGCACTATGCCTTGGTTGATTGCAGGGGGAAGAAGATTACTTTCCATATTCCTGGAGAGGATGAGTTCTCACATCCGTTGCCAAGGAATCTAGTAGGAAGGTTTGTGATCTCCGCCATGAAGGCTATGAGGTTGGTGAACAAGGGTTGTGATGTTTTTCTTGCTAGCGTGGTCTTAGTTCCTAAGACTAATCAGTCACCCACCCTAGAGGAGATTGAGGTTGTGCAAAAATTTCCAGATGTGTTCCCTAATGATTTGTCTGGATTGCCACCAGCTTGGGAGATAGAGTTCACTATAAAGTTGCTTCCAGGTACCTCACCTATCTCTAAGGCTCCTTACCGAATGGCACCTGTGAAGTTATCCGAGTTGAGGAAGCAGTTGCAGGATTTTCTTGATGAGGGGTTCATTTTCCCTAGTGTGTCACCATGGGACGCACCTGTGCTATTTGTGAAGAAGAAAGATGGTTTTCTCAAGCTGTGCATTGACTATAGGAAGCTCAACTAGGTGACAGTGAAGAATAAGTACCCCTTGCCGCACATAGATGATTTGTTTGATCAACTGCAGAATGCAACTGTGTTTTCCAAGATTGATATGCGGTCCGGCTACAATCAGTTGAGGATCAAGGGAGAAGATGTGTCCAAGACTGCATTCATGACCCGTTATGAACACTATGAGTTTCTTGTGCTTCCATTTCGTTTGACTGTCGCCCCTGCAACATTCATGGATCTCATGAACAGGGTGTTTAGGCCATATTTGGATAGCTTTGTAGTGGTGTTCATAGATGATGTGTTAGTCTATTCTTCTGATGAGACTACACACTGCGAGCATCTGAGGATTGTTCTGGAGGTTCTCCGAGAGCACAAGCTGTATGCTAATTTCAGAAAGTGTGACTTCTAGATGCACGAGGTTCATTTCCTTGGGCATGTTATCTCAGGTGCTGGAGTTGTTGTTGATCCGACGAAGGTTCAGGCAGTGTTTGAGTGGGAGACTCTGAGGACACCATCCGAGATCAATAGTTTTCTTGTTTTAGCAGGCTATTACAGGTGATTCATTAAAGGCTTTGCCTCTATCGCTGCACCTTTGACTAAGCTAACCAGGAAAGGGGTGAAGTATGTGTGGTCTGATGATTGTGAGACCAGTTTCCAATTGCTGAAGATGAGGCTTACGTCTACACCCGTGTTAATCTTGCCTAGTGGTGCAGAGGGTTTTGCTATCTATTCTGATGCTTCCCAGATAGGCCTTGGTTGTTTGTTGATGCAGCATGGCAAGGTAGTTGCCTATGCTTCTCTCCAATTAAAGGAGCACGAGCGTAACTATCCTACCCATGATTTAGAGTTAGCAGCTGTGGTTCATGCACTGAAGATCTGGAGACACTATCTTTATGGTGTCAAGTTCGAGGTGTTCACCGACCACAAGAGTTTGAGGTATCTTTTCTCTCAGAAGGAGTTAAACCTGCGGCAGAGTAGATGGATAGAGTTCCTTAAGGACTACAACTTCGAGCTTTAGTACCATCTAGGGAAGGCGAATGTTGTAGCTCATGTGCTTAGCAAGAAGAGGTCCTTACCTCGGCAGGATTGGAAGATGCTAGAAGATGTGGCATGTGATATGACCGAGTTAGAGCCACAATTGTGTTATGCTTTCATGGCTCAGTTGTCTATCCGATCCACGGTGTTGGACGAGGTGATCGAGCAGCAGGGAGCTGATCTTAGGCTTCAGGAGATGGTGGGCAAGGCAGGTATTGCTCGAGATGAGGACTGTGTTATCAGATTTCAGCATCAAGTTTATGTACCTAATATAGTGGATGTTCGTGAGTGAGTACTTGCAGAAGCTCACATGTGGAGGTTCTCCATTCATCCAGGCAACATCAAGATGTACTAGGACTTGAAGAGATGTTTTTGGCGGTCTGGCATGAAGAAGGATGTGGCAGAGTTTGTATCCAAGTGTTTAGTATGTCAGCAGGTTAAGGCCGAGCGTCAGAGACCATCGGGCCTTATGCAGAAGATGGAGATACTTGTATGGAAGTGGGAAGCAATCACCATGGATTTTGTGATGGGTTTGCCCAGGTCAGCCAAGGGCAATGACTCGATTTGGGTGATTGTAGACCATTTCTCCAAGACTGCTCACTTCTTGCCCATGAAGAAGAAACAGTCTGTGGAGAGTTTGGCGAGGCTGTATGTTGGCAGCATTGTGAGACTGCATGGTGTGCCGAAGTTTATTATCTCTAACAGAGACCTTCGGTTTACATCGACACTGTGGCAGGGTCTTCTGGAGGCTTTGGGTTCTCAACTGAAGCTTAGTTCAGCGTTTCATCCTCAGACAGATGACCAGTTCGAGAGGACGATTCAGACACTCGAGGAAATGTTGAGAGCATTTGTGCTTGATTGGAAGGGTGATTGGGAAAGTCACCTACCTCTTGTGGAGTTCGCCTACAACAACAGTTTTCATGCGAGTCTTGGCATGGCTCCATTTGAGGCTTTGTACGGTCGACCCTATAGATCTCCTTTGTGTTGGGAGGAGACAGGTGATAGGTAGTTGGTTGGTTTGGAGTTGGTGCAGGAGACTTCGGATAAGATTTAGCTTATCAGGCAGAGGTTGGTTGCAGCGCAAGATAGGTAGAAGAGCTACGCCGACAACAGAATGAAGGACCTAGAGTTTGAGGTTGGCGAGCATGTATTCCTGAAGGTTTCGCCTACTTGAGGTGTGGTCAGATTTGGCAGCCATAGCAAGTTGATTCTGGGATTCATTGGCCCATTTGAGATTCTCAAGTGGATGGGCAGTGTAGCATATGAGCTAGCTTTACCCCCAGCGCTAGTTATTGTACACCCAGTCTTCCACGTGTCTATGCTCAAGAGATATATGCGAGATCCGTCTCATGCTATCAGTCACGAGCTAGTGGAGATTCAGCCAGACTTGTCTTATGTAGAGCGACCAGTAGCTATCCTAGACCGAAAAGTTCAGCACCTCAGGAACAAGGCTATTGCAAAAGTGAAGGTATTGTGGAGGAATTTCTCACAGGAGGAGGCTACATGGGAGCTAGAGGAGGCCATGAAGAAGCAATATCCCCATTTGTTTGGTTAGTATTTCTGTTCTAACTTCAAGGACGAAGTTTTCATTTAGGGGAAGAGGGTGTAAGGCCCTCAAATTTTGTGTATATATTACTTGTTTATTTCTGCGAATATATGTCTACTTGATGTTTTTTTTTTATGTTTTGCCAAAATCCCTATTTAACGTCAACATCCCTTGACGTTATGGGCAGGTTGACGAGAACCTTTGAGTCGTTGACTGTGTGGCCAAAGGATGTAGATGTCAACATCGATTGATGCCTATTTTAGGTCGACGACAGCTATGTAGCCATCTACCTCTCCGACTATGTATGGAATTCCAGATCTGGAATGGCCTCGTTTTCTCCAGTGATTGTTTAGGAATCCCAATCCCCAACGGTTAGGACTCCTATTGTCTAGGATTACTCCGACCCTATACCTTTATAACCTAAACATCTAAGCTAGGAGAGGGCTTTTCTCACCTAGGAGTTTTTTGGGTTCCAGGGAGAGAAAAAAAAGAGCTCTTGTGAGGGTTTGAACCGACGATTGGAAGGCTTCTCCAGCAATCTTCTTCGACTGAAAGACACTTCTGGAGGTGAAGGAGCTCTCCTAATGCTAGGGGATCATCTGTGCGAGTGTGGAGATCAGATTAAGGCGAAAAGCATCAACTTCATGGCTTGGCCGAGGAGGGCTTCATCGCCAAAATTAGATCTTCTAAGGTTTTTCCAAAGGCAAGTAACTTAAGTGTTTCATCCCTAGACATATCCCCTAGAGTTTAGGCATTTTTACGGATTTTTACATCGTGTCATGGACCCCCAAATTTTGTCTTTTTCTATGTTCGGTCTGCATTTTTCTGCACACAGGAGGTTGACGGCAATCTTATTTATGCCACGTTCTTGAGTTAACGACAATCGATTATGCCGTTAACCCACCCTGACGGCAAGACCCTTGCCGCCAAGTTCATCTGATTTTGACAGAATTATGTGTTTAATCTCTGTACCGTGTTTATCGAATTTTTGGATGTTTGTACAGTTATAAAAATTTTGGTTGGTCAGGTATAGTCTTTAGGTCGAACCATGAATTGCTGTGGAAATTCTGATCATGATTACATTTAATATAATTTTTGTTATGAAAAAATATGCATGTCTTGACAGAGTTAAATCCGGGACAATTAGATTTGATGCATGATATTGTTACAGTAAATTTTCATGAGTTTACGGTTACTATTTTCATGTTTTGAGACTGTTAGACCCGACTGTCCACTGTTAATCATGTCTAATTGAATTATTTTCTTAAATTGCATGAAATCTGTATTAAATGTTCAAAATAGTTATATTGTTACGAAAATTCTGAAAAATTAGCCATATGATATGTTCCATGTGTAGGGTTTATGATTAAAATTTGGGATTGTTTTGATATTCATAGGTACTATTTGTAATTATAAAGTTATTAAAAGCAATATTGTGCATGATTATTCAAGAAACAAACATTTTCAGTGATTAGTATCATGTTTAGGTACTATTATGCATGATTTGATACTGTTAAACACTCATGATAGGTTATGTAAACTGAAATGTTTGTATTTGAATTGTATGCATGTGAATTGACCAAATAGTGCATGTAGAATGATATTAATCATGTGATCCATTGACATAATATGTTTACGTGAAATATGTGCCGAAATTGACACTGCTACCATAGAAGATTGTGGAGCCGTACTATAGAAAAGTCCCTATGGGAATGCTCAATATGTATGTGAAATCTTGTGGGCATCAGGATGAAATCCTGGAGGTGGACAAGTATCACTAGTTAGGGTGGAGAGGGCTTCTCCCGGTTTTGCGCAGTTACCAAGATTCGTCACTATAATGCCTAGGTGACGGGTATATGTTATGTGTTATGTGTGTCCTTCTTTATGGTGGTTCGGACTATGTGTCACGGCAAATAATGTGTAAACGTGTAAATGTGCAAAGTGTTCATGTGAAAGAGATGTGTTAATGTGTTACCATGTGAATTGATGTGAAACCATGTGAATATGTTTTATTTATGTTAAAACAACAAGAAAAAGATATGATTATGTGATATAAAAGCATGTGAAAAGTGTTAGATATAATGCTAGGATTGTTAGTAACCATGTGCTTAATTCCATGATCAACTTGTTTAGAAATATAATGTGAATGAATTGCAATTGATATCATGAATCAAACTAATGACCATGTGTAGAAAGCATGTTATAGGTTATTTATATGCATTTGTTTAATTTGACATAAACCATGTGCCAAACTTCTCCTGTTGTTAAAAAGTATAGCATGAATGTGCTATGTGTAAGGATGTGCCAATGGGTTAGTCTATTTGAAGACTCATACTTGCTTTAACATATAGGTGAGACAGGTGTCCCCGTGCTTGAGGAGGACATAGCGAGGAGCAACTCCGAGTAAGAGGAGTAGCTGTGCTTGTAGAGATTACTTGCTTAGACTGCACTTTCTTTCATTAGTATGTGGACAATGATATTATGTTATGGACTTATATAATTTTGGACATTGGTTATTTTCATTGCTACTATATAGACTGTGAAATGTGTGATTGATGATGGAATAAGAATATCTTTCATTTTTGTTGTACTTTTCTTTGTTATTTATGTACATCTCTACCTACTTTGTTATGTTGGGTACATGTCCCACTATGACGGCACCCTTTATATCGATGTGACGACACCCTTTATATCAATGTGGCCTATTTTCGATGTGGCCTATTTCTCTTCTTATTGAAGTAAATCTATCTTCAGAGAGAGGTTTAGTAAATATATTAGCTAATTGATTATCTGTAGAGACAAATTCAAGTAACATATCTCCATTACTTATATGGTCCTTGATGAAATGATGTCTGACCTCAATGTGCTTGGTTCTTGAGTGTTGAATTGGATTTTTGTTCAAATTGATTACACTTGTGTTGTCACACAACATTGGAATTTAATGAAGTGTGTGACCTCCAGTTGATGTTTGATCCACAATAGTTGTGTGCAGCAACTTCCAGTTGCAATGTATTCTGCTTCTGTAGTGGACAACCTTACTAAATTCTGCTTTCTGGAAGAGCAAGAAATTAAGCATCCTACAAGAATTTGGCAAGTACCACTGGTGCTTTTTCTATCTATTTTGCATCCAGCATAGTCAGCATCACTATATCCAAGCAATTTAAATTCAGAACATCTGGGATACCATAAACCCAATTTACTTGTTTTTATAAGATATCTAAAAATTCTTTTAATAGCATTAATATGAGATTATCTAGGATCAACCTGAAATCTGGCATACAAGCATACACTGAACATTATGTCTGGTCTACTAGCAGTAAGATAGAGTAATGACCTAAACATGCCTCTATAGATCGCGTGATCTACTTTCTTACTAAGTGGATCACTATCTAACTTAATTCCTGAGCTCATGGGTGTTCCTAAAGGCTTACACTTGTAAAAACCATACTTAGATAGCAAATCTGAAATGTACATGGTTTGACAGATGTGAGTCCCTTTTTTGGTCTGCTTGATTTGCAAGCCAAGAAAATAATTAAGCTCACCCATCATGCTCATTTCACATTCACTTTGCATAAGGTTTTCAAAGAATATGTAGAGTGATTCATTAGTAGAACCAAAATAATATCATCAACATATATTTATACAATCAAGATTCCTTCTGAAAATTTCTTAATAAATAGGGTGCTATCTACTTTACCTCTTGAAAAATCATATGATATAAGATAAGTACTGAGTCTTTCATACCAGGCTCTTGGTGCTTGTTTCAAACCATACAGTGCTTTCTTTAAATGAAGTGCCTCTATTCAAAACGAAGAGCTTGCTCAACATAAACTTCTTCTTTTATAACACCGTTCAGAAAAAGTACTTTTAACATCCATTTAGAATAAATTGATATTAAGAGAACATACATATGCTAATAAAATTCTGATTGCCTCTATTCTAGCAATTAGAGCATGTGTTTCATCAAAATCAATGCCTTCATCTTGGGAATATCCTTGTGCTACCAATCTGGCCTTGTTCCTGGTGATTACTCCTAATTCATCCATTTTGTTTCTAAAGACCCATCTGGTCCCAATAACTGGATGGTCACAAGGTCTAGGGATAAGAGTCCAGACCTGGCTGCGTTGGAACTGGTTAAGTTTCTCTTGCATAGCTAAGATCCAAGATTTATCTGCCAATGCATCATTGATTGTACTAGGCTCAATCTGAGAAACAAATGTAGAAAAATCACAAGGAATTGTCATACCTCTTGTTCTTACCCTATCTTGAGGATCACCTATAATATTTTCTCTTGGATGATCTCTGTGATACCTAAATTCTCTAGGTAGTCCTTCATGTGCTTCTTCTTGTTGTTGCAGTTCTTCTAGTGGAGGATCTTCCTTAACTTCATCTTTTTCTTCAAGAGAAGTTTGTTCCAGATCCCTGAACAATTCTTCAACATCTTCTTCTTCTTCTATTTTCTTAATAGAAGGGTTAGTTTCATCAAATAAAATATGAACTGATTGTTCTATAGTTAAAGTTCTTCTGTTAAACACTTTGTAAGCTCTAGGTATTGAGATATATCCTAGTAGAAAACCTTCATCACTTTTAGCATCTAATTTTTCTAAATTATCTTTTCCATTATTCAAAATGAAACACTTACAACCAAAGGGTCGAAGATGACTGACATTTCGCTTCTTCTCCTTGTATAGCTCGTAAGGTGTCTTCTTTACGATTGGTTTGATCATGTAACGACCCCGAGAACCCGACCATCGGCCCAAGCCGAGGACCTGATTTTCGCAGTCGCCGCCCACGGATCTGGGGACCCAGAAGGGCTATAACACAAGTCTAACAGAATATGTAAAGGAAATAAACATCAATTGCTAACTAGGAGCACACACGCCGAAGCAGAAAGAAGAGCGAGACCACTGTGTATCGCTCTAGGTACAGTCCCAACACACACAACTAGTACAAGTAAAGATAGGGGAAGAATAGGTCCCTTAGGGGCATACCCCGAGGATGACGTACAACTGAGAGGGGGAACCACAGCTAGCTATGGGGACCACGACTACTGCCCCGTCTCCTTTGCCCAGCATGGGCCGTGCCGCTGCTAAGAAGTCTCACTTGGAACAGAAAGGGATGAGCTTCACAACAGAAGCTCAGTAGGGACTACCAATCTCCTACTGGCTCTAACAGATAGTCAAAACTATGTACTTAATTAAATGATAGCAGTTATATCTTCTACCTACGAATGGAAGTGCAGAAGCAAAGCTACTAACTACCAATGGTGCAGAGAACACCATGGTCGGAAACTCCGTAGAACCTGCACGTCGTGACCACCACACGGCTGGCTACGTAGACAGGGAGAACCCCGCCTGGAAAAGAGACACTAGCTACGGAAAACACTACCATTAGTCAACTGGTCAGGTGTGTCCACTGACGTCTTGTCCTCGACCTAGGTCCAAACCTCCACATCTCGTTAGAGTGAGGTAGGAACACAAAGTACACAACAGTAACCACCATAGTCTGGCTGGACTACGGTTTGAGTGCATCTCATGAAGATGGGATAAACCACCGTGATTCAAGGATGAAGTCGACAGTATAGTCCGTCGCGATTTGAGTCTTTGCAGGTTAGTCATGTTCTGATTGTACACAGCGTTATGAAATCTGTCAACTGTGTCCGTTGTGGATTTCAAGACCTACCCGAGACCTATTTTACATGGTATAGAGTTCATGGTTTTCTAGTCTTGGTTCTGGCCAATGCATGAGGTCTGTTCAATGGCTTAAAAGTAGTTAACCCATGAAAAAACTATAACGATATGAATGTTATTCTACTTGCTCTTTAATGATATGACCTATTCATGCAACTAGTGATTTGTTCATCTTATTATTCTATCTTGCTAAAATTATAATTTTTATCTTAAAATATTGCAAACCATGTATAGTTAAATGCATAGTTCATCTCATGCTATCATGTTACTTGTTTTCCGCAAGTTTGAAACTGATGGATTGTGGATTGAGACACGTGTTCACTACACACTTGCACATATAGGCAGCCCTTTCTTGGGGCATTGGAAGCTCTCTAATGGTAATTCCGTACTTGCAGACTAGCCACCTTTCCGCAAAGACCTCCGTAATTCTCCGTACTCCGTGGATTCCCTCATGGAGACCTAGTTGGTTGTACCATTGAAGTTTCCTGGAGATAGCGTGCAGTTCCTTTCTTCTCTTGTTCTCGTGAGTGTGATTTATAATCTAGACTTAAGCCATTAATGTAAAGAGCGAACTAAAGTATAAATTGTGTCATTGTGCTGCCGAAATTATCTCTTGACTATTGTATCATAAAATCATGTTCACATTACTAGCTACTTGTTCTCATCATCATCATGAACATGACATTACAATTGCTTACATATTGAAACTCTTATTGCCCATAAATGACTGTGGGTATCTACATTTAAAATATAGTGAGATCCTGATCGGGCATGGAGAGTGTCCAAGGGCTCCAGTCTAGCCCCAATGACGGAGAGTCATAAATATATTGTTAACCATGGGGTATAATGATTACTGGCGTTGCATCTACGCTGGGAGTAATTGCATGTTGAATGCTAGATACAATAACCACATACACGTGTCCTAGTGTGCATTTCAAGGTGGATCTATCCTTGGTGTACATTAGTGTCTTCGTGCTTGATTAGTGTTACATGATCGTGCTCGTGCTTGCTTGCTTGCGTGATATGGCCATCCTGTAATTATTCCAATTTAAGTGATATCTTGCGTGCATGTTACATGCCACACTATTGATAACATCTTGCTCATTATATCAATTCTAGATCTTGCTCTATCGTGATCACTCTATCTAGCTTGTTCATGTATCATGTTTTAATGAGTTTTATTCTTACATGCATATCTTGATCATCATGCTTACCTAGTTCTAAATTGCTAATCACTTACACCATTGCCCGCACATTAAGATATAAATCCTACTGGGCTAGTTTGCTCATTCCCTACTTTTAACCAATCTAGATGACTATGAAATTCAAGAAGAGGAGCAAGTCGAGGATGGGAATGCGTCCGAGTGATGAGCGTCCGAACACTTGTGTCCATTCTTAGTTAGTTTGCTTTGAGTGTTAGAACAAAGTAGTAGGCAGTGAGGAATAAATGTAATTTACTTTTATGGAGTCTTAGTTCTGTTATACAATGTTTAAGAGTTGTATTAGTTCACTGTGTTACAATGATATGAGATTTGAATACAATTTCAATTGAGTTCATTAATTGGGCCCTATTATGATGTTGTGTTGGTATACGTTTAGTGCTTGCTAGCTAGAGGCTTATTTGCCGACTATTCACGTCTTAGAATATCGACTCGAATTGTCCGAATGTTATCCGCTGCGTAATTCTCAGGACGTGACAGTTTAGTGGTATCAGAGCCTAGGAAAACCAAATAGGATGTATGTCTCAAGATTTAGAGATACTTATGGAACCTAGGTCATGGAAATTAAATATAGTACCTGGCGAGAATGGGTAGAGACTGCGAATATGTTAGAATAAACAAAACACGCCTACCCATTGACTCTCATAATATATATAGAGACATTAATTGGTTTCTATCCTTTTCTCAAGAATCCCCATAACTCTTACACTCAACTGCAATGGCTCGTAATCAGTGGCAAGCTATGCAAGAAACCGTGGCTGGATTGACTCACGCATTACAAATGTGGTTCAGGCTAGTAATCAGGCTACCGCGGCCAAGAATGGAGCTGGTGATTTACACCGCAACTTTAGGAGTGTGAACCCACCTCGTTTCTCTGGATCCCCTGACCTAGACGAGGTAGAGAACTGGCAGGAAGAAATAGAAAGATTCTTCCAAGTTATGCAATGCACCAATAGGGAGAAGGTGGTACTGGCCACTTTCCAATTTACTAAGGATGCCTGGGCATGGTGGAAGGCCTCATCGGCTCACCTACCCAACGTAGCTGAATTGGAGTGGGCTGGATTTTTGGAAATATTCCGTGGAAAGTATTTCTCCATGAGAATCAAAGAAAAGAAGGCGGCAGAGTTTCCCACACTGAAGCAAAAGAGCATGACCGTGGCAGAGTATGAAGCTCAGTTTGCTCGTCTAGCAGTGTATGCCCCACATTTGGTGGGCATAGAAAGACTGAAGGTAAATAGATTCCTAGATGCAGTTAGGCCCATGTTTATTGAAAAGCTAAAATTGCACGACATACAAACCTACACTGAGATGGTTTAAAAAGCTCAACTGGTAGAAGACACTATGGCTAAGGTGGAAGGCATGAGGGGGAAGGACATCTCAATGCCGACCTTTATAAAAAGGGGAGCAGTCGATATAACTGGAACTTTCCCCAACAACAACAATAACAACAACAACAACAACAACTACTACTACTACAACAACAACAGAAGGCCAACCACTGGGAAGGACTATGGCATGGAGAAAAGCATCAAAGTAGAAGAAAGAACAACGGTGGAATATTGTAAATTTTGCGACAAGCCTGGGCACCAAGCGAACAACTACTGGAAGAAGGCCGGGGCTTGCCAACGATGTGGGAGTCATAAACATAGTATACTGAACTGTCCCATGATAAGAGACCAAGTTGGAAGGAACCAAGGAGTGGTGAAGCATCAAGGATGCGTTAATGCAATAACTCCAGTGAAGCTCCCGAAAGGAGGTATGAATGTTAAACCCCTAGACTGATCTTATGATGCTTTTCTTATTAGTATATTTCTAAGTGGGGGAGATCATTAAGGAGAAATTGGAAAGGAATAATCTAGTAGTTATACCATAGTTCATCTGGTGGATTAAGATGGAGTTATAACAACCATGGAAGAAAACAAGAGTGGAAGGAACCAAATGAACAGTACGGGTGGCCATAGGTGCAGATGATGAACTAGCATCCATGAGCTAGAATGTTGAAACAAGTTAGAGGAATTAATCCCAAAACGACCTCCAGGACCACAATTATCAAGAGCCAATTAATGACCTATGAATTTGGGGACCAAATTCTCCTAAGTGGGGGAGGGTGTAGCACCCCAGAAATTTCAGTGATTTAAAATTTTTAAATAAATGGAAAATAGATAATTTCCGTATTATCGGAATGGTAGAACATATGTACCACTATCATACATGCAAGAACACATCAGAAAATTTTGTAAAAAATTATAAATGAACCCCAAACATTATTCCTAAATGTTCCATAAAGAAATTCGTGCAACAAAAAAATTTCGATTGGCCAAGTGTACGTCACATTGTTACTAATTATCTAAATTAGGAAACTAAGTTGGAAAACCGTTAACACGGAAATATAACATGATCATAAATTAAATAGTCATGTTGGAGACACTTCCAACATCATTTATTGATGACCCATTATCAGAATTGGGCCAATGGACAACATTTGGCCCAAAAATAAAATGAAGCAAGAAAAATACCCAGAAATTCGTAACCCTAATTGAGTTGAAAATAGGAAGAGGTACTTAGGGTAAATCCTAATGCAATTAGGCTTTCTTGGAAACCCAAATTCGTGCCTAGCCATGGTATGGGGTTATCTAAAGCCTCACACACTCTAATGGGGTGAGAAATCATCAAAATATGGATGGTGTTAACCCAAAACCATAACCCTTCCTTTCCTACACCCAATGAGACTTATAAAACCCCTAGATGCATATATACTTGTCATGAAACCCTAGGGGACGAATTTACACATTGTTGGGGTCCTCGAAGGCTGTTCTTGAGCACCAGAGGTGGAGGAAAACATCCCAACTCAGAGTCTTCTTCCTTGCTGCGTCTGCATCGACCTGTGTAGAGTGTTCTTCTTGGAGTCGACCTAAGGCAAGCCAAACCTTAACCAAATCATGCAAGACTTATACCCCTGGAAAGAGGGTCGAGCCTAGCTCCTATTTTTCATTCAGTATTTCGGGTGTATTAAGCGTTCTCCTCCAAGCAGTCTGAACGAGGGCTTTTTGGAGGATGAGACTTCTTCAACCCAAAAGATAGGTAAGCTCGGGCCAAATCTAAATAAATCCTATACCAATGTGTAGAGCATCGAGTCTACTTTCATGTGCAAGTAATTTCATCGATTTTCATTGAGTATATCTTGAGTATTAAGCATTTTGCCAAAGTTATGCTTGTTAAAAGTGTTTCACGTTCCTATCAATTTCTCAAGTATCCCAAGGCCAATTTTAATGAAACCAAAACCATATTTCTCTTCTATTCCATGTTTCCAACAACTTTCATGTTTAAATTTTTGCCCCATGAGCCCTAGATTAGGTGTTATAAGCATGGAATGCATCGTGTGTCTGTTTTCTGTATTTTCGGGCAAGAACCCAAAACGCGACGGGACCAGACGTTGCGTTCTTGCATGCATGAACGCGACATACTAGTTGACACATTCATGTGAAATGCGATTGTGCCCTATGTCATGATTTTGACCGAGACAGTACTGTTCTAACGCCTCAAACTATGCGCTGCATAGTTTTTAGAGCCTGCATGAATGCGACGTGTACCCTCGTCACAATTCGGCCAAGTTTCATGCTCATGGTTTCACGTGATTTTTATATTATTGTTTTGAGTTCATATAATGAACTCGACGGGATAAACCGTCGTGATTCAAGGATGAAGGCGATGGTATAGTCCGTCGCAATTTGAGTCTTTATAGGTTAGTCGTGTTCTGATTGTACACTAGGTTATGAAATGCGTCAACTGTGTCCGTCGTGGATTTCAAGACCTACCCGAGACCTGTTTTACATGGTATAGAGTTCATGGTTTGCTAGTCTTGGTTCTGGTCAATGCATGAGGTTGTTCAATGGCTTAAAAGTAGTCAACCCATAAAAAAGCTATAACTACATGAATGTTATTCTAATTGCTCTTTAATGAAATGACCTATTCATGCAACTAGTGATTTGTTCATCTTACTGTTCGGTCTTGCTAAAATGATAATTGTTATCTTAAAATATTGCAAACCATGTATAGTTAAATGCATTGTTCATCTCATGCTATCACGTTACTTGTTTTCCGCAAGTTTGAAACGATGGATTGTGGATTCAGACACGTGTTCACTACACACTTGCACATATAAGCAGCCCTTTCTTGGGGGATTGGAAGCTCTCTGTTGGACATTCCGTACTGGTAGACTAGCGACATTTCCACTAAGACCTCCGCAATTCTCTGTACTCCGTGGATTCCCTCATGGAAACCAAGTTGGTTGTACCATTGAAGTTCCCTGGAGATAGCGTGCACTTCCTTTCTTCTCCTGTTCTCGTGAGTGTGATTTATAATCTAAACTTCAGCCATTAATGTAAAGACCGAACTAAAGTATAAATTGTGCCGTTATGCTGCCGAAATTATCTCATGACTATTTTATCATAAAATCATGTTCACATTACTAGCTACTTGTTCTCATCATCATCATGAACATGACATTACAATTGCTTACATCTTGAAACTCTTATTGGCCATTAATGACTGTGGGTATCTATATTTAAAATATAGTGAGATGCTGATCGAGCACGGAGAGTGTCTAAGGGCTCCAGTCTAGCCCCAATGACGGCGAGTCATAAATATACTGTTAACCATGGGGTATAATGATTACTGGCGTTGCATCTGCACTGGGAGTACTTGCGTGTTGAATGCTAGATAGAATAACCACATACACGTGTCCTAGTGTGCATTTCAAGGTGGATCTTTCCTTGGTGTACATTAGTGTCTTCGTGCTTAATTAGTGTTACATGATCATGCTCATGCTTGCTTGCTTGCGTGATATGGCCATTCTGCAATTATTGCAATTTAAGTGATATCTTGCGTGCTTGTTACATGCCATACTACTGATACTTGCGTGCTTGTTACATGCCATACTACTGATAACATCTTACACATTATATCAATTCTAGATCTTGCTCTATCATGATCACTCTATCTAGCTTGTCATGTATCATGTTGTAATGAGTTTTATTCATACATGCATATCTTGATCATCATGCTTACCTAGTTCTAAATTGCTAATCACTAATACCATTGCCCGCACATTGAGATATAAATCCTACTAGGCTGGTTTGCTCATTCGATACTTTTAACCATTCTAGGTGACTCTGAAATTCAAGAAGAGAGGCAAGTCGAGGATGGGAATCTGTCCGAGTGATGAGTCTCCCAACACTCGTGTCTATTCTTAGTTAGTTTGCTTTAAGTGTTAGAACAATGTAGTAGGAAGTGAGGAATAAATGTAATTTGCTTTTATTGAGTCTTACTCCTATTATACAATGTTTAAGAGTTGTATTAATTCACTGTGATATAATGAGATGAGATTTGAATACAATTTCAATTGAGTTCATTAATTGGGCCTTATTATGATGTTGTGTTGGTATACGTTTAGTGATTGCTAGCTAGAGGCTTATTTGTCGACTGTTCACGTCTCGGAATATCGACTCGAATTATCCGAATGTTATCCGCTGCGTAATTCTTGGGACATGATAGCTAGTCTGTATGCAACCTTGCTGATCCGCTCTAAGATTGAAAAGGAGCCTATAAACCTAGGACTGAGCTTTTCCCTCTTCCTGAACCTCATCACACCCTTTTTTGGCGAGATTCTCAGGAACACAAAATCTCCTGGTGTGAACTCAAGTGGCCTCCAGCGTCTGTCGGCATATCTCTTCTATCTGCTTGGTGATGTCTGTAATCTCTGCCTCATCAACCTGACTGTATCTGCACATTGCTGAACTAACTCTGGTCCCAAAAGCTGCCTCTCCCCAACCTCATGCCAGTGTAACGGGGTCCTGCACGGTGTGCTATATAGTGCCTCAAAATCTGCCATGCCAATGCTAGAGTGGTAGTTGTTGTTGTAGGCGAACTCAACCATCGGCATGTGTGTCTCTCAAGAACCACTCCACTCTAAACAATAGGCCCTCAACATGTCCTCCAAAGTCTGTATTGTCCTCTCTGACCGACCATCTGTCTGCGGGTGATAAGCGGAACTCATCCTCAGTTCGGTGCCTAGTGCTCTCTATAGACTCTACCAAAACCCTGAAGTGAATCTCGGATCTCTGTCTGACACAATCGAAACTGGTACTCCATGAAGCGGTATAATCCTGTCCATGTACAATCTAGCTAGCCTATCAACTGACCATGTCACCCTCACCTATAAAAAGTGTGTTGTCTTTGTCAATCTATCCACTACTACCCAATTACCATCATGTCTCTGTTGTGTGTGGGGCAATCCAATCACAAAGTCCATGGTGATGTCATCCCACTTCCACTCAGGAATGGGCAACAGCTGAAGCTCACCACTTGGATGATGATGCTCTGCCTTCACCTGCTAACAAAGTATGCATTTGGACACGAACTCTGCAATCTCCCTCTTCATCCCAGGCCACCAGAAGTGCTTCTTCAAGCAGTGGTATATCTTGGTGGAGCCAAGATGAACATCATACCTTGATCTGTGTGCCTCCTAAAGCACTCTCTGCCTCAACACTACATCCCTTGGTACGTACAACCTACCTTTGTATCTGACCTCTGAACTGTCATCTAGTTGAACCTCTGGCAAATGCAATATCTCTGCCAACTCTAGATCTGCTCGCTGCGCTGCTATCACCTCAAAGTACATTGTCGATCTGACTATCAAGCTACCAACACTACTCTGTCTCTTCTCTTGGGTACCTGAAAGGAACTCTGAGCCACGTCCTCAAGCATCCTCCACTCTGACCATCAAGCACTGATGTGGGCTCTCCTACTCAAGGTGTCCGCTACGACGTTCGCTTTCTCCGGGTGATAGGAAAGGGTAAAGTCGTAGTCCTTTAGGTACTCCTTCCACCCATGTAGCCTCAAGTTCAAATCTCTTTGTATGAACACATACCTGAGTCTCTAGTGGTCAGTGAAGATTTTGAACCTTCTTCCGTACAATAGTGGCTCATAGCTTCAAAGCAAAACACACTCTGCTCACTCCAAGTCATGTGTCGGGTAATTCTTCTCATGCCTCTTCAGTTGGCTGATGCGTACACTACCACAGTGCAATGCTGCATCAATACTACTCCAAACCTGCCCTCGAAGTGTGGGTGTAGACCACGAAACCTCCACTACTGACAGTAACACTAACACTGGTGTTGTAGTAAGTCTCTGCTTTAGCTCCGAAAAGCTGGCCTCACAGTTCGCGGTCCATGAAATCTGACATCCTTCCTAGTCAACATCGTCAATAGTGCTACAATCTTGGAGAAGTCTCGAATGAATCTGTAGTAGTACCCTACCAAACCTAGGAAACTACAGATCTTTGGAACTGTACTCAACTGCGGCCAACTCAAAACTACCTGTACCTTGGCCGGATCCACTGCCACACCGGCACATGAGATCACATGTCCAAGGAAATGCACCTCCATTAGCCAAAATTCACACTCACTGAACTTAGCATAAAGTTGGTGATCCCTTAACATCTAGAGCACGATCTTCAGGTGTCTAGCATGCTCCTCCTCTAAAGCTGAGTAAACCAAGATGTCGTCCACAAACACAACCATAAATTTGTCCAAGTAGGGGTGGAAGACTCTGTGCATCAACTCCATGAAAGCTGCTGGGGCGTTCATGAGCCCAAAAGGCATCACGACAAACTCGTAGTGGTCGTACCTAGTCCTGAAGGCTAACTTGCTGACATCCTCTGCCCAGATCCTCAACTAGTAATACCCTGAACTCAGATCAATCTTCGAAAACACTCTGGCTGACTACAACTAGTCAAACAAGTAGTCAATCCTTGGCAGTGTATACATGTTCTTCATTGTCTCTTTGTTTAGCTCTCTATAGTCTATGCATAGCCTCAAACTACCATCCTTCATCTGCACGAACAGCACTGGCGCACCCCAAGGCGACTGGCTAAGATGAATGAAACCCAACTCAAGCAACTTTTGGAGCTGGCGCTTGAGCTCTCTCAGCTCAGCCGGGGCCATACAGGAAGGTGCCTTGGACAACGGCATTGTCCTAGGCAACAACTCAATTGC
This sequence comes from Colocasia esculenta, assembly GCA_014218235.1. NCBI lineage: Eukaryota > Viridiplantae > Streptophyta > Magnoliopsida > Alismatales > Araceae > Colocasia > Colocasia esculenta. Next base: position 151,912,838 of record CM024753.1, on the reverse strand, counting down.
AAAATCCACCTCTGGCTCGGGAGGGAAACTCAAAAACTCCTCGGAAAAGACATCCGAAAAACTCACTAACCACCAGTATACCCAAAATGGATACACCACCGATCTTAGAGACAAACCAAAGCAAGGTAAGACAGAACATCACCACAAATCAAACGTCTCGTTCTACAAGCAAAAATGAAATGTCAATGTATAGATCGGATACCTCTAAAACGCAAGGAAGGCATGCCAGGTACTCTGAACTGCACCATCTTCCTTCGGCAATCTAGCACTGTAGAGTAGGCCTCCAGCTAGTCCATCCCCAAGATCGCGTCAAAGTCCCAGATCTGGAGAACAAACCACCTGGCTGGCAACACGTGCCCCTCAACCTCAACGAGCACACACTCCAAATAACTCGAAGTAAGCATGAAATCATCAGAAGGAACCTCAACAAGCAACTCACACTACTGCTCGGGCACCGACTCCGCCAAGCACTCACAAAACTCTTGGGAAACAAAAGAATGAGTAGTACCAGAATCAATTAAAACATGAGCAATCCTACCAATGATGGGTAATGTGCCTTCCACTAGGTTTGAGGCCTCCGCCTATACTCTAGTGAGCGCCATTACTCGACCACGCTGACCCTGCTGCTGACGCTGCGGCTGACCTGCTGCTACTGGAATTATGGCTGCTGAAACTGCTACTGTTGGAACTGTGGCTGCTGAAACTACTACTGCAGTCTGGGCTGGGGCGCATGTCCAGACTATGTTGTCTGTACTGACCACTGCTGTTGTTGCTGTCCCACTCCTCCTGGGCACTCTCTCATATAGTGACCCATCTGGCTGCACCCGTAATAGATGACGGTGTGTCGAGTCGAATGACTGACCTACTGAACTGACTACTCCTCTACTGGAAACTGCCTCGAGAATGGTCCACCAGATCTGTTTTGGTGTCTATGACTCCTAGAGCGAAACAGCCTACACAGCCTCGACCCGACCCCAGACGACCTTAACACCCATGGTAGAGGTAGTCGGAGTGCGAAGACTGCGACTGGGGCGAAGGTACAAACTCTGCCTAACAAAACTCTCTGACCTGGTCAATCTGTTGCTGAATGTAAGGCCCTCTAATTTGTCCCTATTGTATTTGTTCATTTCTGTGCATATAAATATTTATTAAATTATGTATATAGTATTTAATTATTGTTGTGCATATATATATGTTGATGTTTTTAAGTTCTGCCCGAAATCCCTATTTAAAGTCAACATCCCTTGACATTAAGTGTAGGTTGACGGTAACTTGTGTGCCGTTGAATGTGCAGGCAGAGGATCTAGACGTCAACATCGATTGATGCCTATTTCCAATTGACGGTAGCATAGTGGCGGTTTATTTCTCCAACTGTGTTTGGGATTCCAGATCTAAAATGGCCCCATTTTCTATGGTGTTTGTTTAGGAAACCCAATCCCCAACGGTCAGGACTCCTAATGCTAGGTTTACCCCGACTCTTAGCCTATAAAACCAAGACATCTCAGTTAAGAGAGGGCTTTTCTCACCTAGGGCTTTATGGGTTCCGAGAGAGAAAAAGAGCAGACCTTTGAGACCTTTGATCCGGCATTTGGGAGACTTCACTGACAATCTTCTTCGACTAGAAGGTGCTCCTAGAGGTGAAGAAGCTTCCTTGACTCCGGGAGATCGACTGCAAGAGCGTGAGGACCAGATTTTGGCTGATGATCATCACCTTCTTGGCTTGGACGAGGAGGGCTTCATCGCCAAATTTGATCTTCATAGATTTTTATTCAGGCAAACCTTGAGGGCCAGGACCCTTGCCGCTAAGTTCTTTTGGTTTTACAGAATTGTGGTCTTGATCTCTGTGTTATGATTTTTGGGATTTCTGGATGTCTGATCATGCTGTGAAAATCATGAATGCTCAGGTACTGTGTTAAGGTCAACCTGCTTTTCTGTTGAATTTTTTATCATGCTGTCATTTAATGTAATTTCTGTTATGAAGCAATATGCATAATTTGATAGGATTTAATTCTGAATAAATAGTTTAAGGCATGTTACTGTTGTAGAAAAATTATCATCAACTTAGGGTTACTGTTTTCATGTTTTCAAACTGTAAGAGCCGATTGTTCTAGTGTCTATCATGTTAAGTGGAATATCTTGCTAAGTTTGTATGAAATATGTATTAATTGTTAAAAATAGTTTTACTTTTGAAAAAAATCTGAAAATTTAGCCTTATGTTATATTCCATGCGTAGGGTTTGTGTTTAGAACTTGGAACTATTTTGACATCAACAGATACTCTTTGTTCTTATAAAGGGTAATTAAGCTAAGTTAAGCATGTTTGATTAAGAGCATGTAATTTCAGTAGTTTGCAGCATGTTTAGGCACTGTTATGAATGATTTGACAATGTGAAATAGTCATGTTAAGTTCTATAAACTGAAGTTTATGTGTTAAGTAGTATGTATGTGAATAGACCAAATGGTGTACACAAAATGATGTGAAACATGTGCTTAATTAAGAGAATGTGTTTAAGTGAATTAGGTGCTGAAATTGACACTGCTACCATAGAAGGCTGTGGAGCCATACTGTAGAAAAGTTCCTATGGGAAGGCTCAATGTGTATGTGATATCCTGTGGGCATCAGGATGAAATCCTGGAGGTGGACAAATACCGCTGGTTAGGGTGGAGAGGGCTTCTCCCGGTTCTGCGCAGTTACCAAGATTCGTCACTATATTGCCTAGTTGACGAGTATGTGTTATGTGAATGTGTGTCCTTCTTTATGGTGGTTCGGACTATGTGTCACGGAAATTAATGTGTAAAAGTGTGTAAATGTGCAATGTGATCATGTGATAGTGATATGTTAATGTGATACCTTGTGAAAAGATGTGAAACCATGTGAATGTGTTTTATTTATGCTAAAATAGCAAGTAAAAGATGTAGATATGTGGTATAAAAGTATGTGAAAAATGTTAGACATCATGCTAAGTTTGTTAGAACCATGTGCTAAATTCCATGATCTATTTGTTTAGAAATATGAAATGATAAGAATGGAAATTGAAACCATGAATCAAGTTAAAGACCATGTGTAGAAAGCATGTTATAGGTTATTCATGTGTATTTACTTATTTGACATGAACCATGTGCCATATTTCTCTTATTGTTTAAAAGAATAGCATGTATGTGATGTGTGTAAGGATGTGCCAATGGGTTTCTTGCTGGGTCTTTTGGGAAGACTCATACTTGCTTTAATATATAGGTGAGACAGGTGTCCCCGTGCTAGAGGAGGACATAGTGAGGAGCGACTCTGAGCGAGAGGAGTAGCTGCACTTGTGGAGAATTACTGCTTAGACTACACTTTCTCTCCTTAGTATGTGGACATTATGATAAGGACTTGTAAAATTGTGGACATTGAGTTTATTTCATTGCTACTATATAGACTATGGAATGTGTGAATGATGACGGAATAAGAATGTCTTTTATTTTTGTTGTACTTCTTTTTGTTATTTATGTAAATCTCTACCTACTTTGTTGTGTTGGGTACATGTCCCACTGTGACGGTGTCCTTTATATCGATGAGCATTGGTATAATCGTACCAGTATAAAGAGGGTCATTACAGAGATTGGTATCAGAGCAAATAGGTTGAGACTGTACATGAATAAGCCATCATCTACACAAAATTTCAAAGTCTTTATAGAAATAGTCCATATATGTGGAAAATATCTAATAATGAATTAAAGATAGTTGAGAAAATGGTTAGGACTAAGTAACTTAGATTCTAACTAAGTTAATTATTTTACAGGAAATGGCGAGCCGTGGTAGGCGTGGTGCTCAGGCTCAGGAGGACGAACAGAGGCATGAGGAGAGGGCTGAGCAGCAAGCCCCAGCACCCCAGGGTCCTACAGTACTCCCTCCACCACCACCTATGGACTATGGCGTGTTCTTGCAAGGCCTGGTCCAAGCATTGCAAACTTAGGCTTAGACTCAGGCGGCACTGCAGGCTCAGTTGTAGTCATAGGTTAGAGTTGTTAAATAGGGAGTAGTCTATTTTGTTGAATGCATGACTGTTTATGTGTTGCTTGTTGTCTCAGGCTCAGGCTCTAGCTCTAGTTCCTCAGAAGCATGGCCATAGTGGTCCGTCCATCATGGAGAGGTTTAAGAGGATGGCTCCGCCTTCTTTCAAGGGGGAGAGTCAGCCCCTCTTGGCAGAGAGCTGGATGAGGGAGGTAGAGAAGATCTTCCTAACTATAAGGTGTGCGAAGAAGACAAAGCGAGCCTGAATACCTACATGCTACAGGTACTTAGAGTATATGTACTTGTGTAAGGTTAAGAATTTAGTTTGGATGGTGCTTATGAGTTATGTTTTGTAGGAGAGAGCTGATGTTTGGTGGGCCTCCATGCTACGTATGAGATACGAGGACAGTGCTATTGAGGTGACTTGGGTTGAGTTTACGAGGCTATTTTGGGCCAAGTTCATCCCCGAGCACATCCAGGACCAGATGGAGCAGGAGTTTCTCTCTCTTACACAGGGCTCCATAACTGTCTTGGAGTACGAGGCCAGGTTTGCTGAGCTTTCCAAGTATGCTCCTCATTTAGTGGTTGATGAGCACAGGAAGGCTAAGAAGTTTGTGATGGGGCTCAAACCATCACTTAGGTCGAGACTGGTTGCGTTTGACCACCGCACTTTGGACGAGGCTCTCAGCGTAGCATGCAGGCAAGAGAGCAAGATGGATCAGTACTTGGAGGAGAAGAGGGCAGCTCAGAAGATGTCAGTGCCACCTTTTCAGAGGCAGGACCTGAAGAAGGCAGCAGCATACCAGTCGCCGCAGCGTCTAGTAGCAGCATCGAGTCAGCAGACGGTTGTGCCACAGTCTCCCAGCTTTAGGCCTAGCGACAAGAAGGTTTGTCCACATTGCGGAAGGGCACACAGCGGCACCGAGTGTTGGACGCTAGCAGGGAAGTGCCTGAAGTGTGGCAGCACCGAGCACCAGATTAGTGATTGCCCCAGACTTCAGCAGTTGGCTCATAGAGGAGCGCCAGCCCTAGCAGCGGCAACAGTAGTGGCACCAGTGGCAGAGAGACCAGGAAGGTCTCAGGCCCAAACCCGAGTGTTTGCACTAGCTCGAGAGGATGCAGAGTAGGCCGAGAACGTCACGGAGGTACAGTTCTAGTCCTGGGTGTGCAGGCTCGAGTGTTGTTTGATACGAGTGCTACACACTCATTTATTTTTCGAGCGATTTGACAAGTAATTAGCAGTAGAGTCTGGAGTTGAGGCAGAGGAGTTAGAGGTTCCCTTATCTGTGCACACACCAGCAGGTACGGTAGCAACCAGAAAGTGCATTCCATCCTTACCTGTGTGTATTGACGATCGAGACTTGTTTGGGTGCTTCTACTTGCTCAAGATGAAGGACTATGATGTCATACTTGGTCTGGATTGGCTTGAGGAGCACTATGCCTTGGTGTATTGCAGAGGGAAGAAGATTACTTTTCGTATTCCTGGAGAGGATGAGTTCTCACATCCGTTGCCAAGGAATTTAGTGGGAAGGTTTGTGATCTCCGCCATGAAGGCGATGAGGATGGTGAACAAGGGTTGTGACGCTTTTCTTGCTAGCGTGGTGTTCGTCACAAAGGCTGATCAGTCACCCACCCTTGAGGAGATTCTGGTTGTGCAAGAGTTTCCAGACGTGTTTCCTGATGATTTGTCTAGATTGCCACCAGCAAGGGAGATACAGTTCTCTATAGAGTTTCTTCGAGGCACCTCTCCTATCTCTAAGGCTCCATATCGGATGGCACCTACGGAGTTAGCCAAGCTGAGAAAGCATTTGCAGGATTTGCTTGATAAGAGGTTCATTCGCCCTAGTGTGTCACCATGAGGCGCACCTGTGCTGTTCGTAAAGAAGAAAGATGGTTCCCTCAGGCTGTGTATCGACTACAGGAAGCTCAACTAGGTGACAGTGAAGAACAGGTATCCTTTGCCCTGCATAGATGATTTGTTTGATCAGCTGCAGAAGGCATTAGTGTTTTCCAAGATTGATCTACGGTCCGGCTACCATCAGTTGAGGAGCAAGGGTGAAGATGTGTCCAAGATTGCATTCAGGACCCATTATGGACACTATGAGTTCCTTGTGCTTCCATTTGGTCTGACTAACACCCCTGTGGCATTCATGGATCTCATGAACAGGGTGCTTAGGCCATATTTCGATAATTTTGTTGTGGTGTTCATAGACGATGTGTTAGTCTATTCTCTTAATGAGGCTACACACCGTGAGCATTTAAGGATTGTTCTGGAGGTTTTCCGAGAGCGCAAGTTGTATGCTAAGTTCAGAAAGTGCGACTTCTAGATGTGCGAGGTTCAATTCCTTGGGCATGTTATCTCAGGCGCTAGAGTAGATGTTGATCTGGTGAAGGTCCAGGCGGTGTTAGAGAGGAAGACTCCGAAGGCACCATCCGAGATCAGATGTTTTCTTGGGTTAGCAGGCTATTATAGGCGATTCATTGAAGGCTTTGCCTCTATCGCAGTACCTTTGACTAAGCTAATTAGGAAAGGGGTGAAGTATGTTTGGTCTGATGATTGTGAGAGCAATTTCTAGTTGCTGAAGACGAGGCTTACATCTGCCCCTGTGTTGATCTTTCCTAGTGGTGTAGAGGGTTTTGCTATCTATTCTGATGCTTCTCAGATAGGCCTTGGTTGTGTGTTGATGCAACATGGTAAGGTAGTTGCCTATGCTTCTCGTCAGTTAAAGGAGCATGAGCATAACTATCCGACTCATGATTTGGAGTTAGCGTCTATGGTTCATGCACTGAAGATCTGGAGACACTATCTTTATGGTGTGAAGTTCGAGGTATTAACTGACCACAAGAGTCTGAGGTATCTTTTCTCTCAGAAGGAGTTGAACCTACGACAGAGGAGATGGATAGAATTTCTCAAGGACTACGACTTCGAGCTTCAGTACCATCCAAGGAAGGCGAATGTCGTGGCGGATGTGCTCAACAAGAAGGGTCCTTACTTCGGCAGGATTGGAAGATGCTTGAGGATGCGGCATGTGCTATGACCGAATTAGAGCCACAGTTGTGTCAGGCTTTCGTGGCACTGTTGACTATCTGATCCACAGTTCTGGACGAGGTGATCGAGCAGCAGAAGGCTGATCCAATGCTTCAGAAGATGGTGGGCAAGACAGGCATTGCTCAAGATAAGGATGGTGTTATCAGATTTCAGTACCGAGTGTGTGTCCCTGATGTTGTGGATGTCCGTGAGTGAGTACTTGCAGAATCTCACAGGTCGAGCTTCTCCATTCATCTAGGCAACACCAAGATGTACCAGGACTTGAAGAGATCCTTCTATGGTCTGGTATGAAGAAGGATGTGGTAGAATTTATGTCCTGGTGTTTGGTTTGTCAGTAGGTAAAGGCCAAGCGTCAGAGACCATCGGGCCTTATGCAGAAGATGGAGATACCTGTATGGAAGTGGGAGGCAATCACTATGGATTTTGTGACGGATTTTCCCAGATTAGCTAAGGGCAATGACTCGATTTGGGTGATTGTAGATCGTTTCTACAAGACTGCTCATTTCTTGCCCAACAAGAAGAAACAGTCTGTGGAGAGTTTGGCTAGGCTATATGTTAGTAGCATTGTGAGGTTGCATGGTGTACCGAAGTCTATTATCTCTGACAGAGACCTATAGTTTACATCGAGGCTGTGGCAGGGTCTTTAGGAGGCTTTGGTTTCTCAGTTAAAGCTTAGTTTGGCGTTTCACCCCCAGACAGATGGCCAGTCCGAGAGGACGATCCAGATGCTTGAGGATATGTTGAGAGCGTGCGTGCTTGATTGGAAGGGGGATTGGGAGCGTCATCTACCTCTTGTGGAGTTCGCCTACAACAACAGTTTTCATGCGAGCATCGGCATGGCTCTATTCGAGGCTTTGTATGGGCGGCCCTATAGATCTCCTTTGTGCTGGGAGGAGACAGGTGATAGGTAGTTGGATGGTCCGGAGTTGGTGCAGGAGACTTTGGGTAAGATTCAGCTTATCAAGCAGAGATTGGTTGCAGCTCAGGATAGGCAGAAGAGCTACGCCGACAACAGAAGGAAGGACCTAGAATTCAAGGTTGGCGAGCATGTATTTCTTAAGGTTTCTCCTACTCGAGGCATGGTCAGGTTTGGCAGGCATAGCAAGTTGAGCCCGAGATTCATTGGCCCGTTTGAGATTCTCGGGCTGATGGGCAGTGTGGCATATGAGCTAGCTTTACCCCCAGCACTAGCTAGTGAGCATCCAATTTTCCACGTGTCTATGCTCAGGAGATACGTGAGAGATCCGTCGCATATTATCAGTCACAAGCTAGTGGAAATTTAGCAAGACTTGTCTTATCTAGAGCGACCAATAGCTATCCTAGATCGGAAGGTTCAGCACCTCAGGAACAAGAATATTGCATCTGTGAAAGTGTTATGGAGAAATTTCTCTCGGGAGGAGGCTACATAGGAGCTTTAGGATGCCATGAAGAAGTAATATCCCCATTTCTTTGGTTAGTATTTATGTGCTAACTTCGAGGATACAGTTTTCTTTTAGGGGGAGAGGGTGTAAGGCCCTCTAATTTTGTCCCTATTCTAGTTGTTTATTTCTGTGCATATAATATATTTATTAAATTGTGCATATAGTTTTTAATTATTGTTGTGCATATATGTATGTTAATGTTTTTAAGTTATGCCGAAAATCCCTATTTAACGTCAACATCCCTTGACGTTAGAGCAAGTTGACGGCAACTTGTGTGCCGTTGACTGTGCAGGCAGAGGATCTAGACGTCAACATCGATTGACACCTATTTCCAGTTGACGGCAGCATAGTGCCTGTTTATTTCTCCGGCTGTCTTTGGGATTCCAGATCTAAAACGGCCCCGTTTTCTCCTTTGTTTAGGAAACCCAATCCTCAATGGTCAGGACTCCTAATGCTACGTTTACCCCGACTCTTAGCCTATAAAACCTAGACATCTCGATTAAGAGAGGGCTTTTCTCACCTAGGGCTTTTTGGGTTCCGGGAGAGAAAAAGAGAAGACCTTTGATCCGGCGTTTAGGGGACTTCACCAACAATCTTATTCAACTAGAAGGTGCTCCCGGAGGTGAAGAAGCTTCCTTGACTTCGGGAGATCGACTTCAAGAGCGTGAGGACTGGATTTGGGCTGAAGATCATCACCTTCTTGGCTTGGCCGAGGAGGGCTTCATCACTAAATTTGATCTTCTTAAATTTTTATTCAAGCAAGTAACTTAGGGGTTTCATACCTAGACATGTCCCCTAGAGTTTAGATATTTTTATGGATTTTTCATTCATGTCTTCGACCCCAAATTCTCTCTTTTATTGTGCTCGGTCTGCACTTTTCTGCAGACAGGAGGTTGGCGACAACCTTATTGCTGCCAAGTTCTTGAGTGGACGGCAACCTATTGTGCCGTTAACCAACCTTGACGGCCAGACCCTTGCCGCCAAGTTCTTCTGGCTTTACAGAATTGTGGTCTTGATCTCTGTGTTATGATTTTCAGATTTCTGGATGTCTGATCATGTTGTGAAAATCATGAATGCTCAGGTACTGTGTTAGGGTAAACCCATGATTTTCTATCGAATTTTTTATCATGTTGTCATTTAATATAATTTCTGTTATGAAGGAATATGCATAATTTGATAGGAGTTAATTCTGAATAAATAGTTTTAAGGCATGTTACTATTGCAGGAAATTATCATGAACTTAGGGTTATTGTTTTCAAACTGTAAGAGCCGACTGTTCTACTGTCTATCATGTTAAGTGGAATATCTTGCTAAGATTGTATGAAATCTATATTAAATATTAAAAATAGTTTTATTGTTACAAAAATTCTGAAAATTTAGTCATATGTTATATTCCATGTGTAGGGTTTGTGGTTAAAAATTGGAACTATTTTGACATTAGTAGATACTGTTTGTTCTTATAAAGGGTAATTAAGCCATGTTAAGCATGTTTGATTAAGAGCATGTAATTTCAGTAGTATGCAGCATGTTTAGGCACTGTTATGAATGATTTGGCACTGTGAAACAATCATGTTAAGTTCTGTAAACTAAAGTTTATGTGTCTGATGGCTCCCATCATCTCAGATCTATAATTCCTCAACCTGTTATGGAAGGGCTGGTTCTGATTAGTGATGAAGACAGATGCCTATGGGCGGCATCTACCAACGGTTCTTTTACTACTAAGACTGTCTACAACTCCATTAGGCCAATGGATGTGCATAGGCCGGCCCTTGCAAAAATCTGGCACAATGCTTTCTACCGAAGAGCCTCTTTATTTTCCTAGAAAATCTTGAACTGGGTTGTTCCGGTTGATGGTCGCATTACAGAAACTGGCATTCCTTTGGTTTCCCGTTGTTCTTGCTGTCATCTCCCTGACATGGAAGACCTTGACAACCTATTCATACACAGTGATATTGCTACTACCTTTTGGCACTGGATCCACCCTCTCATCCCTTCAAGGGTCTATTTACATAACCACATCACTGGCCGCCGGTGGAGTTTTATGCATCATTCAAATATTTGATCTCCTTTCGGGTTTGCATCCTTGTATACTCTTATTCTTATGTTGTGGTATATCTGGAAGGAAAGATGTTTAAGAAGGTTTGATTATGCTCATACCTTTGCTGGGGTTATCATCAACAACATCAAGTCTACCATTGCTCATTCCCTATCTACTCTTCATTTTAAGGTTGATCCTAACCCCGATGAGATGCAAACCCTCCATAGGTTCGGTTATGTCCCTTTGTGCTCTACCAAGCGGCTGAAACTTATACGTTGGATCCCACCTATAACTGATTTCTGTCTTAATGTTGATGGTGCTTGCAAAGGGAATCTGGGCGAGTGTGGAGGTGGTGGATGTATTTGTGATTCTAATGGCCAAGTACATGTGGCTTTCTCTCATTTCTATGGCTTTGGTACCAGCATGATTGCTGAAGTTAGAGCGATCTGTGATGGTCTTCGGCTGGCCACTTCCTTGGGCTACAGGCTTTCTATTATATACTCTGACTCCCAGGTTCTTGTGAATTCCTTCCATGAGGATAAGATGCTCTCTTGGTGTTCATACAGATGGTGGAGAGAAGCTAGATCTCTCATCAGCAGGGAGTGCTTTCTTTTTGTATTTTGCTGTTAAGGTTAGGCAGATGAGACCTTTTGGGGTGGGGGGGGGGGGGGGGGGGGAGGGGGCAATTTAACCTCATTCTTGTAAGGGACCGATGACCATTGATAAATCTGGCCTCATGCATGTTAGGATGGTTTAATGGGGTTTGGCCCATGGATGTTGTAATATCAATTTTATCTAATATTTTTGGCCCAGGTCGCCCTCACTGGTGGAGTGAGAACATTCTCCCTTTTGGGGGGGGGTGCACTCTCCTAGTTTGAGGCCCTGAGGACCCTTTAAAAAAAAATTAACAACAAAAAAATGAAAAAAAAAACTAAAGTTTATGTGTTAAGTAGTATGTACATGAATAGACCAAAAAGTCTACATAAAATGGTTTATCAGAGCCTTGCGCAGCCGAAAGTGCAGGAACTAAGTGCCACATAGGGCAAAGTGCTACGCTATGGGAGCCACCTCTTGAGGCCATAATGGCGCAAAGTTCTACATAGTGGGGGCCACCTCTTGAGCCTGTGGGGGCCACCTCTAGAATCCTACTTGCTTGGGGTTTGATTATGTGTTATATGTGAGCAGCGACGAGGACGTCGCTTATATAAGAGGGGTAGATTGCAACATCTCATATTAGAATATGTTAAATGGACTAAATTAGCAAACTACCATAACTCGGACTAGTCATTTTCAGAGCTCGAGTAGGAAAAGAATTCTGAAGTTAAGCGTGCTCAGTTGGGAGTAGTCCCAAGATGGGTGACCTTCTTGGGAAGTCTACCAACTAGTATGGTTGTTGGGCTAGTTTGTTGGTTGGGTCGTCACACTGGATGTCCCTCTCAAGTGCTCCAGCTCTAGCAACTCCATCTGATAATGTCTGGCACAGGTGTACCGCTACTGCTCATCTCAGGTCTGGCCTTCTGCTATGAACCTATTGTTGGATCGAGATGGCACTAAAGTTGTCCTAGAGGGGGGGTGAATAGGACTTCTTTCGCTTTAAAAATTTATCTAAAATATAACAACACTAAATAGAGTCGTCAGTACTTAGTGTGATGTGTGTGAAACAAGTGTAAAGAAGTCCTATTCACCCCCCCCCCCCCCTCTAGGACAACTTTAGTGCCATCTCGATCCAGCAAGTGGTATCAGAGCTTCCAATATGAATAATGAAAACTTATGAAGAAATGATTTATCAAGTTCTCTGGTAAATGATAGAAGCAAAAGTATTTTCCAAGTACAAAAGTTGATATGAGATACAATCGATGTTTAAGGACATTGATGTGAGAGACAATCGATGTTTAAACAAAAGACAATCGATGTTCAAGGTAATCGATGTTTGAATGACTGTAATCGATGTTGAAATAAAGTCGATGTGAACATAATCCATGTATAAGTGTAACCGATGTTGAGACATAATCAATGTTTGAAAGAGAGTTGATGTTTAAACGTAATCGATGTTCAAAGAGAGTTGATATTCAAGTGAAATCGATGTTTGTATGAAGTCGATGTTTAAGATGAAATCGATGATCAATGTAGCAACCTGAATTTTTAAAAAAAAAATGCAATAATATATAAAAAAGAAAATTTATTAAATTAATTAGAAAATCAAAGAAAATAGAATTTAATAAAAACCATTAAACTTAAAGGAGTAATGGACTTCGTTAAATAGACCCACAAGAATTTATTGGCCAAATTAGGAATTTTTAAAGGTGGAATAATAGGGAAATACACTAATTTGTAACTAAAATATTACAAAAGTATAAAAGGGATAATAAAGTATTAAAATAAGTAGTTTGAGTTAGAATTGGATTCCTAACTCTACCCTAATGGCTTGGCCATGAATTTAGCTCCCATTCTAACCTAAATAGGATGTGGAAAGGTTGGAAGGTGGAATTAAATAATGAAAACTCATAATTTAATAGAGGTTAGAGTCCTATTAGGAAATAGAAACAAAGGAGACCTAAATACTCTCCAATCTCTCCATGGTTGGCCCTAACACGTTGCTGGGGCTTGCTGGACCTGGAGGAGAGGCCATGGAAGGGGAGATCTCGTGGGGAGAAGGACCTCTCAAGCCATCAACCCCGTTCTTCAAGCTCTAGCCCTAAAAGAGGGAAACGAGCCAAAGGTAGGCGTTCTCACAAGAAAAATCCAATTAAACTCGTATGTAGATTGTTTCAACTATCAGGAACAAAACCCCTCTCGTTTCATAATTTTCCATCGAGCCAATCTTTTGTTCTTGATTTTTGAAGTTCTGTAACTTTCATGAACCCAACCCTTCTTATTAATTCTAGATCTTCATGCATACTCATCCCCATGCCACAAAATTTTTACTAGAGATACTGATGATTGTTAGGAGTCTTTTGCCCCTAAAAGTCCTAATTTTCATCCACCCTACTTTGTGAATTAAATCGTTCATCTCTACTTTACATAGATTCATGTTACTTCATGTTTAACTTGTTAGAACCATGTTGAGACCATGATATTTTTCAAATTCCTATTTACTGGGAGTACTCTTGCATGTCCTGATTCGTTTAGAACTAGTTTCAAGAATTTTCATCGCTTGTGCAATTAGTTATGAATTTTTGAAGCACCCTATGTCAAAATAAGTAAGGTTTGGACTGCAATCCAAGACCTGTCCTTTTTCTGCTCGGTCTCAGGCGTAGGACCTAAGAACGCGACGGCCCGATGGGTTGCGTTCTTAGGGCCCGTCACGATGTGGTCTCTCTCGCATTCTGAATGGTACAGGCAGTACTGTCGCGATCTGCATTCCTGACCTGACAGCCCTGTCGCGACCCATGAATGGCCATGTCGCGTTCTGTACTTGACCAGTCACGACCCTTACAAGAGTATGTCGCGTTCTAGCTTTTTGCATCAAAATCCTGAAATTTTGCAAGTCTTGACATTCTACAGTAATCTCTTACCCTTGTTAATTGTCTTAAAGACCAGTAAACGAAGTGGTTAAATTTGAATAAATTATTAAGTTAATTAAAAGTCATCCATGTGATAATTATATCTCCATGATTCTCTTGTCACATGTGCACACACTTTGAACCATTCGATATGGCTTAGCTTGGTATGAAAATATCTCATAATAAATCTGGTAATTTATTTCAATAATATACTTAAATTGCCATATTTTTAAAATGAACTTGTCTTCGTTTCATGCGATGTTTGGAATACCGTTACCGACGCTCCACTATTCTTGAATTCCTCTAGAACATCGAGCACTTGTTTCTATATACACACTTTCTCTTGATTTGGATGAACTCTCTGTCGGATACTCCTTCTATCAGACTAGTGAATCCTTGTTCAAGGCCTCCATAAATCTCCTCTGTCCATCGGTTCCCACGTGGTCGACGAGCTGGTTGTACCCTAACACCTATGATACCCTTTAGGGATCAATATGATCCAAACGGCTATTAGAAATTCGTTGTTATCTTAAATCATGCCGAACCTCTGGACCTATGCTTAATATGGCCAGTGGAAGGTAGAGAATTCCACCTAACTGCCAACACCAATCGCGCGTGTTGTGCAATTGTTACTATCACTCGTTAGTCGACGTTACGTGTGCTATGACCTGTAGCTCTCATCTATACTCGATTTGCTCATCTGTTCACACTCTCTCTACTATCTCGTCTATTCATTTAGTACCCTCATCTATTTCTTGGTACTCTTTATTGGCCATTGACTGATTGTCTAAAGATAAACAATATAACCAATACCTGGCAATATATAAAGGGCCCGGTCTGGTCCTGGGATGTGCGCCCGAAAATGCTATTTGCCCATGGGAGTAAAATGACTAGAGTGTTTGGCATTACACTCGAGTGCTATCTCTCTCGACTATCTAAATGACAATCAAAAGTGCTATGTTCTCTCGTTGTCTATTGACCACAAAGTGCTATACCATATACATTGTGCTATTGCTATACCTTGTGCTATTTGTGCTATGTCCATTCTGCTATTTGTGCTATACTCGACGCTTGTGCTATATTTGCAAACTTGTGCTATTTCAATCACATGCTATCATGCTATCTCTTACATTACTTCACTCTCTCGCTCTATCATTAGTTACTCTGCCTTTTTAATACATTAATCATTTAAAGCCTGCTTGATCCTGAGATTTAAGTCCTACTGGGCGTTATCACTCACCCTCCGTTATTTGTCGTTGTGTTCTCAGGTGAGACCGAGGATGAACCTGACACTCAAGAAGACGGGAATGACCAAGAGTGAAGTCAAGAGTACCCTAGCGTCTTAGTATTATGATAGAGTCTTAGTTTAGTCTTTTGCATTTATTCAATGTAATTGGGCCCTATAGAATGGCTCTGATATTAGTGGTTGTAACTAGACATTGGAAATTATTAATGAGAAAAATATGCTTTTAGTGTTTATTTCTTGTTCAATGGTATGATGTCTAGTACTCACTTTGTACCCATTTATTTGCAACTGCCTCGCGTTCTAATATTATACGTCGGGGCGTGACATTCAAGATGAAATCGTTATTCTGAGTGAATCAATGTTGTTCAAGTGAAATCGATGTTGAGATAAAATTGATGTTTAAAGGATGAAATTGATTTTTGTTTGGAGTCAATGTTCAAGATAAAATCGATGTTTGAACCGAAATCTAAGTTCTAAGAGAGTTGATATGGACTTAGAAAAAATCTATGGAAAATCAGCAGTTGTTCACAGGCAGGTTGCATCTGTCGACAGCCCATCCTCGGATTCAGAAATGCAGTTTTGGAAGACACATATGCTGCAGTACCAGTCGACAGCCGATGAACATCTCTCGACAGCCGCCGATCAAACATAGTGTGATATGCAGTGGACTTAGAGAAATTTCGTTATGCTGATACTTAGGTTCTGTGTAAGCATGAACGTAGACAAATGTTTATACAATATAACAAAATACTTTGGTGTATATTCTGATCAACTGATTTAGAAGATTTGCCATATACAAAGTCTTAAAAGGTTTTGTCATAGCAAAAACATAATGTTTAAAATAATAGATATTAAAAGGTTTTGTAATAGAAAAAATATCATAATTAACTGTTTAGAAAAATAGATAGGAATAGTTGCTCAATAGTTCTCCCCCTTTTTGTTAATGACAAAAACTTTTAAATGGACAGTGAAAAATAAATTTGATTTTGCATAACAATTGATCTTTGTCTTATTTGTTTCTTATTTTCTTTCACAAAAAACTGGTCAATGCAAACACAATTGTTTTTATTTTCTTTCTCCCCCTTTGTGACATTAACAGAAAGGTCAAGATAGACAGAAAATGTGGAGAAACAAGCTTGGGAGATAGAGATAAGGAGATCATAAGGTATACATCATGGAGTATATGACAATTCTCCCCCTTTGTAAAGAGTAAAGGTGGAGCTAAGGAGATAAAGAGAAAAAGGACTGCGAGCCAGAAAAGGCTGAAGAAGTTCCCATAGTTTCTTCTCTTTGTCAAGGAAGAAGTTTTCAAACTTACAAGGATCTATTTGGTA
This sequence comes from Colocasia esculenta, assembly GCA_014218235.1. Lineage (NCBI taxonomy): Eukaryota > Viridiplantae > Streptophyta > Magnoliopsida > Alismatales > Araceae > Colocasia > Colocasia esculenta. Next base: position 151,896,257 of record CM024753.1, on the reverse strand, counting down.
AGATGGTCCTATGGAAGGGATTTTCATATGAGACTTAACATGCTGGCGATGATAGTAGCAGATTCTCTTATGGTACTGATGATCATCTAACAAAGTAGTCCTAAGAGGGACAAACTACTTAATTTTTAACTGAACCACATCATTCATATTCTTGCTACTCTCCCCCTGAGACCTAGGCTGGGTCTCAACATTTGGTGATGATGGAGCGGAGATTTTGTTGTGCACTTGGGAAGCAGGAGGATGTCGACAGGAGAATTGGAGAAGATTCAAAGGGGTGATTTGGAATAGGAGACAAAAGGGGTCTTAATAATGAAAGGCAATGTGTAAGTGATTAAATGAATTACAATTAATTACCAAAAAAAAAAATTAAATGAGATATAGACTCCGACTGCATGAGAGTCGCAGTACAGAACTTAGAGAGATTTTACAATGAAAGAAGCATGCAGTGTAGCACAATTTTAATCAGGATTGTACATACACACTAAGTACTAATGACTCTCTTTAGTGTTGTTATCTTTTAGATAAATTTTTGAAGCGAAAGAAGTCCTATTCAACCCCCCCCCCCCCCTTCTAGGACAACTTTAGTGCCATCTCGATCCAACAAGAGGTATCAGAGCTTTCAATGTGAATAATGAAAACTTATGAAGAAATGATTTATGAAGTTCTCTTGTAAATGATAGAAGCAAAAGTATTTTCCAAGTACAGAAGTTGATATGAGATACAATCGATGTTCAAACATAAGACAATCGATGTTTAAGGTAATTAATGTGAGAGACAATCGATGTTTAAACAAAAGATAATCGATGTTCAAGGTTATCGATGTTTGAATGACTGTAATCGATGTTGAAATGAAGTCGATGTGAAAATAATCTATGTATAAGTGTAATGGATGTTGACGCATAATCGATGTTTGAAAGAGAGTTGATGTTTAAATGAAATCGATGTTCAAAGAGAGTTGATATTCAAGTAAAATCGATGTTTAAGATGAAATCGATCTTCAAGATGAAATCGATGTTTGAACCAAAATCAATGTTCAAGATGAAGTCGTTGTTTGAATCGAAATCAATGTTCTAATGAAATCGTTGTTGTGAGTGAATCGATGTTGTTCAAGTGAAATCGATGTTGAGATAAAATCGATGTTTAAAGGATGAAATCGATTTTTGTATAGAGTTGATGTTCAAGATGAAATCGATCTTTGTACTGAAATCTAAGTTCTAAGAGGGTTGATATGGACTTAGAAAAAATCTAAGAAAAACCAGCAGTTGTCGACAGGTAGGTTGCATCTGTCGACAGCCCAGCCTAGGATTCAAAAATGCAGTTTTGGAAGGCACATATACTGCAGTACTTGTCGACAACCGATGAACATCTGTCGACAGCCGTCGATCAAACATATTGTGATATGCAGTGGACTTAGAGAAAATTTGTTATGCTAATACTTAGGTTCTATGTAAGCATTAACTTAGACAAATGTTTATACAGTATAGCAAAATACTTTGGTGTATATTCTGATCAACTTATTTAGAAGATTCGTCATATTCAAAGTCTTAAAAGGTTTTGTCATAGCAAAAACAAAATGTTTAAAATAATAGATATTAAAAGGTTTTGTCATAACAAAAATATCATAATTAATTGTTTAGAAAAATTGATAGGAATAGTTGCTCAACACCTCTCAGTCTGCACCTGCTCACTGGAAGCAATCGACAGTGTAACACCATGAAAAAAAATTAAATGATTTAAAATATAGAAAATAGAAAACAAATAAAGTGGTGGAAAAAAATAAAATAAATGACATGATTAAACTCTCAAAGTGTGGAATCAGCTATTTAATCATATTGGTCCAATACAACTCTAAATGGGTCAAAGATCAAAAACCAATGGCAATAAACACTAAAATTCATGACTCTAAATATACAGAAACTGGGAGAGGGCAAACTAGGGATAAATATGGGGTAATTAACCATGGATGGCAACCAAAAATCGAACCCAGACATAGGAGGATGTTTCCTAATGCCATTACCACTCTAATTAGAAGAAGAAATCCCAAAATAAGGAAGGTGCCATGCAGAATTCGCAACCCATCTTTCCTAGCCTCATTAGAACTTGAAATAAACCCTAAAACTATAAGAGATCGTCACAAGAATTTTAGGGGAAGTTTACCATCGTGTTGGGGTCGTGAGCAACAAGCTAGGGCACCAGGAGGAGAGGAGAACGGCTGGGAAACCGAGCTTCTTCCTCAACCTTGCTCTGCATCGACCAGAGCGTTTACTTCTATTAGATATGTTCAAAGGTAGGTAATCTCGAGCCAAAACTAAACAAAACCTACACCATCTTAAAGAGCGTTGTGTCTACTTTGTTTTAAATCAATTTTTCCCAATTTCCATCAAGCACGTCCATCATATTAAGTGTTTTCCCTAAGTCGCGCAAGTCTAGAGCTTTTCATAGTTCTACTATGTTTCACGGAAATCGAGGTTGTTTTGGATCAAACCAATACCATGGTTCGATTCTCCTAGAGGTCTTGAACACTTTTCATGTTGAGAGTCTTATCTAAATGTCATTAGATCTCACGTTATAGGTCTATCATGAAGGGTGGAACGTTTTTTTGCGTTTTCGGGTATGATTCAAGAACGCGACGTATCCAGACGTCATGATTCTGCATGCATGAAGTCGACATACTGGTACATCGCGATTCATGAAAAGATGACCGAGTCTTCCGTCATGATTTATGGTCTGACCGGTCAACCCTGACACCTCAAGCTGTGTGTCACGTGGGTTTCTAGACCTGTCAAGAACGCGACGGCATGTGCCGTCGTGATTACACAGTTTTCCCGCCCATCTGATTCCGTACAATTTTTATATTCAGAGTTTGAAAACCATGCATGAACGTGACATAGGGAAGCATCACGATTCAGGAGTCGTCGCGACATATCGTTCTATCACGTTCTGAACGCGACGGACGAGATCGTCGTGATTCTGTTAGGCAATCGATCGGGTGATCGATTCCTGTAAGAAAGGCGACCATCTATCCCATCGCAATTTAAACACGACAGGAACGTCCATCATAATTTGTTGTGCCTTATGCTGATTCTTATTTATCTGTGTACGGTTCTTTGAAAAGCGACGTCTGAACCCGTCGCGATTCAAAGGCCGACCCGAGACTGTTCCTTCCAACTAGTCAGTCAACATGTGTATTCTCTTAGTTTGTAAACGTATTACTTAGTTATGCATTGGCCTAAAAGTGATCAACCCAATTGAAAACTATAAAGACATGAATGTGATTCTAATGCGTAATATGAAGTGATTGATATTCCATTCATTTGATTACCATCTTGTGGTCTAGCTTCATATGAAATATGTCATGATAAGATGTGATATAAATCTGTGGGGGATACATGTTAGAATGAACTTGCTTGGTTTAATAGTTATCTATTAGGTTACTTGTTGCATGTGGACTTTTCCTTAACTATGTGCTTTCCGAGGTTTCCATAATTGTTCATCCATTGCACTCATGATTAGGAAAGTTCCATGTCACGACACCTACACGTTTGCACGATTAGGCACACCCCTCTTGGGGAATTGGAAGCTCTCTACCGGTCATTTCGTATTGGCGAACTAGCGACCTTTTCCCTAAGACCTCTGTAAGTCTCCGTACTTTGTGGATTCCCTCATAGAGACTGAGCTGGTTGTACCATGAAGTACCCTGGAGATATAGAGCACTTGTACCGTGTACGATATGTCATTAGTCATCCTCTTGGCAAGACATTAAAGAATTATGGAACATAAGATACGCTTTTATAATGTCCAATTGATCTCTCGAGCTTTTGTCATTCCATGAACTCTATGAATGATCATGTCCCTATTACTATGAGCTTGTGATTGAAAATCCGTGGCCATAATATGTATATGGTTGATCGGCACAATGTTGAACTTCGGTCCATTTGACTAATGCCTGTGAAATAAGGGCCCTGTCTGGTCCTGGGGAGGAGGGCCCCATCATACTTATTAACTGCAGGAGTATGGACTTGTGGTGCTTGGCATGAAACTGGTATATGTGCAAGATTTGTGTGAATGTGCCTTCGTTTGATATGATAAGTTCAATAAGATACATGTGACCATGTGAATATGAGATATCTGTGTGAATATGGCCAAATCCTTGTGATACCATATTATTCTTAAACTACCTATCCATTGTATATGAAGATCAGTATTTGCTTTGTTATGATATCTATTCATTTCTGCCATTCGACTTGTTAGAAATGCATGCATGTACAGCCATCATGTTCTTGTTAAGATCCTTCTTATTTAAAATGTTAATCATGTATATTAGTGCCCGCACATTGATATGTAAATCCTACTGGGCTAGTTTGCTCACCCTATCATCCTAAACATTTCAGGTAGTGATGAAGAATTCGTGGACACCAATGGGGCAGGGCTTGAGTGAAGAGCACTCGTCATTTGTGGAGATGAAGGACTAGGAATAGATGTTTGTGTAGTATATGTAATGATGATACATTGTCATGGCGTTTATTATGAAATTTGAATAATGGGCCTATGGTTGGCTCAAATGATGTAAGGTTTTTAAATTAGTTGAATGGAAATTGAAATAAAGAGTATTTTAGCTTGCAATATTATTGTCTCAAGTATGTTGTGATATTTAGTTACTACTCTGAGTTACTCGAATGTGATACTTATATTCGTATCGTTCACGCATTCCGATGTTTATTGTACTGCTAAATGTCAGGGCGTGACAGTTGGTATCAGAGCCTGAACTTTTAGGGTCCAAGGGAATATGAATATAGAATGAAACTAGATCACACGAGTCAAAATCTGCCATACCTAATGCGAGCTTGGGTAGAGCTATGGGTATAGGAGTCACATGTGTTATACTGAGATGTCTAACTTATATTATCATCTTGAAGGTACTTACTACCTCAATGGCTGCTGAACGAGCCCAGGCTAGAAACATGCAACAAACTTTACAGAACATGACTTAGGCAATACTGCAAGCCACCTAGGGTGGGGGTAACCGCGGAGCTGGTAATCTCCATCAAAATTTTTGGAGTATGGATCCACCTAGAATTGAAGGATGTATTGACCCAGATGTTGCTGAACATTGGGTCAAGTTGATTGAAAGAATATTTAGGGTCATGCAATGCACGAACCAAAACAAAGTACTGCTGGTGACTTTCCAATTGGAAAAGGATGCCAGGGCATGGTGGGAGTCGGTGGAAGCGACACTGGAAGGACAATAACTAACTTGGGCACAGTTTATAGAACGCTTCAACACCAAGTACTTTTCCGAAAGAGTTCAAGAGCAGAAGGCCACCGAGTTTGCGGCTATGAAACAGAGAGGACTGACTGTGGCCGAATATGAGGCCCAATTCTCTCGTCTATCCCGATACGCCATTCACTTGGTTGGGATAGAAAGGATGAAGGAAAAACACTTTCTGAATGGCTTGAAGCCCCAGTATATCACCCAACTAGCGCCAATGGACATTCAAACCTATGCTGATATGATAAAGAAGGCTCAATTACTGGAAGATGCCATGGAAACAGCTAAACGGATGGAAGGAAAGTCAGTGAAGAGAGAGCAAGTGTCTGCTACAGGAAAGTATCAAGGAACCATTGGGAGGAAAAGGCCCAGTGGTGGTTTTATTGAACAAGCAGATAAAAAGCCGAAACATTTAGGCAAGCAGTTGTTAGTGGCAACCGAGGAATGATGCAAACATTGTGATAAAGCTAGTCACCAGTCCGAACAATACTAGAGAGCACAAGGGAGATGTCTGCGCTGTGGAAGTCATGACCACAGGATCTCTGACTGCCCAATGCTGAAAAAACAAGCCCCACAAGAGAAGCGTCTGAATGGACAAAGGAGGCAAGGCCGCTTACAAGCTATTGTGGAGCCTGAAGCTGTGAAAGAAGGAGGTGTGGTTGAAGGTACACTTACTATTCTTTCTCGTTCTGCATTTGTTGTATTTGATACGGGAGCTACTCATTCCTTCATATCTCAAACATTTGCTGACACCTTGCCTATAAAATTCATCCCAATGAAGTCTGGGATAGTTGTGTCAACCCCGATTGGTCCTGGCACCAACCTTAGAAACCATTTGCCATCTAGTGAAGTGCTGATTGAAACTCAAAATCTACCTGCAAATTTAATATGCATGGACATGGAGGGTTATGATGTGATACTAGGAGCAGACTAGTTGTCTGAGCATGGGGCTAGTGTCAATTTTAAGAAAAGCTAGGTAACATTTAGTCATCACCCAAAGCTAGTGTTCTCAGGAGATAGAAACCACAGGAGACTATCCCTCATCTCTGCACTACAAGCCAAAAGGATGATGAGGAAAGGTTGTATGGCCTTTCTAGCTGTTGTTGTCACCACAAAGAAGGAAGTCAAGATTGAAGACATCTATATTGTCAGAGAGTACGCTGATGTCTTTCCCGAAGACTTTCTAGGAATCCCTCCTGAGCGAGAGGTCGATTTTACCATTGAGTTTATCCCTGGAGCGGCACCTGTATCTAGGGCACCGTATAGAATGTCCCCTGTGGAACTGAAGGAATTAAAGGAGCAACTGATGGAACTACTTGAGAAAGGATTTATTCGACCAAGCACATCACCATGGGGTGCACCTGTCCTCTTTGTCAAGAAGAAAGATGGGTCGATGAGGCTGTGTATAGATTACAGGGAACTGAATCAATTAACACTCAAGAACAAATATCCCCTGCCAAGGATTAATGAATTATTTGATCAATTATCTGGAGCTAAATATTTCTCTAAGATAGATCTTAGATCTGGCTATCATCAATTGAGGATCAAGGGAGAAGATATACATAAAACAGCCTTCCGAAGTAGGTACGAGCATTATGAATTCATTGTTATGCCTTTTGGACTAACAAATGCCCCTACAGTTTTCATGCAGCTGATGAATAGCATTTATAGTCCATATCTTGATAAATTTGTGGTGGTATTCATCGATGATATACTAATCTACTCCAAAACAAAAGAAGAGCATGAGAAACATTTGAGGATTGCTTTGCAAATTCTGAGGGAGAATAAATTGAATGCCAAGCTAAGTAAATGTGAATACTAGCTTGAGGAGGTATCCCTTTTGGGGCACGTGGTAACCAAGGATGGTATCGTTGTTGATCCATCAAAAGTAAAGGCTGTGTTGAAGTTGGAAAGATCGACAAGCGTCACAGAGATCAGGAGCTTTCTGGGATTAGCAGGATATTACCGAAGATTTATAAAGGATTTCTCAAAGATTGCAGTGCCATTAACCAAGCTGACCCAGAAGGAAAATCCATTTGTGTGGACCGATAAATGTGAAGAGAGATTTAATAGCTTGAAGAAGTGTCTGACTACTGCCCATATCCTCACCTTACCCACTGAAGAGGGAGGATTTGAAATTTATTCAGATGCTTTTGGAACAAGTCTGGGATGTGTCTTAATGCAACAAGGAAGGGTAATAGCATATGCCTCAAGAAAATTGAAGACCCACGAAGTAAATTACCCTGTGCATGACCTAGAGTTAGTAGCTATCGTGTTCGCCCTGAAAATTTGGAGGCACTATATTTATGGTGAGCAATTCAAAGTCTTTTTTGACCACAAGAGTCTGAAATATCTATTCTCACAGAAGGAACTCAATATGAGGCAAAGGAGGTGGTTAGAGTACCTCAAGGACTTTGACTTTTCCATTCAATATCACCCAGGGAAAGCCAATGTGGTGGCAGATGCTCTAAGTAGACAACTAGGAGCTATGCTAGCTAGTATGATGCTGGGCAAATGGAAGCTACTTGAACAATTTGCAAGTCTGAATTTAGACATGGGAAAGAAGGAGAAACAGGTGTTGATTTCTAATATCCAAATACAGTCCGATCTACTAACTGAAATCAAGGAGAAACAAGGAGAGCATCCCTTCTTAGTTGAGATTAGAGAGAAGCTAGAACAAAGATCAGATTTTTCTCTAGCAGCTGATGGGAGATTACTATTCCGAGGCAGAACACGTGTCCCTGATCATGGGGAACTCAGGAAGAAGTTGTTAAATGAAGCTCATCAGTCAAAGTACACAATTCATCCGGGATCAACAAAGATGTACCAAGACTTGAAAAGGTCTTATTGGTGGCCGAATATGAAGAGGGATGTGGCCGACCATGTGGCATATTGTTTAACATGCATGAAAGTCAAGGTTGAGCATATTCGAACGGCCAGTGGATTGCTACCATTAGAAGTCCCAGAATGGAAGTGGGATAGCATCGGGATGGACTTTATCATGGGATTTCCCAAGACTAGAGGTGGCATGGATGCGATGTGGGTGATAGTTGATCGATTGACTAAGTCGACTCATTTCTTGCTGATTAAGAGCACATGGTCAATAGATGTGTTGGCTGCACTTTATGTTAATGTGTTAGTTAGATTGCATGGGGTTCCATCTACTATAATATTTAATCGGGACCCTAGATTTACATCACACTTCTGGAAGGGTTTACAAGCAGCAATGGGTACTAAACTAAATTTTAGCACTGCCTTTCATCCTCAGACTAATGGACAAATCGAAAGAACCAATCAAATTGGGGAGGACATGCTCCGTGCCCTTGTTCTACATTTTAGAGGATGATGGAATAATCAGTTGTACCTAATGGAGTTTGCATATAACAATAGCTACCAGGCAAGTATCAAAATGGCACCGTTTGAAGCCTTCTATGGCAGGAGTTTCAGATCACCCCTTTGTTGGGAGGAGGTTGGAGAGAACAAATGGATTGGACCCGACTTAATTGAAGTGACTGCCAGGATGGTTCAGATTGTCAGGGAATCTCTAAAGATAGTGCAGTCAAGACAGAAAAGTTATGCAGACAAAAGAAGGAGAGAGCTGGAATTCCAAGTGGGTGACCATGTTTTCTTGAAGGTCTCACCTTCAAGGGGAATTCAAAGATTTGGGATCAAGGGAAAGTTGAGTCCTAGATTTATCAGACCATTTGTAATTCTTGAAAGGGTTGGTTAAGTGGCTTACAGACTCGCACTACCTCCACAATTGGCGAATGTGCACAATGTATTCCACATATCCATGTTGAGGAAGTATCTATTCAATGTCGACCATGTGATTAGCCATGAGGACTTGGAGATTTAGGAAGACCTAACCTACGAGGAGAAGCCAATTAAGCTACTGGATCAGAAGTTACAACGACTCACGAATCGTACCATACCTATGGTGAAGGTCCAATGGAGTCGAGATGGAGTTACAATTGCTACCTGGGAAACAGAGGAGAGAATGAAGAAAAACCACCTGGAATTATTCTCAGGTATGATGCTATGTATAAATTTGGGGACCAAATTTTCTTAAGTGGGGGAGGATGTAACACCGTGGAAAAAAATTAAATGATTTAAAATATATGAAAATAGAATACAAATAAAAGTGGTGAAAAAAAGTAAAATAAAAAAAAAAATGACATGATTAAACTCCCAAAGTGTGGAATCAGCTATTTTATCATATTGGGCCAATACAACTCTAAATGGGTCAAACATCAAAAACCAATGGCAATAAACACTAAAATTTGTGACCCTAAATATGCTGAAATTAGGAGAGGGTAAACTATGGATAAATATAGGGTAATTAACCATGGATGGCAACCAAAAATCGAACCCAGACATAGGAGGATGTTTCCTAATGCCATTACCACTCTAATTGGGAGAAGAAATCCCAAAATAAGGAAGGTGCCATGCAGAATTCGCAACCCATCTTTCCTAGCCTCATTAGGACTTGAAATAAACCCTAAAACTATAAGAGATCATCACAAGACTTTTAGGGGAAGTTTACCATCATGTTGGGGTCGTGAGGAGCAAGCTAGGGCACCAGGAGGAGAGGAGAACGGCTGGGAAACCAAGCTTCTTCCTCAACCTTGCTCTGCATCGACCTATGGATTTGCTTCTCTTAGATCCGTTCAAAGGTAGGTCATGTCAGGCCGAAACTAAACAAAACCTATACCATCTTAAAGAGCATCGTGTCTACTTTGTTTTAAATCTATTTTGCTCAATTTCCATCAAGCACGTCCATCGTATTAAGCGTTTTCCCTAAGTCACATAAGTCTAGGGCTTTCATAGTTCTACTGTGTTTCACGCAAATCAAGGTCATTTAGGATTGAGCCAAAACCATGGTTTGATTCCCCTAGAGGTCCTGAACACTTTTCATGTTGAGAGTTTTGTCTAAATGTCATTAGATCTCAAGTTATAGGTCTATCGTGAAGGGTGGAATGTTTTTTCTGCGTTTTCGGGTTTGACCCAAGAACGTGACGTATCCAGACGTCGCGATTCTGCATGCATGAACGCGACATACTGGTACGTCACGATTCATGAAAAGGTGATCGAGTCTCCCGTCACAAGTTATGGCCTGACCGGTCAACCCTGACACATCAAACTGTGTGTCGCGTGGTTTCTGGATCCGTCATGAACGTGAAGGCATCACAGTTTTCCCGCCCATCTGATTCAGTACAGTTTTTATATTCAGAGTTTGAAAACCATGCATGAACACGATGTAGGGAAGCATTGCGATTCAGGAGTCATCGCGACATATTGTTCTGTTGCGTTCTGAACGCGACGGACGAGATCGTCGTGATTTTGTTAGGCAATCGATCGGGTGATCGATTCCTATAAGAAAGGCGACCATCTATCCTGTCGCGATTTAAATGCGACAGGAAGGTCCGTCATGATTTGTTGTGCCTTATACTGATTCTTATTTATCTGTGTACGGTTCTTTGAAAAGCGACATCTGAAACTGTCGTGATTCAAAGGCCGACCCGAGACTCTTCCTTCCAGCTAGTCAGTCAACATGTGTATTCTCTTAGTCTGTAAACGTGTTACTTAGTTATGCATTGGCCTAAAAGTGATCAACCCAATTGAAAACTATAAAGACATGAATGTGATTCTAATGCGTAATATGAAGTGATTGATATTCCATTCATTTGATTACCATCTTATGATCTAGCTTGATATGAAATTTGTCATGATAAGATGTGATATAAATATGTGGAGGATACATATTAGAATGAGCTTGCTTGGTTTAATAGTTTTCTATTACGTTACTTTTTGCATGTGGACTTTCCTTAACTATGTGCTTTCCGAGGTTTCCATAATTGTTCATCCATTACACGCATGGTTAGAAAAGTGTCTTGTCACGACACCTACACGTTTGCACAATTAGGCACACCCCTCTTGGGGAATTGGAAGCTCTATGTCAATCATTTCGTATTGGCAGACTAGCGACCTTTTCCCTAGGAGCTCCGTAAGTCTCCTTACTCTGTGGATTCCCTCATAGAGACCGAGCTGGTTGTACTATGAAGTACCCTGGAGATAGAGAGCACTTGTACCGTGTATGATATATCATTAGTCATCATATTGGCAAGACATTAACGAATTATGGAACATAAAATACGTTGTTATGTTGTCCAATTGATCTCTCGAGCTTTTGTCATACCTTGAACTCTATGAATGATCATGTCCCTCTTACTATGAGCTTGTTATTGAAAATCTGTGGCCATAATATGTATATGTTGATCGGCACAATGTGGGACTTCGGTCCATTTGACTAATGCCTGTGCAATAAGGGCCCTGTCTGGTCCTGGGGAGGAGGGCCCCATCTTACTTAATAACCGCGTGAGTATGGACTTGTGGTGCTTAGCATGGCACTGGTATGTGTGCAAGATTTGGGTGAATGTGCCTTCATTTGATATGATAAGTTCAATAAGATACATGTGACCATGTGAATATGTGATATCTGTGTGAATATGGCCAAATCCTTGTGATACCATATTATTCTTGAACTACCTGTCTATTGTATATAAAGATCAATATTTTCTTTGTTATGATATCTACTCATTTCTACCATTTGACTTGTTAGAAATGCATGCATGTACAGCCATCATGTTCTTGTTAAGATCCTTCTTTTTTAAAACGTTAATCATGTATATTAGTGCCCGCATATTGAGATGTAAATTCTACTGGGCTAGTTTTCTCACCCTATCATCCTAAACATTTCAGGTAGTGATGAAGAATTCGTGGACACCGATGGGGCAGGGCTTGAGTGAAGAGCACACGTCATTTGTGGAGATGAAGGACTAGGAATAGATGTTTGAGTAGTATGTGTAATGATGATACATTGTCATGGAGTTTATTATGAAATTTGAATAATTGGCCTATGGTTGGCTCGGATGATGTAAGGTTTTTAAATTAGTTGGATGGAAATTTAAATAAAGAGTATTTTAGCTTGCAATATTATTGTCTCAAGTATGTCGTGATATTAGTTGCTACTCTGAGTTACTCGACTGTGATACTTATATTTGTATCATTCACGCATTCTGATGTTTATTCCACTTCTAAATGTCGAGGCATGATAGACAATACGTGCCTCATAAGGGAGACGAACCTCATGTGGTACTCTGTCACGGTCATGCCTCCTTGAACGAGAGAGAAAAACTAGAGCCGCCTCTCATGTCGCGCATGTGCTAGAAAGTACGCATCGTGAAAGAGGGGCACAAACTACTCCCAACTAATCTACCTCAGAGTCAGGCTTGGAAAGTGTGTTTGCCTCTACACCCTCCACCACTCGTGTGCTGAGCAACACATCTAGTACACTACCAAAGTAACTCTGTCCTCGGGCCTGTAGTCCATCGTCTCGAAAGTTCACTCGATCATGTGCACCCAGCTCTCAACTCGATCTAGATCTGCTGCTCCGACAAACTATGGGGGTCGAAACCTCAATAACCTCTCTAACATTGCAGCGGCATCATCTAGATTTTGATCTCGATCTGCTCAACCTCTATTGTTGCCCAGTTGACGAGCCCAGAGGGGGGGTGAATGGGTCTTTTAAAATTAATCTAGAAGATACTTGTAACTAAAAACATTCACGCAAACGTTCTTCGAAGGAGGTTAGTGACTGTTAGTTTAAATATCAAAGACACAAAGAAAACAGTCATACGACACAAAGGATTATCCTGGTTCGGACCTCCTTTCCTTAGGAGTCCTACGTCCAGTCCCTGAGCAACCACTCAAGTTTTTATTAACTAGGGTACAGTCCCCCTAAGGACGCTACAACACCCAGCTCGACTGGTCTTCCTTCACACCTGAAGGGAACAACAACACCCTGGATCCCCCACCAGTTCTTCTTTCACAACTGAAGGGAAACAGCACCCTGGATACCACCAGGTCTTCCTTCACAACCGAAGGGAAACAACACAAAGAGAATGGAATAAGATCAAGCCCCTAGATCAAGCTTTTCTAACAAGCCAAGATCTGAAGCGACTAGCACTGAGAGCAAAGAATCTATGCTAAGCACATTCTCAGAACTACACAAGCTCTCTCAAGATTTTCACTACAGTGAGGAGAGCAAAGAGCAAAAGCTAGGTGGAATGAAGTTCTTGGCTCTGGACTTCTTGCCGAAGAATTTGAATGCTTGAATACGAGATGCTTGTTCTCTACTTCGATGGTTATTCCATTCTTTTTCATTCTGTCTTTGAATTTATATCTTCTATTTGAAATCATGCCGCTGAAGTAACCGTTGTCTCTTGGATTGATAGACGTTAGACTGTTTGACATTTGGAAGCTTCAACTATCTTTTAACCATTTGAGCACGCAAAGAGATAGGGTCTTCTGACGTCTATAGGTCCAACGTTGTATGATAGAAAGTCTTCAGGACCCTGCACACATTAAATGCTAGAATAGTAGACAACTCAAACTGTCTCTTGTTGTCAGTATGCGTTGATGTGAGTATTCACTAGAATAGCAATCCCAAATAGCTTGTTTTAAGACATGTATACAGAGTAACCACAATAATGGACGATGTTGTCTGCATGCATGTAGAGATACGTTTAGAACTCATAAATGCAGGAGTGACAGATAGATATATGCGTGACTTTGACTAGTCAACTCTTCAAGAGATAAGATAAAAATCAAGTTCATATAAACTGTAAAGTCGTTGTCTATATGACTTATCAAATCGTTATGAATACTAACAAGTCATTATAGAGAGTAAATCGTTAAAACAAGAGTATGTGTTCAACAGGGAAATCGTTATGAACACTTATCAAGTCATTATGAGCTCGAAAGAAATCATTGTGAGCGCTTAAAGAAATCTTTATGCAAAGCAAATCGTTATGAGCGCTTAAAGAAATCGTTGCGCAAAGCAAACCGTTGTGAGCGCTTAAAGAAATCTTTGTGCAAAGCAAATCGTTATGAGCGCTTAAAGAAATCGTTGCGCAAAGCAAATCGTTGTGAGTGCTTAAAGAAATCATTGTGCAAAGCAAATCGTTATGAGCGCTTAAAGAAATAGTTGCGCAAAGCAAATCGTTGTGAGCGCTTAAAGAAATCTTTGTGCAAAGCAAATCGTTATGAGCGCTTAAAGAAATCGTTGCGCAAAGCAAATTGTTGTGAGCGCTTAAAGAAATCTTTGTGCAAAGCAAATCGTTATGAGCACTTAAAGAAATCGTTGCTCAAAGCAAATCGTTGTGAGCGCTTAAAGAAATCTTTGTGCAAAGTAAATTGTTATGAGCGCTTAAAGAAATCGTTGCGCAAAGCAAATCGTTGCGAGTTCTAAAGAAATCGTTACAATAACTTACGAAATCGTTATGGTAACTTACGAAATCGTTACGGCGAGCAAGTCGTTGCGAGTTCTAAAGAAATCGTTATGGTAACTTACGAAATCGTTATGGCGAGCAAGTCATTGCGAGTTCTAAAGAAATCGTTATGGTAACTTACGAAATCGTTACGACAGGTAAGTCGTTACGCTTTCTAAAGAAATCGTGGCGATGACTTATCGAATCGTTATGACAGGCAAGTCGTTACGCTTTCTAAAGAAATCGTTGTGATGACTTATAGAATCGTTATGATAGGCAAGTCGTTACACTTTCTAAAGAAATCGTTGTGATGACTTATAGAATCGTTACAGCATCGACTTGTTTGAAACAACATGACTTTTCAGTCTTATAAGGAAATCGTTATGAATTTCAACAGAAATCGATATGGACTTAGAGAAATATCATGTTGAAAAGATTAAAGCTTCAGAGAAGTAATGCATACCTTTATTGGCTTGTTTGAATTTGGTATTTTTCCTGTACTTAAGACTTATGAAATATTCATTAGATATTATTGATAAAATCTAGTTTAGTTTTGTTAATCACCAAAATACATATGTAATTAAATAAAATTACATGGGGACAGACTGATCATCAATCTCCCCCTTTTTGGTGTTGACAAAACTGAACAATAAGCATGGATAAAAAATCTGAAATCTGTCTGAAGATATGACATGCTAATTTTCTTCCTTAAAAAAAATTATTGGAGTGTATTTCAGACATGCTAATTTTCTCCCCCTTTTTATCATTGAGCAAAAAGACAACCTTCGACAAAGAAATAAGAGAGAAATAAAATAGGAGTACACAAAGAAGGAGATTTCATTAACTTTGCGGAGGTATAGGTAAATAGAAGGCAGGAGACAAAAGAGAGGCAAAATGGGAGATGGTTTCCCATGCCTGGGCTTTCTGCTCTTCAAAATGAGTTTTAAAAACTCCAAAAGGCAAAGAATAGGTTGGTCCCATGGAGGAAACCATCCTTTTGAGATGAAGATCTAGGTGTTTGTAGAGAAGATCAGTATAAGCATCCTTATCCATAGTCATCTTTAGGAAACGACGAGTCCCAAAGCTGGCACAGGTAAGAAACTGATCCATGGACACAGGATAGTAATTGTGATTATCTCTGAGAGCTTTATGAAGAGCTACATATACTTTGTATCTTTCCTCCCAGACTCTGAAAGGGTCATTAACAAGATGTATAGAATTCATATCCAAGAAGGTAGCTGGAGATATAACTGGTTTGCCTTCCCTGGCCTGAGCTTTATTGAGCACAAACAACTGCTGAGCTGACAAAGGGTAGAACTTAGACTATTCTGAGGATGTCAGCCTTTCATATTCAGACAGAATGGGGGCTATAACTTCAGCACTTACATGCCCCTGATGATATTCCCTAAATAGGAATCTAGGAAAAGCAACCAGGCAGCCTTTCTGTACTCTAATTCTGCCCATTACTATGGAAAAACGCTCAAAGATGATGGATCCTACAGAGGATTCCATAACTAGAAAATTGATTTGTGGAAGGGCTATCTCTTCAGGCACTTGGAGGGTAGCAAAATCTACCTAAACATCTGAAGTATGTGAGATATCCGGAGTTAGAGCTGAAATGGCCTTTCTGAAATGGCTAAGCTGAACCTCTGGAAGTCTATGGACATATCTATAATTATTGAATAGCATGAAATGTATGATCATTTTGATTTCCTTTTGAATGAAGGGTGCCCAAAGTTCTCTATGATACAACCTGAACCATTCTGATAAGGTCAGGGAGTGGTCCCTTGGAGGGAATCTAGCAGATTTGGCAAGAATAAATTTCTTGAAGAGATCCTTGTGACCTTTGCCCCATTGGTCTTCTGATTTGGAGTGGGCAAGAGAGAAAATTGTGGATTTTACGGATTTTGTAAGAGAAGTGTAGGGTAGAATGGTGTGAAAATGATCTGTGAGATCAAGAAAGGGAAGGTTAATGATAGTTGCCAGAACAACCTTTGAGAGATATTCTCTATACAGTGGTTTATGTTTGTTGTCCACTGTGAGAGAAAACCACAAAGGTGGGTATTTAGGTTCAGAGGAAATGGAGGAAGTAGAAGTAAGTTTCCTCTTCTTGGGGGAAGGACTGGAAGAGTTTGCCCTATGGACATGTTCACCAACCTTCAACACAGACCTGAGGATCCCATCCTCAAACTCATCCTTTATCTTTCCATAAAGGGAGAATTAAGTTGGGCTCTTTCAGGTATGATAGTGATAAAAGAGGGTGGAGGAGAAGGATGAAGAAAAGAATGTGAAGTAGTTGGGAGGTCATCAACTGGTTCAAGGGAGGGACCAGAGGAGGAGGAGGAGGCTCCAACTGAGGATGCTGGAGGGGCCTCAAGGATAGGAGAAGGAGAAGGAATTGTAGTAGAGGAGGCAGGAGATGAGGTGGAATGAGGAGGAAATGGAGCGGGAGAGGAAATTGGTCTGGATTGAGGCTTCTTGAATGTTTGTGGAGCAGGAGGAGCTGTAGGAGCTGAGGGTGGAGTTGGAGGAATAGGTGTGTGAGAGGGAGAAGAGGGAGCTAGGGGCTTGGGTGCCAAGGACTCTTCCTCAGCCACTGTCCGCACAGGTTCACCCTCCAATGGCCCTGTTGGCCCTGACACTTGCTCAGCTTGCCCTGATGGCCTTTGCACATTTACTGCTGCCTCTGCTGGTGTTGCTGCTGCTTCTGGCCCTGTTGGCCCTGCCTCTTGAACTGATGGCTTTGAAGGCCCTGACTCTGGAACCTGGGCTGCAGGAGGTGGAGGAGGAGGAATTTGAGCTCCAACCACCTTGAGAATGTCTCCCAGCAAATTTTTCATGGTGCCCATTTCCTAGTTAATCCACTTCATGGCATTTCTTATGTTGGAAATTTCCTTTGAAGCTGAAGCTTGGCTCATGAAGATGGAGGATACATCAGATTAAAGAGAACATAGAATAGTTCCTTGGGCATCAAGTCTCTCAATTACAGGCTTCAAATTAATCACAATTTTTTGCCTCATCTGCCTTTCAAATGGAGTATTTGATAAGAGTAGGACTTCGGACTCTATTTCTTTCCCTTTGTGCCTAGCCTCTGAAGCCGGAAGAGGCTGATCATCATCAGAATCAGAGGAGCTTGCTGTCTCCCCATCTTTGACATCATCCTGATCATGAGGTAGGTCTTCATCAACTGGTACATCACCCATTGGCTCATCATGGTGAGCTGCTTCTTCTTCTTGACCTTCCTTGGATTGCTCCCCCTGAGCAGGAGCATCTTTTTCCATGAATTCTTGCTCCCCCTGAATGGGAGCATCTTCCAAAACAACACTTGCTGGAGCACTGGACTGCTCCACTGATTCCTCAATGTGGCCTGATGCCACAACTTCTTCTACAATTTCACCAGTCTCTGAGGTGACTGGAGTGGTGAGAACTGAATCTACTACATCTCTGAGAATGGAGGCAATGATGGAAGTGGGCAGATTATCTGCTGCACCTTCCATTGCTTCTTCGACAGGACCTTCTGGAGAATGTGAAACTATTTGGACAAGGGGTGACCCTACATCCTCAACTGCTGCTTCTGCTAATTCTGCTGGAAGTGAAGGTACTGCTGGCTCAATCTCTATTCTCTGCTCTACTGCTGCTTGGACTGCTTCTAGTTGCTCTGCTGCTGGTTCTGCTTCTTCTTCCTGAACATCAGGAATATCAGGAATATCACCTATGATGGCCTCTCCCTCGGCCACTGTGGTCTTAGACCAAACACCATCTATAACTGAAAAACCACTTTTCCTGAGATTTCTGGACCTAATTGATTAGCCCGATTTCTCAACAACTGCTTCTGCCCGATCAATACCAAAGTGCTTGAAAACTTTGGTGAGCAGATGTGCATACGGCAAGGAAACATTGAGCTTGCTTTTTGTGTCCCAAATCTGATCTCTGGCAAAAGACATTCTTTCCATCATCACTGCGGCCATGTTGATTTCCTTGTTCTGTATGGCCCAGAACATCATGTCTGAGTCTGCCTTGGTACAGGTGGAGAAGGTGGCGCTTCTTGGAACCAAAATCTGACACACTATGAAGTGAAGGAGGCGGTTGTACGCATTCAGCTGGTTGATGTCCAATTTACCATCTCTTAATCTGTATCTCGGCCCTACAATGCCAAGACCCTTGACCTGGGCGTTCACGGAGTGAACCCTACTGTGCCCTGATGTTGTTACTCCAAACAACTTATGCAATAGCTCACTATCTATCTTAATCTGGGTTCCCTTGACATATGAAACCAGGGACCTATCTTCTTGAGTCTTCAAGCATACATAGAAGGCCTTCACGAGGTCTGGATAACTTACCTCAGAGAAAGTTGTTACTCCCATCCATTACATCTTGATCAAAGCTTCAAACACTGTACATACCATTCTTTTCAAGATCAGCAACGTCCACTGTCTTGATCCCACACACTTTGGTCTTCACGAACTTGAACCTCTCCTGCTGCTCAGGAGTGAGGAACTCGGCACTGTAGCCACCCTAACTCCCAGAAACGGCTGATGCGGCCATGGAATCAAGTGTGGAGGTTTTCTGGAGGGCTGAGAAGGAAGGAGGAGAGAGATCCCTCAATAAATTTCGCGGGAAGAGGAGAGAAGCTTCAAAATCTAGCAGAGAGTCAATGTCGAAATTGCTAGGGCATCGGCTCAAGCAACCAGACGAAAGGGGGAAAGGTAGACGATGGGATACGAATCATTCTCTCATCGATTTTATGAATAATTAAAGCGTTGTGAAAAGTGAGGCGCCAAAAGGCGGCAGAAGAAGACAAAAGAGTTTGACTATTCAAACCAACATCAATGAGAGAGCGGTTACAAAGGATAATTTGAATTTCTTTTACTTAAAGCCATGGAGGGAAAAAAAATTACTTAATTCTGAAATTTAATGTGCCAATTTTAAACAAAACCATTTTCACAAATTGCGCATGCCTAATTCCCTTCTAAGAGATGTGAATCTCTCCTCGGGTAAGGCTTTTGTGAAAATGTCTGCTAACTAACCATTTGTATCAATAAAAGATATTTCAATATTACCATTTGCTACATGATCATGAATAAAATGATATCTAACCTCAATATGCTTGGTCCTTGAATGTTGAACTGGATTCATGGTGAGATTAACTTGAATGTTGTCTGCATGCATGCAGAGATACGTTTAGAACTCATAAATGCAGGAGTGACAGATAGATATATGCATGACTTTGACTAGTCAACGCTTCAAGAGATAAGATAAAAATCAAGTTCATATAAACTGTAAAATCGTTGTCTATATGACTTATGAAATCATTATGAATACTAACAAGTCATTATAGAGAGTAAATCGTTAAAGCAAGTGTATGTGTTCAACAAGGAAATCGTTATGAACACTTATCAAGTCGTTATGAGCTCTAAAGAAATCGTTCACAGCGCTTAAAGAAATCTTTGTGCAAAGCAAATCGTTATGAGCGCTTAAAGAAATCGTTGCGCAAAGCAAATCGTTGTGAGCGCTTAAAGAAATCTTTGTGCAAAGCAAAGTGTTATGAGCGCTTAAAGAAATCAATGCGTGAAGCAAATCGTTGTGAGCACTTAAAGAAATCTTTGTGCAAAGCAAATCGTTATGAGCACTTAAAAAAATCGTTGTGCAAAGCAAATCGTTGTGAGCGCTTAAAGAAATCTTTGTGCAAAGCAAATCGTTATGAGCACTTAAAGAAATCTTTGCGCAAAGCAAATCGTTATGAGCACTTAAAGAAATCTTTGTGCAAAGCAAATCGTTATGAGCGCTAAAAGAAATTGTTGCGCAAAGCAAATCGTTGTGAGCGCTTAAAGAAATCTTTGTGCAAAGCAAATTGTTATGAGTGCTTAAAGAAATCATTGTGCAAAGCAAATCGTTGTGAGTTTTAAAGAAATCATTACGTTAACTTATGAAATCGTTACGGCGAGCTAGTCGTTGCGAGTTCTAAAGAAATCGTTACGGTAACTTACGAAATCGTTACGGCGAGCAAGTCATTGCGAGTGCTAAAGAAATCGTTACGGTAACTTATGAAATTGTTGCGACAAGCAAGTCGTTATGCTTTCTAAAGAAATCGTTGCGATGACTTATAGAATCGTTATGATAGGCAAGTCGTTACGCTTTCTAAAGAAACCGTTGTGATGACTTCTAGAATCGTTATGATAGACAAGTCGTTACGCTTTTTAAAGAAATCGTTGTGATGACTTATAGAATCATTACAGCATCGACTTGTTTGAAACAACATGACTTTTCAGTCTTATAAGGAAATCGTTATGAATTTCAACTGAAATCGATATGGACTTAGAGAAATATCATGTTGAAAAGATTAAAGCTTCAGAGAAGTAATGCATACCATTATTGGCTTGTTTGAACTTGGTATTTTTCCTATACTTAAGACTTATGAAATATTCATTAGATATTATTGATAAAATCTAGTTTAGTTTTGTTAATCACCAAAATACATATGTAATTTATTAAAATTACATGGGGACAGACTGATCATCACCTATGACCACCTCCATGCCTCATGTGCCTTGTAAAACTTGTCCACATCCTTTCGAGGAACTGTGTCATGGAGTCACCTCTGTGTTGTCGTCTACCTGCATCTCGAGGGTGTTGTGCTTCATCCTATGATGACCCTAAGTAACTCATCGTTGACGGCTAGAGATCTCTAGGTTGGTCTAGAATGTCATCATGTCATCTCTGCCTACGCGGAGCCATATCCTACCAAAATGTTAGAACAACAGTACGTCGAAGGTAAGTCAAACGGTCAGCAGCACACCCGTACTCTTCCTTGAGACCTTCACAGTCATTTGAATCCTTTACTAACTACGCTAGGAATGCTTTTGTAAGGCCCTCGAACTTTGTTCATTTTACTTGAACTTCGTTCATGTTATGTTTGTATGTGTATATATATGCATATGACATTTGTTGTAAGTAGCATGTTATTCATTTATTTATGTACATACATGTTTAATTTTGTACATGTTGTTTTATTTAATTATGTACATATTATATTTAAATAATATTGTGTATAATGTATGTACTTGATGTGTTAATGCATGTTTATTTATTTCTGTGTTCTGGCTGAAATGCCAGTTAATGTCAATATCCCTTGACATTGAGGGCAGGTTGACGGCAACCAGTGTGACGTTGACTCAGTGTCGACGTCCAGATCGATGGACGCCTATTTTCTATAAATGGTAGAAAAGTGGCCGTCTACTTCTCCGTTTCTGTTGCTATTTCAGATCTAGAAATGGCTGCATTTTTCTAGGTTCTGGATTTGAAAACTACCCTCCAACGGTAGGATTCCAACCTATGCATTACCCTAAACCATTGGCCCTATAAAACACCTAGTTTTCGCTCAAAATAGGTCTTCTTGGATTTGGGAAAATCTAGGGCTTTTTGGTGAGAAAACCCAAACTTTGGGGACTTTGATCTGGCGATTTTGTGCGTCTTCCGGCGACCTTCATCGACTGGAGGGAACTCTTGACATTGAGGAAGCTTCCCCGACCCCGGTGATTGATCTACATCGATAGAAAGACCGGATCTGGGAGGAGATTTGTGTCGCTTCTTGGCTTGGCCGAGGAGATCTTTTGTGACTAATTAAACCCTTTGTAGATTTATTCTTGAGCAAGTACTTCAGGGATTTCATCCCTGCATATGTCCTTTAGGTCCTAGGAATTTTATGGATTTTTCCTCGTGTCTTAGAATCCCCAATTCGTCAAGTTATATGTGTTCAGTTTATGTTTCTGTAGACGGGAACTTGACGGCAAGCTTACTGCCATCAAGATCCTGAGTTGGTGGGAACATCGTGTGCCGTTAACCCCGGTTGGCGGCAACCCCTTTGCTGCCAAGTTCTTCAGGTTTTCAGGAATGTGGATTTGATCTATGCACTGTGATTTCCAGACTTATGGTTGTCTGTGCATGCTATGTAATTTATGTCTGGTCAAGTATATGAGGATATGTCGAATTTCTGTGCAAAGTTTTATTTATTAAAATTTCTGTAATTGGATAATGAGCATGATCTGACCATGATAAATTCTGAATAAATAGATCTGTTGTATATTAGGGTTTCAAAAAATTTCCATGTTCTAATGATGACTGTTTTGAGGTTTCAGAAGTGTTAGAACCGACTGTGTTGCTGTGAATCACCCTTAAATGAAATTTTGATAAATCTGCATGAAATCTATTTTAATTGTTAAATTTTGTTGTACTATTCCAAAAAATCTGAAAATTTAAGTATGTTATATACAACTTGTGTGAAGCCTGTGATAAAAATTCCATGCTGATTTGATAGTAGTAGGTACTGTCATTAATTTAACAAGGGCAATGGACCATGGTGAGCATGTTGAGTTTGATCATGTGGAATTCAGTGATTAGCAGCATCATTAGGACTTTGTTATGAGTTAATTATCACTATGAACAGTAACATCATGTTCTGTAAATTGAAACATGTGTAATTATTTAAAAGTGTGTGTAAATGTGTTAAATAGTGCATGTGAATAATGTAAGTGAATGTGATAAAGTGACAATGTGTAATTGTGCTTATATTGACACTGCTACCAAAGAGGGCTGTGGAGCCGTACTGTAGTAAAGTCCCTATGGCAAGGCTCAATGTGTTGTGATATCCTATGGGCATTAGGATGAAATCCTGGAGGTGGACAAGTACCACTGGTTAGGGTGGAGAGGGCATCTCCCGGTTCTGCGCAGTTAACCAAGATTCGTCACTGTGTTGCCTAGGTGACGGGTATGTGTATGTGATGTGTGTCCTTCTTATGGTGGTTTGGGCTATGTGTCAAGGCAACTAAGTGTGAATATTTGAAATGTGAAAATGTGAAAATGTGAAAAGTGAACATGTGGTAGTGTAATGTGAATATGTTAGCTTGTGAAAAGATGTGAACTCATTTGAATGTGATTTATTTATATTAAAACAGCAAGCTAAACATGTGAATAAGTGTTATAAGAGCATGTGAAAATGATTAGATATCATGCTAGATGTGTTATTTACCTTGTACATATTTCCATGTTCTAAATTTGTAGGATTGTACAATGATATGAATAGAGTTTGAACTATGAATCATGTTATGTGTAGAAAGTATGTGTAGGTTGTTTATGGTTATTTGTAAATTGTTATAAGCATGTACCATGTATTCTTCCTTATTGTTAAAAGATAGGATGTGTATGTGATATGTGTAAGGGTGTATCTTTGGATTGCTTGCTGGGTCTTTTAGAAGACTCATACTTGCTTTGGCATACAGGTGTCTCCGTTCTTGAGGAGGACATAGCTAGGAGCGACTCCGAGCACGAGGAGTAGCTCTACTTGTGGACTTGCTACACATTTTTTTTTCTTTCATTAGTATGTAAACGATGTGATTGTATATTTCATATGGACAATGTATTTCTTTTGGACATGTAATAAGGTGGACTTTATTATTTCTTTTATTACTATATAGACTGTGGATTTGTGATGATGATGGATTGAGAATGAGGATAAATATTTATTTCCACTGTACTCTTTTGATATTTGTGTACATCTCAATCTATTGTATAGTGTTGGGTAAATGTCCCACTGTGACGGCGCCCTTTGTACCGACGTGGATTGGTATAATCGTACCGGTATAAAGAGGGTCATTACAGAGATTGGTATCAGAGACAATGTTGAGATTGTACATGAATATACCATCATCTTCATAATATGTTATGTCTTTATAGAGTTTGTCCACATATGTAGAAATAACTAATAATGAATGAAAGGTAGTTAAGAAAATGGTTAGGATTAAATAACTAAGATTCTAAGTAGATTAAATTTTTTACAGGCTATGGCTACTCGTGGTATGTGTGGTGCTCAGGCTCGAGATGATGAGCAGAGGCGTGAGGACAGGGGTGAGCAGCAGGTCCCAGCACCCCAGGGTCCTACAGTACTTCCTCCACCACCGCCTGTGGACTACGGTGTATTCATGCAAGGTCTGGTGCAGGCGATGCAGACCTAGGCGCACACTCAGGCGGCACTGCAGGCTCAGGTTAGAATTGTTAAATAGGAGTAGCCTATTTTTATTAAATGTATGATTGCTATGTTGCTTATATATGTTGCTTGTTGTCTTAGGCTCAGGCTCCAGCTCCAGTTCCTCAGAAGCAAGGCCATGGTGGTCCTTCCATCATGGAGAGATTCAAGAGGATGGCTCCGCCCTCTTTTAAGGGGGAGAGTCAACCACTTTTAGCGGAGAGCTAGATGCGGGAGGTAGAGAAGATCTTCCGAGCCATCAGGTGTGCCGAGGAAGACAAAGTTAGCTTGGCCACCTACATGCTACAGGTACTTAATTTATATATATGTACTTGTGTAGGGTTAGGTTTTGCCTAGATTGGTGCTTATGGGTTGTGTCTTGCAGGAGAGAGCCGATGTGTGGTGGGCCACCTTACTTCGCACCAGGTTCGAGGATGGCGCAATTGAGGTGTCTTGGGATGAGTTCACGAGGCTTTTTTGAGCCAAGTTCATCCCTGAGCATATCCAAGACAAGATGGAGCAGGAGTTCCTTTCTCTCACTCAAGGCTCCATGACGGTGTTGGAGTATGAGGGCAGGTTTGCCGAACTGTCCAAATATGCTCCATATATAGTTGCTGATGAGCACAGGAAAGTGAAGAAGTTCGTGATGGGGCTTAAGCCATTACTGAGGTAGAGGCTTGTGGCGTTTGACCACCGTATGCCAGATGAGGCTCTCAGCGCAACATGCAGGCAGGAGAGCGAGATGGATCAATATCTCGAGGAGAAGAAGGCATCACAGCAGAGGTCTGTGCCACCTTTCCAGCGGCAGGACAAGAAGAAGGCCGTGTACCAGTCACCGCAGCGTCCAGTGGCGGCTACTAGCCAGCAGGCAGTTGCACCGTAGTCCCCCAGTTTCAGGCCAAGCGATAAGAAGATGTGCCCTCACTATGGTAGAGCGTATGGCGGCACCAAATGTTGGAAGCTAGCAGGAAAGTGTCTCAAGTGTGGCAGCACGTACCATCAGATCTGAGATTGTCCCAGACTGCAACAGGGTGTTCAACGTGGAGCACTAGCCCCAGCAGTAGCAGCAGCAGCAGCGCCAGTCACAGGAAGACTAGAAAGGCCTCGAGCCCAAGCTCGAGTGTTTTCCCTTGCACGAGAGGATGCTAGATAGGGAGAGAACGTCACGGAAGGTACGGTTCTAAACATGGGTGTGCATACTCAGGTATTGTTTGATACGGGTGCCACACACTCATTCATTTCCGAGCGGTTTGTGAAGCAGTTAGCAGTAGAGTCAGGAGTAGAGGCTGAGGAGTTAGAGGTTCCTTTGTCTGTTCACACACCAGCCGGTATGGTATCGACTAGGAAGTGTATTCCATCTTTACCGGTGTGCATTGAGGACCGAGGCTTAGTTGGGTGCTTCTATTTGCTTAAGATGAAGGACTATGATGCAATTCTTGGTTTGGATTAGCTTGAGGAGCACTATGCTTTGGTGGATTTTAGAGGGAAGAAGATTACTTTCTGTATTCCTGGTGAGGATGAGTTTTCGCATCCATTTCCAAGGAACTTAGTGGGAAGGTTTGTGATCTCCACCATGAAGGCAATGAGGATGGTGAACAAGGGTTGTGATGCATTTCTTGCCAGCGTGGTCTTAGTACCGAAGGTTGATCAGTCACCTACCCTTGAGAAGATTGAAGTAGTGTAGAAGTTTCTAGACGTGTTTCCTGATGATTTGTCTGGATTGCCACCAGCTAGGGAGATAGAGTTCACTATAGAGTTGCTTCCAGGCACCTCTCCTATCTCTAAGGCTCCATATCGGATGGCACCTGCAGAGTTAGCTGAGTTGAGAAAGCAGTTGCAGGATTTGCTGGACAAGGGATTTATTCGCCCTAGTGTGTCACCATGGGGCGCACCTGTATTGTTCGTAAAGAAGAAGGATGGTTCCCTTAGGATGTGCATTGATTATAGAAAGCTCAACCAGGTGACTATGAAGAACAGGTATCCCTTACTGGGGATTGTTGATTTGTTCGATCAGCTGTGGAATGCATCGGTGTTCTCTAAGATTGATCTGTGGTCTGGCTATCACCAGTTGAGGATTAGGAGTGAAGATGTGTCCATGACGACGTTCAGGACTCGCTATGGACATTATGAGTTTTTGGTACTTCCGTTTGGTCTAACCAACACCCCTGCAGTGTTCATGGATCTCATGAACAGGGTGTTTAGACCATATTTGGATAGCTTTGTAGTGGTGTTCATTGACGATGTGCTAGTCTATTCTCCTAATGAGGGTACACACCGTGGGCATTTAAGGGATGTTCTGGAGGTTCTCTAAGAGCACAAGCTGTATGCCAAGTTCAGCAAGTGCGATTTCTAGATGCGCGAGGTTCATTTCCTTGGGTATGTTATCTCAGGCACTGAAGTTGCAGTTGATCTGGTGAAGGTCCAAGCAGTATTAGATTGGGAGATTCCAAAGACCCCATCGAAGATTCAGAGTTTTCATGGTTTAGCGGGCTATTATAGGTGATTTATTGAAGGTTTTGCATCTATCGCTGCACCTTTGACTAAGCTAACTAGGAAGGGTGTGAAGTTTGTGTGGTCTGAGGATTGCGAGAGTACTTTCAGTTGCTGAAGGAGAAGCTTACATCTACACCCGTGTTGATTTTTCCGAGTGGTGTAGAGGGTTTTGCTATCTACTCAGATGCATCTCAGATCAGTCTTGGTTGTGTGTTGATGAAACATGGCAGGGTAGTGGCATATGCTTCTCGCCAGTTAAAGGAGCATAAGTGTACCCATGATTTGGAGCTTGTGGCAGTGGTTCATGCACTGAAGATCTGGAGACACTATCTTTATGGTGTCAAGTTCGAGGTGTTCACTAACCACAAGAGTCTGAGGTATCTCTTTTCTAAGAGGGAGTTGAACCTGCGGCAGAGGAGATGGATTGTATTCCTTAAGGACTAAGACTTCGAGCTTTAGTATCATCCAGGGAAGGCGAATGTCGTGGCAGATGCTCTCAGTAGGAAAAGATTGTTGCTTCAGCAGGATTGGAAAATGTTAGAAGATGTAGCCTGTGCGATGACTGAGTTAGAGCCTCAGTTGTGTTAGGCTTTCGTGGCTCACTTGGCTATTTGATCCATGGTTTTGGATGAAGTGATTGAGCAGCAGAAGGCTGATCCTAGGCTTCAGGAGATGGTGGGCAAGGCAAGCATTGCTCGAGATGAGGACGGTGTTATTAGATTTCAGCACCGAGTTTGTGTTCCTGATGTTGTGGATGGTCGTGAGCATGTTCTAACAGAAGCTCACAGGTCGAGGTTCTCCATTCATCTAGGCAACACTAAGATGTACCAAGATTTAAAGAGATCTTTCTGGTTGTCTGGCATGAAGAAGGATGTGGCTAAATTTGTGTCTAGATGCTTAGTGTGCCAGCAAGTGAAGGCCGAGTGTTAGTGACCATCTAGTCTTATGCAGAAGATGGAGATACTAGTATGGAAGTGGGAGGCAATCACTATGGATTTTGTAAAGGGTTTGCCTAGATCAACAAAGGGCAATGACTCGATTTGGGTAATTGTTGATTGTTTCTCCAAGACTGCTCATTTCTTGGCTATGAAGAAGAAGCAGTCTGTGGAGAGTTTGGCTAGGCCTTATGTCAGTAGCATTGTAAGGTTGCATGGTGTGCTAAAGTCGATTATTTCTGATCGAGACGCAAGGTTTACTTTGAGGCTGTGGCAGGGTCTTCAAGAGGCTTTGGGTTCTCAACTAAAGCTTAATTCGGCGTTCCATCCCCAGAAAAATGGCCAGTCCGAGAGGACTATCCAGACGCTCGAGGATATGTTGAGAGTATGCGTGCTTGATTGAAAGGGTGATTGGGAGCGTCATTTACCTCTTGTGGAGTTTGCCTACAACAACAGTTTTCATGCGAACATTGGCATGGCTCCGTTTGAGGCTTTCTATGGGCAGCCCTGTAGATATCCTTTGTGTTGGGAGGAGACAGGCGATAGGCAATTGATAGGTCCACAGTTGGTGCAGGAGACTTCGGATAAGATTCAGCTTATTAGTCAGAGGCTTGTTGCGGCGCAGGATAGGAAGAAGAGTTACGCCGACAACAGAAGGAAGGATTTGGAGTTCAAGGTTGGCGAGCATGTATTTCTGAAGGTTTCGCCTACCCGAGGCGTTGTTAGGTTTGGCAGACATAGCAAGTTGAGTCCTAGATTCATTGGCCCGTTTGAGATTCTTAGACAGATGGGCAACGTGGCATATGAGCTAGCTTTACCCCCAGCCTTAGCTAGTGTTCACCCAGTTTTCCACGTATCTATGCCCAGGAGGTATGTGCGAGATCCGTCTCATGTTATTAGTCACGAGCCAGTGGAGATTCAACTATACTTGTCGTATGTAGAGCCACCAGTAGCTATTCTAGACCGGAAAGTTCAACACCTCAAGAACAAGAGCATTGCATCCGTGAAGGTCCTATGGAGGAACTTCTCACGGGAGGAGGCTACTTGGGAGCTTGAGGACACCATAAAGAAGAAGTATCTCCACTTGTTTAGTTAGTATGTCATTCTAACTTTGAGGACGAAGTTTTCTTTGAGGAGGAGAGGGTGTAAGGCCCTCGAACTTTGTTCATTTTACTTGAACTTCGTTCATGTTATGTTTGTATGTGTATATATATGCATGTGATATTTGTTGTAATTAGCATGTTATTCATTTATTTATGTACATACATGTTTAATTCTGTACATGTTGTTTTATTTAATTCTGTACATATTATATTTAACTAATATTGTGTATAATTTATGTACTTGATGTGTGAATGCATGTTTATTTATTTCTGTGTTCTGGCCGAAATGCCAGTTAACGTCAATATCCCTTGACGTTGAGGGCAGGTTGACGGCAACCAGTGTGTCGTTGACTCAGTGTCGACGTCCAGATTGATGGACGCCTATTTCCTATAAATGGCAGCAAAGTGTTCATCTACTTCTCCATTTCTGTTGCGATTTCAGATCTGGAAACAACTACGTTTTCCCTGGTTCTGGATTTGGAAACTACCCTCCAACGATAGGATTCCAACCTATGCATTACCCTAAACCATTGGCCCTATAAAACACCTAGTTTTCGCTCATAATAGGTCTTTTTGCCTTTGGGAAAATCTAGGGCTTTTTGGTGAGAAAACCCAAACTTTTGCGACTTTGATTTGGCGATTTTGTGCGTCTTCTGGCGACCTTCATCGTATGGAGGGAACTCTTGACATTGAGGAAGCTTCCCCGACCCTGGTGATCGATCTACATTGATAGAAAGATCGGATATGGGAGGAGATTTGTGCCTCTTCTTGGCTTGGCCGAGGAGAGCTTTTGCGACCAATTAAACACTTTGTAGATTTATTCTCAGGTAAGTAATCGAGGGATTTCATCCCTGCACACGTCCTTTAGGTCCTAGGAATTTTATGGATTTTTCCTCGTGTCCTCGAATCCCTAAATCATCAAGTTATATGCGTTCAGTCTGTGTTTCTGTAGACAGGAACTTGACGGCAAGCTTGCTGCCATCAAGATCCTGAGTTGGTGGCAACATCGTGTGCCGTTAACCCCGGTTGGCGGCAACCCCTTTGCCGCCAAGTTCTTTAGGTTTTCAGGAATGTGGATTTGATCTATGCACTGTGATTTCCAGACTTATGGTTGTTTGTGCATGCTGTGTAATTTATGTCTGGTCAAGTACAATTAGTAGGTCATGTCATGAGGATATGTCGAATTTTTGTACAAAGTTTTATTTATTAAAATTTTTGTAATTGGACAATGAGCATGATCTGATCATGATAAATTCTGAATAAATAGATCCGTTGTATATTAGGGTTTTAGAAATTTTCCATGTTCTAATGATGACTGTTTTAAGGTTTCAGAACTATTAGAATCGATTGTGTTACTGTGAATAACGCTTAAATGAAATTTTGATAAATCTGCATGAAAATTATTTTAATTGTTAAAATTTGTTGTACTGTTCCAAAAAATCTAAAAATTTAGGTATGTGATTTATAACCTATGTAAAACTTGTGATAAAAATTCCATGTTGATTTGACAATAGTAGGTACTGTCATTAATTTAACAAGGGCAATGGACCATGGTGAGCATGTTGAGTTTAATCATGTGGAATTCATTGATTAGCAGCATGATTAGGACTTTGTTATGAGTTAATTATCACTGTCAACAGTAACATCATGTTTTGTAAATTGAAACATGTGTAATTATTTAAAAGTGTGTGTAAATGTGTTAAATAGTGCATGTGAATAATGTAAGTGAATGTGATAAAGTGATAATGTGTAATTGTGTTGATATTGACACTGCTACCAAAGAGGGCTGTGGAGCCGTACTATAGTAAAGTCTCTATGGGAAGGCTCAATGTGTTGTGATATCCTATGGGCATTAGGATGAAATCCTGGAGGTGGATAAGTACCACTGGTTAGGGTGGAGAGGGCTTCTCCTGGTTCTGCACAGTTAACCAAGATTTGTCACTGTGTTGCCTAGGTGATGGGTATGTGTATGTGATGTGTGTCCTTCTTATGGTGGTTTGGACTATGTGTCAAGCCAACAATGTGTAAAAAGTGTGAATATGTGAAAATGTGCAAATGTGAAAAGTAAACATGTGGTAGTGTAATGTGAATATGTTAGCATGTGAAAATATGTGAACTCATTTAAATATGATTTATTTATATTAAAACAGCAAGCTAAACATGTGAATAAGTGTTATAAGAGCATGTGAAAATGATTAGATATCATGCTAGATGCGTTATTTACCTTGTACATATTTCCATGTTCTAAATTTGTAGGAATGTACAATGATATGAATAGAGTTTGAACTATGAATCATGTTATGTGTAGAAAGCATGTGTAGGTTGTTTATGGTTATTTGTAACTTGTTATAAGCATGTACCATGTATTCTTCCTTATTGTTAAAAGATAGCATTTGTATGTGATATGTGTAAGGGTGTATCTTTGGATTGCTTGTGGGGTCTTTTAAAAGACTCATACTTGCTTTGACATACAGGTGAGAAAGGTGTCCCCATTTGTGAGACCCCGAAATTTCTATCATTTTATATTGTGCATGCAATATTTACCTATCATAAATATAGTGCGTGTATTAAAATTTTGCATGCTATAATTATTATATTGTTCATGTGCATATACGTGTATATAAATTATTTTTCGTGAACATAAGTAGTTAGCCAAATTTGTACATGTTATACCTATTTAAGTATCATGCATATAGTATGTGAGAAATGTTGTGCGTATAATATGAAGTTATTATCTTGCATCTTGTAAACAAGTATGAATTTATTTGGGTGCACGCAATATGTTTAAATGAGCATGCATTATTTAATTATTGATGTGCCTATCGTATTTAATTATTCCAAGCATATTGTATGTAACTATCATGTGTGTGTGTATATATATATATATATATATATATATATATATCTGTTGATATAAGTATTTAGCTAATTTATGCATCATAGAATTTATTTAAATCCTACGTATATTGAATTTATGAAATGTGGTGTATACAATATGTAGTTGTTGCTATACATCCTATGAATATATATACATATATATATATGTATGTATGTATGTTATTTGTGCATATTATCTTTAATTGAGATTTGTACAAGTTATATTTAAATAAATAATATGTAATGCATGTAGTTTATATGGTGAATGTATATTTATTTATTTCTTGTGCACATTTAGTTGTTGTGATGTAATCTTATATTTATTTTAATGTATACTTATTTCTGGCTGAGGGACACAGTTGGCGGCTTGATACTCTGTCGCTGACTGCATGCCTGGTGATTGGCGTCCAGATCGATGGACACCAACCACTATGTAGGCGGCACTAGGTCTGGACGCCAACCTCATGTTGATTGCACCAGATGTTGACGCCAATTTCCCTGCTGTGTAATGGTTTCAGATTTGGTAACGCTCGCATTTTGCCCAGTTCCAGTTTAGGAAACCCATCCCAAACCGTAGGAAACCTACCCTAGTGCGTACCCAACCTGCCGAGCCTTATAAAAACACCCTTTTCTGGCCGCGCCAAGTCTTTTTGGGTGATTGGAAAAGCTAGGGTTCCTGTGGAGAAAAGCTGAACTTTGAAGACTTCGATCCGCCGACAGGAGGAGTTCTCTGGAGTTCTGCATCGACTGAAGGATACACAATACTTCGAGGAATCATCCCCGACTCCTGTGAGCGGTCTTCATCAACTCAAGGACCTGATCTCAGTGGGTTTTGGACCTCTTCTTGGCTTGGCCGAGGAGGGCATCTTCGACCTCTAAATCTCGTTTAGCAATTTTTGAGAGGCAAGTAACCTATAGAAATCAATCCTACATATGTCCCCTTAGGTCCTAGCATTTTTTTGAATTTTTCCTCGTCTTGGAACCTCCAAATTCCCTTGCATGTGAGTGTTGTCTGCGTAGTCTGCTGTCTGGAGATTGGCGGCAACATCTTGTGCCGCCAAGCTCTTGTGTTGGCGGCAGAAGATAGTGCCGCTGACACAGTTGGCGACAATCAGTGTGGTGCCAAGTTCCTCACGGGTTCGAGAAATTGCCAGTTGATCTTCTTAAGGTGTTTATGTGATTTCTGGGTATGGGTGTATGCTGTAAATTTTATGTGTGGTCAACGGTGATCAGTAGGTCATATCATGAGGTTTTAATGAATTTTCATGACTTGTGTTAATTATTAAAATTCTGATAATTGAACTGTGAGCATAATATGACCATGTTTAATCTGTGTAAATAGGTCAGTTTTGAGTTAAGGTTTCATAAATTTTCTGCAATCATGTGATGACTGTCTTTACACATTGGCACTGTTAGATTTGACTATTATACTGTAGTTTCTACTCAAGGGAAATTAGTGATGAATGCACCTGTAAATTGTTTTAATTGTTATAATGATATTTACTATTCAGAAAAATATGTAAAATTGAATATGTGATATGTTTACTGTTTTAAATCTGTTATACAAATTTCATGTTGTTTTAATAACAGTAGGTACTGTTATGGTTTTAAATGAGAAAATGACCATATTGAGCATGTTAGGTTTAAATATGTGTAAATCAAGGGTTAACAGCATGTTAATATCTTGTTTTAAGTTGTTTATCATTGTTAAACAGTAAGAGTGAATTCTGTAAACTGAAAGGGTATTGTTATGTAAAGTGTATGTAAAAAAAAAGAGATTAAAGTGTGTATATAAGCGTGAGAAAAATGTGACGAAGTATGATAATGTGATTAATGTAAAATTGGGTCGAGAGTGACACTGCTACCATAGGGGTCTGAGAATTGTACCATAGAAAAGTCCCTATGGAAGGCTCAACGTTGTGAAATATATCCTAAGGGCATTAGGATGAAATCTTGGAGGTGGACAAGTACCACTAGTTAGGGTGGAGAGGGCTTCTCCAGGTTCTACGCAGTTACCTAGATTTGTCACTAGCTTGCCCAGGTGGCAAATATGTGCAAGTGAAGTGCTAAGTGCTATATGATAAGCACTAAGTGCTAAAGTGAGTGTTTTTCCTCTAGATGGTAGTTAGGACTATGTGTCACGGCAACTTAAGAGATTAAATGTCAATAAAGTGCATAGTTATAAGTGAATATGGCACGTGGTAAGTGCAGTTGTTGTGATATGTGATAAATGTCAGTGCAAGAGTAAATGAAATGGAAGAAGTGTAAATTGATATGTAAGGAAGAGTAAATGATAATGAGAGTACAATTGCATGTGAAAACCAATGTAATAATGCATGTATATATATTCATGTGATTCGTGTGTTATTATCATAAATGTAATATTATGTTTAATATCTTGTCTAATATCATGTTATATAGTTTAATAACTTCCATGTGGTAGTGTATATGAATATGTGTATGTAAACATGTAAAGTAAAGCAATGTGGAAAAATGAGCATGTAGAATTGTCAAATGAATAAGATGGCATATGAACAAATGTAAATCCATGTAATTATGCTTAATTCATGTCAAAATAGCAAGCAAAGTGAGATTATAATTATGATAAATACATGAAATAATGTCTAAGTTCCATGACAGAATTACTATTCATTTAGTATATAGTTCCATGCTTAAATTGTATATAATTGCTAACTGACTTGATATGTTTTAAATCATCAATGCATGTTTAATAAAGGTGATATCATTGTGATTTATTCAAATTAAAACAGCAAATGAAAAGTGTGAATAAATGAGAAAAGTGCATGTTAAATATGAATAGATATCATGTTAGGTTGCTATCTATTTTGTGCTTAACTCCATGTTCTAGTTGGTAGAGTTGTTCCATAATATGGATAATGTTTATATTAATAAATCATGTTACATGTTAGTTGTATAAGAGTGCTTATGTTCATGTCATGTATGTATTAATATGATTAAACCTAATTATGATAGAATGTTTAGTATCATGTTATGTAATTTATTAAAAAGCATGTGCTAGTGACAAGAGAGTATGATAATTTTACATTAAAAACAACAAGTTAAATGTGTGATAAAATGATATAATTGCATGAGAATTTGGTTAGATACCATGCTAGGAGTGTTTATCATCTTGTGCATAACCTTATGTTTTAAATTGGTAAAAATTGTGCAATGATATGATAAATATTTGTACCATGTATCATAGGATATATCATGTATAGAGAACTTGTGTAAGTGTATGTAATCTTCCATGATTTCATATGAGCATGTGTTAGTTGGGAATGTGTTTGGGTGAATTATGTGTAGTTGACCATAAGAAGCATGTGCCATGTAAATTGTTATGGTTAGAATGATAGCATGTGTTCCTTATTGTTAGTAGCTTAGTGTATATGTGATATGTGTAAGGTTGATATTTTAGATTACTTGCTGAGTCTTTTAGACTCATACTTGCTTCGGCGTACAGGTGTGACAGGTGATCCTGTACCTGAGGAGAGTGTAGTAAAGGTCGACGCCACATACGAGGAGTAGCTTTTAGTGGAGTTCACTTTATAGTTGTACATTCGTTCATAGTTTGAATAATGTGATTCGTATGGATAATGTAGTTCCTTTAAAGTTGTAATAATGTGGACTCTGTCACTTTCTTTTGCTATATAGACTATGGAATGTGTGATGATGATGGAATGAAGTTTAATTATTTCTTTTAATTCCGCTGTACTCATTTAATATTCATGGACATATCAACCTAATCGTTTAGTGTTGGGTTACTATATATCCCACTGTGACGACGCTCTTTATACCGATGGGGATTGGTATAATCATACCGGTGTGAGGAGGGTCGTTACAGAGATGGTATCAGAGCAACCAAGGTTGAGATTGTACATGAATAAACCATCATCTCACAATATTGCAAAGTCTTTATAAAAATTTGTCCATATATGTAGAAAGTAATAATAATGAGTGAAAGATAATTAAGAAAAATACAAAGGATTTCATAACTTAGATTCTAACTAGATTAATTATTTTTAGGCAATGACGAGTCATAGTAAGATGAGTGCTCGGGCTAAGGATTTTGAGCAGAGAAGTCAAGTGAGAAAGTTCATAATGAAACTCAGACCATCACTAAGAGCTAGACTTTTGGAGTCTGGCCCCGACACTCTAGAAGAGGCTCTTAGAATAGTGAGCAAGCAAAAGAGTAGGGTGGATTCACACCAGAGAGAGGCGCCCGAGTGCGAGCGATGCAACAAACGTCATGGCGGATACGTGTGCTGGTTAAAGGAAGGAAGGTGCCTCAAGTGTGGCAATAAGGATCATCGAATTAAAGAGTGTCTGAATTTGAAAGAGCTCGTTCCACAAGATGCCCTAGCCAAGGAAAATGAGGATTACATTTTATTTCCGGAGATGGCATCGACGACGTCACCACAGGTACTCGATTCGATCTTCGAGGACGAAGATCTTTTTCTAGGGTGGGAGTGTGAGACCTCGAAATTTCTGTCATTTTATATTGGGCATGTGATATTTACCTGTCATAAATATATTGCGTGTATTACAATTTTGCATACTATAATTATTATATTGTTCCTGTGCATATGCATATATATAAATTATTTTCGTTAACATAAGTAGTTAGCCAAATTTGTACATGTTATACCTATTTAAGTATCATGCATATAGTATGTGAGAAACGTTGTGCGTATAATATGAAGTTATTATCATGCATCTTGTAAACAAGCATGAATTTATTTGGGTGCACGCAATATGTTTAAATGAGCATGCATTATTTAATTATTGATGTGCCTATCGTATTTAATTATTCCAAGCATATTGTATGAAACTATCATGTGTATATGTATATATATATATATATATATATATATATATATATATAATCTTGTGTGGATATAAGTACTTAGCTAATTTTATGCATCATAGAATTTATTTAAATCCTACACATATTGAATTTAAGAAATGTGGTGCATACAATATGTAGTTGTTGCTATACATCCTATGAATACAATATGTAGTTGTTGCTATACATCCTATGAATATATATATATATATATACGTAGGATTTAAATAAATTCTATGATGCATAAAATTAGCTAAGTACTTATATCCACAGAAGATTATATATATATATATATATATATGTATGTATGTATGTTATTTATGCATATTATCTTTAATTGAGATTTATACAAGTTATATTTAAATAAATAATATGTAATGTATGTAATTTATATGTGAATGTATATTTATTTATTTTTGTGCACATTTAGTTGTTGTGATGTAATCTTATATTTATTTTAATGTATACTTATTTCTGGCTGAGGGACACACTTGGCGGCCTGATACTGTGCCGCTGACTGCATGCCCGGTGATTGGCATCCAGATCGATGGACGCTAAACACTATGTAGGAGGCACCAAGTCTGGACGCCAACACCATGTTAACTGCACCAGATGTTGACGCCAAGTTTCCTGCTGTGTAACGGTTTAAGATTTGGTAACACTCACATTTTGCCCAATTCCATTTCAAGAAACCCATCCCAAACCGTATGAAACCTACCTAGTGTGTACCCAACCTGCCCAACCTTGTAAAAAGACCCTTTTCTAGCCGCGCCAAGTCTTTTTGGGTGATTGGAAAAGCTAGGGTTCCTGTGGAGAAAATCTGAACTTTGAAGACTTCGATCTGTCGACTGGAGGAGTTCTCTGGAGTTCTGCATCGACTGGAGGATACACAATACTTCGAGGAATCATCCTCGACTCCTGTGAGCGGTCTTCATCAACTCAAGGACTTGATCTCAGCGGGTTTTAGACCTCTTCTTGGCTTGGCCGAGGAGGGCATCTTCGACCTCTAAATCTCGTTTAGCAATTTTTGAGAGGCAAGTAACCTATAGAAATCAATCCTACATATGTCCTCTTAGGTCCTAGCATTTTTATGAATTTTTCCTCGTGTCCTAGAACCTCTAAATTCCCTTGCTTGTGAGTGCTATCTGTGTAGTCTGTTGTCTGGAGATTGGCGGCAACATCTTGTGCCGCCAAGCTCTTGTGTCGGCGGCAGCAAATAGGGTCACTGACACAGTTGGTGACAGTCAGTGTGGCGCCAAGTACCTTAGGGGTTTGAGAAATTGCTGGTTGATCTTCTTAAGGTGTTTATGTGATTTCCGGGTATGGGTGCATGCTGTAAATTTTATGTGTGGTCAAGGGTGATCAGTAGGTCACATCATGAGGTTTTAATGAATTTTCATGATTTGTGTTAATTATTAAAATTCTGATAATTGAACTATGAGCATAATATGACCATGTTTAATCTGTGTAAATAGGTCAGTTTTGAGTTAAGGTTTCATAAATTTTCTGCAATCATGTGATGATTGTCTTTACACATTGGCACTGTTAGATTTGACTATTATACTGTAGTTTCTACTCAAGGGAAATTAGTGATGAATGCACCCGTAAATTATTTTAATTGTTATAATTATATTTACTATTTGAAAAATTATGTAAAATTGAATATGTGATATATTTACTATTTTAAATCTGTTACAAAAATTTCATGATGTTTTAATAAAAGTAGGTACTGTTATGGTTTTAAATAAGAAAATGACCATATTGAGCATGTTAGGTTTAAATATGTGTAAATCAAGGGTTTACAACATGTTAATATCTTGTTTTAAGTTGTTTATCATTGTTAAATAGTAAGAGTGAATTCTATAAACTGAAAGGATATTGTTATGTAAAGTGTATGTAAAAAAAAAGAGATTAAAGTGTGTATATAAGCGTGAGAAAAATGTGACAAAGTATGATAATGTGATTAATGTAAAATTGGGATGAGATTGGCACTGCTACCATAGGGGTCTGAGAGCTGTACCATAGAAAAGTCCCTATGGAAGGCTCAATGTTGTGAAATATATCCTAAGAGAATTAGGATGAAATCCTGCAGGTGGACAAGTACCACTGGTTAGGGTGGAGAGGGCTTCTCCCGGTTTTGTGCAGTTACCTAGATTTGTAACTAGCTTGCCTAGGTGACAAATATGTGCAAGTGAAGTGCTAAGTGCTATATGATAAGCACTAAGTGCTAAAGTGAGTGTTTTTCCTCTAGATGGTAGTTAGGACTATGTGTCACGGCAACTTAAGAGATTAAATGTGAATAAAGTTCATAGTGCTAAGTGAATATGGCACGTGGTAAGTGCAATTATTGTGATATGTGATAAATGTGAGTGCAAGAGTAAATAAAATGGAAGAAGTGTAAATTGATATGTAAGGAAGAGTAAATGATAATGAGAGTACAATTGCATGTGAAAACCAATGTAATAATACATGTATATATATTCATGTCATTCATGCGTTATTATCATAAATGTAATATTATGTTTAATATCATGTTATATAGTTTAATAACTTCCATGTGGTAGTGTATATGAATATGTGTATGTAAACATGTAAAGTAAAGCAATGTGGAAAAATGAGCATGCCGAATTGTCAAATGAATAAGATGGCATATGAACAAGTGTAAATCCATGTAATTATGCTTAATTCATGTCAAAACAGCAAGCAAAGTGAGATTATGATTATGATAAATATATGAAATAATGTCTAAGTTCCATGATAGAATTAATATTCATTTAGTATATAGTTCCATGCTTAAATTGCATATAATTGCTAACCAACTTGAATATGTTTTAAATCTTCAATCCATGTTTAATAAAGGTGATATCATTATGATTTATTCAAATTAAAACAGCAAATGAAAAGTGTAAATAAATGAGAAAAGTGCATGTTAAGTATGAATAGATATCATGTTAGGTTGCTATCTATTTTGTGCTTAACTCCATGTTCTAGTTGGTAGAGTTGTTCCATAATATGGATAATGTTTAGATTAATAAATCATGTTACATGTTAGTTGTATAAGAGTACTTATGTTCATGTCATGTATGTATTAATATGATTAAACCTAATTATGATAGAATGTTTAGTATCATGTTATGTAATTTATTAAAAAGCATGTGCAAGTGATAAGAGAGTATGATAACTTTACATTAAAAACAACAAGTTAAATGTGTGATAAAATGATATAATTGCATGAGAAATTGGTTAGATACCATGCTAGGAGTGTTTATCATCTTGTACATAATCTTATGTTTTAAATTGGTAAAAATTGTGCAATGATATGATAAATATTTGCACCATGTATCATAGGATATATCATGTATAGAGAACTTGTGTAAGTGTATGTTATCTTCCATGATTTAATATGAGCATGTGTTAGTTAGGAATGTGTTTGGGTGATTTATGTGTAGTTGACCATAAGAAGCATGTGCCATGTAATTTGTTATGGTTAGAATGATAGCATGTGTTCCTTATTGTTAGTAGCTTAGTGTGTATGTGATATGTGTAAGGTTGATATTTTAGATTACTTGCTGAGTCTTTTAGACTCATACTTGCTTCGGCATACAGGTGTGACAGGTGATCCCGTACCTGAGGAGAGTGTAGTGAAGGTCGACGCCACATACGAGGAGTAGCTTTTAGTGGAGTTCACTTTATAGTTGTACTTTCCTTTATAGTTTGAATAATGTTATTCGTATGGACAATGTAGTTCCTTTAAAGTTGTAATAATGTGGACTCTGTCACTTTCTTTTGCTATATAGACTGTGGAATGTGTGATGATGATGGAATGAAGTTTAATTATTTCTTCTAATTCTGCTGTACTCATTTAATATTCATGGACATATCAACCTAATCGTTTAGTGTTGGGTTACTATCCCACTATGACGATGCTCTTTATACCGATGGGAATTGGTATAATCGTACTGGTATGAGGAGGGTCGTTACACCGTTCTTGAGGAGACATGGCTAGGAGCAACTCCGTGCGCGAGGAGTAGCTCTACTTGTGGACTTGCTACAAATTTGCTTTTCTTTCATCAGTATGTAAACAATGCGATTGTATATTTCATATGGACAATGTATTTCTTTTGGACATGTAATTAGGTGGACTTTATTATTTCTTTTATTGCTATATAGACTGTGGATTATGTGATGATGATGAAATTAGAATGATGATAATTATTTATTTCCGATGTACTCTTTTGATATTTGTGTACATCTTAATCTATTGTATAGTGTTGGGTAAATGTCCCACTGTGACGGCGCCCTTTGTACCAACGTGGATTGGTATAATCATACCGGTATAAAGAGGGTCATTACAGCTTTGATACCAACTGTAACAACCAAGAATATGATACCCAAAACCCTCCAAGTACTCGGCCCTTGGACCACCACCCATGGGTCCGTAGACCTGGAAGGGTTAGAAAAGACTTGGCGAAGTAAGCAAAGAAGACAAATGAATGTAACCCTACAGTACAAAGTACAAGTCCACATGTTGAGTACATGTCTATCTGTCTGTCTCAAGTACAAGTACAGTAAACAAAAGGGAACACAAAACCCTTAAGGGGCATACCCCGAGGGTGAGAACTACTCAAATGGAGAAACAACTACTGAACGAGATGCCTCGGAACTAACCCTCCGTCTAAGGGAAGTCCTGTCAGTGCTGTGAACTCTCACCTGTGAAAGGGAAGGAGTGAGCTTCGCGAACGAAGCCCAATAAGGATCCCAACCCCTCAGCAGTTCGAACAGCGGAAACAAAAGGAACAACGCAGCTAACTAGATAAGAGAACAACAAGGCTATGTGTAACGCCCCGAAAATTTATTGGTTTAAAATATAAGGAAAATAGAAAATAAATAAAAATATTGAATAAAAATAAAATAAAAGTCATAGTTAAACTCCCAAGAAGTGAAACCAACTATTTAAATTATTCTAGGCCAACACAAGTCTTATTGGGCCAAAGAACAAAACCCAATGACATTAAACCCCAAAATGCGTAACTATAATTGTGCAGAAAATAGGAAAGGGCAAATTATGGCTAAAACAAAGGTAATTAGTCATGCATAGCAACCAATTTTGTACCCAGCCATGTTAAGAGCTTTCCTAATGGCATTATTACTCCAATTGGGAGGAGAATCCCCAAAACATGGAAGGAGCCAAGCCAAAACTGCAACCCACTCTTCCTAGTCTCATTAGAACTTGAAATTAACCCTAATCCAATAAATAATAATCATAAGACTCCTTGGGAAAGTTCACCATCGTGCTGGGGTCATGTGGAGGCAAGTTAGGGCACCGGGAGAGGAGGAGAACAACTAAGAACCCGAGCTTCTTCTTCAACCTTTCTCTGCTGCGACCATAGACCTCTCCTAGATCCATTCAAAGGTAGGTGTTCTCGGGCTCAAACATAACATGAAATATACCATCTGAAAACTCGTCAAGTCTACTTTCATTTGCCCCTATTTTGCCCAATTTATATTGTCTATGTTAAGAGTATTAAGCATTTTCCCATCATCGCTTAGTTTTTTGGATTTTCTTACTAAACTCATGATTCATGCATCCCTAGGTCACATTAGGTGAAAACAAAGAAACAAGATTCTTCCTCTCCAAGTTTCCAACAAGTTTCATGTTGAGCATTTAGTCTAAAAACTTCTAGAACCTTGAGTTTTAAGCCAAAACACGAGATTACGCAACCTATTCCGCTATCTGTCTGCCTGTTTAAATCATGACCTGTCCAGTGGTTGCGATTCAGTGACTTAAATTGTGACGACTGTGTCCGTTGTGAATTTGACATATTTTTGATGATTTCCAGTTGACCAATCATGACTTATAGGTTTACCCTAACCCCCATATGCTTTGTTTTGCACGCTATTTCAATTTTCGGCCATTTGTGAACCGTGAGGATGCAAACAGTCGTACCGTCATGATTTGACTTGTTTCCCGCCCTTGGATTCCATGCATGATTTTATAATCAGATTTTGAAAACCTCTCAAGAATGCGACGCATCGAGGCGTCGCGAT
Source organism: Colocasia esculenta (assembly GCA_014218235.1). Lineage (NCBI taxonomy): Eukaryota > Viridiplantae > Streptophyta > Magnoliopsida > Alismatales > Araceae > Colocasia > Colocasia esculenta. The sequence continues at coordinate 151,853,318 of CM024753.1, read as the reverse complement.
TCTAAGTCATAGCAACTCGTTGGTTGTCGCATTATAAAGGTGACCGTTTTGGCCGTCGCGTTTTTCTTTCGTTCTGACAAGATCTGTTTGCATAAAGTTGTGTGTCACGAAGTTTTCTGTGCATGTCTAAATCGTGACCGGTGGTACCATCGCGATTACATTTGTTTTCTCGCCCTCGATTTTTGAGACTATTTTGTATTTAAGGACCGTTGCATGAACGCATCGCCTACATACGTCACGTTTATGTTTAGTAATCAATTGCTACATCGATTGTCATGAATGCGTCCACCTTACCCGTCGGGATTTAAACGCGACAGGTAAGACCATCACGATTTAGAGATTTCTCACAGAGTCGTATTTGACTGTGTACTGTCCTTCGAAGTGCGACGTCTGAACCTGTCGTGATTCAAAGGCCAACCTGAGACTGTTTTCTTTAGTTGTACAGTCAACCATGTGTATGTCTTATTATTATATCATGTTATTTAGTTGTTCAATGGCCTAAAAGTCATCAACCCACATGAAAGCTATAAGAACATGAATCTCTATTATAATTGTTATAAATGATTGCTTGAATCCATCTACCATGTGAATGCTATGTGTTATTGTCCATACTCTAGCATGATAAGCAATGAAAAGTGTTACATGCTAAAAGTATAGAAATCAAGTGATAGTTCTATTTGATTATACCATGTCATGCGTTCATCTTAAATGTTTTCCGTTGTGTTAAACTGATGGTTTGTGACATTGAGACACGCTGTACACGACACATTGCACTTATAGGCAGCCCTTTTTGGGGGATTGGAAACTCTCTATCGGTCATTCCGTATCGACAGACTAGGGACCTTTCCACTAAGACCTCTGTAATTCTCCGTACTCTGTGTTGCCCAGCTAGCAAGCCCAGAGGGGGGGGTGAATGGGATTCAAAAAACTTTTCGATTTAAAACCTGTCAATAAAAATGCTTTAACAAAAAAACACTAAGCTCGATTATTAGTGTTATAGATTGAGAAGACAGCAAACAAATAAGCACACAAGCACACAACACACGAAATTTTATCTTGGTTCGGACCTCCTATCCCAAGGAGTCCTACGTACAGTCCCCAAGCAACAACTTGGGATTTCACTAACCAAGAGTACTGTCCCCCTTAAGGACCCTTACACATCCAGCCGCAGCTGGCCTTCTCTTCAAACCCCGAAGAGGTACAAAGACACCCTGATACACAGGTCTTCCTTCCTCAATGAAGGGAATACTAACCACATGTTTCCAACAGGTCATCTCTTCACAACCCGAAGAGGAACTTCACAACAGATGTGAATAAAAGTGAATGGCCCCTAGACCAAGCTTACAACAAATGCTTCATCTGAGGCAAGGTCTGAGAGAGAAAAGATTTGCACTAGAAAATCTCTCAGAACTACAATAGCTCTCTCAAGGTTAAGCTAGAAGGATCGAGAGCTAAGAGCTACAACAAATGATGGAATGAAGTAGGCGTTCTTCTTGTGCGTTGAGACATTCTCTGAAGGCTCTATCACATAAAGATTCAAGTTGTCGAACTATAATACCCCATATAAGAATATGTTAAATGGACTAAATCAGCAGACTACCAACAACCTGGACTAGTCATTTTCAGAGCTCGAAATGGAAAAGAACTCTGAAGTTAAGCGTGCTCAGTTGGGAACAGTCCCAGGATGGGTGACCTTCCTGGGAAGTCTACCAACTGGCACGGTTGTTGGGCCAGTTTGCTGGTTGGGTCGTCACAAATGGTATCAGAGCCTTACCCAGCCGGAAGTGCAGGAACTAAGTGCCACACAGGACAAAGTGCTACGCTATGGGAGCCACCTCTTGAAGCCATAATGGCACAAAGTGCTACATAGTGGGAGCCACCTCTTGAACCTGTGGGGGCCACCTCTAGAATCCTGCCTGCCTGGGGTTTGATTGTGTGCTATATGTGAGCAGCGACGAGGACGTCGCTTATATAAGAGGGGTAGATTATAATACCCCATATAAGAATATGTTAAATGGACTAAATCAGCAGACTACCAACAACCTGGACTAGTCATTTTCAGAGCTCGAGATGGAAAAGAACTCTGAAGTTAAGCGTGCTCAGTTGGGAGTAGTCCCAAGATGGGTGACCTTCCTGGGAAGTCTACCAACTAGCACGGTTGTTGGGCCAGTTTGCTGGTTGGGTCGTCACACGAACTGTGCAACCGGGAGTCTTTAGTCCTCTATATATAAGTCTTCTCTTGAGAATATAGTCGTTCAGATGGCCGTTGTCTCTAAGCTTGAAGCACATTAGACAGCATGGTTCATCGTGCGTGACAGGTAAGCTTGCAGCCATTTAATGCTCTGGAGCCATGCACGTAAAGAGAAGGTTCATCCAGATATTCCTCGGCTTCTGGTGGTCCAACATTGTAAGACATGACCTGCACACAATAAATGTCAAAGCACAGACAGCTAGACTGTCTCTATGCTTGTCAGTCAACATTAGAAACCATGCAGTAAGAACGTACACCAAAATAGTAATGCCATTCTGCTATCCTGAAAAGTGTTTGCTATAGAAACATAGGAATAGAAGGCACCCAGATATGCATCGTGTATAGGAGTGTACAACCCCATTAAATGCAAGGATATTAGTGATGCACGTGAGAAGACTTTGACTTTCACAATATTTGAAAATAAATTTGAATATCATATGTGAAATCAATGTAATCCATGAAGTCCTTATGACAAGGAAATAGTTACGCAACTTATGATATCGTTGTTTATATAAATTGTTGTTCAAACATAATCAAATCGTTGTTTGAGCAAATCATTGTTCAAACATAAACAAATCATTGTTTGAGCAAATCATTGTTCAAACATAAACAAATCGTTGTTTGAGTAAATTGTTGTTCAAATATAAACAAATCATTTTTTGAGCGAATCGTTGTTCAAACATAAACTAATTGTTGTTTGAGCAAATCGTTGTTTGAGCAAATCGTTGTTTGAGCAAATCGTTGTTCAAACATAAACAAATCGTTGTTTGAGTGAATCGTTGTTCAAACATAAACAAATTGTTGTTCAAACATAAACAAATCATTGTTTGAGCAAATCGTTGTTCAAACATAAACAAATCATTGTACGAGAGTAACCAAATCATTGTACAAGCAAATCGTTGTACAGATATAAGCAAATCGTTGTACAAGAGTAACCAAGCCATTGTACAGATATAAGTAAATCTTTGTACAAGAGTAACCATGTCGTTCTACAAGCAAATCGTTGTACAGATATAAGCAAATCGTTGTTTGAGCAAATCGTTCAACCATAAAGGCAAATCATTCTAGCTATCAAATCGTTGCCTTCACTTATCAAATCGTTACAACAATCAAATCGTTGTTTCTCTTAAGAAACTGATGACCAAATCGTTGTTTTTCTTATGAAATCTATGTGAAACCAAAATCGTTGTTTCACTTAATGAATCGTTGTGAGACCGAAATCGTTGTTTCACTTAACGAATCATTGTGAGACCGAAATCATTGTTTCACTTAACGAATCGTTGTTTCACTTAATGAATCGTTGTAGCAATAGAATCGTTCATGCTTATAAAGAAACAGATACTTATGAAATCGTTATGCTTATAAGGGAAATCATTATGGACTTAGAGAAGATACATTCTCTGAACTTTAAATAATACACTGTAAGTATTACTTACAGATTAGGCTTGACTTATTCCCTGTGGATGAACTTCATAAAAGATTGCTAGAAAATAATTGTTAAGGTTTTGTTAGTCACCAAAATTTATATATAATTAAATAAAATTATATGGGGATGGACTGATCATAAATCTCTCTCTTTTTGGTGATGAGAAAACATAACAAAACATAACATATAATGTGCTGAAATAAATTTTCTAAAATGAGGATTTTGTAGGTATGTATTTCAGAATGTTTTATTTTCTCACCCTTTTTGTTATTAAGTAAAAAAAAGGAATCAAAGTTGACAAAGAAGAGAAGAAAGATAAATGGAAGACAGAAAAGACATTATATTATTTCACTGAGGAGGTACAAGAATGTAGAAGGCAGGGGACAAAAGGGAGGCATAACGAGAATGATCGGCCATGTCTTGCGTTCCTGCTCTTTAAAATAACTTTGGAAGGCTCCATAAACTATAGAGTAGGAGGGTCCCATAACAGGAGCCATCCTCTGGATGTGCAGTTGCCTCTGAGCTTCTACAAAGGTTCCATACTTATTCTGGCAAAGAGAGATTTTGTAGAAGATAGAGGTGCCAAAACTAGCATGCTGGAGGAACTGATCAACTGAAATTGGATAGAAAATCTGATTTGCCTTCAGTTCATTTTTCATAGCCACATACACCTTGTATCTCTCAACCCATGTATCAAATGGATCTCGAACAAGATGAATGGAATTCAGATCTAGAAATTTTGCAGCAGACAGGGGAGGTTGATTTGATCTGGAAGTACCTGATTAGTTTGATCTCCTTCTGGATGAACGGCCCCCAAGTGTCCTTGTGATGAAGCACAAACCACTCAGAGAGAGTCATGAGATGATCTCTGGGTGGGAATCTGGCTAACCTTGCAAAGAGGAATTTATTGTAAAGAGATTTGTGGTCCTTAGCCCACTGATCTTCAGATTTAGCCTCAGTCATGGAGAAGATTTTTGACTGCTCAGCTTTAGAGAGAGAAGAGAGAGGGAGAACGACATTTAGGTGGTCAGTTAGATTAAGGTGAGGAAGGCCAAAAAGAGTGGCAAATGTGCATTTCTGGAGCAATTCACAATAGATAGACCTTCTTCGATTTTCAACAGTGAGAGAAAACCAAAGAGGTGGAAAATGAGGCTTAGAGGAAATAGCAAGATTTGAAGAGATGTTCCTCTTTTTAGAAACAGGGCTGGAGGAACCTATCCTATGAATGTGAGTGCCAACAGACAGGACTGAGCAGAGTATTGCTACTTCAAACTCATCTTTGATGTCTTGGATTTCATGACCTTCAAGTTGGGCACCCTCAGGAATGATGGTAACAAAGAAGGGAGGAGGAGTAGGATGAAGAAAAGAATAAGATGTAGAGGGAGGTGGAGCAGATATGACAGATGGTCCAGCTGAAGAAGGACCAGAAGAGGAGGCTCCAACTGAGGAGGATGATGTTGGAGGTGCCTCAGAAGGAGGAGGAGGAATGAATGTGGAAGAAGTAGGAGAAGAGGAGGTTGTGGTAGGAAATGGTGTAGGTGAAGAAATGTGCTTAGGTAGGGGTTGTTTGAAGGTGGTAGGAGCTGGAGGAGCAGTGGTAGATGAAGGTGGAGAAGGAGGGGCTGGAGTTTGAAGAGGAGAGGAAGGGGGCTCTGGGGGCACAGCCTCTTCTACAGGAGCTTCTTCTCTTACTTGCTCAACCTGACAATCCACTGGCCCTGATGACCCTGACTGCTCATCCAGTGGCCCTGGTGCCTGATGCTACCTAACCATGCTCATCCTTCCTTGATGCTTCACTAATCATTGGCCCTGATGGCCCAGACTCTTCAACAACCACTGGCCCTGCTAGTCGGACTTCTGTTTCTGCTTGCCTTGGCCCTAATGGCCTGGAACTGCTTGCAGGTACTGCAAGAGTGGGAGCAGGAGGGGCAGGAGTAGATATTTGTGCCCTCATCAGATCTGAAAGAATAGACACTGATTCCTTTATGCTTCCCAACTCACTTCTCACCCATCTTAATGCATTTCTGACCATTCCCATTTCCTTAGCTCTAGTGCTCTGACTTATAAATATTGAAACAATATCTGATTGGACAGAGCAGAGAACCTGACCTTGTGCATCTAGCCTCTCAATAACTGGTTTCAAGTGCACATAGATTTTCTTCTTCCTTGAGCTCCGGTGTGCCTTTCTTCTAAGGAGTGGAATTTCTGTGGCCACACCCTTGCCCTTGACACATGTGCCAACATCTGGCTCCACATTATCAACATTATCCACATCAGAGGTGCTCTTCACAACACCTTCCTGAAATTGATCAACATGGGCACTAGTTGTGTGCTCCCCCTAAGTCTATGCATCCTTTTCAGCTACATGCTCGCCCTGAATAGGAGCATCTTCCATATGAACATCTATACTGTGGCCTGATGCCACAACTTCCTCTGGCTCTTCTGAGTGCTGGTGATTGATTCCAGCATATCTCTAAGCACAGATGCTACAATTGAGGTGGGGGTTTCAGCCTCTGATACTTGCCCAACGGGCTCAATATGCTCATGAGGTATCTCTTCAATTCTACTTAAACTGACCCTTGAAACTTCAATTCTGACCTCTGCTGCTGCTGCTGCTTGCTCTTCTTGGATCACTGGAATCTCTGCTCTTTCTTCTTCTTGCTGAACTTGAGCTTCTGGAGCTTTTGCCACAGGAGCTTCGATTCTTACAGCTACTTCTTCTTCTGCCTCTGCAATTTGAACTTCTTGGGCTTCCCCAATAATTGCTTTACCTTCAGCAACCGAGGTCTTTGTCCAAACCCCAGCTACAAGGGAGAAACCACTCTTCTTCAAATTTTTGGTCCTGATATCTTGGCCCATCTTCTCAGAAACTTCACCATTCAAACTAATGTTATAGTGCTGGAAAATCTTTGTCAGCAGGTGAGCATAGGGAAGAGAGACATTGAGCTTGTTCTTTGTGTCTCAAATTGTTGCTGTTGCAAACTTCATTCTCTCAATTATTACCTCTGCCATATTAATGTCTTGGTTCTGAATCCCCCAGAACATCATATCTGAATCAGCTTTAGTGCATGTGGAGAAAGTTGCGCTCCTGGGCACGAGAATCTGATAAACAATGAAATGTAAAATCCTGTTGAAGGCGTTCAGCTGGTTGATATCAATCTTGTCGTCCTTTAACTTATACTCAGTACCAATAATCCCCAAACCCTTGACATTGATGTCAACACTATCTACCCCACTGCGACTGGCGGTAGACACACCAAACATGGATTCCAACAGATCATATGTAATATGAATAGGGGTGCCCTTCACTATGGAGGTAAGGGACCCATCTTCTTCTACCTTCAGACAAACATAAAAACTTTCACTAAATCTAGATAACTTGCCTCTGAGATTGTCACCATCCTTGACCATTTCATCCACTCCATGGCTGCAACTACACTATGCATGCCGTTCTTTTCCAGATCAGCTACATCCACAGCCTTGTTCCCACAGAGCTTCGTCTTCACCGCTGCAAATCTTACCTGCTGCTCAACTGTGAGGAACGCAACGCCATAGCCCCCAACGGTGCCAGAAACTCCAGAAACTGCCATGGAATTCAATAGGGAAAGGTTCTGGATGATTGTGGGAAGGAATAGAGCTGAAGCCCTCAAGAGATTTTGGCGGGAGAAGAGGGATTCTTTGAAATCTCACAGAGTCGATGCCGGAGTCAATAGGGTTTATCGTTCCAGGCGAGTCGAAAGAGAAGAGAGAGATTGTGGAATCGATATGACACAGATTACGGGATTAAAAATAAACTTTAAAGGTACTTTTGAAAGGACACAACAATAAATGCGGAAAGCGACAAACAAGGAGACAATTTCGCAAAGGATAAAGTCTTATAAAATAACGAACCGTCAAAGCAATTTATGACACACACAATTAAAGAATTCACTTAAATCTAGGGGAGAGAATAAGCATTATTCTAAAGATATTATTATTTCAGTTATGTGAATAAAAATATATCACAAATTACACATGCCTAATTCCCTTCTAAGAGACGTAAATCTCTCTTCAAGTAAGGCTTTTGTAAAGATATCTGCTAACTGATTTAATGTATCTATAAAATAAATATTTATATTGCCATTTGCTACATGATCTCTAATAAAATGATATCTAACCTCTATATGCTTGGTTCTTGAGTGCTGAACTGGATTCTTGGTAAGATTTATTGCACTTGTGTTGTCGCACAGCAAGGGAATGGTCTTGATGTGCAATCCATAATCCTCATGTTGTTGTTCTATCCATAGGAGTTGTGTGCAACAGCTTCCAGTAGCCAATACTCAGCTTCAGCTGTTGATAGTGCTACTGAATTTTGTTTCTTTAAGGACCATGAGATCAAGCATCCTACAAGAAATTGACAACTGCCACTGGTGCTTTTTCTATCACCTTTACATCCAGCATAGTCAGCATCAGAATATCCTACTAAACTAATTTCGCATGATTTTGGATACCATAAATCTAGATCATAAGTTCTATCTAGATATCTAAAAATTCTTTTAACAGATATTAAATGAGATTCCTTGGGATCAGCCTGATACCTTGCACACATGCATACACTAAATAAAATATCAGGTCGACTAGCAGTAAAGTAATGATCCTATCATACCTCTGTAAAGTTTTTTATCTACTTTCTTACCATCTTTATCACTGTCTAACCTTGTAGATGTGCTCATTGGTGTGGACAGTGGCTTTGCATTTTCAAACCCAAACTTCTTTAATAATTCTTTGGTGTATTTTGCTTGGCAGATGTGTGTGCCATCTTTGCTTTACTTGATTTGAAGTCCAAGGAAATAATTTAGTTCTCCCATCATGCTCATTTCGAATTGTTCCTGCATAAGCTTGTCAAAGTACTTGCACAGAGATTCATCAGTAGATCCAAATATTATATCATCCACATAGATTTGTACAAGCAATATATTTTTGACTTTAGACTTAACAAACAATGTGCTATCTATCTGTCCTCTGATAAAACCATGGTTTAATAAGAATGGACTAAGCCTTTCATACCATGCTCTAGGTGCTTGTTTTAAACCATATAGTGCTTTATGTAATTTAAAGACATGATTTGGAAATTTTTCATCATCAAAGCCAGGAGGTTGTTCTACATAGACTTCCTCCTTTATATAACCATTTAAAAATGTAGATTTTACATCCATTTGAAAAGGCTTTAAATCTAATACAAATGCATATGCAAGTAAAATTCTAATAGCCTTAAGTCTAGCCACTGGTGCATAGGTTTCATCGAAATCTATGCCTTCCTCTTGGGAATAGCCTTGAGCCACCAGTCTAGCCTTGTTTCTAGTGATAACACCAGCTTCATCCAATTTGTTTCTGAACACCCATTTGGTGAAATAACAGGATGATCTGATGGTCTCGGAACAAGGGACCAAACTTGGTTTCTCTTGAACTGATTTAGTTCATCTTGCATGGCTAAAATCCAAGATTCATCAAACAGTGCTTCATTGACTGTCTTCGGCTTAATTTGAGAAACAAATGCTAAGTAATCACATGGAATTACATTACCTCTTGTTCTTACCCCAACAGATGGATCTCCAATGATGTTGTCTCTTGGATGATCCTTCTTGTATCTCCAATCCTTTGGAAGATCATTATGAGATATTTCTTTCTGTTGCATTTCTTCCAATGATGGATATTCATTATCCTTGATAGATGTATCCTTGAGTTTCTTGGATAGTTTATCTGCATCATCATCATCACTATCTACTTCCTTTATCAAGGAAGGGTTAGATTCATCAAAAATAACATGGATGGTTTGCTCTATTAATAAACTTTGTTTGTTAAAGACTTTATAACATTTAGGTTTAGAAGCATACCCCATGAATATTCCTTCATCAGATTTGGAATCTAACTTTCCAATATCTCTTTTACCATTGTTATGGATGAAGCATGGACAACCAAATGTTCTGAAATGACTGATCTTTGGCTTCTTCAGCTTGTAAAGCTCATATGCAGTCTTTTTCAGGATTGGCCTAATCATCACTCTATTTATTATGTAGCATGCAGTGTTGATTGCTTTAGCCTAGAAATATCTTGGTAGATTATACTCTGACAGCATGGTTCTAGCCATATCCAGTAATGTTCTATTCTTTCTCTCAGCAACTCCATTTTGTTGTGGTGTCCTTGGTGCTGAGAAGTTATGCTCAATTCCTTGATCATCACAGAATTCTGCAAATTTTTCATTTTGAAATTCTCCTCCATGATCTGATCGGATACTTATTATACTGAACTTCTTGTCCTTCTGAACTTTCTTGTTGAATTTAACAAAGCTATCAAAGGTGTCATCTTTGTGCTCTAAAAACGATACCCAGGTGAATCTTGAATAATCATCTACTATTACAAATCCAAAATTCTTCCCCCCTAGGCTGGTGGTTCTCATCGGTCCAAACAGATCCATATGCAACAGTTCCAACGGTTTGGAGGTAGTTACAATTGTCTTCGACTTGAAGGATGATTTTGTGTGCTTCCCTATTGCACAAGGTTTACACACACCTTCTATCTTTGAGCTTATTTTGGGCAAACCTTCTACTAGATTTCTCTTGACTAATTTTGTGATTCCATCCAGACTACAGTGGCCCAATCTCCTGTGCCATAATTTAGCTGATTGATCTTTATTTGCAGCAAGGTATACATTTTGATCCTTTAACTCTTCCTAGTGAAGCACATATAAATTCTTTTCTGTATATGCTTCGAACACTATTACTCCATCTTTCATAATAAGACATTTTGACTCTTGAAATCTGATTTGATGACCTTTGTCACACAACTGGCTGATACTTATCAAATTATGCTTGAGTCCTTGAACACATAGAACATCTTCAATGAGGGTTCTGTCTTGGCTGCCAACTGATCCACAGTCGATCACTGTTCCTTTTCCATTATCCCCATAAGTTACTGTACCTTCTTCATCTTCAATGTGTGAGAACATCTTTCTATTGCCTGTCATGTGCCTTGAGCACCCGCTGTCTAGGTACCATTTTGATGCTCTAAGACTTCCCTGCAATAGAAACACTAAGATTTTGGAACCCAAATTTTTTTGGGTCCTTTCTGGTTAGTTTCCTCATCTTTTCTTTTGAGTATCCATTTTAGGTGTTTAGTTGGACAAGTTATTTTAGTGTGTCCTAATTTGTTACAATGACTACAGCAGGATATTTTACTTACCTTTTCAGTTGGGATATACTTAACATTTGATTTATATTCACTGTCTTGTTCAGCTACAAATTTTGTGGTTGGATAGATTTTAGGATGAATTATTGTTTCTTCATTATCTGGTGGAGTATACCCTAAACCATGTTTCTTTTCCATGATCTTCTGGTTCCTTTTAATATTAATGTTGATTTACCATTTGTGAATTTGTCAATGGTGTTAGTTAAATATTCATTATCTTTGGTTAGTATGCCAACTTCCCTTTTAAGTTTGCTTGTTGTTTCCTGACTTTCCAGATTTGTTATTTGTTCATTTTTATTTCTCAAGTCTTCACATAATAATTCATTTCTCCTTTTTAATTCGGAAATTTATTTTTCTAACTGCACATTTTCAGATTTTAAATCTGAGTTAGTAATTTCTAAACATGCATGATTTTTCTTGATAGTTTTTAGTATTTTACATACATCTTTATATTTACTCTATAACTCATTAAAAGCTTCTTCTAAACTATCAGAATCTGAATCATTACAAGAAGTGAATGAAGAGTCAAAGGTTACCTTGTCTTCAGTGTTTGCCATGAAGGCCAGGTTGACCTTTTGTTCTTCTTCTTCACTGGAGCTAGACTCACTGTCTGAGTCGCTGTCATTGCTCCATGCAGCTGCCATGGCTTTCTTCTAATATCTTTTGAATTTCTTTGAGCTGTCTTTCTTCCTGAATTTTGTCTTCTTCAGTTTCGGACATTCCGCCTTGATATGTCCGAGTTTCTTACATTCATAACAAATGGGTTTTGACTTCTTGCCATCCTTGACTTCAGGTTTCCTGAAGTCTTTCCCTTTCTTGAAATGTCTTCTTCCAGACTGGTATTTCTTCTTGGCCAATATGTGTTGTAATCTTCTAGATAGCAATGCTTCTTCATCTTCGCTATTCTCACCACTATCTTCATCTTCTGAATCTTCTTCAGAGCTACCTTCAGTAGCTTTTAGTGCGTTGTTGTGCTTCTTTCTGCTTGAAGACTCCCCAAGCCTTTCCATATTTATTTCGTGGGCCATTAGTGACCCAATGAGCTTCTCAAGAGACATCTTCATTAGGTCGTTAGCTTCCTCTATGGCTGTCACTTTAGGAGTCCATGAAGCTGGTAGGGATCTCAATATTTTTCTTACCATGTCTCCCATGTTGTAGTTCTTTCCAACACTAGCCAAACCATTAGTGATATCTGTGAATCTACTATACATTTGTATAATTGATTCTCTTGGCTATGTTTGAAATTGCTCATACTGAGCAACCAATATGTCTATCCTTGTTTCTTTAACTTTGTATGTTCCTTCATATGTGATTCTAAGTTTCTCCCACATTTCCATCGCTAATTTGCATGTTGAGATTCAGTTGAATTCTTTCTTACTAAGAGCACAACATAATATACTCTTCGCTTTATAGTTGAGAGAGATCTTCTACTTATCATTATCTGTCCAATTTTCTCGACTATTTAGAACAACTAAATCTCCTTCTTTAATGATTGACCAGATTTGAAAATCGAGACCTTGAAGGAAGTACTCCATTCTGGTCTTCCAATAGTTGTAATCTTCACCATCGAACAAAGGTGGTCTATTAACTGATTGGCCTTCTGCATACACTTGAGCTGCCATTTATCTTTGCTCTTCAGATCATAAGATCCTCTTTGTCGAAGAGACTTGCTCTGATACCACTTGTTGCCCAGCTAGCAAGCCCAGAGGGGGGGTGAATGGGAGTTAAAAATCTTTTCGATTTAAAACCTGTCAACAAAAATGCTTTAACAGAAAAACACTAAGCTCGATTGTAAGTGTTAGAGATTGAGAAGACAACAAACAAATAAGCACACAAGCACACAATACAGGAATTTTTATCCTGGTTCGGACCTCCTATCCCAAGGAGTCCTACGTCTAGTCCCCAAGCAACAACTAAGGATTTCACTAACCAAGGGTACTGTCCCCCTTAAGGACCCTTACATATCCAGCCACAGCTGGCCTTCTCTTCAAACCCCGAAGAGGTACAAAGACACCCTGATACACAGGTCTTCCTTCTTCAACGAAGGGAATACTAACCACCTGTTTCCAACAGGTCTTCTCTTCACAATCCCTAGAGGAACTTCACAACAGATGTGAATAAAAGTGAATGGCCCCTAGACCAAGCTTACAACAAATGCTTGATCGGAGGCAAGGTCTGAGAGAGAAATGATTTGCACTAGAAAATCTCTCAGAACTACAACATCTCTCTCAGGGTTAAGCAAGAAGGATCGAGAGCTAAGAGCTACAGCAAATGATGGAATGAAGCAGGTGCTCTTCTTGTGCGTTGAGGAATTCTCTGAAGGCTCTATCACATAAAGTTTCAAGTTGTCGAACTGTGTAACTGGGAGTCTTCAGTCCTCTATATATATGTCTTCTCTTGAGAATATAGCCGTTGAAATGGCCGTTGTCTCTAAGCTTGAAGCACTTTAGACAGCATGGATCATCGTGCACGACAGGTAAGCTTGCAGCCATTTAATGCTCTGGAGCCATGCACGCAAAGAGAAGGTTCATCCAGATATTCCTCAGCTTCTAGTTGTGCAACATTGTAAGACATGACCTGCACACAATAGATGTCAAAGCACAGATGGCTAGACTGTCTCTGTGCTTGTCAGTCAACGTTAGAAACCATGCAGTAAGAACGTACACCAAAATAGTAATGCCATTCTGATATCCTGAAAAGTGTTTGCTATAGAAACATAGGAATAGAAAGCACCCAGATATGCATCGTGCAGAGGAGTGTACAATCCCATTAAATGCAAGGATATTAGTGATGCACGTGGGAAGACTTTGACTTTCACAATATTTGAAAAATAAATTTGAATATCATATGTGAAATCGATGTAATCCATGAAGTCGTTATGACAAGGAAATAGTTATGCAACTTATGAAATCGTTGTTTATACAAATTGTTATTCAAACATAATGAAATTGTTGTTTAAGCAAATCATTGTTCAAACATAAACAAATCATTGTTCGAGCAAATTTTTGTTCAAAATAAACAAATCGTTGTTTGAGCAAATCGTTGTTCAAACATAAATAAATCGTTGTTTGAGCGAATCGTTGTTCAACGATTTGCTTATGTTTGAACAACGATTTGCTCGAACAATGATTTGTTTATGTTTGAACAATGATTTTGTTTCACTTAACGAATCATTGTGAGACCGAAATTGTTGTTTCACTTAACGAATCGTTGTAGCGATAGAATCGTTCATGCTTATAAAGCAATGGATACTTATGAAATCATTATGCTTATAAGGGAAAATTCGTTATGGACTTAGAGAAGATACATACTCTGAACTTTAAATGATACAATGTAAGGATTACTTACATATTAGGCTTGACTTATTCTCTGTGGATGAACTTGATAAAAGATTGTTAGAAAATAATTATTAAGGTTTTGTTAATCACCAAAAATTGTATATAATTAAATAAAATTATATGGGGAATCATCGGTTTCTTAAGAGAAACAACGATTTGATTGTTGTAACGATTCAATAAGTGAAGGCAACGATTTGATGATTTGATACATGAAAACCAAGCCACTAAGTATAATGATTGAACTAATGAAATTAAGTTGTTATGTTGCCGAAATTTACTCAGAATCATGTCCACTTGCCTTGTTCTCTATAATCATTGACATGATCTTTAGTGCATAATTGTCTATTGTTGGAATTCGTATTGGCCATAAATGAATGAATGGAATTACCAAAAACTATTGGAACTTCGGTTCATAACCATGCCTGTGCAAATAGGGCCCAGTCTTGTCCTGGGAAGGGCACCTGAAATACTTATAATCACGAGAGTATATGATCCATTGAGGTGTCTGGGAATCACCTAATTGACTGCAAGATTGATCTGGGTAATTTTCACACTATTATTGAACGATTGAATGATTGATTGATTGTTGAACTGTTATATATGAAATGGCAAAATCTATTGTACATGTCATCGTTATTGAATCCAATATGTCATTGTCCCTTAGAATTCTAAGAAATTCAACTTGAGATATTCATTGTACATGTTATTGAATATTGAATCTCATCTATATGACAATTGATCATACTATCATTTGTTCCCTCATTAATCATTCCTTCTCACCTGATAATTGTCATTGGATTTGTTTACTGAACCGTTCTCGTACATGTTATAGCTTGGAACTGTCCCTATCGTTATTGTCATGAGTATTGCATGTTAGTATCTTACCTGTTAAATTGTTAATTCACATAAAGCATGCTCGTTCCATGAGATATAAATCCTACTAGGTGCTAGTGCGCTCACACCTATTTTGCTTAATATTTTCAGGTGATGATTATGAGGAACCAGAGAATGACTGGATGGGGGAAGAGTGAGAGCTTCTCAAGTGTACATGTCTTGCCAGCCATTGAGATTAGAGTCCATAGAATCTATAATAGTTAGGTTTACTTTTCTTGATGTCATATGTACTTTGAAATACAATAATGGGCCCTATGTTTTGCTCTGATTATGTAAGGTTTCAACATAGTTGTTGGAAATGAAATAAAGAGTATTTAGCTGGCATTATTATCATCTTAAATTTTTCATTATACTTAGATGTCTCTCTCTGAATTACTTGACTGTGATACTCATATTCGTATCGCTCACGCTCTCGATATTTAATTCCACTGCTAAATGTCTGTGCGTGACACTAAGAAAGTAAATTAACTGTGCAAGTAGAAATGTCGTGATAAATTAATTGAACAAAACTACCAACTAAGCAGGGAAAGTAACAAAGTAGCAATTGTGCAAGTACCAAAATATAATCAATGGAAAGTACACTAGTCCACAAGTACTGCCAACACGGCACAACAACGCACAGTCCCAACTCGGTAAAGCACTTGGTGGACGCTACAAGGCTGTACACTCATATAGAAAACCCTTGTCTGGACAAGAACACTAGCCATAGACCAACCTCTACTAGTCAGTAGTCAGGTGCGCCCATTGGCGTCTTACTGCTCGACCACAAGTTCAGGTCTCCCCTCCCGTCGGAGTGAGACGCGTGGACAAAACACAACCACAAGTCGTAGATTGGTCGTACTATGGCCCCATGCCTATCCTCCTGACACGGCTTCAAAATAACATAAGGTAAGGTAGTGAGAACGGACTAGCTGGCATGCACCGTGACACTCCAAACTCCACGGGACCCAGACCAACTAAGTGAGCACTATAAACGACTTAACTCCGCTGTCCAACACCGTTTTACCCTTCGTCCGGAGAAACACTTGACGAATGCACTCTTGGCTCGGAGACCACCCTCAACAGGCCCACGAGGACAGGGGTCCCAGGAAACGGTAAAAAACCAAAAAGCGCACCTGCGCTGGGACAAGCCCTCAAGTGCCAAAGTACTAGGAGAAGACTAGTAAGGTGCAGTGCTAGGGAGTCAGCACAAGCGTCACGAGTACGGTACAAAACTCACGTGAAAGTGGACCCTCTAAAGGGCACAACAATCGATCAACTTGGAACGCCCATACAGCACAAGCAGAGAGTCGGCTTGCCCTCAGAACACCCCCAATGCGTGCCGAAAACCCTGCACAACTGCCCCCGATTGACCGGTCAACAGGCACTACCAGCCCTGTCGGAGCTGACTCGGTGGGCCCGACCACCACAGGGCCCGAAAAAATGACCACCAACCCCGGGCTAGCCCACCGGCATAGCCAGAACGACGACACATGGAACACGATGCAAAAACGGCCCAAAATGGAGGTCAAATGGGCCAAAAAGGGGTCTGTTGGCACATTGTGCCGAGAGCGAGCCCTGGCCAGCACCCCGGCACAATGTGCTGGGGTGGCAGGCCGTAGTAGGCCGCTCGGATCCCTAGCGGATCTAGGTGCACTGTGCCACTCCTTCTCCTTCCTCCCGATGCCTCCTCTACGTCATAGGGAGGTGAGAGGGAAGGGAGAGGGGGCCGGCCAGGTGGCTGGGGCCGTTGTTGGCACCCCGTTGTCAGACGACCTGACTGTCGCCGACAGTCGTCCCCTTGCCAGGAGAACCCAGCCCGACCAAGGAAGAGAGAGAGAGAGAGAGAGAGAGAGAGAGAACGGTGCAGAGGGGGTTGCCAGTGCCGGACAAGGAAGGGGGGATCTTTACCATGACGGTAGGACCCGCCAGCAGCACAAACGGTGGCTGCGAAGGAGGCTCGACAGCGACGGGGTGACAACTCCTCCCTCCAGCACAACCTCGAGCAGAGGAGGAAGGGGGGCGGCAGCGATGGCGAGGCACGGCGGAGGTAGTGGCAGCATGGAAATGGGGTCCTCCCCCACGGCGCGACTCCGGCAATAGGGCTCCTCCAGGGCCGTCGGTGGTGACAACACAACAAGTGAGAGAGAGAGAAATAGAGAGAGAGAATGCGAGAGGGAGAGAGAGAGAGAAAAAGAAAGAGAGAGGTCGGGGAGGGAAGAAGAGAAGGAAGACAAGGATCGGGAAGAAGGAGAGGGCGAACCCAGGGGGGAGATTCATGTGAGGTGGGGAGAAAAGGAGTCGGGGTGGGGGGCCTTTACCAAAAAAGGGCCGACACCCTTTCTTGGCCCAATGCAGAACACCGATCTGCATGGGGAAGGCGGTCGCCGAACCCTCCCCAAGGTGGCAGGTGCCACATCGATGGTAAAGTAGTTGCTCATGAAGAAGAAATTCCAAGCCATGCTTCTTTCGAGCCTTGTATGCATGATGATTTCCACCATGTCTCTCCACCTCCAGTTGAGACCCAGACAAGGTCTCAGGGGGAGACTAGCAGGACCATTGATGATGTGCTCAATGTGGTCCTCAACCAATAAGACATGCTTGGTGTACTTCAGATGCAGATACACCAACTTGATGTTAAGTTTTTTTTTCTATTAGAAGAAGTTCAGCAAATGAAAGATCTGCTCTTACAGTTTGTTTGCCAGCAGGGCAAAGGCAACTCCCTAGCACCTACCTCAGAACCTCAGCCAAAAGAGTAGCAGCCAGCACAAGAGCAAGAGAAATCTTCAGATCAATAATAACCGGTACGTTCGGATCGTAGTTTATCGGGTTTGGGGGCCAATGTGTGGCCCATTGGTAGACTATGTGAGTCTACATGTGTTTTTAAAGGTTGGCATGGTAGGTTGGGAGGTTGGAGGATTAGAATTCGCAGCCCAAACAAACCTCTGTCGGGCTCATTAAGAATGCGACGAACACAGACATCGTAATTATTATATAAACGAGACCACCTTCCTCGTCATGATTTGGAACCACCTTTGCGTGGACGCGGCTGCATGCGCGCCGTGTGGCGCATGCAGTGACGTCGGAGTTAAATCGTGTCGGCGGGGTACGTCGCGTTTCTAAATGCAACGGCCCAATATGTCAGGATTTAAACTCAGTATGTTTTGGGCTTCTGCCCTTGGCTGAATAGTGCAATTGCACTGTTCAGTTGGGGGAAGCTTTGCTGCGAGATTATGTGGTGATTTCGAGGTTTGTACTGTCCGTTCAACGTGATTCTGGTGTGAGGAGGTGCTTCGGAGCACGGGGAATGTCCGAACGGTGTTGGATTAATGTTTCCTCTGTTGTTAGGGGAACTTTATCCTGTTTTCTCTTGCATTGACTGTATGGATTAGAGTTTATGGATTTTGACTTGGAAATCATGTATGGATGATAGAAAGCATGTTTAGGGTGTTATATGGCCTTCTATATCCTGCTTTCACAGCATGTACAGCCTCTTGGTGTGTTTTCTGGATTTTAGGTTGAAGGTGGGTTTCAGCTGTCTGATAGGCAACGGAACCAATCGTCGCAATTTGTGAACGCGACGACATGGCCCGTCGTGATTCAGACTATAAAGTGATGGGTTGGTCTGTCGTGATTCAAGTTGATTGGCGACCACTGTGTTGGTCGCGGTTTAGAATGTGGCCACCTGAGCTCTGGGGTTCTGTGGCAAATCTATCTGGTTTTTGTCCTACATTGCTTGAGCAGTGTTGGCTATGCAATGTAGAGTCTCTATGGGTTGTGTCAGCTTATACCATGATTGATAACGAAGGGTTTTGCGTGGAAATGTGTGCATAGCAAGTTGGGTTATTACGCCTTCTATGGTTACCTCTCCAGTCGGTTACCTAGGCACCAGGTGCTCGGGTTTTGTCCCAGTACAATGAGTACTGTCCAGGTTTGTGTCATATTCCTAGACACTGTCACTTTTGAGTTTGAGTTGCATGTCCGTCTGAGGGAAAGATGACAGGGGCAGCGACACATGTTTGTGGGTGTGCGGTCGCTTGTAGCATGCTCGTAGTTGGGGAACGGACACCAGTAGATGTACTGGTCCCCAACTAGTCCTGTTTCCAGTGCCTCACTTTAGGGTTCTCGACCGGAGTCCCTAAAGGTGTCAGGCTTGGGCCTACAGAAGTGTGGTCTGCAGGTGTGGTGTTGGTTTGTCTCCATAGTTCTTGACCCTGTTTAGGTGGAGTGGCAACTGGACCTTTCGTCCGTGGCTGCGAGGTTGAGAAGTAGACTTGTGTTGTTTGTCCCGATCTGTGGCTGGTGTCACGAACCAGTCCTCATGACTCGTGTGCGGCATGCCCTTCTTTAGGTTGTACATGTGTACGTGGTTTATCGTTTATTTAATTACAGTTGTAGCATCATGCATAGGTGGTTATATATTTTAAATGCTTTACAACTTTGCTTATTATATCTGATGTACATTGTGTTTCTCGGCTTTGGGGGAGTTGCCCTACTGAGTTAGTGACTTGTGAGGCTCACCCCTTCTTCTTCCAGGTGAAGGAGAGCAGGAGGGTTCCCGTACCTCTTCTAGTTCCGATCGGTACTATAGTGGAGTTGGGTCTTCGCCACCAGCAGAGTAATACTTTTACTTGTGGAGCCTCGGGGGTTTGTCCCTGGCTCTTGTACTTTGTTTAATGACTATGATATGGAACTGAATATGTACATTTCATGTGAATATATGTGAGAAATGGAATCTTATATGTGTTCAATATGTTTCCTTTATATTTTCACGGACATGTGTGGTTGATATCCCTTGCACGTTATTGGGTTAATGGGCCTGAACGACAAGGACCGTCACAGTTGGTATCAGAGCAAGGTCTATGTAAATATGAAGAAACAAGAAATGTACATAGTATGTTCCTTATTATAGTCTACTACTGGTAGTTGGCCCTGTTTTTGTAATGATATGCTTGTGTGTTGTGTGAATTGGAATGTTGCATGTGCAGGTTCATAATTGGCTAAGAGGAGAGAATGGGGAGGTGGAGGTGATGAGCCAGAGAAGACCACACATCAGATGATAGAGAGGTTATGGGATAGTATAACCCTGATTCGGACACGGCTAGACTAGCAGCCACCGGTTCAACCAGCTGGTATAGTACCACCAGTACCAGAGGAGGTAGTATCGGCACAGCTAGCACCACCGTTCGGAGTTGGGGTACCAGCTATAGTACCTATGCCTCCAGTTGCACTAGTGCGGTCAGCTAGTGTGGAGGAGTCCACGGTGTTAGTGGAGAGGTTCCTGCGGTTGCAGCCACCTACATACTCGGAAGGTCCGAATCCAGATACAGTGGAGCATTGGGTACATGGGATAGAAAGGGTGTTTGTTACCATGAGGTATCCACAGGATGACAGAGTGATATTGGCTACTTACCAGTTGAGTGGATTTGCATAAGAGTGGTGGAGACTCAAGATGCAAACCGTGTTCACCGGAAGAGTAGAAGATACAATCACATGGCCCGAGTTTCTTGAAGTATTCAACAACACCTTCCTTCCGGTGCAAATTCAGCAAGCCAAGAGGGAGCAATTCAGAACACTACAGCAAGGGAATTTGTCAGTATTGGAGTATTAGATGAGGTTTATGGCCTTGAGTAGGTATGTAGTGCTCTGCTCTGCTCTAGACTTCAGCAAGCCAAGAGGGAGCAATTCAGGACACTACAGCAAGGGAATTTGGCAGTATTGAAGTATCAGATGAGGTTTATGGCCTTGAGTAGGTATGTAGTGCTCTGCTCTAGAATTTTACTGGAGCGTATGATGCATTTGTGTATGTGTTTCTGCATTTAACAGTATACTGTAACTTGATGAACTTGACATCAATATCTACTGACATTGACTATAGTTAGTGGCATGATCGATTGCCGTCTATTGTCTGTTAACGACCGGGGATAGTGTCGTTTATAAATTTCTTGAATATTTGGTTTTTCGAGCAATCAAGTTGATGACATGATCAATGGACATCTACTTCATGGTCGACGGCAACAGGGCTTGACGTTAACCTGACTTGCCAGTTTTTGTTGTTACCGTTCCGGGGAGAAGAGATCGATCGTTTCCAAAGCATTTAATGGGGAGATCTGTGTGTTTCTGGTTCAAGGGCTAGGATTGAGGCTAAGGTAATCCATAGGGATCTTTATAAGACCCGGATTTAGCCTTTAGGATGGGGGTTTTGCATTTTCTTGGAGGAGAGAAAAGAGGGCCGAAGGAAAGGGTTGCAGAGCTTTGTTCGTGTGATCTGGAGCAAGCTGGACCAAGGAAGAACTTCAAGGTTCGTGAATAGAAGGATCTCCAAGTGTGGGAGCTGTGCTAGAGGCCAGTTTTGGGCGATTGAAGATGGAGTGAAGGACTACCTTGTTGCCAAGATGGGCATCTTCAAATCTTTCTTCGTCACTCCAGAAGGACGGTTAGAGGCAAGTAGCATGGGGGAACAGTTTAGGATACTATATGTTATAAATTTACTATTTTTATGGATTTTATACCCATGAAATAACACGTGGGAAGGGGTTAAAGTTCTATCATTTCATGTGTGTTTTCTACGTTTTCTGGTCTGATGAACAAAACGTCCACATCGACCGCTGTTTAATTCATGTAAACGTCAAGATGTTGGACGCCTACTATATGTTAACGGTGCTATGTGCTACCGTCAACTGATGTTAACGACATAGTATGTTGATGTTAACCGGTATAAACGTCATATACCTTGCCGCTAAGTTCATCAATGTTGTTTTCTGCCAAGATTGTGATGTTCAATGGATTTTCTATAATCTATGCATGAGTAGGGTGTTTGGTTAGACTCTGTCAAGTATGAATTGTTACTGTTATGCAGCAGGAAGTAGTGATAATGTTGTATGGAAGTTGTGTAATATTCTAAAAGCATTTCTCTTTAATTAATTAAATAGAAAATGAATTAGTTACAAGCTGATCCATGATGTGTTGTTTTAACTAGGATTCGTACTACTGTTGGATGAGATTTCAGACCCATTGTGCTCAATTTTGCACAGTAATTTGCATGATTCTTTCATTGTTGTACCATGTGATTTAGTTTATGTTTATGAGAATTAATAATGAAAAATGATACAAAACTCAGAAATTTATGAAAATTTACATGTGTAAAGTATGATTTGAAATAGAATTTCTTTCAAAATTTCGGAATTTTCTGAGCGTTGTATGCACTATCATGATTTTTCTGAATGGTGAAATGTGCATAGAAATCAATTAATGGAGAAAAGAGCATGAGTGATAAATCATGATGAAATCAGTATGGATAGTGTCAGGTTACTGTTATACAGTATAATGATGACTCGAGAAAAGAGAAATTGTGTTATGAAATCTTGCATTATAGTTTAGTAAATTTTGCATGAATTTATAAATTGCATGTGGTAGTTTCATAATTGCATGAAAATGTGTATATTACATTTTTGAAATAATATGGCCAATGAGACATTGCTATTATAGAGATACCTACATGGAACTACACCATGGAATGCCCTTATGGTAATGGTTCACCTACATGATATTGACTACTGAATCCGTGAGCAACGGATTGAAATCCTGGAGGTAGACATGTTCTACTGGTTAAGGTGGGAAGGACTTTCCCCGGTATTGCGCAATAACCAAGACTTCATCACTATTTTGCCTAGGTGATAAGTGAATGTTTTCTCTACATGATCTCTACTAATAGTGGAGCTATGTCTTGGAAACTATTCTTACATGATAAATGATCTACATGCTATATGACAAATGAACTACATGCTACATGTTAATTGACTACATGCTACAAGATATGAACTACATGTTACATGATATGGATAACATGTTACATGAAATAGATTACATGCTACATGACATTGAACACATATTATAGGAATTTGACTATATGCGATGTCACATGAAAATGTTTAAATCATTGTTTTATTATGAAATGTAAGCCATATGTTACATGAAATTATTTTATTCTTCATGACAAATAAACATGTCAAGTAAAGAGTGATTGCCAAATGAATTAGAGCATGATGATAGGAAGAACTATATGGTATCAAGGATAAGAAAAGGATTATGCTATCATGTTTTAAAATTTAGTATATGGTAAATCTTGAACTGTTTTACCTTGTTGCTTGCTGGGTCTTGTCGACTCACACTTGATTAACATTTCAGGAGAGACTGTGGATACCCAAGAGTTATTACACTCTTACTCAGAGCGTGAGGACGTGGAGGCCTAGTGCTTTTCTTTGAGTGTGTTTGAGAGATTATGTATGTGAGGATAAGTTGTAATTTGAACTTTATGCTATTTGGACTTACGAATTGTTTTTACTTTGGACTATTGTAATCCTTCTTTTATGCTTTGGACTTGGTATTTGAATGCAATGATATTGAAAAATTTAGTTCCATATTCCGTTGTAACTTGTTGGAATTTAAATTGTCATTTATGTATATCTCAATCTGAACTGATTATTGTTGGATATTTTCCACTGTAATACCTCGATTGGATCCAATGTGAGTTGGAACAACTGTACTGGGTCCAAGAGGGGCGTTACAGAGATTGGTATCAGAGAGTTCCAGGTTGAGCATGTACATAAACGAAATATCAACACTGTGTTCATATCCTTAAGTCTGCATAAAGAATTAGTCCAAGATTTATGTAGAATAATAGGTTACTATAATAAATGCTTGTTTTGCAGACTATGGCTACCCGTGGTCGTAGAGGAGCAGGCTCGACCCGAGGCGATGAGTCAGCGGGAGGTTTGTAGGCTCCAGCTCAGCAGGTGCCAAATCAAATAGGCGTACCTTTACCACCCCCACCACCACCTGTGGATTATGGAGTATTGATGCAAGGACTTGTGCACGCGATGCAAACTCAGGCACAAACGGCAGCTGCTTTGCAAGCGCAAGTGCAGGCTCAGGTTAGTACTTAAGAGGTGTTACCAAGGTGTTGAATGGAAGGATCCATCCAAGAACTCGACTTGGATGTAGGCGCAGGCACTTGCTCACGAGGCAGGCCTTGGAGGTGTTTCGATGATGGAGCGATTCAGGCGGATGACCCCACCTTTCTTTAAGGGGGAGAGTGATCCCATCATGGCGAAGAGTTGGCTGCGGGAGATAGAGAAGATTCTTCGTGCTATAAGATGCATGGAAGAGGAGAGAGTGACATTAGCCACCTATATGTTGCAGGTAATGAAAATTCTAGAAGTGTTTTGTGTGTTGTTACTTGTACACCTTTAGATGTATCTACCTTCTTTTGCAGGAGCATGCCGATGTGTGGTGGTTGTCAGTACTATGCACACAGTTTGAGAATGGAGTTGTGGAAGTTGCATGCACTGAGTTTGTTCGTCTGTTCAGGGTGAAGTATATTCCAGAGCATGTGCAGGATCGCATGGAGCAGGAGTTCTTGACATTGACCCAAGGGTCAATGAGTGTGCTAGAGTATGAGGCTAGATTTTCGGAGCTGTCAAAGTATGCACCTTACATAGTAGTTGATGAGTGGAGGAAAGTGAAGAAATTTATCATGGGGTTGAAGCCATCCTTGAGGACTAGACTGGTGGCATTCGGGCATAGATCGATGGAGGAGGCATTGTCAGCAGCATGCATGCAGGAAGCCGAGATGGAGGTATATCTGGAGGAGAATAGGGCTTCTTTGAAGAGGCCTGGATCAGTGTTTCAGCGGCAGGACAAGAAGAAGAAGACCCTGGTGTTTCCGCCTAGGGCAGTGGTACCAGCGAGAGTGGTTGCACCGACTACAAGTGGTGGAACAGTTGCAGAGAAGCCTTTGTGTTCTCAGTGTGGAAAGCGTCACGGAGGAGATGTTTGTTGGGTGACTTCTGGTAGATGCTTGAGGTGTGGTGACAAGAACCACAAGATCTGTGATTGTCCGAAGATGACATAGCAGTCTGTAGCGGCAGCAGCACCAGCAACAGCTAGACCAGCATCGAGAGCAGCAGGGAGACCGAAGGCTCAGGCTCAAGTGTTTGCTTTGGCGAGAGATGAGGCAGAGTTAGCAGAGCACGTCACAGAAGGTACGGTTTTGATTATGGGAATGCATGTTCCTGTTTTATTTGATACTGGTGCTACGCATAGCTTTATCTCTGAGAAATTTGCTAAGGTCTTGATGAAGGAGAGTGATTTGGTTCCTAAGGTGTTGGAGGTTCCATTATCTGTTCATACTCCAGCTGGAACTATATTAACGGGGCAGTGTTTTTCTTCTCTTCATGTGAGTATAGAAGAGCGAGATTTTCCAGGTAACTTTTATCTGTTGAAGATGAAGGACTACGATGCTATTTTGGGCTTAGACTGGTTCGAGGAGCATTATGCCCTTATGGAGTGTAGGAAGAAGATTATTATTTTTCAAATTCCTGGCGAAGAGGAATTTTTCCATCCTTTACCCAAGAACATGACAGGTAAGTTTGTGATTTCATCCTTGAAGGCAACCCAATGTTGAGCAAGGGTTGAAGAGGTCTTCTTGCTAGTGTAGTGATATCTGAGGATTAGAAGAAGACTTTGACCGTAGAAGATATTGAGATTGTCCGAGATTTCAGTGATGTTTTCCCAAGGACTTGTCTGGTTTGCCCCCTGCAAGGGAGATTGAGCTTGGTATTGAGTTAGTACTTGGTACTACACCTATATCTATTTCTCCTTACCGTATGGCACCAGCAGAATTGGCGGAATTGCGGAAGCAACTACAGGAATTGCTAGATAAGGGTTTTATTCGGCCAAGTGTATCACCTTGGGGAGCACTTGTACTTTTTGTGAAGAAGAAGGACAGTTCAATGAGACTATGCATTGACTACCGCAAGCTAAATCAGGTGACTATTAAGAACAAGTAGCCTTTGCCTTGTATTGATGACTTGTTTAACCAATTGCGTGGAGCTTCTGTGTTTTCTAAGATCGATCTTCGTTCTGGCTATCATCAACTCCGAATCAAGCCAGAGGATTCTTCTAAAACGGCTTTTAGGACGAGATATGGTCATTATGAGCTCCTTGTCTTACCATTTGGTTTGACGAATGCTCCAGCAATTTTCATGGACTTGATGAATAGGGTTTTCCGGCAGTATCTTGATTCTTTAGTTGTAGTTTTTATTGACGATGTGTTGATTTATTCGCCTGATGAGGAGACTCATAGGGAGCATTTGATGATTGTACTTGAAGTCTTGAGAGCGCACAAACTATATGCTAAAATTCAGTAAGTGCAATTTTTGGATGAAGGAGGTTCACTTCTTGGGGCATGTTATTTCTGGAGATGGTGTTTTTGTGGACCCGGCAAAGGTGGAAGTTGTCCATGATTGGGAGACACCCAGATCATCTGCCGACATCAGGAGTTTCCTTGGCATGGCTGGTTACTATAGAAGGTTCATTAAGGGTTTCTCTTCTATTGCGGATGCCTTGACAAGGCTGACTAGGAAGGGAGTTAAGTTCGAGTGGACTGAAGCTTGTGAAAGAAGTTTCCAGGAGCTGAAGACTCGATTTACTAAAGCACCAGTGCTTGTGTTGCCCAATGGTGTAGATTCTTTCTCTATCTACATGGATGCTTCGAAGATTGCGCGTGGTTGTGTTCTAATGTAGGGTAGAAGAGTGGTTGCATATGCTTCTAGGCAACTGAAAGAGCATGAGCGTAATTATCCCACTCATGATTTGGAGCTAGCGGCAGTGGTCTTTTCTTTGAAAATCTAGAGGCACCATTTACATGGAGTGAGATTTGAACTTTTCTCTAACCACAAGAGTCTTAGATATATATTCTCTCAGAAGGAGCTGAATTTGAGGCAGCAGAGGTGGATTGAATTTCTTAAAGACTATGATTTTGAGCTTACTTACTACCCAGGGAAAGCCAATGTGGTGGCGGATGCATTAATCAGGAAGAGGCAAATGATGCGGCAAGACTGGAAGATGTTGGAAGATGCAACAGGATCTTTGGCTGTTCTAGAGCCACAGTTGTACAGCATGTTCTTAGCTCAGTTGACCATTAGATCTTCTGTGCATAATAGGGTTCTTTCTTTGCAAAAAGATGATCCACTATTGTAGGAATTGGTTGGGAAGTCTGGCATAGTTAGAGATGAAGATGGTGTGATTCGTTTGAATCATCGGGTATGTGTCCCTAATGATGTGGATCTGTGAAAGGAGATTCTGGAAGAAGTGCATAGGTCACAGTTTTCTATTCACCCAGGCAGTGGGAAAATGTATCGGGATCTGAAGCATTCTTTTTGGTGGTCCGGCATGAAGCAGGATGTTGCTGATGTAGTAGCAAAATGTTTGATATGTCAGCAGGTGAAGGCAGAACGTCAGCGACCTTCGGGTTTGATGTAGAAGCTGGATATTCCTCAGTGGAAATGGGAGCAGGTAACTATGGACTTTGTGACTAGATTGCCTATATCGGTTAGAGGGAATGACGCTATATGAGTAATTGTTGATAGATTCTCGAAGAGTGCTCATTTTCTTGCTATGAAGAAGAAGCAGTCCATAGAGAGTTTGGCTAGGCTATACATTGATGGCATTGTGAAGTTGCATGGTATTCCGAAGTTGATTATCTCAGATCGTAATCCAATATTTACATCTAGATTTTGGTAGAGTTTGCAGCAACCTTTTCGCAGTAAATTGAAGTTGAGTTCGGCATTTCATCCACAAACGGATGGACAGTCCGAGAGGACTATTCAAACGTTGAAGGATATGCTTAGGGCTTGTGTTCTAGATTGGAGAGGAGATTGGGAAAACCACCTAGCTCTCATGGAATTTGCATACAATAATAGTTTCCATTCGAGTATAGGTATGACGCCATTTGAGGCTTTGTATGGGAGACCTTGTAGATCCCCATTATGTTGGGAAGAAGCAGGAGATCGGCATCTGGTTGGGCCGGAAATGGTGCAAGAAACATCAGCGAAGATTCTGTTGATTGTGCAGAGATTGAAGGGAACACAAGATCGTCAAAAGAGTTATGCGGATTCAACGAGGAAAGACTTGGCTTTTGAGGTAGGATATCATGTATTTCTCAAGGTGTCACCAACCAAGGGTGTAGTGAGATTTGGGAAGAGAGGTAAGTTGAATCCTAGATTCATTGGACCCTTTGAGGTATTGAGGAAGATGGCGAATGTGGCATACCAGCTAGCTTTGCCACCATCCTTGGCAGGAGTACACCCGGTCTTTCATGTATCCATGTTGAGAAGGTATGTTCGAGATCCAACTCATGTGATTAGAAATGAGCCAATGCAATTTCAGCCAAATTTATCCTATGCGGAGCAGCCTATAGAGATTCTGGATCAGAAGGTTCAAGAGTTGAGGTCGAAGTCCATTCCTTTTGTGAAAGTTTTATGGAGGAATTTCTCACGTGAAGAAGCAACTTGGGAGCTAGAAGAGATGATGAAGAAGCAATATCCATCATTGTTCGGTAAGTTCTCTAACTCAATCTTCAAGGACGAAGATTATTTTAAGGGGGAGAGGGTGTAGTGCTCTAGAATTTTATTGGAGCATATGATGCATTTGTGTATGTGTTTCTACATTTAACAGTATAATGTAACTTGATGAACTTGACGTCAATATCTAGTGACGTTGACTACAGTTAGTGGTATGATCGATTGCCGTCTACTGTCTGTTAACGACAATGGATAGTGCTGTTTATAAATTTCTTGAATATTTGGTTTTTTAGGCAATCAAGTTGACGACATGATCGATGGACATCTACTTCATGGTCGATGGCAACAGGGCTTGACGTTAACCTAACTAGCCAGTTTTTGTTGTTACCGTTCCGGGGAGAAGAGATCGACTGTTTCCAAAGCATTTAATGGGGGAGATCTTTGCATTTCTGGTTCAAGGGCTAGGATTGAGGCTATGGTAATCCGTAGGGATCCTTATAAGACCCGGATTTAGCCTTTAGGAGGGGGGTTTTGCGTTTTCTTGGAGGAGAGAAAAGAGGGCCGAAGGAAAGGGTTGCAGAGCTTTGTTCGTGCGATCTGGAGCAAGCTGGACCAAGGACGAACTTCAAGGTTCGTGAACAGAAGGATCTCCAAGCGTGGGAGCTATGCTAGAGGCCGGTTTTGGGCGATTGAAGACAGAGTGAAGGACTGCCTTGTTGCCAAGGCGGGCATCTTCAAATCTTTCTTCATCACTCCAGAAGGAGGGTTAGAGGCAAGCAGCATGGGGGAACGGTTTATGATACTATATGTTATAGATTTACTATTTTTACAGATTTTTAAACCCATGAAATAACACGTGGGAAGGGGTTAAAGTTCTGTCATTTCATGTGTGCTTTCTGCGTTTTCTAGTCTGATGAACTAAACATCCACATCGACCGCCATTTAATTCATGTAAACGTCAAGATTTTGGATGCCTACTATATGTTAATGGCGTGATGTGCTGCCGTCAACTGATGTTAATGACATAGCATGTTGACGTTAATCGGTATAAGCATCATATACCTTGTCGTTAAGTTCATCAGTGTTGTTTTCTGCCAAGATTCTGATGTTCAGTGGATTTTCTGTAATCTATGCATGAGTAGGGTGTTCGGTTAGACTATGTCAAGTATGAATTGTTACTGTTACGCAGCAGGAAGTAGTGATAATGTTGTATGGAAGTTGTGTAATATTCTAAAAACATTTCTCTTTATTTAATTAAATAGAAAATGAATTATTTACAAGCTGATCCATGATGTGTTCTTTTAACTAGGATTCGTACTACTACTAGATGAGATTTCAGACCCATTGTGCTCAGTTTTGCACAGTAATTTGCATGATTCTTTCATTGTTGTACCATGTGATTTAGTTTAAGTTTATGAGAATTAATCATGAAAAATGATACAGAACTCAAAAAATTATGACAATTTACATGTATAAAGTATGATTTGAAATAGAATTTCTGTCACAATTTCAAATTTTTCTTAGCACTGTATGCACTGTTATGATTTTTTTGAATGGTGAAATGTGCATAGAAATCAATTAATGGAGAAAAGAGCATGAGTGATAAATCATGATGAAATCAGTATGGATAGTGTCATTTAGGTTACTGTTATACAGTACAATGATGACTCCAGAAAAGAGAAATTGTGTTATGAAATCTTGCATTATAGTTTAGTAAATTTTGCATGAATTTATAAATTGAATGTGGTAGTTTCATAATTGCATGAAAATGTGTATATTACATTTTTGAAATAATATGGCCAATGAGACACTGCTATTATAGAGATACCTACATGGAACTACACCATGGAATGCCCTTATGGTAATGGTTCACCTACATGATATTGACTACTGAATCCGTGGGCAACGGATTGAAATCCTAGAGGTAGACATGTTCTACTGGTTAAGGTGGGAAGGACTTTCCCCGGTATTGCGCAATAACCAAGACTTCATCATTGTTTTGCCTAGGTGATAAGTGAATATTTTCTCTACATGATCTCTATTAATAGTGGGGCTATGTCTTGGCAACTATTCTTACATGATAAATGATCTACATGCTACATGACAAATGAACTACATGCTACATGTTAATTGACTACATGCTACAAGATATGAACTACATGTTACATGATATGGATTACATGTTACATGAAATAGATTACATGCTACATGACAATGAACACATATTATAGGAATTTGACTATATGCGATGTCACATGAAAATGTTTAAATCATTGTTTTATTATGAAATGTAAGCCATATGTTACATGAAATTGTTTTATTCTTCATGACAAATAAACATGCCATGTAAAGAGTGATTGTCAAATGAATTAGAGCATGATGATAGGAAGAACTATATGGTATCAAGGATAAGAAAAGGATTATGCTATCATGTTTTAAAATTTAGTATATGATAAATCTTGAATTGTTTTACCTTGTTGCTTGTTAGGTCTTGTAGACTCACACTTGATTAACATTTCAGGAGAGACTGAGGATACCCAGGAGTTAGTACACTCTGACTTGGAGCATGAGGACGTGGAGGCCTAGTACTTTTCTTTGAGTGTGTTTGAGAGATTATGTATGTGAGAATAAGTTGTAATTTGAACTTTATGCTATTTGGACTTACGAATTGTTTTTACTTTGGACTATTGTAATACTTCTTTTATGCTTTGAACTTGGTATTTGAATGCAATGTTGATTGAAAATTTTAGTTCCATATTATGTCGTAGCTTGTTGGAATTTAAATTGTCATTTATGTATATCTCAATCTAAACTGATTATTGTTTGATATTTTCCACTGTAATACCTCGATTGGATCCAATGTGAGTTGGAATAATTGTACTGGGTCCAAGAGGGGCATTACAAGGTATGCCCC
Organism: Colocasia esculenta; assembly: GCA_014218235.1. Classification (NCBI taxonomy): domain Eukaryota; kingdom Viridiplantae; phylum Streptophyta; class Magnoliopsida; order Alismatales; family Araceae; genus Colocasia; species Colocasia esculenta. Next base: position 151,821,928 of record CM024753.1, on the reverse strand, counting down.
TTACGTGGTAACCAACAATGCATTGATGGTGGAGTACTTTATTTGGGGGTTGAGGCAGGAGTTGCAAGATGCGGTGACTCCTTTGATGTGCAGGATGGTGGAGGAAGCATCCCAAAGAGCAGCAATATTATAAAGAACAATGCAAGCAAAGTAGTTCAGCGGATCGGGATTAAGTGGGGGTAGCTTTCGACTTCCACAGCAATCTCCAGGTGTTAGTAAAAGCAAGGCACCTTCGGGAGGAGCTTCTACATCGGGATTTGGCAAGTGGGGAAACAAGCTGAAGAAGATATTTAGAGGCCGAGGAGCCAACAGGAAGCAAGGATTTCAGCAGGGCCGAGACTATATGCCGGAGGTGGAGGAATCTCAGCAAAGTTCATCTAGGCAGCCCGCAGAGTTCAGATGTTATAATTGTGATCAGCCGGGGCATTTGGCAAGGAACTGTCCATATCCAACAAGAGGCACTTATGGTAGAGGGGTACCATAGTAGCAGAAGCCATTCAATCAGCCATCAGCTGTGTACACCTTACTAGAGGGGACAAGGACGAGTGATGGTGATCACAAGGGCTCAAGGGGAGGCACCGAATCTGATTGAAGGTATTATATCACTTCTTAATTTTTTTTCTAGAACGTTAATTGATCCTAGTGCATTACATTCTTTCATTTCTGAAGACTTTATTGATAGTATGGTACAACCATTTGAGAAGAGGCAGTGTGAGCTTGTGGTAGAGGTCCCTTCCGAGGATTTAATGCTTACTACATGTTATTTGGATGATGTTCCCATTATGATCCAAGGTAATCAGTTGCCAGCAAGATTGTATGCACTATAGTTAAAGGAATATGATGTGATACTGGACATGGATTGGTTGGAAGCATATGGGGCAGTGATAGATTGCCAAAAGAAAAGAGTAAGGTTCAACCATCCAGGAGGCAATATGTTTGAATTTAAAGGTATGCCATTTTATACCCCTCAATTTATCATTTCTGCTCTTAAGGATAGGAAGTTGATTAATGCAGGGTGTGCAGCCGATTTGGCATCAGTTAGCTTTGCACTCCCTGTCATCAGGCGCTTTGCCTTCCTTTTATCTCCTGCCTATTATTTACTTGTACTTCCTCAAAACTAAATAAATACATTTGGTTGAGTGCCTTTCTATCTTATCTTTTCTTCTTTATCTCAGTTTATCTTTTTGCTTAATGACAAAAAGGGGGAGAAACATACTGAGCATGTCTGAAATACATTTATGTCTGAAATACATTTCGTAAATATTTATATTTTTTATTCATGCTTCCTGATAAGTTTTGTCATCACCAAAAAGGGGGAGATTGATGATCAGTCTATCTCCATATAATTTTAATTAATTACACATTTATTTTGGTGATTAACAAAACCCTATCAAAAGTTCTCTAACACTTATTCTATGAAGTCTAAGTACAGGAAATACACCAAGAACAAATAAGCCAATATTGGTAAGTATTACCCTTCTGAAGCATTAACAAAGTTAAGATGATATTTCTATTAAGTCCACATCGACTTCTGTTGAAAATCACATCGATTTATTAAGAAATCGATATCACAACGATTTCTTAAGACGTCGCAACGATTTGCTCGTCGTAACGATTCCTTAAGTCATCACAACGATTTCTTAAGACGTCGCAACGATTTGCTCATCGTAACGATTCCTCAAGTCATCACAACGATTTCTTAAGACGTCGTAACGATTTGCTTTGCGCAATGATTTCTTCAGTATTCATAACGATTCCTTTAATGAATACAACGATTTGTTTTCTATAACGATTTCTTCAGTATTCATAACGATTCCTTTAATGAATATAACGATTTGCTGTTTATAACGATTTCTTCAGTATTCATAACGATTCCTTTAATGAATACAACGATTTGTTTTCTATAACGATTTCTTCAGTATTCATAATGATTCCTTTAATGAATACAACGATTTGCTTTCTATAACGATTTCTTCAGTATTCATAACGATTCCTTTAATGAATACAACGATTTGTTTTCTATAACGATTTCTTCAGTATTCATAATGACTCCTTTAATGAATACAATGATTTGTTTTCTATAACGATTTCTTTAGTATTCATAATGATTCCTTTAATGAATACAACGATTTTATTTCTATAACGACTTGTTAAGTGCTCATAACGATTTCTTTAGTAAACACTTAATCATAACGATTTCATAAGTCATATAGGCATCGACTTTATGTTTTATATCGACTTGATATTTATCTTATTTCTGAAAGTGTTGAATAGTCAAAGTCTTCACATATTTGTTTGACTATTGTGCATTTAATGAAGACAGAACGCATCTTTGCATGCATGCAGATGAGATCATTCCATTATTGTGCATACTCTGCTAACATCTTTTTAATATAGCAAAATGGAATTACTATTTTGGTGAATATTCACATCAACGTTTACTGACAACAAGAGACAGCCTAGCTGTCTACTATTCTAGCATTTAATATATGCAGGGTCCTAAAGATATTTTGTTATACAACATCGGACCATATAGTCACCAGAAGATCCTATCTCTTTGCATGCACAAATGGATAAAAGTCTGTTGACTAGAAGCTTCCAAGTTTCAAACAGTCTAACATCTATCAAACAAAGAGACAACGGTTACTTCAACGACTACATTTCAAATTAGAGATATAAATACAAGATAGCAGCTCTAGAAGAAATATATAGAAGAGAGAAACTTACCATCGAGTACTACAAGCATTACAGATCTTCTGAAAGAATCCGAGAGCCAAGAATTCAATTCTAGTGTGTCTTTAGCTCTTTGCTCTATGTGCTGTAATAGAAATCCTAAGAGATCCAGTGTAGTTCTGAGAGAGTGCCATGTTTAGATTATTTGCTCTCAGTGCTAGTAGCTTCAGATCTTGTCTTGCTAAAGCTTGATCTAGGGGCTTGTTTTCCTGCTTATTCTTATCTTGTGCCTGTTCCCTTCTGGTGTGAAGGAAGACCTGGTGGAATCCAGGGTGTGTTCCCTTCGTGTGTGAAGGAAGACCTAGTGGGGATCTAGGGTGTTGTGTTCCCTTCTGATGTGAAGGAAGACCTGGTGGGGATCCAGGGTGTTGTAGTTCACTTCATGTGAAGGAAGACTAGCTGAGCTGGGTGTTGTAGTGTCCATAAGGGGACTGTACCTTAAATAGTGGAATCCTGAGTTATTGCTCAGGGACTGGACGTAGGACTCCTAAGGATAGGAGGTCTGAACCAGGATAAACTTTGTGTGTTGTGTGATTGATTTCCTATGTGTGCATTTGCTGTTTATTCTAACTTTCACTAACCTTCTTCGAAGACCATCCTTGTGTGAATGTTTTAAGTACAGGTACTAATCAAATAATTTTTTAAAAGACCCATTCACCCCCCCCCCCTCTGGCTCGTCAACTGGGCAACAAGTGGTATCAGAGCGAGTCTCTTCGACAAAGAAGAAGATCCAACGATCTGAAGAGTAAAGATTCATGACAGCCCAAGGTCATTTCGAGGGTCAGTCAGTTAACCGACCACCATTCTTCGATGGAGAAGACTACACTTACTGGAAAACCAGAATGGATTACTTTCTACAAGGTCACAACTATCAGATATGGTCAATAGTAGAAGAAGGTGATCTACTAGTCACTAATGAAAAGGCTCAGTGGACAGATGATGACAGGAAAAAGATTTCATTGAATTGTAAAGCTAAAAGTATCCTATGCTGTGCCCTAAGCAAGAAAGAATTCAACAGAGTTTCAGCCTGCAAATCTGCAATGGAGATGTGGGAAAAGCTCAGAATTACTTATGAAGGCACAGAAAAGGTGAAGGAGACAAGAATTGACATTCTGGTGACTCAATATGAAAGATTCCAGATGCAATCAGGTGAGTCAATAACTCAAATGTTCAGTCGATTCACAGATATTACAAATGGATTGGCTGGACTGAGGAAAACCTATGAGATTGGAGACATGGTAAGGAAAATTCTTAGATCCTTACCATCCTCATGGACCCTAAAGGTCACAGCCATTGAGGAAGCTAATGATCTGAAAAGGATGTCATTGGAAAACCTCATTGGGTCCCTTATGGCCTATGAAATAATATGGAAAGATTAGAAGAGTCCTCAAGTAGAAAGAAGCATTCATATGCTCTTAAAGCAGAAGAAGACAGGTCAGATGAGTCATCAGCTGAAGATGAGAGCTCAAGTGATTGCGAAGATGAAGAAGTTATGCTATCAAAAAGATTGCAGCGCATTCTTGCTAAGAAGAAGAAATTCCAGTCTGGAAGAAGGCACTTCAAGAGAAATAAGGAATTCAAGAAACCAGAAGGAAAGGATCAGAAGAAGGGCGAGCCCATATGCTATGAATGCAAAAAGTCAGGACATATCAAGGCAGAATGTCCCAGACTCAAGAAACCTGAATTCAGAAAGAAAGAAAGCTCCAAAAAATTTAGGAAGTATAAGAAGAAGGCTATAGCAGCAGCATGGAGCAACAGAAGCAACTCAGACAGTGAGTCAAGCTCAACCAGTGATGAGGAAGAAGCCAAATTGGCCTTCATGGCAAATACCGAAGAAAAGGTAACCTCTGACTCATCCTTTGATTCTTATAATGGTTCAGATTCCGATAATCTATAAGAAGCCTTCAACGAATTATACAGTAAATATAGAGAAGTAACCAAACTATTAAAAGTAAGTAAAAAAAATAATGTTTGTCTAGAAAACACAAACTCAGATCTAAAATCAAAAAATGAACAATTAGAAAGCTAAATAACTGAACTTAAAAGGAGAAATGAACTGTTATGTGAAGATCTAAAAGCTAAGAATGAATAAATAATTAAATTAGAAAAACAAGCAAGCTCAGATGAACTGAAAACTGAAATTAAAACACTAACAGATGAAAATATATTATTATCTAGCACATTAGAATAATTCACTAATGGTAAAAACTCCCTAATATTAAAAGGTGCTAGAAGATTAGGTAAGAAGAAAAATGGATTAGGATATACACCCCCTGATAATGAAGAACAATAATATATCCTAAAACATACCCGACTCCAAATTTGTACCTGAACAAGACATAACATACAAAGAAAACTTTAAATATATAGAAAAAGTAACTAAAACTATCCTGTTGCAGTCACTGTAACAAATTAGGACATATTATAACTACATGTCCAACTAACATAAGAAATGGATAATAAAAAGGGAAACCGGTGATACTAATCAATCAGGACCCAAAGAACTTGGTACCTAAAACTTAATGTTTTCATTTCAGGGCAATCTTCGAGCATCCAAATGGTATCTGGACAGTGGGTGCTCAAGGCACATGTCAGAAAATCGGAAGCTATTCACTCATCTCCAAGCTGAAGAAGGAACAGTTACCTATGGAGACAATGGAAAAGGAACAGTCATAGGCAGTGGTTCTGTGAGCAACAAAGGGAAAATAATTATTGAGGATGTACTGTGTGTCAAGGGGTTGAAGCATAACCTCATAAGCATCAGCCAGCTTTGTGACAAAGGTCATCAAATTAAGTTCCAAGAGTCTAAGTGTAGTATCTTGAAGGATGGAGTAGTAATATTTGAAGCCAACAAAGAAAAGAACCTGTATGTGCTTTATCTTGAAGATCTCAAGGATCAAGATATTTGCTTAGCTATCAACAAAGAGCAGTCAACTGAGCTGTGGCACAGAAGACTGGGTCATTGCAGTTTGGATGGCATGAACAAGCTTATAAAGAGAGGTCTTGTTATAGGTCTGCCAAAGGTCAGCACTAAAATGAATGGCATCTGCAAACCTTGTGCAAAAGGGAAGCACACCAAGAGTTCCTTCAAGTCAAAGACTGTGGTAACCACCTCTAAACCCTTAGAATGCCTACACATGGATTTATTTGGGCCAATGAGAACCACTAGTCTAGGAGGAAAGAATTTTGGGTTTGTTATTGTAGATGATTATTCCAGATTCACATGGGTTTCCTTCTTGGAGCATAAAGATGATACATTTGATAGCTTCGTTAGTTTCAGCAGAAAAATGCAGAAAGACAAGAAGTTTTGCATTGTAGGAATCCGGTCAGATCATGGAGGAGAGTTCCAAAATGAAAAATTTGCAAAATTCTGTGATGACCAAGGGATTGAGCATAACTTCTCAACGCCAAGGACACCACAGCAGAATGGAGTTGCTGAAAGAAAGAATAGAATCTTATTGGATATGGCTAGGACAATGTTGTCAGAATATAACTTACCAAGGTATTTTTGGGCTGAAGCAGTAAACACAGCAAGCTACATCATTAATAGAGTAATGATCAGACCAATATTGAAGAAAACTGCATATGAGTTGTTTAAAGGGAAGAAACCGAAGATCAGTCACTTCAGAACTTTTGGATGTCCATGCTTCATCCACAACAATGGCAAAAGAGACATTGGTAAGTTGGATGCCAAATCAGATGAAAGCATCTTCATGGGGTATGCTTCTAAACCCAAAGACTATAGAGTATTTAATAAGTGAACACTATTGATAGAGCAATCTGTGCACATTATCTTTGATGAAACTAGCCCTTCCTTAAGAAAGGAAGAAGACAGTGACATTGATGATGCAGATGATTTTTCTAAGAAATTAAAGAACACATCAATTGAGGACAAGGAAGATCCACCTCTGGAAGACCTACAACAAGTAGATATTGAACATGAAAATCTTCCAAAGGAATGGAGATACAAGAAGGATCACCCACCTAAGAACATCATTAGTGATCCAACTGTAGGGGTAAGAACAAGAAGTAATGTAATCCCTTGTGACTACTTAGCTTTTGTTTCTCAAATAGAGCCTAGGATAGTCAATGAAGCTCTTACCGATGAATCTTGGATTTTAACCATGAAAATGAACTGAATCAGTTCAAGAGAAACCAGGTATGGTCACTTGTTCCTAGACCATCAGATCATCCAGTTATTGGCACCAAATGGGTGTTCAGAAATAAATTGGATGAAACTAGTGTGATCTTAAGAAACAAGGCCAGATTGGTAGCTCAAAGCTATTCCCAAGAGGAAGGCATTAATTTCGATGAAACCTATGCTCTTGTATCTAGACTTGAGGCTATTAGGATTTTACTTGCATATGCATCTGCTCTATATTTAAAGCTATTTCAAATGGATGTTAAATCCTCATTTTTAAATGGTTTTATTAAGGAGGAAGTGTATGTTGAACAGCCTCCAGGTTTTGATGATATAGAATTTCCAAATCATATTTTTAAACTTCACAAGGCATTATATGATTTAAAGCAAGCACCAAGAGCCTGGTATGAAAGGCTTAGCTCTTTTTATTAAACCATGGTTTCACTAGAGGACAAGTAGATAGCACTTTATTTATAAAGTCAAAAGTCAAGCACATACTAGTTGTACAGATTTATGTAGATGACATAATTTTTGGATCTACTGATGAGTCTCTTTGCAAGTACTTTGAAAAGCTCGTGCAGGGAGAATTTGAAATGAGCATGATGGGGGAGTTGAACTACTTCCTTGGATTACAAATCAAGCAAGGAGGAGATGGAACCCACATCTGTCAAGCTAAATACACCAAGGAGCTCCTGAAAAAATTTGGATTCGAAAATTCCAAACCACTGTCAACACCAATGAGCACATCAACAAGAATGGACAGTGATAAAGATGGTAAGAAGGTAGATCAGAAGATCTACGGAGGTATGATAGGTTCTTTACTTTACTTAACTGCCAGCAAACTTGATATACTAATTAGTGTACACATGTGTGATAGATATCAAGCAGATCCTAGAGAATCTCATTTAATTAGTGTTAAAAGAACTTTCAGATACTTGTCTAGAACTCATGATCTAGGTATTTGGTATCCAAAATCATGTGAAATAAACTTAGTAGGGTACTCTGATGCTGACTATGCTGGATGCAAATTAGATAGAAAAAGCACCAGTGATTGTTGTCAATTCCTTGCAGGGTGTCTGATATCCTGGTCCTCCAAGAAGCAAAATTCAGTAGCACTCTCAACAGCTGAAGCTGAGTACGTGGCTGCTGGAAGTTGCTGTACACAACTCCTATGGATAAAGCAACAGCTTGAGGACTATGGAATGCACATCAAGTCAATCCCACTATTGTGTGACAACACTAGTGCCATAAACCTAACCAAGAACCCAGTACAGCACTCAAGAACCAAACACATTGAGGTTAGATATCATTTTATTCATGATCATGTAGCTAATGGTAATATAGATATTTCATTCATAGACACAAATAATCAGTTAGCAGATATCTTCACAAAAGCCTTGCCCGAAGAAAGATTTACATCTCTCAGAAGGGAATTAGGTATGTGTAAATTGTGAAAGAATTATCTGTTAAAACTGAGATAGCAAATTTCAGAGCTCAAATTATTTATTCTCCTTAAATTTAAGTAAATATCTAGTCTATCTAAGAAAAAATTCCTATCGGCTCTCCATTTTGTAAATGTTTATTCTTTCGAACAGGAGTTTTGTCTTTTTCCGCCATAAAGCTCAACCCTTTTTTCGAAAAAGGGATTTTATCCTTTATTTCATATTCTACAATCTATGTGGAAACGATTCCTCTTCCTTCTATCTCCTTAGTCCTCCTGCCTGAGGCGATAACCCATCAACCCCGGCATCGACTTTCCTCAGATTCGAAGCCTTCAACCTCTCCCGCCAGAAATTTCTTGAGGGGTTCTTCCTCAATCACCCTTCCTGTCCTCCAGAACCTTTCCCTATTAGATTTCATGGCCTCTACAGCTGTTTCCGGCACCGTTGGGGGCTACGGAGCTACGTTCCTCACAGCAGAGTAGCAAAGTAGGTTCGCGTCCATTAAGGCAAAGGTCTGTGGTAACAAGGTAGTGGATTTGGCAAACTTGGAGAAAAATGGCATGAGCAGTTTGGTTGAAGCTCTACAAAGGCTGAAATGGACAAAGATCGCAACCCTATCTGAAGTAAGTTATCCGGATTTGGTTAAAGCTTTTTATGTGTGCTTGAAGACTGAGGCGGATGGGACCCTGACTTCCTTGGTCAAGGGTACCCAGATTAGAATCTCTAGACACCTTTTGGCAACTCTGTTTGACGTTTCTACCACCGGTCACAGTGGCGTCCACTCAGAGGACACTAATATCAAGGGTTTAGGGATTATTGGTCTGGAGTATAGGTTGAAGGATGGGAAGCTGGATATTAACTAGCTTAGTGCTTTCAATAGATTGCTGCACTTCATTATTTGTCAGATTATTGTGCCTAAAAGTGCATCGTTTTCAACCTATGCAAGGGCAGACTCAGACCTGATGTACTGGGCTATCCAGAATCAGGAAATTAATACAGTTGAGTTGATAATTGAAAGGATGAAGTTTGCCAGCTCTCAATTGTGGGACACCAAGAGCAAGTTGAATATCTCACTACCTTATGCCCATCTCTTGACAAGAATTTTCCAGCACTTTGGGATTACCACAGTTGGTGATGTGTCTGAGAAAATGGGCCAATCCATTAGGTCCAGAAATTTGAAGAAGAGTGGTTTTCACTAGTTAATGGTATCTGGTCAAAGGTTGGCACAGTTGAGGGTGAAGCCATCGTTAGTGAAGCCCAAGAGGATCTAGAACCAGCACCAGCAGTAGCAGAGTCACCAGCAGTTCTAGCAGCAGTACCATCAGCAACAGAGGAAGAAGCAAGTAGAAGAATCGAGGCCATTCCTCCTGAGTACATTGAGCCCTTTGGGCAATCTTCAGAGGATCCTCCTCCTTCTTCCCAAGTAGGCTCTCTACTTAGGGAGGTACTAGACTCCATTTCTCAGGGGGAGCCAGTTGCAAGTGATCAACATGAAAGGGTCATGGAAGAAGCTCCAGGCCGGCAGGAGCAAGTTTCAGCACAAGTCGATTCTGTTTTGGTAGATGCTCCCATTCAGGGGGAGCAAGGAAGAATTGTGGAAGAGGCTCCTATTCAGGGGGAGCAAGGTATTGAGAAGGAAGCAGTATCTCATGGGGCACATACTGAACATGCTCCTGTAAATGAAGGGCATAATGAAGTTCCAATAGAGGTCGAGGAGCAAGTGGAAAGGAGAAGCCTAAGCAAGAAAATTGCTCACAGAAGGCAGAAGAAAATTCTAAAGAAGGTGCACTTGAAACCTATCTTGAAGAGATTGGATGATCAAGGTGAAGTCTTGATGTAAGGCCCTCGAATTTTATTGCATTATTGTATTGCATGTAAATAATTCATGTTGTGTATGTACGTATGTAACTATTTACGCAAGTACTAGTAGTATACTATTGCATGCATGTGTATAAACTAGAAGTAAATAGTGTATGAATGGTATGATGGTAGTGTGTACATGACAACGTATACATATGGCATGTATATAGGTGTAAGTTGTGCATGGTTTCTGCATGTTTTAGAGTTCTGGCAAAAGGCCAGATTGGCGTCAATATCAATGGATGCTTGTGTTGTGGAGGCGTCAACCCTATGGACGCCAACACTAAGTCCAGCGTCCAGCGATGTGGACGCAAACTTCTCTGACCTGCATGCGTTGCAGAGCCCAGAATTTCGGGAGCAAGCTAGCTCACCCATTGGGGAGCTGTCTCCAACGGTCTGATGGCCCTCTTGTCCGACCTGCGTGAGAGGAGAGCTCCTCACCTCTATATACAAACCCCTTTTGCAACTAGAAAACCCCTCTTTGGCTCTTTGCAAAGAGAAGAAGAAGAAACCCTAGTTCTGTGAGAAAGACCTGGTTTTGCAAGCTTAGATCCGGGGATTTGGAGCTACATCCGGCCATCTACAACGACTGGGAGACAACTGGAGCATCAAGGAAGGCTTCCCCGACTTCTCCTTGGTGTCTACATCAGTCAAGAACCCGGAGGAAGGTGTCATTGGAGGCTTCTTGGGACTGCCCAAGGAGAGCTTCACCGCCACCTTTGATCCCTTTGGAGTATTTTTCAGAGGCAACTACCCTACCCATAACGTCCATGTATGTGTCTAGGATGGTTTTACTATTTTTATGTATTTTCCCTCGTGTCCTAGACCCCCAAATTCACCCCATCTTTGGATCTCGGGTCTGTATTCTGCACAGACCTGACATTAACGGCAATATCCCTTGCCGCTAAGATCATGCTTAGCGTCCAGCGATTATGCCGTTGACATTGAATTAGCGGCCACAGCTTGCCGCTAAGTTCATCTGAGCAAAACATCAAGCTGTTCTGCCCTTCTATATGACTAATTTCGATATGTTTCACGATGAGGATATAATGTAATTTCTTATGTGCTATGTATACTAGCTAATGTGATGGATGGGAATGTGAATGTACTCTTATTTCGTGGATGGTAGAGCTTATTAACATATTTGAAAGCATGTGGAAGAATGTTCATGTGTATGTCCTCACCATTATCCTGATAATCCGTGCTAAAATCATGTTGCCTTAATTTTGTTAGACCAAGTATATACCACCCTGTTTGTGCTCTGAATTTCTGGAATTTTCCATGCTTATATGATTTATTGAATTTTCTGTTTTGGAAAATAGAAATCATGCGTAGGTCACGATAAATCTTCCGTAAATTGTGTATTGCCCAATAAGTTTGGGAATAAATCATGTGGCTCTATGCATGCTAGGGCTCAGATAGTGGGTTGTAAAACTTGTGATTGTTATTCAACTCCATGTTAACTTAAATTGTGAATAGCATGTGAATTTGATGTCAGATTTTCTGTAATTACGTTTTAGGTTAGAAAAATCTGAAAATTTGCATGTAGGATCCTAAACCCGAAATTAGCCTGTGGTTAAAATTTCAGGTCATTTAGACCAGTATATGATGCAATATGAATTTTCCATGTAAAAATATGAAACTAATGCATGCCTTCGTAAAATGATTTGATTTTGTATATAGCAACCTGATTAGTGAATTTTCCTGAGTGCTAAATTTCTGTAATTGTAGTGCCATGTTAGGAAAAATAGAGAAGTGTGCATGTGAGTGTGAAAATGAATGAAATGGGAGTGACATGTGTAAACCTATGTGTTAAAATTGGTAAAAATGTGTAATGTGTAACTTGTGCCAAATGTGATACTGCTTCCGCAGAAGGCAGTGGAACCGTATCAGGGACAAGTCCCCCTGAGAAGGTTCAATGTGTAGTGACCCTAAGGGTATTAGGGAGAAATCCTGGAGGTGGAGAAGTACCACTGGTTAGGGTGGAGACTTGTTCTCCCGGTCTGCGCAGTCCAAGAGTCGCCATTGTATTGCCTAGATGGCGTCTATGTGATGTGATGTGTTGTGTCCTTCTTTGGTGGTTTAGACTATGTGTCATGGCACTAAATGTGTATGTGTTCATGTGAAAAATGTGAATGTGAACAATGTGTAAAAGTGCATGTGTAAAGTGTGAAATATGTGAATTTGAAATTGTGTAAAAATGTGAAACCAAAATGTGAGGATGTGAGTTTGTAATCCATGTTATGACAATCTGAAATCATGCTGAAACAGTAGCTTTACTATGTTATGATCATGTTTATGTATGCAAAATGCCTAGAATCCAGGCTAGGGATAATTGTTAAGCATATATAAACAACTTCCATACTTAATTATTCATATGTTGTGATTTAAATCGTTGTTGTAGCTCTCATGTGTTAGATTATGGTTGCTAAAGCATGTGAAACCAGCAAGTTTAAAGCATGTAAAATGGTTATGTATATGTGTAGGAACGTGTAGATTCCATGTTAGGTATGTTTCCTTTCATGCATGCTCGGAAATTTATGTTAATGGCTTTCATGTCATAGTTGGTTAAAGGTAGAATTTCTATGTGAGGAATGAATAGAAAGCATGTGATATTTTAGGAAATCTGAAAGCATAGTCCATGTGTTTAAATTGTAGATTCACCATGATAGGTTGTAAAATTTAATGTCAAGCATGCTATATGTTGTGTCTTGTGAACGTGTATGTAGAACCTACTATGATATGTGCATGTACGGTATGTGTAGATATACTTGCTGAGTCTTTTAGACTCACTAATTGTTTCGGCGTACAGGTGTAGTTGGTGACGAGACACTAGTGGAGGAGACGTTGGAGACCGACTCCGAGCGCGGAGATTAGAGCGTTGCTAGAGTACTTGTGACTTTTTGTGATTTTCATAGTATGGAAATTGAACATTGTACTATCTTTATCATGGAAGAATGTATAAGTGTGGACATTTATGTATTTAATTTTCTGCAATTTGAATTATGTGGATCTTTAGTTCTTTAAATGTTATCAAATCATGTATGTTAAATGTGGATGATGAATGAATGAAGACAGTGGTTCTTTTACTTCCGCTACTCTGTTCTTATATTCACGTGTATCTCAGCTGAATGTCATTGTTGGGTAAATGTCCCACTGTGATGACGCTCGCTATACCGACGTGGGTTGGTATAACCGTACCGGTATAATGAGGGTCGTCACAGAGATTGGTATCATAGAACCGGTTGAGATTGAACATGAATATACCTAAGTCATCATCTTCATTACATGCTAAGTCTAGATAGGAATGTCCACATGTGTAGAATCGATTAATAATGAATGAAAAGTAGATAAAAAAATGGTTAGAAAACTTAGTAACCTAGCTCTAATGGTGGCTGAAATTTATTACAGCCATGGCTTCGAGAGGTAGGCATGGCGGAGCGCCGGCCCATGAGGACGAGCCACGATGTGATGAGCGGGCGGAGCAGCAGGCCCCAGCACCGCAAGGTCCTGTACTTCCCCCACCGCCGCCTGTGGACTATGGAGTATTCATGCAAGGTCTGGTGCAAGCCATGCAGATACAGGCTCATACCCAGGTAGCACTCCAGGCTTAGTTGGAGGCTCAGGTTAGACTAATAAAATGAATTATTAGCTTTTTTATTTGATTGTGCGATATTATGTTGATTATGTATTGATTGCTGTGATGTAGCAGGCTCAAGTACCAGCTCAGGACCATGGTCGACCTTCTACCATGGAGAGGTTCAAGAGGATGCTGCCACCCTCTTTTAACGGGGAGAGCGATCTGTTGTTGGCGGAAAGCTGGATGAGGGAGATAGAAAAGATCTTCCGAGTCATCAGGTGTGCAGATGAGGATAAGGTTACATTGGCCACCTACATGCTACAGGTATGCTTTAGTTTATATGCTGGTATGTTTGTTAAGCTAGATTTGTTTAGATGGTGCTTATGAGCGGTGTACTGCAGGAAAGAGCTGATGTATGGTGGGCTTCATTGCAACGTACCCGATTTGAGGACGGAGCTGTTGACGTTGCTTGGGACGAGTTCGTGAGGCTCTTTCAGGCCAAGTTCGTCCCCGAGCATGTGCAAGATCAGATGGAGCAGGAATTCCTATCTTTGGCTTAAGGCTCCATGACTGTGCTGGAATATGAGGCATGATTTTCTGAACTCTCTAAATATGCACCTCATATCGTGGCAGACGAGCACAAGAAGACAAAGAAGTTCGTGATGGGACTCAAACCATCACTGCGAATGAGACTCGTGGCATTTGACCACCGCACGTTGGATGAGGCCCTCAGTGCTGCTTGTAGACAGGAGGGAGAGATGGAGCAATACCTAGAAGAAAAGAAAGCTTCGCAGAAGAGGCCAGCAGCGACTTTCCAACGGCAAGACAAGAAGAAAGTAGTGTACCAGACACCGCAGCGATCTGTGGCAGTCGGCAGTTCTCAGGTACCCTCTGTATGTTCCCCTGGTGTGAAGAAAGAGTGTCCCCATTGTGGGAAGACACATGGTGGTACCGAATGTTGGATGATTACGGGCAAGTGCTTGAAGTGCGGAAGCAGCGACCACAAAATCAAGGATTGCCCAAGACTTCAGCAGGGAGTTCAGCACGGAGCGCCAGCCCCAGCGGTAGCGGCAGCAGCGCCAGCTACAGGAAGACCAGGTAGGCCTTGAGCCCCAGCTCGAGTGTTTGCTTTAGCTCGCGAGGACGCCGAGCAGGCGGAGCATGTCACCGAATGTACGATTTTACTCTTAGGTGTGCACGCTCGGGTTTTGTTTGATACGGGTGCTACTCACTCGTTCATTTCCGTGTGGTTCGCTAGGCAGTTAGCCCTAGAGTCAGGTATAGAGTCTGAGGATTTAGAGGTCCCTTTGTCTGTGCACACCCTGCGGGTACGGTATCGACTAGGAAGTGCATTCTGTCGTTACCTGTGTGCATTGAGGATAGAATCCTAGATGGGTGTTTCTTCTTGCTAAAGATGAAGGACTATGATGCTATTCTTGGTCTGGATTGGCTAGAGGAGCACTATGCGTTAGTGGATTGTCGCCGGAAGAGGATTGTTTTCTGCATTCCTGGTGAGGACGAGTTCTCTCATCCCTTGCCAAGGAACTTGGCGGGAAAGTTAGTCATCTCTGCCATGAAGGCGATGCGCATGGTGAACAAGGGTTGTGACGCTTTTCTTGCCAGCGTGGTATTAGTGCCAGAAGCTGATGAGTCACCTACTCTTGCAGAGATTGAGGTAGTGCAGGATTTTCCAGACGTCTTTCCTAATGATTTGTCTGGCCTGCCACCGGATAGAGAGATAGAGTTTACCATAGAGTTGCTACCGGGCACCTATCCTATCTCGAAGGCTCCATATCGGATGGCACCTGCGGAGTTAGCCAAGTTGAGGAGGCAATTGCAAGAGTTGCTAGATAAGGGATTTATTCGCCCTAGTGTTTCCCCTTGGGGAGCACCTGTATTATTCGTCAAGAAGAAGGACGGGTCACTTAGGTTATGCATTGACTATAGGAAGTTGAACCAAGTGACTGTGAAGAACAGGTATCCCTTACCTCGTATTGATGATTTGTTTGACCAGTTGCGGGAGGCATCAGTCTTTTCTAAGATTGACTTGCGATCTGGTTATCATCAGTTGAGGATTCGGAGTGAGGATGTGTCCAAGACGGCGTTTAGAACCCGTTATGAACATTATGAGTTTTTGGTCCTTCCTTTCGGATTGACCAATGCCCCTGCAGCGTTCATGGATCTCATGAATAGGGTTTTTAGGCCTTATCTAGATAGCTTTGTCATAGTGTTTATTGATGATGTGCTGGTATACTCTCCGGATGAGGCCACGCACCGTCAGCATTTGAGGTTAGTGTTAGAGGTTCTTCGTGAGCACAAGTTGTACACTAAGTTCAGCAAGTGCGATTTTTTGTTGCGCGAGGTTCATTTCCTCGGGCATGTTATCTTCGGTGCTGGTATAGCAGTGGATCCAGCAACGGTCCAGGCAGTTATGGATTGGGAGGTTCCCAAGACCCCTTCGGAGATTCGTAATTTTATTGGTTTAGCTGGCTACTATCGGCGATTTATTGAGGGATTTTCATCCATCGCCGCCCCTTTGACTCAGCTTACCAGAAAGGGGGTGAAGTTTGTTTGGTCTGAGAAGTGTGAGAGTAGTTTTCAATTATTGAAGACTAAGCTCACGACAGCCCCGGTGTTAGTCTTACTGAGCGGTGTAGAGGGTTTTGCTATCTACACGGATGCGTCTCGGATTGGGTTAGGCTATGTGCTAATGCAGCAGGAAAGGGTAGTGGCTTATGCTTCTCGCCAGTTGAAGGAGCATGAGAGGAACTATTCGACTCATGACTTGGAGCTCGCAGCAGTGGTTCATGCACTAAAGATCTGGAGGCACTATCTTTATGGTTTCAGATTTGAGGTGTTGACCGACCGCAAGAGCTTGAAGTATCTTTTCTCCCAAAAGGAATTAAACCTGAGGCAGAGGAGATGGATTGAGTTTTTGAAGGACTATGACTTTGACCTTCAGTATCACCCTGGAAAAGCGAATGTTGTAGCGGATGCACTGAGTAGAAAGAGGCCATCTCTCCAGCAGGATTGGAAGATGTTGGAAGATGCGGCTTGCGCGTTGACTGAGTTAGAGCCATCGCTATGTCAGGCTTTTGTAGCTCAGTTATCTCTTAGGTCCTTGGTTTTGGATGAGGTGATCGAGCAACAGGGAGCCGACCCTAGACTCTTAGAGTTAGTGGGCAAGGCGGGCATTGCTCGTGATGACGACGGTGTGATTAGATTTCAGCACCGTGTTTGTGTCCCCGATTTAGTAGATGTCCGTGAGCATGTGTTAGCGGAGGCTCACAGATCGCGATTCTCTATTCATCCAGGTAACACAAAGATGTATCAGGATTTGAAGAGATCATTTTGGTGGTCCGGCATGAAGAAGGACGTAGCGGATTATGTATCCCGGTGTTTAGTATGCCAGCAAGTGAAGGCCGAGCGACAGCGACCATCCGGCCTTATGCAAAGGATGGACATCCTAGTGTGGAAATGGGAAGCTGTCACATGGACTTTGTTTCGGGTTTGCCTCGATCTAGAAGGGGCAATGACTTGATTTGGGTAGTTGTAGATAGATTCTCGAAGACTGCTCATTTCTTGCCTATGAAGAAGAAGCAGTCAGTAGAGAGTTTAGCTAGATTGTATGTTAGTAGTGTCATTAGATTGCATGGTGTGCCGAAGTCGATCATTTCGGATCGAGATCCGAGATTTACTTCGAGGTTGTGGAAGGGTCTTCAGGATGCTTTAGGTTCGGAGCTGAAGCTCAGTTCGGCGTTTCATCCCCAGACTGATGGACAGTCCGTGAGGACTATCCAGAGGCTCGAGGATATGTTGAGAGCATGTGTTTTTGATTGGAAGGATGATTGGGAGCGTCATTTACCTCTAGTGGAGTTCGCATACAACAACAGCTTTCATGCGAGTATTGGTATGGCTCCATTTGAGGCATTGTATGGTAGGCCCTGCAGATCTCCATTATGTTGGGAGGAGACCGGTGATAGGCAGCTGATCGGTCCGGAGTTAGTTCAGGAGACTTCAGATAAGGTCCAGCTTATCAGGAAGAGGCTTGTTGCGGCTCAGGATAGGCAGAAGAGCTATGCCGACAATAGGAGGAAGGATCTTGAGTTCGAGGTTGGCGATCATGTCTTCTTGAAGATATCGCCTACTCGAGGTGTTGTCAGATTTGGCAGGCATAGTAAGTTGAGCCCTAGGTTCATTGGCCCATATGAGATTCTCAGACGTTTGGGCAGCGTGGCATATGAGCCAGCATTACCCCCAGCTTTTGCTAGTGTTCATCCTATATTCCACGTATCTATGCTCAGGAAGTATGTTCGAGATCCATCTCATGTGATTAGTCATGAGCCAGTGGAGATTCAGCCAGATCTGTCGTATGTCGAGCAACCAGTAGCTATTCTTGACAGGAAGGTTCAGCATCTCCGGAACAAGAGTATTGCGTCGGTGAAAGTTCTCTGGCGAAACTTCTTGCGAGAGGAGGCTACTTGGGAGCTTGAGGATGCGATGAAGAAGAAGTATCCCCTTTTGTTTGAGTAGCATCGTTCTAACTTCGAGGACGAAGTTACTTTAAGGGGGAGAGGGTGTAAGGCCCTCGAATTTTATTGCATTATTGTATTGCATGTAAATAATTCATGTTGTGTATGTACGTATGTAACTATTTACGTAAGTACTAGTAGTATACTATTGCATGCATGTGTATAAACTAGAAGTAAATAGTGTATGAATGGTATGATAATAGTGTGTACATGACAACGTATACATATGGCATGTATATAGGTGTAAGTTGTGCATGGTTTCTGCATGTTTTAGAGTTCTGGTCGAAGGCCAGATTGGCGTCGATATCAATGGACGCTTGTGTTGTGTAGGCGTCAACCCTATGGACGCCAACACTAAGTCCAGCGTCCAGCGATGTGGACGCCAACTTCTCTGACCTGCATGCGTTGCAGAGCCCAGAATTCCGGGAGCAAGCTAGCTCACCCATTGGGGAGCTATCTCCAACGGTCTGATGGCCCTCTTGTCCTACCTGCGTGAGAGGAGAGCTCCTCTCCTCCATATACAAACCCCCTTTGCAACCAGAAAACCCCTCTTTGGCTCTTTGCAAAGAGAAGAAGAAGAAACCCTAGTTCTGTGAGAAAGACCTGATTTTGCAAGCTTAGATTCGGGGATTTGGAGCTACATCCGGCCATCTACAACGACGGGGAGACAACTGGAGCATCAGGGAAGGCTTCCCCGACTTCTCCTTGGTGTCTACATCAGTCAAGAACCCGGAGGAAGGTGTCATTGGAGGCTTCTTGGGACTGCCCAAGGAGAGCTTCACCGCTACCTTTGATCGCTTTGGAGTATTTTTCAGAGGCAAGTACCCTACCCATAACGTCCCTGTATGTGTCTAGGATGGTTTTACTATTTTTATGTATTTTCCCTCGTGTCCTAGACCCCCAAATTCACCCCATCTTTGGAGCTCGGGTCTGTATTCTGCACAGACCTGACATTAACGGCAATATCCCTTGCCGCTAAGATCATGCCTAGCGTCCAACGATTATGCCGTTGACATTGAATTAGCGGCCACAGCTTGCCACTAAGTTCATCTGAGCAGAACAGCAAGCTGTTCTGCCCTTCTATATGACTAATTTCGATATGTTTCACGATGAGGATATAATGTAATTTCTTATGTGCTATGTATACTAGCTAATGTGATGGATGGGAATGTGAATGTACTCTTATTTCGTGGATGGTAGAGCTTATTGACATATTTGAAAGTATGTGGAAGAATGTTCATGTGTATGTCCTCACCATTATCCTGATAATCCGTGCTAAAATCATGTTGCCTTAATTTTGTTAGACCAAGTATGTACCACCCTGTCTGTGCTCTGATTTCTGGAATTTTCCATGCTTATATGATTTATTGAATTTTCTGTTTTGGAAAATAGAAATCATGCATAGGTCACGATAAATCTTCCGTAAATTGTGTATTGCCCAATAAGTTTGGGAATAAATCATGTGGCTCTATGCATGCTAGGGCTCAGATAGTGGGTTGTAAAACTTGTGATTGTTATTCAACTCCATCCTAACTAAAATTGTGAATAGCATGTGAATTTGATGTCAGATTTTCTGTAATTACGTTTTAGGTTAGAAAAATCGGAAAATTTGCATGTGGGATCCCAAACCGGAAATTAGCCTGTGGTTAAAATTTCAGGTCATTTGGAATAGTATATGATTCAATATGAATTTTTCATGTAAAAATGTGAAACTAATGCATGCCTTCGTAAAATGATTTGATTTTGTATATAGCAACCTGATTAGTGAATTTTCCTAAGTGCTAAATTTCTGTGATTGTAGTGCCATGTTAGGAAAAATAGAGAGTGTGCATGTGAGTGAGAAATGAATGAAATGGAGTGACATGTGTAAACCTATGTGTTAAAATCGGTAAAAATGTGTAATGTGTAACTTGTGCCAAATGTGACACTGCTTCCGCAGAGGGCAGTGGAACCGTATCGGGAAAAGTCCCCCTGAGAAGGTTCAATGTGTAGTGACCCTATGGGCATTAGGGGGAAATCCTGGAGGTGGACAAGTACCACTGGTTAGGTGGAGACTTGTTCTCCCGGTCTGCGCAGTCCAAGAGTCGCCATTGTATTGCCTAGATGGCGTCTATGTGATGTGATGTGTTGTGTCCTTCTTTGGTGGTTTGGACTATGTGTCACGGCACTAAATGTGAATGTGTAAATATGAATGTGTAAATGTGTATGCGTTCATGTGAAAAATGTGAATGTGAACAATGTGTAAAAGTGTATGTGTAAAGTGTGAAATATGTGAATTTGAAATTTTGTAAAAATGTGAAACCAAAATGTGAGGATGTGAGTTTGTAATCCATGTTATGACAATCTGAAATCATGCTGAAACAGTAGCTTTACTATGCTATGATCATGTTTATGTATGCAAAATGCCTAGAATCCATGCTATGGATAATTGTTAAGCATATATAAACAACTTCCATACTTGATTGTTCATATGTTGTGATTTAAATCATTGTTGTAGCTCTCATGTGTTAGATTATGGTTGCTAAAGCATGTGAAACCAGCAAGTTTAAAGCATGTAAAACGGTTATGTATATGTGTAGCAACGTGTAGATTCCATGTTAGGTATGTTTCCTTTCATGCATGCTCGGAAATTTATGTTAATGGCTTTCATGTCCTAGTTGGTTAAAGGTAGAATTTCTATGTGAGGAATGAATAGAAAGCATGTGATTGGTGATTCTATTTTAGGAAATCTGAAAGCATAGTCCATGTGTTTAAATTGTAGATTTACCATGATAGGCTGTAAAATTTAATGTCAAGCATGCTATATGTTGTGTCTTGTGAACGTGTATGTAGAACCTACTATGATATGTGCATGTACGATATGTGTAGATATACTTGCTGAGTCTTTTAGACTCACTATTTGCTTCGGCGTACAGGTGTAGTTGGTGACGAGACACTAGTGGAGGAGACGTTGGAGACCGACTCCGAGTGCGGAGATTAGAGCATTGCTGAGAGTAGAGCATGTGACATTTTACTTGTGACATTTTGTGATTTTCATAGTATGGAAATTGAACATTGTACTATCTTTATCATGGAAAATGTATAAGTGTGGACATTTATGTATTTATTTTCAGCAATTTGAATTATATGGACCTTTAGTTCTTTAAATGTTATCAATCATGTATGTTAAATGTGGATGATGAATGAATGAAGACAGTGTTCTTTTACTTCCGCTACTCTGTTCTTATATTCACGTGTATCTCAGCTGAATGTCATTGTTGGGTAAATGTCCCACTGTGATGACGCTCGCCATACCGACGTGGGTTGGTTTAACCGTACCGATATAATGAGGGTCGTCACAGAGATTGGTATCAGAACCGTTGAGATTGCACATGAATATACCTAAGTCATCATCTTCATTACATGCTAAGTCTACATAAATGTCACATGTGTAGAATTGATTAATAATGAATGAAAAGTAGCTAAGAAAACGTTAGAAAACTTAGTAACCTAGCTCTAATGGTGGCTGAAATTTATTACAGCATGGCTTCGAGAGGTAGCGTGGCGGAGCGCCGGCCAGTGAGGACGAGTCGCGACGTGACGAGTGGGCGGAGCAGCAGGCCCCGGCACCGCAAGGTCCTGTACTTCCCCCACCGCCGCCTGTGGACTATGGAGTATTCATGCAAGGTCTGGTGCAAGCCATGCAGACGCAGGCTCATACCCAGGCAGCACTCCAGGCTCAGTTAGAGGCTCAGGTTAGACTAATAAAATGAATTATTAGCTATTTTATTTAATTGTGTGATATTATGTTGATTGTGTATTGTTTGCTGTGATGTAGCAGGCTCAAGTACCAGCTCAGGACCATGGTGAACTATCTACCATGGAGAGGTTCAAGAGGATGCTGCCACCCTCTTTTAAGGGGGAGAGAGATCCGTTGTTGGCAGAAAGCTAGATGAGGGAGATAGAAAAGATCTTCCGAGCCATCAGGTGTGCAGATGAGGATAAGGTTACATTGGCCACCTACATGCTACAGGTATGCTTTAGCTTATATGCTGGTATGTTTGTTAAGCTAGATTTGTTTAGATGGTGCTTATGAGCGGTGTACTGCAGGAAAGAGCTGATGTATGGTGGGCTTCATTGCAACGTACCCGATTTGAGGACGGAGCTGTTGACGTTGCTTGGGACGAGTTCGTGAGGCTCTTTCGGGCCAAGTTCGTCCCCGAGCATGTGCAAGATCAGATGGAGCAGGAATTCCTATCTTTGGCTCAAGGCTCCATGACTGTGCTGGAATATGAGGCATGATTTTCTGAACTCTCTAAATATGCACCTCATATCGTGGCAGACGAGCGTAGGAAGACAAAGAAGTTCGTGATGAGACTCAAGCCATCACTGTGAACGAGACTCGTGGCATTTGACCACCGCACGTTGGACGAGGCCCTTAGTGCTGCTTGTAGACAGGAGGGAGAGATAGAACAATACCTGGAAGAAAAGAAAGCTTCGCAGAAGAGGCCAGCAGCGACTTTCCAACGGCAAGACAAGAAGAAAGTAGTGTACCAGACACCGCGGCGATCCGTGGCAGTCGGCAGTTCTCAGGTACCCTCTGTACGTTCCCCTGGTGTGAAGAAAGAGTGTCCCCACTGTGGGAAGACACATGGTGGTACCGAATGTTGGATGATTACGGGCAAGTGCTTGAAGTGCGGAAGCAGCGACCACAAAATCAAGGATTGCCCAAGACTTCAGCAGGGAGTCCAGCGCGGAGCGCCAGCCCCAGCGGTAGCGGCAGCAGCGCCAGCTACAGAAAGACCAGGAAGGCCTTGAGCCCCAGCTCGAGTGTTTGCTTTAGCTCGCGAGGACGCCGAGCAGGCGGAGCATGTCACCGAAGGTACGGTTTTGCTTTTAGGTGTGCATGCTCGGGTTTTGTTTGATACGGGTGCTACTCACTCATTCATTTCCGAGCGATTCGCTAGACAGTTAGCCCTATAGTCAGGTATAGAGTCTGAGGATTTAGAGGTCCCTTTGTCTGTGCACACCGCTGCGGGTATGGTATCGACTAGGAAGTGCATTCCGTCGTTACCTGTGTGAATTGAGGATAGAATCCTAGATGGGTGTTTCTTCTTACTAAAGATGAAGGACTATGATGCTATTCTTGGTCTGGATTGGCTAGAGGAGCACTATGCGTTAGTGGATTGTCGCCGGAAGAGGATTGTTTTCCATATTCCTGGTGAGGACAAGTTCTCTCATCCCTTGCCAAGGAACTTGGCGGGAAAGTTAGTCATCTCTGCCATGAAGGCGATGCGCATGGTGAACAAGGGTTGTGACGCTTTTCTTGCCAGCGTGGTATTAGTGTCAGAAGCTGATGAGTCACCTACTCTTGCAGAGATTGAGGTAGTGCAGGATTTTCCAGAAATCTTTCCTGATGATTTGTCTGGTTTGCCACTGGATAGAGAGATAGAGTTTACCATAGAGTTGCTACCGGGCACCTCTCCTATCTCGAAGGCTCCATATTGGATGGCACCTGCGGAGTTAGCCGAGTTGAGGAGGCAGTTGCAAGAGTTTCTAGATAAGGGATTTATTCGCCCTAGTGTTTCCCCTTGGGGCACACCTGTATTATTCGTCAAGAAGAAGGATGGGTCACTATAGGAAGTTGAACCAAGTGACAGTGAAGAACAGGTATCCCTTACCTCGTGTTGATGATTTGTTTGACCAGTTGCAGGAGGCATCAGTCTTTTCTAAGATTGACTTGCGATCTGGTTATCATCAGTTGAGGATTCGGAGTGAGGATGTGTCTAAGACGGTGTTTAGAACCCGTTATGGACATTATGAGTTTTTGGTCCTTCCTTTCGGATTGACCAATGCCCCTGCAGCGTTCATGGATCTCATGAACAGGGTGATTAGGCCTTATCTAGATAGCTTTGTCGTAGTGTTTATTGATGATGTGCTGGTTTACTCTCTGGATGAGGCCACGCACCGTCAGCATTTGAGGTTAATGTTAGAGGTTCTTCGTGAGCACAAGTTGTACGCTAAGTTCAGCAAGTGCGATTTTTGGTTGCGCGAGGTTCATTTCATCGGGCATGTTATCTCCGGTGCTGGTGTAGCAGTGGATCCAGCAAAGGTCCAAGCAGTTATGGATTGGGAGGTTCCCAAGACCCCTTCAGAGATTCGTAGTTTTATTAGTTTAGCCGGTTACTATCGGCGATTTATTGAGGGATTTTCATCCATCGCCGCCCCTTTGACTCAGCTTACTAGAAAGGGGGTGAAGTTTGTTTGGTCTGAGAAGTGTGAGAGTAGTTTTCCATTATTGAAGACTAAGCTCACGACAGCCCCAGTGTTAGTCTTACCGAGTGGTGTAGAGGGTTTCGCTATCTACACGGATGCGTCTCGGATTGGGTTAGGCTGTGTGCTAATGTAGCAGGAAAGGGTAGTGGCTTATGCTTCTTGTCAGTTGAAGGAGCATGAGAGGAACTATCCGACTCATGACTTGGAGCTCGCAGCAGTGGTTCATGCACTAAAGATTTAGAGGCACTATCTTTATGGTGTCAGATTTGAGATGTTTACTGACCACAAGAGATTGAAGTATCTTTTCTCCCAAAAGGAATTAAACCTGAGGCAGAGGAGATGGATTGAGTTCTTGAAGGACTATGACTTCGACCTTCAGTATCACCCTGGAAAAGCGAATGTTGTAGCGGATGCACTGAGTAGAAAGAGGCCATCTCTCCAATAGGATTGGAAGATGTTGGAAGATGCGGCTTGCGCATTGACTGAGTTAGAGCCATCGCTATGTCAGGCTTTTGTAGCTTAGTTATCTCTTAGGTCCTCGGTTTTGGATGAGGTAATCGAGCAACAGGGAGACGACCCTAGACTCTTAGATTTAGTGGGCAAGGCGGGCATTGCTCGTGATGACGACGGTGTGATTAGATTTCAGCACCGTGTTTGTGTCCCCGATTTAGTAATGTCCATGAGCATGTGTTAGCGGAGGCTCACAGATCGCGATTCTCTATTCATCCGGGTAACACGAAGATGTATCAGGATTTAAAGAGATCATTTTGGTGGTCCGGCATGAAGAAGGACGTAGCGGATTATGTATTCCGATGTTTAGTATGCCAGCAAGTGAAGGCCGAGCGATAGCGACCATCCGGCCTTATGCAAAGGATGGACATCCCAGTGTGGAAATGGGAAGCTGTCACGATGGACTTTGTTTCGGGTTTGCCTCGATTTAGAAGGGGCAATGACTCGATTTGGGTAGTTGTAGATAGATTCTTGAAGACTGCTCATTTCTTGCCTATGAAGAAGAAGCAGTCAGTAGAGAGTTTAGCTAGATTGTATGTTAGTAGTGTCATTAGATTGCATGGTGTGCCGAAGTCGATCATTTTGGATCGAGATCCGAGATTTACTTTGAGGTTGTGGAAGGGTCTTCAGGATGCTTTAGGTTCAGATCTGAAGCTCAGTTCGGCGTTTCATCCCCAGACTGATGGACAGTCCGAGAGGACTATCTAGACGCTCGAGGATATGTTGAGAGCATGTGTTTTGGATTGGAAGGATGATTGGGAGCGTCATTTACCTCTAGTGGAGTTCGCATACAACAACAGCTTTCATGCAAGTATTGGTATGGCTCCATTTGAGGCGTTGTATGGTAGGCCCTGTAGATCTCCATTATGTTAGGAGGAGACTAGAGATAGGCAGCTGATCGGTCCGGAGTTAGTTCAGGAGACTTCGGATAAGGTCCATCTTATCAGGAAGAGGCTAGTTGCGGCTCAGGATAGGCAGAAGAGCTATGCCGACAACAGGAGGAAGGATCTTGAGTTCGAGGTTGGTGATCATGTCTTTTTGAAGATATCGCCTACTCGAGGTGTTGTCAGATTTGGCAGGCATAGTAAGTTGAGCCCTAGGTTCATTGGCCCATATGAGATTCTCAGACGTTTGGGCAGCGTGGCATATGAGCTAGCATTACCCCCAGCTTTTGCTAGTGTTCATCCTATATTCCACGTATATATGCTCAGGAAGTATGTCCGAGATCCATCTCATGCGATTAGTCATGAGCCAGTGGAGATTCAGCCAGATCTGTCGTATGTCGAGCAACCAGTAGCTATTCTTGACCGGAAGGTTCAGCATCTTCGGAACAAGAGTATTGCGTCGGTGAAAGTTCTCTGGCGGAACTTCTCGCGAGAGGAGGCTACTTGGGAGCTTGAGGATGCGATGAAGAAGAAGTATCCCCTTTTGTTTGAGTAGCGTCGTTCTAACTTCGAGGACGAAGTTACTTTAAGGGGGAGAGGGTGTAAGGCCCTCGAATTTTATTGCATTATTGCATTGCATGTAAATAATTCATGTTGTGTATGTACGTATGTAACTATTTACGTAAGTTCTAGTAGTATACTATTGCATGCATGTGTATAAACTAGAAGTAAATAGTGTATGAATGGTATGATGGTAGTGTGTACATGACAACGTATACATATGGCATGTATATAGGTGTAAGTTGTGCATGGTTTCTGCATGTTTTAGAGTTTTGGCCAAAGGCCAGATTGGCGTCAATATCAATGGACGCTTGTGTTGTGTAGGCGTCAACCCTATGGACGCCAACACTAAGTCCAGCGTCCAGTGATGTGGACGCCAACTTCTCTGACCTGCATGCGTTGCAGAGCCCAGAATTCCAGGAGCAAGCTAGCTCACCCATTGGGGAGCTGTCTCCAACGGTCTGATGGCCCTCTTGTCCGACCTGCGTGAGAGGAGAGCTCCTCTCCTCTATATACAAACCCCCTTTGCAACCAGAAAACCCCTCTTTAGCTCTTTGCAAAGAGAAGAAGAAGAAACCCTAGTTCTGTGAGAAAGACCTGGTTTTGCAAGCTTAGATCCGGGGATTTGGAGCTACATCCGGCCATCTACAACGACTGGGAGACAGCTGGAGCATCAAGGAAGTCTTCCCCGACTTCTCCTTGGTGTCTACATCAGTCAAGAACTCGGAGGAAGGTGTCATTGGAGGCTTCTTGGGACTACCCAAGGAGAGCTTCACCGCCACCTTTGATCCCTTTGGAGTATTTTTCAGAGGCAAGTACCCTACCCATAACGTCCCTGTATGTGTCTAGGATGGTTTTACTATTTTTATGTATTTTCCCTCGTGTCCTAGACCCCCAAATTCACCCCATCTTTGGAGCTCGGGTCTGTATTCTGCACAGACCTGACATTAACGGCAATATCCCTTGCCGCTATGATCTTGCTTAGCGTCCAGCGATTATGCCGTTGACATTGAATTAGCGGCCACAGCTTGCCGCTAAGTTCATATGCGCAGAACAGCAAGCTGTTCTGCCCTTCTATATGACTAATTTCGATATGTTTCACGATGAGGATATAATGTAATTTCTTATGTGCTATGTATACTAGCTAATGTGATGGATGGGAATGTGAATGTACTCTTATTTCGTGGATGGTAGAGCTTATTGACATATTTGAAAGCATGTGGAAGAATGTTCATGTGTATGTCCGCACCATTGTCCTGATAATCCGTCCTAAAATCATGTTGCCTTAATTTTGTTAGACCAGTATGTACCACCCTGTCTGTGCTCTGAATTTCTGGAATTTTCCATGCTTATATGATTTATTGAATTTTCTATTTTGGAAAATAGAAATCATGCGTAGGTCACGATAAATCTTCCGTAAATTGTGTATTGCCCAATAAGTTCGGGAATAAATCATGTGGCTCTATGCATGATAGGGCTCAGATAGTGGGTTGTAAGACTTGTGATTGTTATTCAACTCCATGCTAACTTAAATTGTGAATAGCATGTGAATTTGATGTCAGATTTTCTGTAATTACATTTTAGGTTAGAAAAATCTGAAAATTTGAATGTGGGATTCTAAACCCGAAATTAGCCTGTGGTTAAAATTTCAGGTCATTTGGACGAGTATATGATGCAATATGAATTTTCCATGTAAAAATTTGAAACTAATGCATGCCTTCGTAAAATGATTTGATTTTGTATATAGCAACCTGATTAGTGAATTTTCCTGAGTGCTAAATTTCTGTAATTGTAGTGCCATGTTAGGAAAAATAGAGAAGTGTGCATGTGAGTGAGAAAATGAATGAAATGGGAGTGACATGTGTAAACCTATGTGTTAAAATCGGTAAAAATGTGTAATGTGTAACTTGTGCCAAATGTGACACTGCTTCCGCAGAGGGCAGTGGAACCATATCAGGGAAAAGTCCCCCTGAGAAGGTTCAATGTGTAGTGACCCTAAGGGCATTAGGGGGAAATCCTGGAGGCGGACAAGTACCACTAGTTAGGGTGGAGACTTGTTCTCCCGGTCTGCGCAGTCCAAGAGTCGCCATTGTATTGCCTAGATGGCGTCTATGTGATGTGATGTGTTGTGTCCTTCTTTGGTGGTTTGGACTATGTGTCACGGCACTAAATGTGAATGTGTAAATGTGAATGTGTAAATGTGTATGTGTTCATGTGAAAAATGTGAATGTGAACAATGTGTAAAAGTGCATGTGTAAAGTGTGAAATATGCGAATTTGAAATTGTGTAAAAATGTGAAACCAAAATGTGAGGATGTGAGTTTGTAATCCATGTTATGACAATCTTAAATCATGCTGAAACAGTAGCTTTACTGTGTTATGATCATGTTTATGTATGCAAAATGCCTAGAATCCATGCTTGGGATATTTGTTAAGCATATATAAACATTCCATACTTGATTTTTCATATGTTGTGATTTAAATCGTTGTTGTAGCTCTCATGTGTTAGATTATGGTTGCTAAAGCATGTGAAACCAGCAAGTTTAAAGCATGTAAAATGGTTATGTATATGTGTAGGAACGTGTAGATTCCATGTTAGGTATGCTTCCTTTCATGCATGCTCGGAAATTTATGTTAATGGCTTTCATATCTTAGTTGGTTAAAGGTAGAATTTCTATGTGAGGAATGAATAGAAAGCATGTGATAGGTGATTCTATTTTAGGAAATCTGAAAGCATAGTCCATGTGTTTAAATTGTAGATTCACCATGATAGGTTGTAAAATTTAATGTCAAGCATGCTATATGTTGTGTCTTGTGAACGTATATGTAGAACCTACTATGATATGTGCATGTACGGTATGTGTAGAATTACTTGCTGAGTCTTTTAGACTCACTACTTGCTTCGGCATACAGGTGTAGTTGGTGACGAGACACTAGTGGAGGAGACGTTGGAGATCGACTCCGAGCGCGGAGATTAGAGCGTTGCTGGAGTACTTGTGACTTTTGTGATTTTCATAGTATGGAAATTGAACATTGTACTATCTTTATCATGGAAGAATGTATAAGTGTGGACATTTATGTATTTAATTTTCAGCAATTTGAATTATGTGGACCTTTAGTTCTTTAAATGTTATCAAATCATGTATGTTAAATGTGGATGATGAATGAATGAAGACAGTGGTTCTTTTACTTCCGCTACTCTGTTCTTATATTCACGTGTATCTCAGCTGAATGTCATTGTTGGGTAAATGTCCCACTGTGATGACGCTCGCTATACCGACGTGGGTTGGTATAACCGTACCAGTATAATGAGGGTCGTCGCACTTGACCTCAGTGTAGTCAGTTGTGAGTTATGTCATTGTGCGCCAGGAATCAATGTCAAATGACATTTCTCAAATAAATAATGCCATGAAGTGGTTCAAAAAGGAACTGAGCTCTATGAAGGTGATGGTGTCTGAGTTTTTGAAGGCAGTAGGACCCAAAGATCCTACTCCTCAAGAGTGTGAGCCTTCAGGGCAAAGTGAAGGTAATGCAGGGCCATCCGGGCCAATTGATATTGATCTTGTGAAGCTGCCATCAGGGCCTTCAGTTCATGCTCCAGCAGGGCCATCAGGGCCAAGTATTGCAGTTCAGCCTTCTGAAAATATGCCTATTGAAGATTCTGATATCAGTCAGGGGTCTGGGCCATCTGGACCGGGAGAGGAGATTCTTATTCCAGTGGAATCTGTAGCTGAAAGAGCTGAATAGGCTGTAGCTCCTGAGCCCCCTGCCTCTTCTACTCTTCCCTCTCCAGCCCCTCTTTCTCCACCTACCTCATCCATTGCACCTCCAGCTCCAACCACATTTAAACGACCCCGTCCAAGACCTATATCCTCTCCTTAACCATTTCCTTCTCAATCTGCTTTATCTCTTGTTTCTTCCACCATTGTTCCTTCTCCACCATCTTCTCCTCAGTTTCCATCAGCATCCTCTTCTGCTGGGCTCTCTTCTTCTTCTGGTCCTTCTTCCTCAGAAACCTTTTCTCTCCCTACCATAACTCCTGCCTCTCTCTTCAATCCACCTACACCTCCCTCCTTTATTACCATTATTCCTGAGGGTTCCCAACTCACACAGGTGGAAATCCAGGATATCAAGGATGAATTTGAAGTAGCAATACTTTGTTCAGTCCTGGCTGTTGGGACCCATACTCACAGGACAGGCTCTTCTAGTCCTGTCTCTAAAAAGAGGAGACTCACTTCCACTCATCCTGTCTCCTCTGAACATTGTTATCCTCCCCATTGGTTTTCCCTTTCTATCTCCAATAAGCAGAAACTTCTCTATGAAGAATATTTCCAAAAAGTAGTTTTTGCCCACATTTTTTGCCTTCCCTTCTAAAATCTTTTTGATTATCTTACCACCATCTTTCCTTACACCCATCTCTCTAAGGCTCAACAGTCAAAAATGTTATCCATGACTGAAGCCAAACCTAAAGAGCAATGGGCTTGGAGCAACAGAGATCTGTACAGTTAATTCCGTCGAGTTCAAGCTGCCAGATATCCACCTAGGGAAGCTCCTCTTCCTCTTTATGAATGGTTCCAGATCCATCACAAAAATCTATTTAGACCTTTCATTCAGAAAGAGATCAAGTTTATCAGGCAATATCAGAAGTACAGTAACTACTGCTATGTAAATCGCCTCCCTGAATCTCAGTTGGCTCAATTTCGTGCAGCTATCAGGGCCCACAGTTCAAGCACAGCTCATACTGACTCCCTTCAGGTTGATTTTGCTACCTTAGTTATTCCTGATGTAGTGTTCCTTCCCCCTCTCCATGCCTTGATTATGGACTCTTCTGTGGGAACACTTTTTTTTAAGCGAGCTGCAAGGGTCATGGCCAGGTTATTTGTGCAAGATGGTCGTGATCTATCTTTCCCGAGATTTGTCTTCAAGCAATATCTTCAAGGGCATATCAAGGCCGATGTCCTGGCCCCCATTCTCTCTGAATGTGACAGGATGTCTCCTGCTGATTGGACGAAGCTCTATCCCTTGTCTGCTCAGCAGCTAGAAGATCTTAATGCTTCTCAGGCCAGCTCAAATCAACCTCCTTTGACTCCCGGTGAATTTTTGGATGCCAACTCTCTTCACCACATCCGGGATTCCTATCTGACCTGGATCGAACAATACAAGATCTTCTTTGCTTTAAAGAAGGAGCTTAGATCCCATCAGATTGACTATCCCATCAAGATTGATGCCTTCCTTCGGTTTGCCAGTCTTGGGTCATTCTTATCCTACAAGATCGCCATTGGCAGTGCTAAATATGGGGATTTCATTTCAGATCAAAGGCAACTTCATATCAAGAGGATGGTTCCCACCATGGGACCCTCCTATTAAATTGAGTTTGGAGCCTTTCAAGCTTTTTTTGAACAGCAGGAACGCCAGGCACTCCCTGTCATCAGGCGCTTTGCCTTCCTTTTATCTCCTGCCTATTATTTACTTGTACTTCCTCAAACTAAATAAATACATTTGGTTGAGTGCCTTTCTATCTTATCTTTTCTTTTTATCTCAGTTTATCTTTTTGCTTAATGACAAAAAGGGGGAGAAACATACTGAGCATGTCTGAAATACATTTATGTCTGAAATACATTTCGTAAATATTTATATTTTTTATTCATGCTTCCTGATAAGTTTTGTCATCACCAAAAAGGGGGAGATTGATGATCAGTCTATCTCCATATAATTTTAATTAATTACACATTTATTTTGGTAATTAACAAAACCCTATCAAAAGTTCTCTAACACATATTCTATGAAGTCTAAGTACAGGAAATACACCAAGGACAAATAAGCCAATATTGGTAAGTATTACCCTTCTGAAGCATTAACAAAGTCAAGATGATATTTCTATTAAGTTCACATCGACTTCTGTTGAAATCACATCTATTTATTAAGAAATCAATATCACAACGATTTCTTAAGACGTCGCAACGATTTGCTCGTCGTAACGATTCCTTAAGTCATCACAACGATTTCTTAAGACATCGCAACGATTTGCTTGTCGTAACGATTTCTTAAGTCATCACAATGATTTCTTAAGACGTCGTAACGATTTGCTTTGCGCAACGATTTCTTCAGTATTCATAACGATTCCTTTAATGAATACAACGATTTGTTTTCTATAACGATTTCTTCAGTATTCATAACGATTCCTTTAATGAATACAACGATTTGCTTTCTATAACGATTTCTTCAGTATTCATAACGATTCCTTTAATGAATACAACGATTTATTTTCTATAACGATTTCTTCAGTATTCTTAATGATTCCTTTAATGAATACAACGATTTGCTTTCTATAACGATTTCTTCAGTATTCATAACGATTCCTTTAATGAATACAACGATTTGTTTTCTATAATGATTTCTTCAGTATTCATAATGATTCCTTTAATGAATACAACGATTTATTTTCTATAACGATTTCTTCAGTATTCATAACAATTCCTTTAATTAATACAATGATTTGCTTTCTATAACGACTTGTTAAGTGCTCATAACGATTGCTTCAGTAAACACTTGATCATAACGATTTCAAAAGTCATATAGGCATCGACTTTATGTTTTATATCGACTTGATATTTATTTTATTTCTGAAAGCGTTGAATAGTCAAAGTCTTCACATATCTTTCTGACTGTTGTGCATTTAATGAAGACAGAACGCATCTCTGCATGCATGCAGATGAGATCTTTCCATTATCGTGCATACTCTGCTAACATCTTTTTAATATAGCAAAATGGAATTACTATTTTGGTGAATATTCACATCAACGTTTACTGACAACAAGAGACAGCCTAGCTTTCTACTGTTCTAGCATTTAATATATGCAGGGTCCTAAAGATATTTTGTTATACAACGTCGGACCATATAGACGCCAGAAGATCCTATCTCTTTCCGTGCACAAATGGATAAAAGTCTGTTGACTAGAAGCTTCCAAGTTTCAAACAGTCTAGCATCTATCAAACAAAGAGACAACGATTACTTCAACGACTACATTTCAAATTGGAGATATAAATACAAGATAGCAGCTCCAAAAGAAATATATAGAAGAGAGAAGCTTACCATCGAATACTACAAGCATTGCAGATCTTCTAAAAGAATCCGAGAGACAAGAATTCAATTCTAGTGTGTCTTTAGCTCTTTGCTCTCTGTGCTGTAATAGAAATCCTAAGAGAGCCAGTGTAGTTCTGAGAGAGTGCCCTATTTAGATTATTTGCTCTCAGTGCCAGTAGCTTCAGATCTTGTCTTGCTAAAGCTTGATCTAGGGGCTTGTTTTCTTGCTTATTCTTGTTTTGTGCCTGTTCCCTTCTGGTGTGAGGGAAGACCTGGTGGAATCCAGGGTGTGTTCCCTTCGAGTGTGAAGGAAGACCTGGTGGGGATCCAGGGTGTTGTGTTCCCTTCTGTTGTGAAGGAAGACCTGGTGGGGATCCAGGGTGTTGTAGTTCCCTTCGTGTGAAGGATGACCAGCTGAGCTGGGTGTTGTAGTGTCCATAAGGGGACTGTACCTTAAATAGTGGAATCCTGAGTTACTGCTCAGGGACTAGACGTAGGACTCCTAAGGATAGGAGGTCCGAACCAGGATAAACTCCGTGTGTTGTGTGATTGATTTCTTGTGTGTGCATTTACTGTTTATTCTAACTTTCACTAACCTTCTTCGAAGACCGTCCTTGTGTGAATATTTTATGTGCATGTACTAATCAAACAATTTTTTAAAAGACCCATTCACCCCCCCTCTGGGCTCGTCAACTAGGCAACAGTATGCCCATTTCCAAGGCACCATACAGGATGGCACCTACAGAGTTGAAAGAGCTAAAGAAGCAGTTGTAAGAGTTCCTAGAGAAAGGTTTTATTCGACCTAGTCACTCACGATGGGGAGCACCAGTTTTGTTTGTTAGAAAGAAGGATGGCAGCCTCAGAATGTGTATTGATTATCGCCAGTTGAATCAAGTTACAATAAACAACAGGTATCCACTTCCACGAATTGATGATTTGTTTGATCATTTGCAATCAGCAAAGGTGTTCTCCAAGATAGATTTGAGATCAGGGTACCATCAGTTGAGGATCCGGGAAGAAGACATTGACAAGATGGCAATTAGAACAAGGTATGGGCATTATGAGTTTGTGATTATGCCATTTGGGCTAACCAATGCACTGGCAGCATTTATGAATTTGATGAACAGGATCTTCCACCCATATCTAGATCGGTTTATTATGGTATTTATTGATGATATCTTAGTGTATTCAGCCTCAGAAGAAGAACATTCAGCTCACTTGAGAGTTACATTGCAGACATTGAGGGAACATCAGCTTTATGCAAAATTCAGTAAGTGTGAGTTTTGGTTGAAAGAGATTCAGTTTTGGGGGCATGTCATTTTGGGTGAAGGTGTTGCAGTTGATCCAGCAAAGGTGGAAGTCGTTATGAAATGGGAGGAACCAAAGTCAGCGCCACAGATCAGGAGTTTTCTTGGGTTGGCAGGTTATTACAGGCGGTTTATCAATGACTTCTCAAAGATTGCAGCACCAATGACAAGGTTTACCAGGAAAGGAGTACCATTTGTTTGGTCATCCAATTACAGACGCAGTTTTATGGAGTTAAAGAAATGGCTCACTTCAACACCAATATTGGAAATCCCATCAGGCCAAGGTAGTTTTGTGTTATACACAGATGCATCAAGGAGAGAACTTAGGGCAGTGCTTATGCAGCATGGAAAAATGGTGGCTTATGCGTTAAGACAATTGAAGCGGCACGAGGAGAATTACCCCACACATGACTTATAATTGGCAGCGGTTGTGTTTGCATTGAAGATATGGCAACATTACTTGTATGGTGAGAGGTTTGAGATCTTCACGGACCACAAGAGTTTAAAGTATATATTTTCACAGAAAGATTTGAATTTGAGGTAGCACAGGTGGATGGAATATCTGAAGGATTATGATTTCAGCTTAGCGTATCATCCAGGCAAGGCAAATGTGGTTGCAGATGCTTTGAGCAGGAAGGCAGTTATGAGTCACATGATGATGAGAGAATGGAAGTTGTATGAAGACGTGGCAGAGAATTCCTTCATTGTTCCAAGTAGCCAGCGAAGAGCAGTGTTAGCTAGCAGTACAGTGGAGCCATCTCTGTATTGGCAGATTATAGAAGCACAAAAGGTAGCTGAACACTTGGCTAATATTGTGAAAATGGAAGATGTCACCATAGAT
This sequence comes from Colocasia esculenta, assembly GCA_014218235.1. NCBI lineage: Eukaryota > Viridiplantae > Streptophyta > Magnoliopsida > Alismatales > Araceae > Colocasia > Colocasia esculenta. The sequence goes on along the minus strand of CM024753.1, from coordinate 151,786,199 downwards.
GATGATTGTGTAGTCTGGTTCAGACATAGGTTGTATGTTCCAAGTGAAGTTGGTGTAAAGTAGAAAGTGTTAGAAGAAGCACATTGGTCTAGGTACACCATTCACCCAGGAAGCACAAAGATGTATCAAGATTTGAAGAAGTATTTTTGGTGGCCGAGCATGAAGAAGGAGATAGAAGAATTCATAGCAAGATGTTTAGTATGCCAGCAGATTAAAGCAGAGCATCAAAGGCCATGTGGTTTGTTGCAACCATTACCTATACCGCAGTGGAAATGGGAAGACATAGCCATGGACTTTGTTGTAGGTTTACTCAGGACGGCTTCAGGTCATAATGGTATATGGGTTTTTGTTGGTAGATTGAAAAAAGTATGCAGGTTGCTAGTAGTAAGCATGTCATGGGCACTAGATAGATTAGCGAGGTTGTATGTGGATAGAATTGTGTCATTGCATGGAATACCAGTCACTATTGTTTCAGACAGGGATCTCAGGTTTACTTCCAGTTTTTGGAGAAGTTTGCAGCGGGTTGTTGGTACACAGTTGAGATATAGTTCAACATACCATCCCCAAACCGACGGACAAACGAAAAGGACAATCCAGACCATTAAAGATATGCTACGAGCTTGCTATTTAGTTTGGGGAGGCGGATGGGAGCAGCATTTAGGTATGGTTGAATTTGCCTACAATAACAGCTATCACACAAGCATCAGCATGGCACCGTATGAGGCACTTTATGGATGACCTTGTAGAACACCGTCATATTGGCATGAAGTGGGTGAAAGGCAGGTGATGGGATCGGAATTGGTGCAGCAATGGGAAGAAATGGTAAAGTTCATCAAAGAGAAGCTTCAAACGGCGTAAAGTAAGCAAAAGAGTTATGCGGATACACGGCGCAGGCCCTTACAGTTTGAAGTCGGAGACTATGTGTTTTGAGGGTTTCTCCAACCAAGGGTGTATTGAGGTTTAGCAAGAAGGGTAAGTTGAGTCCCAGGTATGTGGGTCCATTCCAGATTTTGGAAAGGATTGGTGATACAGCATACAAATTGGAGCTTCCGGTAGACTTCATGCATGCCCATGATGTGTTCCATGTCTCGATGCTCAGAAGGTATATTCGAGATCCTTCCCAGATAGTCAGCTATCAGCGAGATGATTTGAAACCAGATAAGTCCATGCCAGAGTATCCAGTGTTAATTACAGGCCGCCGAACACATAAGTTAAGAAATAAGAACAGTGAGTTGGTAAAGATCAGATGGGAGAACAGGCAGGGTGGTGAAGACACTTGGGAGTTGGCTGATGAAATGTACAAGACGTATCCATACTTTTTTAAGTAAGCATTAAATTCATTTTAGGTGATAGTCTTATATATGTTGATCTGTTAATTGCACTTATTCCTTTAATTTCGAGGATGAAATGTTTTTTAGGTGATAGTAATGTAATAACCGGTACATTCGGATCATAGTTTACCGGGTTTGGGGGCCAATGTGTGGCCCATTGGTAGACCATGTGAGTTTACATGTGTTTTTATAGGTTGGGAGGCTGGAGGGTTGGAATTCCTAGCCCAAACAGACCTCTATCGGGCTCATTAAGAATACGACGAACACAGACATCGCGATTCTTATATGAACGTGACCACCTGCCTCATCGCGATTTGGAACAGCCTTTACGTGGACGTGGCTGCATGCGCGCCGCGTGGCGCATACAGTGACATCGGAGTTAAATCGCATCGGCAGGGTACATCCCGTTTCTAAACGCGACGGCCCAATACGTCGCAATTTAAACTCAGTATGTTTTGGGCTTCTGCCCTTGGCCGAATAGTGCAGTTGCACTGTTCAGCTGGGGGAAGCTTTGTTGAGGGATTCTATGGTGATTTCGAGGGTTTTACTATCTGTTTGATGTGATTTCGGCGCGAGGAGGTGCTTCAGAGCCCGGGGAATGTCCGGATGGTGTTGGATTCGTGTTTCCTCCATTGGTCGGGGAACTTTACCCTATTTTCACTTGCATGGACTGTATGTATTAGGGTTTATGAATTTTGACTTGGAAATCATGTATGGATGATAGAAAGCATGTTTAGGGTGTTATATGGACTTCTATTTTCTGCTTTCACAGCATGTACAGCCTTTTAGTGTGTTTTCCGGATTGTAGGTTGAAGGTGGGTTTCAGCTGCTTGTTAGGCGACGGAACCAGTCATCGCGTTTAGTGAATGCGACGACATGGCCCATCGCGATTCAGACTGTAAAGCGATGGGTTGGTCCGTTGCGATTCAAATTGATTGGCGACCACTGTGTTGGTCACGGTTTAAAATGTGGCCACCCGAGCTCTGGGGTTCTGTGGCCAGTCTATCTGGTTTCTATCCTACATTGCTTGGGCAGTGTTGGCTATCCAATGTAGAATCTGTATGGGTTGTATCAGCTTATACTGTGGTTGATAACGAAGGGTTTTGCGTGGAAATGTCTGCATAGCAAGTTGGGTTGTTACGCCTTCCGTGATTACCTCTCCAGTCGGTTACCCAAGCACCAGGTGCTCGGGTTTTGTCCCGGTACAATGAGTACCGTCAAGGTTTGTGTCGTCTCCCTAGACACCCTCACTCCTAAGTTTAAGTTGTACATCCGGCTGAGGGAAAGATGGCAGGGGGCAGCGACTCGTGTTTCTGGGTGTGTGGTCGCTTGTAGCACGCTCATGGTTGGGGAACGAACACCAGTAGACGTACTGGTCCCCAGCTAGTTCTGTTTCCAATGCCTCACTTTAGGATTCTCGACCAGAGTCCCTAAAGGTGTCAGGCTTGGGCCTACAGTAGTGTGGTCTGCAATGGTGGTGTTGGTTTGTCTCCATAGTTCTTGACCCTGTTGAGGTGGAGCGGTAGTTGGACCTTTCGTCCGTGGCTGCGAGGCTGAGAGGTAGACTTGTGTTGTTTGTCCGGGTCTGTGGCTGGTGTCGTGAACCACTCCTCATGACTCATGTGTGGCGTGCCCTTCTTTATCTTGTACATGTGTACATGGTTTACCGTTTATTTAATTACAGTTGTAGCATCATGCATAGGTGGTTATATATTTTAAATGTTTTCAGCTTTGCTTATTATATCTGATGTACATTGTGTTTCTCGACTTTAGGGTGCCCTATTGAGCCAGTGACTTGTGAGGCTCACCCCTTCTTCTTCCTAGTGAAAGAGAGCAGGAGGGTTCCCATCCCACTTCTAGTTTCGGTCGGCACCATAGTGGAGTCGGGCCTTCGCCACCACTAGAGTAATACTTTTACTTGTGGAGCCTCGGGGGTTTGTCCCCGGTTGTTGTACTTTGTTTAATGACTATGATATGGAACTGAATATGTACATTTAATGTGAATATATGTGAGAAATGTAATCTTATATGTGTTCAATGTGTTTCCTTTATATTTTCATGGACATGTGTGATTGAAATCCCTTGCGAGGCTTCGGCCCGATCGCAGGAGGCGGAGTCATGTCAGGCACGTTATTGCGTTAACGGGCCTGAACGGCAAGGACCGTCACAAGATCAACCTGTTGAACAGCAACAACAACAACAACCTTAGCTAGAGCAGCCTTCTGAGCAGTTAGAACAGCAATCAGTTGAACCAGAAGTGCAGCCAGCACAGCAATCCTCACAGGCGAAAGAGGCTCAGCCTAGAGTTTAGAGTTTCAAGAGAAGAGTTAGGAGGAAGTTAGTTGTAATGCCCCTCTTAGACCCAGTACAGTTATTCCAACTCACATTGGATTTAATAGAAGTATTACAGTGGAACATGTCCAACAATAGACGGTACAGATTGAGATATACATAAATGACACTTTAATTCCAATAATATGCAACGGAATATGGAACTAAATTATTTGTAATCAACATCATATTCAAATGTTAAGTCTAAAGCATAAGAGAAAGATAACAATAGTCCAATTTATTACAATCCATAATTTCAAATGCATAAATCAAAGATACATAATTCCCTCACATATATAATCACTCTAGTACTCTCAAGCAAATCACTAAACCTCCACCTCCTCATACTCAGAGTTATAGTGCACTAACTCCTGGGTGTCCTCTGTCTCTCCTGAAATATTAAGCAAGTATGAGTCTACAAGACCCAGCAAGTCACATGAAAGACAGTTCAAGATATTATGTATATAATAGGTTTAAAACATGGTAACATAGTTCTTTCACATTCTTGATATCATATAGCTCTTCCTACTAATATGATTCTACGTCCTTTGGCAATTAATCTTTACATAGCATGGTTATTTATCATGAAAACAAAACATTTCATGTAATGCATATAACTTACGTCTCATAAAATATGTAATTGATCTAAACATGTTCCTATGCATAGCATGCAATCAATTTTTTCATGGTATATGCTTACTATCATGCAACATGTAAACAATTTCAAGTACTTTTGACTCATATCATGTAACATGCAATTTAGTCATTATGTAGCAAGTAGTCATGTAGTATGTAAAACAAATGACATGTAGTTCATGTGGCATGTAACATGTAGACATGTAGTTCATATAACAAGTGGTTCATGTAGTTGCCAAGACATAGCCCACACTATGAATAGAGATCATATAGTCATACAGTCATTTACTTATCACCTAGGCAAAGCAGTGATGAAGTCATGGTCATTGCGCAATACCGGGGAAAGCCCTTCCCACCTTAACTAGTAGAACATGTCAACCTCTAGGATTTCAATCCGTTACCCACGAATTCATGTAGGTGAACCATTACCATAGCGGCATTCCATGGTGTAGTTCCTTGTAGTTATCTCTATCATAGCAATGTCCTTTTTGGCCAATTCGTTTTAGATGCATTAATGTATAAAATCATGCAATCTACATTTTCATACATTTCTATCATGCTCTTTCATACATTCATGCATAATTTATCAAAATGACAATGCAATATCACATAGCATGCCTTTCTTAGTTCTAAAATTAAACTTTACTGTAAAACAGAAACCTAGCATGGTACTAATTATATCACATCCATTCATGCACATATTCTCATGTTTATTTAAATTTTATATGCATTCTGTCATTCAGAAAATCATAGCAATATGTACAAAGGTCTAAAAGTCCCAAAATTTTAACAGTAAATCTGATTCAGATCATACCATGCACATAAACATTTTCATAATTTTATGAGCTCTGTAAACATTTTTCATAATTATATTCCATCAGTTTAAGCTAAGTAACATGGTACAACAGTGAGGAAAATCATACAATTTCTATTCTAGAACTGAATACAGCAGGTATGTAGTTTCATCATACAGTATCACAGTCTCAAATTTTAACATTCTAACATGAATCATGTTTGCCATCTTTTCATTTTTCCTTTATCAATTCCATTCGAATCCAAAAGAATAACCATTCGTAAGTACATATAGTCTACATATCATTGTAATGACCTGTCCATAGTTTAACATCACTGAAACACACAAAACATCACCTGGCTGAAACCACATACAAGCATGAATCAAAGATAAGCAAATAAAATCAGATTTCAGGAATTTACAGCACTGATAAACTTAACGGCCAAATATGTGGTGTTTACACCAAGTTAACGCCCACACATCTTGTCGTTAACATTAGTAGATGGCGGTACATAGCACCGTTAACATATAGTAGATGTCTGAAATAAACATGTTGTTTGCATGAAATAAATGGCGGTCGATGCTGTCGTTTACAAAAATTAAACGGCCAACGATATGGACGTTAAGTTCATTCGTCCAGTAAACACAGAAACTTCACATAAAATGACAGGACTTCTACCCTTTCCCGCACATTATTTTCATGGTTTAAAAATCTGTAAAAATCATAAATCTAAAGATTAATCTATCCTAAACCGGTCCCCCATGTCACTTGCCTCTAACCCTCCTTCTGGAGTGATGAAAAGAGATCCGAAGAAGCCCGCCTTGGTAGTAAGGTAGTCCTCCTCTCCGGCTTCAATCGCTCAGAATCCACCTCTAGCGTAGCTCCCCCGCTTGGAGAAGCTCCTGACCTCGATGCTGAACGTTCCTCCTTGGTCCAGAAAGCTTCAAATCGCACGAACAAGCTCTACAAACCCCTTTCTCTCGGCCCTCCTTTCTCTCTTCTCAACCACTGCAAAAACTCTCTCTCTAATGCCAAATCCGGGTCTTAAAAGGATTCCCATGCCTTGCCCAGACCTAACCCTAGCCCTAGGATCAGAAACGCACCATAACTTCCAATTAAACACTCTGAAAACGGCCGATTTATCTCCCCGGGAATGGTAACATCAAAAACAGGCAAGTCAGGTTAACGTCAACATCAGTAGCCGTCAGTCTTGATGTAGACGTCCATCGATCATGTCGTCTACATCCTTGCCTGAAAAATCTAATATTCTAGAAAATAATAAACGACACAAGAAACTGTCATTAACAAGAAGTAAATGGCAAAAGATCATGCCGCTAAAAATTATCAACGCCAGCAGATGTTGATGCCAAGTTCAACACAGAACAGCTTACAACTACATGCAAAATATACATACAATTGCAATATCAATTTAAATAAAATTCTAGGGCACTACATTAGTCAAAACAGGATCTATTCTCTTTCCTTCCTCTTAACCTTTAGCCTCCTCTGATCCTGGTCCCCCTTCTGCTCCTCAGCCTCCCTCACCACCAAAAACATCTTATGCTTCATTTCCTATGGTGTATACTTACACTTCACCAACCATAAATACACCAACTCTACACACCTTGGCACCATACTTTTTCTCATCTCTTCCTACATCATCTACTCCTATTTCTGATCCCAAATCTACTCTAGCTCAGTCAGTACCTAGTGGGGTACTTTCATCTCAAAGTGGGCAGAAGAGGAAACTTCAACTTACCCAATCTTTTCCTCTTTTTTGGTATGCCTTCATTTATCATTTTTAGTGCAATTTTGCTCTTATCCAAGGATTTTTGAAAATCAAAGTTTTTCTTTAAGTCCATGGGTTGCTAGGATACAAGGTTGAAGACTAGCTTCCCCTTTTGATCAGGACTAAAGGAGTTTCCATTGATGATCTAAATCTGGTTACCAAGAAAAGTCATAGTCTTTCTGAGGAAGAATTTCTGTCTCTCTATCCTACTGAGGCAGTTAAGTTTAGAGTAGCTCTAGCGAGAAGCAATGGGATGCTTAATGTAGCTTCACATTTAGGCCTTAGATTCTTTGATCTGTTTGGAAAGTTTTTGAATGAACAACAAGTTAGTGTTAGTAGGCTGAAGAAGTTTAATGAAGATATATTTGAGTTGGATCTTTCTGATGTTAGTAGGGGTCAGGAGGGCATCCTCCTTGCAGAGCAGAGGCCTATCACTCCATCTATGGTTGTTGGCCTACCTTACCTACTCTACCCCAGCCTGATAGGTGCAATTTCTTCCAGGAGTGAATGTGCTCAAGTTGTGTTTAATAGGCACATCAGACTAGCTGTCAGATTTCAGATCAAATATGCTAGGACTCTCACCTTCCATAGATTTGTTCTCATGCGTGTTGCCAAAACATCAGACTACCTTAAGGATCTTCAGCATAGCCTTACAGAATCTAAGAGATTGACAACAGATCAGTGGGCAGTTTGTTACCCTGAAGAGGCTCAGGAATGCACTAAGAAGAAACTTCAACCCTCTTTATGCATGTCGAAAAGCTTTGATGCCCTTTAGAAATCATTATCTACCAAATGGGAAGAAAGATACAACATTTACTACAAGGCCAAGGCAGCAGCTCAGTCAAATGGGAAGAAAGATACAACATTTACTACAAGGCCAAGGCAGCAGCTCAGTCATAAGGACTTCAGTAGAATATCACTATCCATGATTTTTTGCACAAGGCTGCAAATAGAAAATTCACTCCCCTAAGGCAAACTTTGAGTGGTGATACTCTTCATAGGAAACTCCATTGGTATCATCGCAGTCACCTTAAGTCCTTTAGGAAAATTCTAGCCATAGGACTTTCATATAATTTAGATAGTTCTGTCTTTATGCATGTATTTTCTCATAATGAGAAGAAGTTGTGGGATCTTCTCCAACCTTTGCTTCATCAAATCCTACCTTCTCTCTATCTCCCACACTCTTCTTGAAGTTTGTAACAATGTTTTTCAATTATTAATTTACACTTATTCCTCCTCATCCTTGTGTATTTCTTCCTCTTTTGATGTCTTATATCCTTTTTGTTAATGCCACAAAGGGGAGAAGAGAAATATATATAGAACAGAGCAAACATAGGAGCAAACATTTTTTTAATTTTACTTGAAGACAAATTTGTTTACAATGTCTATATAAAATATTGTTTTTGTCATTAACAAAAAAAGAGAGAATTGTTGTGCATTTATTTCTTACAAATGCTTGATCTTTGTTTTTGCTTATGACAAAATCTTTAGTAATCTCCCAAACAAATTTATTTAATTATACCACACTATTTTGTATGAAAATTAATATGTTAAATAAAGACATAGAAAATTTTCTAAGAACAATGTATGCATACATATATACATATATATCATACTGACTCCAACTCCCAAGAAGTCAAAGTGTTGTACCGATTATTGAACAAATTTACCTCACTGCAACTCCCGAAAAATCGAAGTGTGATATCGATTGATAAACAAACTTCTACTACTTCGGCTCTCTAGAAGTCGAAGTCTCATACTGATTGACTTATATAGAATATCAATCGATGTCTCACTCCGACTTCCCTATAGTCAAAGTCTATCTATCGATTATCTTTGTATTGTATCGATTGTTGACCATTTTGGCATCGATTGTTCATATCGATTGTTGTTATTGCATATCAATTGTATGTATCAATTCTTTATATCCATTGATGTTATTTCATATTGATTGTCTGAATCGATGCAGTTACTTTAATATCGATTGCATTAAACATCGATTGCTTTTCAAATAAACATCGATTGCATTAAACATTGATTGTTGTTGTTCATATCGATTGCTAACCATCTTAAACATCGATTGCATTAAACGTCGATTGCTAAAACATCGATTGCTTTTCATTTAAGCAATGATTCTCTAACATCGATTGTTTCACTTAAGCATTGATTGTTTATGATCTACATCGATTGCTATTATAAATATCAATTGTCTTTAGTTTTGAACATCGATTGCATATATTATTCATATCAATTGTTGGTTATTTTGATTGTTAATCTACTCCAACTCTTGGATAGTCGAAGTTAGGTTTTGACTTATGTTATTTAACTAAGTTTCTGAATGACTTATATTTGCAAAAGTATTAATGTATTATTAGTGCAATAAATGTTTTAATTCTTATAAAATTATTTAATGAACAACAGATGAACACATGCTCTACACTATGACATTTTTTTTGTTGTCTATACGATAATTTATCCAATGTACATTGTACTTCTCTATTCTTTTGTTTAACGTATTCTCTGTCACTTCTAAAATATCAGTTTCATAGTTTATCTTTTTCAGAATACTGAGTGTCTTACAAAGACATGTGTAAGTACCCTTCAGAATATCTTGATAGGAGGGCCGAACTAGGATAAATCTTTGTGCACTTTGTGTGATTGTTTCTGCCAAACTTTTCACTTGTTTCACACACACTACACTAAGTACTAACGATACTATCTAGTGTTATTTATTTTCAGATAAATTTTAACAGTGCAAGAAGTCCTATTCACCCCCCTTTAGGACATCTAAAGCTCCATCTTGATCCAACATAAGGTACTCCAACCATCTTCTCTGTCTCATGTTGAGCTCCTTTTGAGAGAACAGATACTTCAGGCTTTTGTGATCTAAGTAGACAGTGGATTTTTCTCCGTAGAGATAGTGTCTTCAGATCTTGAGTGCAAAGACTATAGTGGCCAACTCTAGATCATGTACAAGGTCGTTGACCTCATGAGTCTTCAACTGTCTTGACGAATAGGCTATCATTCTATTCTTCTGCATCAATACACAGCCTAGACTGATTCCAGATGCATCGGAATAAACTAAGAAATCTTCCTCTCTATAGGAAGAGCGAGAATTAGGGTAGATGTTAAACATTCCTTTAATGTTTGAAAGCTTTTCTCACACTCCTTACTCCGGACATAGGGATTCTCCTTTCGAGTAAGGCAAGTGAGAGGTACAGCAATCTTGGAGAAGTCTTTTATGAACCGCCTGTAATAACCAACCAGTCCCAAAAAGCTTTTGATCTCACTAAAACTAGCCAGTCTCTCCCAATTAAGCACAACTTCAACTTTGGAGGGATCAACAGAGATGTCATCCTTGGAGATGACATGGCCCAAGGACACTTCTTCGAGCTAAAACTTGCACTTACTGAGTTTAGCATAGAGCTTGTTGTCGCGAGAGGGAAAGCTCAATGACCAAAGCCTGGCATACCACCGATAGGGCTGCCTAGATGAGGCAAAGCAGCCACCCCGCAGTGGTAACGGTACAGCCACAAGGCACAGGCCAACACAAAGTGTTCTAGAGGTGGAAAGCTCAACGCCTCGAACACTGAGCAAACTCGAGAAACGACGCACAAAGCTCATAATCAGGCACACGACATGACACATGGTGCCAACACCAGCACCAGGAGCCACCCAAGGTACAACACAGTGCACCAAGGCTCTAAACGGCACAAAACAAATCACTAGAGCACAGGGTGCCACCACAAGCACCAATAACCAGGCAAGATGCAACACGGTTGCACCAACAACCGAAACAACACGGCTAATAGGAAGGACACTCCACAATAGACCTACCTAAAGCCACCTACAAGAAGCCGCAAGCCAAAAAGTGCAGAACAGACCACACCAGCCCCGAACCCTCAAGGCACAAAGACACGAAGCATCGAAAGAGAAACACGCTCAAGGTGCAGTACACAGCAGCACCAACGACATAAAACGACATAGGGCCAACCGCAGTGGACTCTCCACCAGTGACCCATAAGAGAAAAACACAAGGAAACCTAGCAACTTCAAGACCGCAACGACCAAATCGGCTCTTAGAAGCCCACCACAGAAGGCACCGCTCCCACCAAACAGGTGGAGAGGGCCGCACACCAAATAGCGACAAGCACAGCTAAGGCACAAGAAAAACACACACCGAACAATGCTTGCACTAGCAATCCAAACAAAGAAAACCCAGTGTCGCCTCACACTGAACACAGGGCACGCTGCCCTACATCATCCATTCAGGCGACAAGAAACCAGCACGGCAAAAGACAAGACAATAGGTCATCACAACCTATCGCACCACAAGGAAACAACATGCACGAGGTGAGCAACCAACTCAACCTCAAGACAGCACAAGGGGAGGGACCTTCACCACAAAGGTTGCTACAGTGCGCGACATGACACCAAATGCCATGTGAGCACCACCACCCCGAGTAACCCACGGAAAGCAGAGGAAGAAGGCACACAACCGGCCTTTTCCTCACACAAAGGAGAAAACATTGCACAAGGCTAGCATCCACATGAGGCACAACCAGCCAGACACCCACTGCACTCACTAGACCACCATCTGGGAGAGAACGCAGGGCGCGAGAAGTGAAGCAAACCTCCCGACCACAGGGACACACGAAGTCCCACCAGTGTAGTCGAGAAACTCGAAAACGAACAAGAAGACAACCTGGATAGCACAACGTCCAGACACACAGTAAAGGAACCACACCTTGACCAACAACGCCCAAGCAGACTGTAACACGGATAGTCCAACCGGCAACAAATGACGACTCATCTCTACAGAGAGAGGAAAAAAAAAAGCAGTGATGACCAAAACAACCAAAGGGCAGCTCTGGGGAGAAACCCCACCCAAAAGCGCCAAGAGCCGTCCTGAGAGAACCTCACCAGAACGTAGCCCAACCAAACAACACACTACAAACCACAGGGGCAACACAACGGTAGCCCAAAACAACACCGAGCACTCCTAGGAAAAACCTCTACCAGAAGCGACAAAGGGCGATCCTGGGAAGAACCTTCACCAGAACGCACACCAACTGGCCAAACCACGCGGTCAATAGAGAGAAACACCGCAGCAAGCAGAGCTGCAGAAGCAATGCAAGCAGGTCCTGGGAGAACCTACACCAGGACGCAGCCCAAGCAAATGGCCAAAACACATGGCCAACCGAGAGAAAAAACACAGCAGCCAATGGAAGCAACACAAACCGGTTCTGGGAGAACGTCCACCAGAACCACCAAGGCACCGTTCTGGGAAACTCACCAGAACGCACCGTCCAACACAACAACAGCATACCTCAACCCTGAGGTAGCACAACAACCGGCAGAGACAAGCCCGGAATAGTCCTGAGAGCAAGCCTAACTAGGACAACAACCAACCGATCAGGGAAAACATCACCAGAACATAGGGCAACCAAATGATACACCTCAACTTTGAGGGCAACGCAACGGCAACGAACTAGACAACAGAGACCTCAAACCCAAGAGGTAACACAGTGGAAGACTTCAACTAGCACAAAAGTAGTCCCAGAGGGAGAGCAAACCCTCACTAGGACAACAAGAAAATAGTTCTGGGAAACATCACTAGAACATAAGCAGCTAAGCGATGCACCTTAACCCAGAGGGCAACGCCGCAACAACCAGAAATGAGCACAAGACAGTTCTGAGGAAACCTCACATCCACCAGAACCAACAGAGAAGAACTCCGAGAGCACCTCACTAGAGTTCACAACCAGTCAGCACAAGGGCGACAACAGCCACAAATAGGTGTCGCAGTGCTCAACCAGCGGTGCAACACGGCACGCAAGCATCTGCTTAGCTCGAGCAAAGACGTCGACTGAGCAGAGCACAACGCCCAATGGCGCACATGCACACAACACATCCAACAAGGACACACCCTAACAACAAGGGACTACCAACAAGGCAAGGACACCTTCGATTGATTCTGTAAACCACAATCCTGCACCGGTGAAGGCCACAACACACTTAGACTCTCTCAGCCTTCGCGACATAACCAACCGGACGTGCAGTCTGAGGATGAATCTGACCGCAACACGAGCAAAAACAGCAACCACACTCGTAGCACGCGCACACAGCAACAGCATCAACGCTCTCCTACAGCTCACACTCAGACCCTGTTGGAAAGCTAGCCACCTACAACAAAGAACCAAAAGCTCACCTAACAAGAACTCTACACGGACAGGCTAGCAGCGTACTAGCACCTTTCTTTGGGACAGCCATAGTTATTATCTCATTACAAATCTCGTTGGACCCCTAAACTCTGATACCACTATAATGACCCGACCTCCTAGACCCAGGGACCCCGAAGGTCGTGCTGCCACCCACAGATTCGAAGACCCGAAAGGGTTAGAATTTAGTCCAGTGAGATAAGTAATGAATTCAAATAACTATAACAGAAAGTTCGTACAATAATAAGAAAATTATGAACAACATGTCCCAAATAAAAGTACAAGTACAGAAAGAAAGGTGAAGTCCTTAAGGGGCATACCCCGAGGATTTGCAAAAAGGCCACTCTCAACTCACGGTACAAGCGCTCACAACTCATACTGCTGGCAACGCACGGCGTACAAACCGCCACCACGACCGTCCGGCAATGAACTCCTGCGACAGAAAGTCCCTATCTGAAGAGAGTAGGGGGGTGAGCCTCGCGAACAAGGTTCAGTAGGGATAACCAGTCCCTTACCAGCCAGAGCAGTAGGAACTCCAACAAAAGTCGAAGGAAACTACTCTAGAAAGTAGTAAAGCGGGAAACACCTACTGCAGAGTACTACAAAGCAGCAGAATAGAGTCATGCCATGACCCACAACCAGGGTCGGGCCAAATACAACTCCCGCAGAATCAGCGGAGTCAAACACAAAGTAGAAGAAATATCTTGGCACACACCCACCAAGACAGAGAAGCTCACAGAACACCGGAGCAACCACGTGAGACTAGAGTCTCACGACACAAGCACCCAACATCCCAGACCTCCACGAGGTTGGGAAGAACAACCAGGTGTCACCATGAGAGACACCGAGCAACCATGTGAGAAGGAACTTCTCACCACAGGCACGACCACCTCAGACCTCCACAAGGTCGAGGGTCCACAAGCAGAACCACCCTGGACCTCGGACACGCCACGAGGTCAAGGAACTACACACTCCGGTGCCACTACGGATGGCACCAAGGAACGGGCTATAGAAACAGCAGTCGGTGTCAACACAAGACACCCGAGAGAACCTGCAGAGCGGAAACCACTGAACAAGACCCACGAGGCCAAACCAACAAAGCCCACGGAACTAGACACGGCTAGCAACGTGAGAATCTCCGTCACAACAAGAGCAACCAAGCCACTGCCACAGGCAGTTAAGGGGAGGACACACTATCCACTCCTCCAACTCGCCAGCCGCTGATTCCTGCCTACAACCTCCCTAGGTATAGTGAGGCTAGTGAGCCACAGTAGAGAAACAACACAACCAACCACCGCAGCCTGGCTGAGCTACGGCCCCATGCCTAACCTCCCTATGCGGCTCCGGAACCAACGCAGAGCGAAGCAGTGGCAAGGACTAACTGGTCCGCACTGGAAGAAACACCTCAACCACCTCGGAGACACAGACCAGCTAAGGGAGCTCCACAAGTGACTCAACGCCGCTGCCCACCACCATTTTCCCCTCAGCTCTGGAGTCCGCCACACTAGGCTGTCAACTCAAGCACGCTCGTAGCCCAGAGAACTCCCTCAATAGGCTCTCGAGGATGGGGGTCCTAGGAAACGGAGACAACCTCTGAACGGGACAAGCCCTCAAGTGCACAGCACCAAGCGAAAAGAGAACTGGTGGGGCAACCACCACAGAAACTGACACAGCTGGCTTGTAACCAAGACAAGCTCAGCAGGCACAAGCACGCACAACACACCTCTCGGAAACCCCCAGGAGGACTGTCGGCCAACGCCGACACACACGGCACGGCCCAAAAACTCGGAACACCACCAGACAACACGTAAACCAACGCTCTTCTAATAATCGATAGGCCGATAGACAATTGATTATTAGACAGACGTGAGCCTCCTAGCACCGCCGCTAGGACACGGCCACGAAGGTGTCACCTTCGGTCACTGAATGCAGCGAGCCAACCTGCCGAGTTCCCCACCAGAAGATCCTAAGGGCAACCCTGCCCTGGGGCACATGCTGACATGCCAACCATGGCCAAAGAAACACCCGAGGAAAACTAGGTGCTGTCGCGCCCTCCTAGCTCATCGCGATACCATCGCGACGGGAAGGGCGACTGCGACAAGCACCAAGTCGCGACCGGGAAGCGGGTCGCAAAAAAAGCTTGTCGCGACCGAAAATTGGGTCACGACACGACCCTTATCGCGATGGCCAACCGCGCCACGATAAGGTCGCGTCCGACCGGGGCGATGCCTCCTCTGATGTCGCGACGCGCACTGCGGTCGCAACATCAGTCGGTAGGCAGACCGTCGGGATCCTACATCCCGGGGTTGCCACAACTACACCAAGCACACCATAGGGGGAGGGGAGCATGGGGAAAGCTTGTAAAACATGCAAAGAACCCCGAGGGCTCCAATCCACACCAACAAGTATGAGCACAAGAGATCCCTAACGATTTTGGAAGAACCGAACCCTAAAGGGCCTTCACGACACCACGGCCGCCTCCTCCTCACTCCACGACGCCACTCCAGCTCCGCCACGAGCTGCCGCCGCTCCGCCAAGCTCCAACCACCGGAGAAAGAGAAAGGGAAAAGCATCCCCTCCTCGGAGAGGAGGAGGGAAAGGAGAAAGAGCCAAAGGAGGGGAAAGGGGGCACCGGTGAAGGCTTTAAGCCTTTGGCCCCCAGGACGCGATGGGGCACAGCGTCGCGTTACCAACCTTAATGCGACGGCCACCCACATCGCGACCAAAGACAACCAGGCAGGTCGCCCTGCCACGCCTGCCACTCTGATAGGCGTCAGACGACCAAAAAGTGGAATGATGTCGCGACTCGTTGACCGGGCGCGACAAGAATGCTACGGAACCACTAGGCACGACACAGATGACTGTCACGTCGGGCACCTCCGACGCGACACTAACACGTCACCCAGAGCAGATGTGTTAGTTTCCAGTCATCCAAACACACAACCAAAGGAACCAGAAAGCCCAGGATGTTACAACCATCCTGCAATTATTGCAATTTAAGTGATATCTTGCGTGCTTGTTACTTGCCACACTAATGATAACATCTTGCTCGTTATATCGTTCCAGATCTTGCTCTATCATGATCACTCTATCTAGCTTGTTCAAGTATCTTGTTTAATGAGTTTTATTCGTACATGTATATCATGACAATTGTGCTTACCCAGTTCTAAATTGTTAATCACTTACATCATTGCCTGCACATTGAGATGTAAATCCTACTGGGCTAGTTTGCTCATTCCCTACTTTTAACCATTCAAGGTGACTATGAAATTCAAGAAGAGGAGCAAGTCAAGGATGGGAATGCGTCCGAGTGATGAGCGTCCCAGCATTTGAGTCTATCTATAGTTAGTTGTATGGAGTGTTAGATTTATGTAGTAGGTAGTGAAGAATAAATGTACTTTACCTTTTATTAAGTCTTAGTCCTGTTATACAATGTTTAAAAGTTTTATTAGTTCAATTGAAACAAGGAAATGAGATTTGAATACAATGTCAATTGAGTTCATTATTTGGGCCCTATTCTGATGTTATGTTGATATACATTTAGTGCGTGCTAGCTAGAGGCTTATTTTCCGACTATTCACGTCTTGGAATATCGACTCGAATTATTTGAATTAATATCCACTGCGTAATTCTCAGGACGTGACAGTTTAGTGGTATCAAAGCCTAGGAAAGCAAATAGGACATATGTCTCAGGATTAAGAGATATCTATGGAACCTAGGTCATGGAAATTAAATATAGTACCTGAGGAGAATGGGTAGAGATTGGGAATATGTTAGAATAAACAAAACACTCCTACCCATTGACTTTCAAATGTATCTAGAGACATTAATTGGTTTTTATCCTTTTCTCAGGAACCCTCATAACTGTCTGATTCAACTGCCATGGCTCGCAATCAGTGGCAAGCTATGCAAGAAATAATAGTTGGATTGACCCAAGCGTTACAAAATATGGTTCAGGTTGGCAATCAGGCTGTCGCGGCTAGGAACGGAGCCGGTGATCTGCACTGTAACTTTAGGAGTTTAAACCCTCCTCGTTTCTCAGATCCCCTGACCCAGACGAGGCAGAGAACTGGCAGGAGGAAATAGAAAGAATTTTACAAGTTATGCAATGCACCAATAGGGAGAAGGTGGTACTGGCCACTTTTTAATTACTAAGGATGCTCGAGCATGGTGGAAGGCCACATCGGCCCATTTGCCTATTGTAGCTAAATTGGAGTGGGTTGGATTCCAGAACATATTCCAGGGAAAGTATTTCTCTGAGAGGGTTAAGGAAAAGAAGGCGACGGAGTTTGCCGCATTGAAGCAAAAGAGCATGTCTGTGGCTGAGTATGAAGCTCAGTTTGCTCGCCTGGAGGTGTATTCCCCACATCGGGTGGGCACAGAAAGATTGAAGGCCAACAGGCTCATGGATGGGCTTAGGCCCATATTTATCGAGAATCTCGGACTGCACGACATACAAACCTACACTGAGATGGTCCAAAGAGCTCAACTGGTAGAAGACACTATGGATAAGGTGGAAGGCATGAGGGGGAAGGACATCTCAAAGCCGACCTTTATAAAAAGGGGAGCAGTCGATACAACTAGAACTTTCCCCAACAACAACAATAACATCATCGTTAACAACAACAACAACAACAAGCCAACCACTGGGAAGGACTATGGCATGGAGAAAAGAATGAAAGTAGAAGAAACAACGATAGTGGAATATTGTAAATTTTGTGATAAGCCTGGGCACCAAGCGGACAAGTGCTGGAAGAAGGCCGGGGCTTGCCTGTGATGTGGGAGTCAGGAACATCGTATACCGAATTGTCCCATGCTAAAAGACCAAGTTGGAAGGAACCAAGGAGTGGTAAAGCATCAAGGACGCGTGAATGCAATAACTCCAGTGGAGCTTCTGGAAGGAGGTATGATTGTTAAACCCCTAGACTGATCTTCTGATGCTTTTCTTATTAGTACATTTCTAAGTGGGGGAGATCATTAAGGAGAAATTGGAGAAGAATAATCTAGTAGTTACTCCATTGTTCATCTGGTGGATTAAGATGGAGTTATAACAACCACGGAAGGAAATAGGAGTGGAAAGAACCAAATGAATAGTACGGGTAGCCATAGGTGTACATGATGAACTAGCATCCATGAGCTAGAATGTTGAAACAAGATTAGAGGAATTAAATCCGAAACGACCTCACGGATCACAATTATCAAGAGCCAATTAATGATCTATGAATTTCAGGACCAAATTCTCTTAAGTGGGGGAGGGTGTAGTACCCCGAAAAATTTAGTAAATTAAAATTTTGAATAAATGGAAATAAATAATTTTCGTATTATCGAAATGGTAGATCATACGTACCACTATTGTACGTGCGAGAAAAAAATCAGAAAATTCTGTAAAAATTAGAAATCAACCCCAAACATTATTCTTAAATGTTCCACGAAGAAATTCATGCAACAAAAAAATCCGATTGGCCAAGTGTACGTCACAATGTGACTGATTATCCAAATTAGGAAACTAAGTCAGAAAACCGTCAACATAGAAATGTAACATGATCATAAATTAAATAAACATGTTGGAGAGACTTCTAACTCGGAGCTTTCTTCCCTGCTGCGTCTGCATCAACCTGTACAGATAGCTCTTCTTGGAGTCGACCAAAGGTAGGCCAAACCCTAACCATACTGTGCAAGACTTATACCCCTGGAAAGAGGGTCGAGTCTAGTTCCTAATCCCACTGGTTTGCCTATTTTTCATTTAGTAGATCGGATGCAGTAAGCATTTTCCTCCAAGTGATCTAAAAGAGGGCTTTCTGGAAAAACGTGATTTCTTCAACCCAAAAGGTAGGTGATCTCGGGCCAAATCTTAATAAATCATATAGTAGAGCATCGAGTCTGCTTTCATGTCCAAGTGGTTTCTTCGAATTTCATTAAGTATATCTCGAGTTTTAAGCGTTTTGCCAAAGTCGCATATGTTAATCACGTTTTATGTTCATGTGGATTTCTCGCGCATCGCGATACCGTTTTTAATGATTCCAAAACATAGTTATATCTTATTCCATGTTCCCAACAAGTATCATGTCGACACTTTTGTCCCAAAAGCTCTAGATTAGAAGTTATAAGCGTTGCATGGATCGAGCACCTGTTTTCTACGTTTTCGGGTTAGAACCCAAAACGCGACGGGATCAGGCGTCGTGTTTTGGCTTGCATGAACGCGACACATGAGTCCGACGCATTCATGTAAATCGTGACCGTGCCCTACGTCGCGATTTAGAGTGCAACCATACGGCACTGGCACCTCAAACTGTGCGCTGCGTGGTTTTCAGCACTGCATGAAAACGTTGTGGACGTCTCGTTCCGCCCCCGTCTTCGGATGCCGACTGGCGTGGCCTTCTCCGACGGTGGTTCACGGACGTTCCGCTCCCTCGTTGGCGATGGAGAGTATGCCGGTTGACCTCGTTGACTTCTCGTTTGACCAGGTTGACTGAGGGAAAACAAGGGGAACCGGAAGGGGATGGGAGATGATTGTGATCGCTAGGGCCTTACCTGTGCCCAAGGAGTTGTGCTGATCACGCCGGAGTAGTAGCCTCGCGTCGCGGGTGATGGTGAAGCTCCAACTTCTCCTCCTTCAGCCGGCCAAAGGAAGAGAGCTCCATGGTCTTCTTTGGATCGTTCCTGCCACAGAACAAAACTCTATTAGACCCTAAATAGTGTAGCAAATGCTCAAAACGAAATGTGGAGGGCCCAAAAGGAGAGTCCCGTACCGGTTGCGGACTTGAGAAGAGGGGTGGCCAAGTGTTATGACCACCCTTCTTCCCTCCATTTGTGGTTGGGAAACCCCTTTCTAGGTGTGTAGGAAGGTGCCCTACGTGCCTAGAGTGTATGGGAAAGTGTGTGTGACATGTAAATATCTAAGAGAGAAAAGGAAGAAGAGAGGAAGAGTGGGGGAGGTGATCCTCGTTGCTGGTGATGCTAGCTCGTTGCAGAGGCTCCTTCAGCTCCAGAGCAGCCTCCTTGGACGTCCCAAAGGTTGAGAGGAAGTAGAGGATGACTTGGTGAAGCTTGGGTGGGATTTTCTCTCTCCTCTCTCAAAGCTTGAGCATATGGACGTCCAGCCTCTCCCCCCCTTGTTCAGAGGGACCAAGGGGGAGTTATATAGACAGTGAGCTCGGGGGTTGAGAGCATTGAATGCTCAAGTGTGAAGAAACACACTTGCACATGTGGCACTCCATGTGTTTAAGCTCCAACCAATAGGGAGAGGCCAAATGGGATTTTTACTGGGTCAAAGGACTGCCAAGGTGGCCCATATACCCGTTGGGAACGGCCCCATGCGTTGCATGGGCGAGACAAGGGTGCAAGTGGGCTGGAATCTCGGGTTAGTTGGGCAGACCCGGTAAACACGCTTGACGTCCAGGGATCAGGCCGCCAACCTCATGCAGACGTCCATCGAGGTGGACGCCAAGATGGGTCGACGTCCAGGGGACATGCCGTCAATCAGTAGTAGGCGGCGGTCGATGCTGCCGTCTACATAGAATCCGAGGCTGGTCAACACATGGTCAAACGAGGCTTAATGGGCCAAATAGCCTTGCGGGAGATGGGCCAAATCTCGCATCTACAAATGCCCCTCCGAGACGTCCGGTCTTGCAAGGGAGCAGAGCGGACTGAAAGGTTGGCGTCTCGGTAAACAAAGGACGCAGAGATTTAATGGACGGACCATTTCCGAGGATAGGAGTTCTAGCAAACCAAACGAAAGAGACAAGCTAGGAACAAATGACGAATCTTCTAAGAGACAAATAGGGGAAGGAAAAGGATGATCTACCCGTGTAACTACAACCTCAACCCAATGGTAGGGTCCCTGGCATGGCCGTGTTGGACTTTGACTAGTTTCCGGCGTGTCTGAGTCAAAGGAGTTTGTAATATGACGGTTGAATCAGGAGGGTCTTGTAACCGGAGCCGTGGGCCCGCTAGCCTAATCAGGACGTCGGTCCCGAATTTAGGAGGTCACGAAGACAAGGAGTTGGTTTGATCTCTCAAAGGATTATCAAAAGATTCTAACTGGAATCACATGCCTGGAAAGCCTGAAGTCCAGAATTAAGTTCGCGGCCGGCGAAGGCTCAAATGAACTCAATAAGGCTGGGATGATCATTTGTTGAAAGCACGGTGGGACAAGTAAGGAAGGGGGCAACAAAGACCCGATATCAACCTGGACAGACATGAAGGACGAACCCAGTAGGCTACCCGAGCTGGGGAAACCATGGAGCAATCATATATTCGAGGAAAATCACCATTTTTTTTTTTGAGTGTTAGTAAGAGAATGTTAGCAGTGAAGATGCATGCTGGTGTGGGTTGCCTATCTAAAATGCAAGTTAGCACCAGAGGAAATTCTAAAGGCCATACGAATAACTGAGAGATCGCAAACCCGTCATGGTTTTTGGTGAAGGGGAACTCAGGGTTCACGGTCGCCAAGTTATTCGCCTCTGGTGGGGTCCTATATTAGACATACCTATAACGCTCAAGGTCGCATGAGCGTTCCGAAGTTGAAGCGCGGCTTGTGCTTAAGATATCTGCAAAACAACTCGAAGCACAAGGTAATGGATAATGGCCATATAAAGAATAAGACATTTAAGCATTTCCGGTCAATAAACGTCCACATCGATGGCCGCCAGTAATATTGTTAACGTCCACATCTGTGGCCGCCAACCTTGCACTGACGTCCACAGACCTGGACGTCTACCTGACAGCGGATCAAACCGAAAATATAGGTGATGGGAGTCCATAGGGACTCTACCATCTCCTACCTCCGTCCCTCTCTGCTCCTGCTGCGAACCAGAGAGCAAAGAGACAGAAAAGAACAGCAAGATGGCCTCTTCATCAACCGGACAATCCACAGGCGCGAATCCCGGAGTTCTGAGTGAAATTACGGGGCACCTGAGCGCACGTCTGGCCAACGGAGAGGTAAGTGATGATTGTTCTGCTATTTTCTGGGCTGAAAACGCCCCAAACAACTTTCTTACAGAACCCCGCCTCCTATGCAGGAAGTTCCCGCATTCCCAAGCCAAGGCCAGGTACGGGCCTTTTCCTGGCTCGCGAATCTGGTTAGCGCGATAACACTGGACATGCGGAGCTTCATTGGCATGTGGCACTTGAACTTCATGGTGGTCCTGGCCAAGAATATGAAGGAGATGTGGTGGGGATTCGATGCCCTGGGGGCGCTGGTGGAGAGATGGCATCCGCACACGCACACCTTCGTGTTCCAGGGATTCGAGGCGAGCGTGCTGCTGGAAGAGGTGGAGCTGTTCTTGGGATGGCAGCGGTGTCTGGAGTATGATGCAGCGACTCCTCTCCTTCCATGGGAGGAGATCCTCGCAAACATCGTGCGAGACAAGAAGGAGGTGCTGCGGATGACGAACAAGAACGGGATCTTCCTGGACCGGCTGGCCTGGTGGTTGATCCAACATGTGAGGGAGATTGGCGGAGAGAGGGCAACCCGGGGACTGACACTCTGCCTGGCTGGTGTTTTCCTGTTCCCCACGAGTGGCGACTTCATCCTCTATGAGCATGTTGGGATTCTGTCTCTACTGTGGCGCGGGCAGTCACTTGCCCCTGCAGTGTTGGCTCACCTGTACAGCTCGCTCACCACCATGAGCCTAGGCGGACGCACCTGCGGGAGTTTGTTTCTGCTCCAGGTATGGATGGAAGCTCATTTAAAATTTGACTTTACTGATGCATAACCTACCCCCTCCAGAGTCTTCCTTCGGAGTTCAGTGCACTGCAGCAGGGCATGGTACGAGCCAGAGGATGAGATCAAGTGTATGACCGCGCACTTGAAGGGCCAAGATGCTTGGAGAGATCACTTAGCATACCTGGGCATGGATGAGTTCATTGTGAGGCCACTGTTTATGAGGACTATTGAGTTCAAAGCGCGGACCAGGGAAGACAAAGATCTGTGGCTAATAGGAGCAGACCAGATGGTGGTGTATCAGCCACATCGGTGCCATTGTCAGCTTGGGATTCCACGGGGAATCCCAACTTCATTCAACGGTACTGATGTGATTGTTACCGGGAGAAATGAGAAGATGAAGAAGAAAGGTTCGAAGACATGGAAGAAGTACACAGTGAGTAAGAAAGTGGGATTGGAAGTGCAGGAAAAACGGGAAGAAATCTTGAAGTATGAGGAATACAATTATAACATTCTTCCCGTTGCTTGTAGTTATTTCATGGCCCGCAGGGCAAAGTGATGTACTTTTCAGAATTGAATAAGTGCAACACAATTAG
Source organism: Colocasia esculenta (assembly GCA_014218235.1). NCBI lineage: Eukaryota > Viridiplantae > Streptophyta > Magnoliopsida > Alismatales > Araceae > Colocasia > Colocasia esculenta. The sequence continues at coordinate 151,762,837 of CM024753.1, read as the reverse complement.
ATGAATAAAGATGTTCTTGCATTTGTGTTCAATTGACTTGCATTGATTGATTGATTGATGTGTGGAATGTGGAATGTGGTGAAATGGGTGTGAAATGACCTCAAAGTATGTTCAAAAGACAGTGTTGTGAGGACTGAGTGCGGAGTAGTTGGCGTCCACATCGATGGCCGCCAACCTCTGGTTAACGTCCAACTTCTGGTCGCCAACCACTGAGACTGATAATCGACGTCCACCTAGGTAGCCGTCTAATTTAAACTAGACGTCCACATCTTGACGCCGATCAGTCTTCGAGGTCTGACATTGAAAGGACATTGACGTCCAGATCCTTGCCGTTGAATGTACGTCGGCGGCCAGAGATTGACGTCAGATAAAGTTAAACGGCCAGGGGTTGACGTTAAACCAGTAAACGCCCTTTTTTTGAACCGACGCCTTCTCCCGGCGCCATTCCATCTTCCCAAGCGCCGGGAGAAGGAAAAGGCAAAGGAAAAAAAAAAAAAAAACGCTTAAGACTGAAGATGAGGACGAGGGAGAAATGCACCATCAACCGGGGCCGTCGCCCACCGGAGGAGGAAGACGAGGAGTTGGTCATGGCGGAGGAGGAGAAAGAAATGGCGGTGGAGGACATCCCGGAGGGGGACGAGACCGAGGGAGGAGATGAGATGGAGGCGGAGGCACCTCGACGACCTCGGGTAGGTACCATAAACCCTCTGTGTGAGTGTGTTGGATTTGGTGAAAAGACGGGGGAAACAGATGAAGCGCCGTCGGGTCAGGCAGGAAATTGACGGCAACATGGGTTGCCGTCGAGTTCTTGCTGACGTCCAACCCCTTGCCGTCAAGGGGAACTTGACGGCAATGGGCCGGACGTCGACACAGGAACTAAACGGCCACCTCAGGACGTCTACTTTTAATAAACGGCAGACCCTTGCCGCCAACCTTGAGTAAACGGAAATCGACACTGACGTTGAGTTTTCTGTGTTTCCTGCAGGGTAAAGGCAGAATGAGGAGCAGAGTGACATGGGATCTCTGCTGGGCATGGTACCACGCGCTCCCAGAGGCCCAGCAGGCCCGGATAGCAGGGATGGGTTTCGGACATCTCCTGTCGGTACGCCCTTTCCACCCAGATGTGCCTTACCTAGAGGCGTTGAGGGAGAGATGGGAGGAGGACTGCAAGGCATTCATCATGCCTTGGGGTCACATGATACCCACGTTGGAGGACGTGGCGTATCTCACGGGACTGCCGGTTCAGGGAGAGCCGGTAGTCGGGCTGGAGAGGAGGGATTACTACGACGATGTCGTAGAGTTACTGGGGCCAGAGTTCGTGGCCGGGAGGAGGAGACCGATCCGGAGCATCTTGCTCGGATCATTGTCTGATGCTGTTGGATTGAGGGGGAGGAGGAGAGGACCCCTGGAGTCACTGGACGAGTTCTATGCCGAAGTACGGGGGGTGCTCGACCTAGGAGACCGGAGTGAGGAGCGCTTGGTGCGGATTTTCGTGAGCTACTTCTTCGGACGGCTTTTGTTTGCGACGCAGTCATCTCAGATGAACTGCAAGTTCGTGCTGCTTCTCCGAGATTTAGCGCAGGCGGGGAGGTATGCCTGGGGGGCTGCGATGCTGGGACACCTTTTCTCACTTCTCCCCAGCAACTCACAGCACTCTCAGAGCACTGGGGGTTTCACCCCCTTCCTTCAGGTACGCAATTTCTTCCTTTAAAGCTCAACTTGTATTTCAATTGATTAAATTGCTTGACTGACTGACTTTCTCTTCTTGCAGGTCTGGGGGTACACCCGCTTCCCCATGGGGCGCGGGACACTTGTAGAGGGGCGCCAGATGATGGTGCCTCTCATGACGAGGTGGGAGGTGGCCCCGGACCCCAGGGTCACCGACAGGAGGGCAGGGGATGTGCGGGTCGCACTTGACCACTACCCGCACGACCAGGTATGAAACCCTCAACTAGCTTTTGCATTCCTTCAATTACTGCTGCATTTGACGTTACTGACCAGTGCCTTCTTGTTCTTCTCAGGTGGTGTGGACCCCATATCGGGGTGAGGAGGACGCCTCGCACCCGGCGGTGGCGGCGGGTCGCCCCTTGTTCGACCGCCACCTCCTTTTACTGTGCCTCGGGACATGTGAGGTACTGTATTTGGAGTTGGTGGTACGGACCCTGGGCTGGCACCAGCCGGCCATCGAGGTGCCCTCCCTCGGGAGAGAGGGGCACTCACGCCGGCGGTTCTTTGCGGAGGACCGCGACTGGGGAGCTGACCATGGGAGCACCGTCGCCTACTGGCGGGCGGGTGGTGAGCAGGTGCTCCGCCATGAGGGCCTCCAGGACAGTTCAGCGTACCTGGAGGATTACAGGACACGATATGCTGGGCGACTCCGGCTTGACCGACGAGTGGTAAGTGAAACTTCTAACTTTAAGCCTTGGTCGGATCTGAATTTGAATTGATTTTAACCTTGAAGCATTTGGCAGATGCCGGAGTCACAGGCCATCCGCCTCTTGGAGGGGCGACTGGCCGAGCAGGAGGTGGAGCTGACGAGGCTCCGGGCCGAGGTCAGGACCCTGGTGAGTATCTTCAACCATTGATCTTGAAATTGCCATTGATTTGATTTGATTTGATTTCTGACCAAGATGTTGTGAATGCAGAGAGGAGAGCTATTGAGAGCGCAGACGAGCCGAGACGTGGGGGTGAGCTCGTCTGCCCAGCCAGTCGGAGGGGACCTGGCGATCCGCTTGCAGAGGGCCCTGGACCGAGCAGAGGCGAGGGTCCGAGAGCTTGAGGAGCAGGCTCGAGAGATTGGGGCTCAGGTAAAACATTAAACTAGCATTTTCTTTCAATGTATATTGAATGTTCTAACATGTTTGCCCCTTGACATGCAGTGGCAGGGAGGAGATGCGGCTACTCTCCAGGCACAGATGGAGAGTTTGCAACTGGAGTTCGAGGCGAGGATCTCCGGTCTGGAGGCCGAGGTAAGACACTTCCTTCTTTCTTTTCCTTCTTGCACATGTTCGAGACTGATCCTTTTTTGCTTTTGACGCGCAGCGGCGGACCATGGTGACAGCCATGGAGGAGTTGAGGGACGACCGGGCCACCATGAGGGGTCGCCTGCTCGAGGCCCGAGAGAGTCAGAGGGAGGCCGAGACGGCTCGAGCACGGATTGCCGCGGATTACGAGATCCTCAAGGACCGGGTGCTGAAGAAGCGCCGGGAGCAGCAGCGGCAGGCCCAGCAGGCGACGCCGGCGAGGACCGGATCAGCGTTCGCCTCTCTTGACGACATCGTGTCGCTAGGAGACCCTTCCGTGGTGCGAGGAGGGGTGCCGAGACCCGAGGCGTCTACGGCTTCCAGACCTCCTCTCCCAGACCGGCGTCGGGAGAGGGAGGAGGAGGAGGTGAGCAGCTCCCGTAGGCAGAGGCCTACAGAGGGGGAGCAGAGAGAGGGAGAGTGAGGAGCGAGGCTCCTTTTTGTACCACCAGGGGTATGCCCCTGTTTATGAGATGTACATGGATTTGATTATCATAGTGGAATTTGTGAATTTTTGTGAGCTTTTGTGCTTGAATGGTTTGCTTCTTGCTCTTTGGTTCCTGCACCCTGTATCCACAACACTTAAAGAAACAGATTAGTGTAGATCTGTTTTTAGCCCCTTGCCTACGATATACCTTTCTTGAGATCTGGTCAAGGGGCTAATTTCTAATCAAAGATAGGAACATAAAATAACCGAAAGGGAAATATGCACATGCATTTTTTTTTTTGTGTTTTGTTGTTTTCTTGATTTTTTGTTTTGTTTTTGATAAGAAAATAAGGAGAATGTTAACATATATACATGGTATCACTATTTTTTTTTTTTGATTTTTTTCTATTTTTTTGGCTTTTGAAATTTGGGAGAAATATGTACAATGTGAAATATATACATCAAAAGACTCTCTTTTTGTTATTTTTTGTATTTTTGTATTTTTTTTGGATTTTTTTGGATTCTAAAACACATATTCATTACATGTTGCAGTGTAGGGTTTACACAATCTACTTAACCACAGAGGCCAAGAGTGAGGAGGGACGTGCATGAATTCCTTGATGTTTGGACATTGCCCCTAGCCTTCTTGATATCTTCCACTACGGAGGATCTTATACAATCAAATTGCCCCTAGTGGGAGAAATCGGAAGAAATGTATAGGAAGTCATGTAGGAATTTGGTTCAAACTACTTTTGTTTCCAAACCGACATCTCATATCAAACGGACTTGGTCAACCATTGTTTTCAGGGGGAATTTTTCATTTCTTATTTTATTTTTGGGGTGGAGGCACGTACTTTTTGCTACCTCCTTGAGTTGGTCAGCCTTTTTCTGGGTACGTACTTTTTGCTACCCTTTTTTGACCTTCTGGCTTTTCTTTTCCCCATTGAGGCTTGATTTTGACATTTTGCCCCTTGCTTTTATTAGTTGCCCCTGTTTTATGGTGACCTTGTCCTTTTAAAAGAGAGTGGGTGGTCCCCTACTCGTAGTTTGTTCCACTTCCGGACACGACCGAGTGGGAAGAGAATAGGGGAAATATATTGACCGGATGAGACCGCCTGAGTGTACTAGTGATTTTCTAGCCAAAGGGCAATATCTCAACATCGTGTGGTGTGTGGATAAGCCTTTCCTTACTAGTGGCCACATGGAGGAGTAGACCCACACCTTAACAAGTGATGAATGACTGACTTGACGGACTGACCGACTGACTAAGGGTAGAACTTCTTGAGGTAGACTGCATTCCAGGGATGCGTTAGCTCAACTCCCTCGGCATCTACTAGCCTATAAGCGTTCCCTGAGTAAACTTCTTTGACAACGAACGGACCTTCCCAATTTTCTTGCAATTTGCTCCTGGGACCTGGTGCCTTTATGATTTTACGCTTAAGGACCATCTCACCCACTTCGAACTTTCTCTCAAGAACTCTTTTGGCATAAAAACGTGCAATTCTCTGACGATAGACTTGAGCATGGTCAGCCGCTATCATTCGTCTCTCATCTAAGAGTTCAAGTTGTGCCAATAAGGCTTCCCGACGTCGATCAGGATCAAGTTCGGAATCCAATTGAACTCTAAGTGAGGGGACGAAGATCTCGTATGGTAGTATCGCATCCGATCCGTATGTCAAAGCATAGGGGGTTTGCCCCGTAGGAGTTCGGACCGAGGTGCGATAAGCCCAAAGAGCTTCAACCAAGCGATCTGGCCAGTCAGCATTGTTATGAGACTTGCATGTTTTCTTTATGATTTTGATGAGAGTTTATTAGTAGCTTCCGCTTGTCCGTTACCTTGTGGATAGTATGGTGATGAATGATGCAAATTGATACCATATTTACCACACATGTCGCGAAGCTCCTGTGAAGTGAACTGTGGTCCGTTGTCGGTGACGATGTCCCGAGGCACGCCAAACCTTGCAAGGATGTTGCGCTTGATGAACTTGACAACCGTTGATGCTTTGACTTCTATGAACGCTTCTGCTTCAGCCCACTTTGTGAAGTACTCTGTGGCGGTCAGAATGAAGGATTTCTTCCGGACTTCTCCGGTTCTATCCGCGAGAGGACCGACCACATCGAATGCCCACATGGCGAAAGGCCATGGAGCAATAAGGGGATGAAGAGAGGAAGAAGGAGCATGAATTTTATCACCGTGCAATTGGCATTTAGCACAGTGACGGACAAAATGGGTGCAATCTTCTTCCATGGTAGGCCAGTAATAGTGTCTTAGCAACTTCTGGGCAATTGCTCTACCATTGACATGGCCACCACATTCACTAGAGTGAGCAGCTTCAACAATGCTTTCAGATTCGATTTCATCAAGGCAACGGAGATAGACCCCACTGAGGGATTTCTTGTAGAGAACGCCACCTATGATCTTGTACCGTTCGGAGACACGGCGAATAGCCCGTCTATCGGCAGAAGTGGCGTAATCCGGGAAGGATCCATCTTTGAGGTAATTCTCGATGTCAAAATACCAGGGATGGCCATCATCGAGGTCGATTTCAGGCTCCTTTGAGAGTGCATTGATTTGATGGGAGGGAGATTGAAGTTGAACAAACCAGGATCAGCATGAGAAGGGATTCTTAGCCTTTGAACAGAGATGGTTTCGGAGGACCTTCCTAAAGGGATGGGAATGGAAGAGGCCAAGAGGCGAGGGAATCTGCTAGGATGTTTTGGGCCCTAGGAGTGTGGACAAGGGTGAGCTTCCTAAACTGCCGGATTACCTTTGCTACCAACTCTTGATATGGTTTCAACTTGGGGTCCCGGGTTTGGTACTTGCTGAGAGATTGCGGAGTATCAACTGCGAATCTCCAATAATCCTTAATTCCTTGACTCCGAGCAACAATGCCATCTTCAACCCAACTAGGAGAGCCTCATACTCGGCCACATTGTTCGTGGCACGGAAGGTTAATTGGTAGGCGTGCGGGATGACTACCCCTTCCGGTGAGAGGAGGACTGCCCCTATCCCACTCCCTTTGGAATTTAAAGCCCCGTTGAAGTAAAGCACCCATGAAGGCTCACCATCGATGATGGCTCCTAACTCTTCATCAGGAAAGCTTTCGTCGACAGGAGAATACGAAGGTAAGGGGTGATGGGCTAGGTGTTCGGCTATGGCATGCCCCTTGATTGACTTTTGGTTGACGTAGGTGATGTCAAATTGATTGAGAAAACTTTGCCACCGCATCAACCGCTCAGTCAGGACGGGCTTCTCAAGCAAGAACCGAATAGGGTCCATACGCGCCAAAAGTTTCACTTCATGTGCCAGGAAATAGTGCTTTAACTTTTGGGCAACCCAGACGACGGCCGCGCATGTTCTTTCCATGGCGGTGTACCTCTTTTCAGCTTCATTGAACAATTTGGACAAATAGTACACCGCTCTCTCCTTCTTCTCGTCGTCATATTGGGCCAAAACTGCTCCAGTTGAATCTTCAGTAGTTGATACATAGAGCAATAAAGGCCGACCCGGGACCGGAGGAGCGAGAACAGGGGGATTGAATAGGTAACTCTTCAATCATCAAAGGCCTTTTGACATTTATCGTTCCAATCAAATTTTGCCTCTCCTTTTAGCATCTCGTAGAAGGGCTTACAAGCGGATTGAATGCTGGGAAATGAATCTCCTAATGAATTGAAGTCTGCCAATCAGCCCTCTAACTTCTCTGATGTTCCTAGGAGGAGGCATTTCGATTATTGCTTTGGCCTTGTTGGGATCAATCTCAATCCCCCTTTTGCTAACTATGAACCCAAGCAATTTCCCCAAGAGACTCCAAAGACACACTTCTTGGGGTTCATTTTAAGCTTATGCTCCCTAGACCGTTGGAGAACTGCCCGGAGGACTTCAGCATGGCCATGTCGAGTCTTTGATTTTACCAAGACATCGTCCACATAGACTCCATGTGCACATGCATCATGTCATGAAAAATTGCCATCATTGCCCTTTGATATGTTGCTCCTGCGTTCTTCAATCCGAAGGGCATGACGACGTAACAGTAAGTCCCCCAGGGTGTTGTGAAAGAGGTTTTCTCCTGGTCTTCCTCCGCCAGACGGATCTGGTTGTACCCCGAGAAACCATCCATGAAAGATAACATTTCAAACCCGGCAGTGTTGTCCACTAGGACATCTATGTGTGGGAGAGGGAAATCGTCCTTTGGGCAAGCACGATTAAGGTCTCGGAAATCTATACAGATCCTAACCTTACCGTCCTTCTTCATTACGGGGACGATATTAGCTACCCAATGTGGATATAGCACAACCCTGATGAATTTGGCTTTATGCAATTTGTCAATCTCCTCTTTGATCTTGAGTGCTAGCTTGGGATGTAGCCTCCTTAGCTTTTGTTTGACGGCGGTTGCATCGGCTTTTAGGACTAACCGGTGTTCGACCAAAGAGGTGTCGAGTCCCGGCATGTCCTCGTAGGACCAAGCAAAACCGTCGGAGAATTCTTTAAGGATAGCTACCAACGCATGCTCTTCTTCTTCACTCAAGTTGGCACTGACTAACACTGTCTTCGGGGATTCTTTGGTGCCAAGATTGACTTCTTTAGTAGGTTCGTCTGCAGCCGTGGTGGGCTCGTCGAACCTCTTCGTGCCATCCACATAGGAGCTCACTGGGTCTTCCTCTTCTTCTGACCCAGATTCTCCTAACCCATCTTTCTCACTGAAATCTAGCAGATAGACTCCTAAACCGTCATCTACAGAATCACCTTCTTCAAAGTCTGAAACGGTTTCTACTAAGGCAGGTTCCTCAAGAAATTCCGGGACTTGACTCAATTTGGCACACCTCTCGGCCAAGGCCATGACATACCGGGCAGGAACTTGCCTACCTTTTTCTTTGCGAATGCATGGTTGAGAGGGACCAGACTCTCCTAATCCTGACTCTAGACTGGACCCTAAACCTGACTCTAAACCCAAATCTAAACTAGGATCTAGACTGCTATGTACAGGACAACTATGTACATGGGAAGGGGTCCCAGAGGAATGAAAATCTAATGGGGAGAGCGTCGGCCCTTGGCCGAGCGGAAGAGATTCCAAAGAGGAAGGGTGCTCAATGGAGATCTCGCATTTCCAACTTTGATAATTGGCGTTTTTTTTTGGGAATCAAGGCCAAGAACCATGAGTTGCTGACTCAAGGCGGCCTCGACTGGATGGGTGAGAGATAGAGATGGTGATGGGAGTGGAGTAGATGCGGATGGAAGATTAGAAGGAGGAGGAGATGAGGGTAGAGATGGTGAAGAGGGGGATTCGGACCCAAAGAGAGAGAGGAGGCCGAAGTCATCACAGACTTCCTCTATTTCTGCCATTTCCTCCTCTGATTCTTCTTCTTCTTCCTCACTCTCAGAGCAAGGCAGTTCCTTTATCAGTGGCTCTCGGGTTCCCAGCTGGGTGGCCCCTTGGACAAAATGTTCATTCAAGGTCCAAGTAGGGGGTGAGGTATGAATGGATCGGGATGGACCGGGTCGGGTGGAAACCTAGTCCAGCTTTTGGCAGCAACCTCCTAATGGCCCGAACACTCTGATCTGCCCTTGCTTTTCTTTCCCTAATCCATAGCCATGGACATAGCCGATGTTGGCCATCACTTCCCAACCTTTTCTTGAGTGCAGGAGGTTTGCTCAAGCTTCTCATCAGATTGGGGTGATGGCTCAAATCACAGGGGGAGGGAAATCGAGAGACATGACTGGCTTCTTCCCCCTATCTGGGACGAAAAGATGTGGCATTTGCTCTGAGGTGATAGCATTAAGAGTCTCCAAAGTGGGAATGCTCTTGATCTTGATAATCCGCCCATTATACGGAAATTTGAAACATTGATGGGCGGTGGAAGGGATTCCTAGGGTCTGTTCTAGTTCTAGCAGGGGCGACCCAGGATGGCTTTGTAAGCCGGATCGACATCAGAACTAAGAATTCAGTGGTCATGGTAACCGTCCGACTCCCAGCTTAAGAGCAATCTTGCCTTTGCAACTCTTTGGAATTATCATAGGCAGCAATGGTAGAGCAACTCTTCTCCAGATTATTTTCTCCTAGACCCAGCTGTTTGAGGGTCTTCATCGGACAGACATTAATGGATGCCCCGGTGTCAATGAGAGTGGAATCCACCGAACCCCCATTGAGGTTTATGGTGAGACAGAGAGGAAGCGAACGACATTCGGGGGTGGCAAGATCTTTGTCCGAGAAGGAGATCGAAGGTCCTTGATGAGGGAAAGGATGGCATTGGTGACCCCACTAGGAGGGAGGTCATCGTTAACCATGATTTTCTGAAGAAATTGGAAGAGAGTGGATTGATGTGACGGCGACCTCCGAATCAACACTAAATAGACACCCTTGCGGGCGTCTTATCAAGATGTTGGAGAATATCGTATTCGGTGCCAGCCGGGGGCGGAGGAACATTATCCTCCTCATCCTGGGAAGGCCGCGGAGGTGGAGGAACGATGCGGTTCCGGAGTGTGACGTGGACGGCCTCCTGAGACTGAGGGCGGATAAGCTGAAGGGGTCTAGTAGATGACTCAGAGGTAGAGGGGGTGAGGGTGGTAGTGTAGGCACCTTGAGGGGGGCGGATCAACACTAAGGGTCTCTCCTCAAGAATGGCATCCACCGAGGTGGGAGGTTCCTGGGACTCTACAGTGGGACATGGATACCACTCATCAAATCCCTCTACCCCCCATTGTTGTTCTCTCCTCACGACCCGGGGTTCCAAACAAGTCATGGTGTGGACATTTTCCTGGGATTTTGAGGAGGAGGGGTTGTTACTTTGGTGGTTGGGGAGAGGGTTGCTAAATATGCCGAGGTCCCTTTTGGTGTACCTAGACTTGGCTATGGCCACCTTGACATCCTCCCAGTTGATTCTTCCCTGGTCATTCATATCATAGACCCAGTCACGAAAGGTAAAGCAATTGGTGATAAAATGACCATGGGCTCTATGGTACGGACAATATTTGGAGGTGTCAATCCTCGGGTTGTTATTCTCCCTTTGTGGGGGGAGTTGGATTGTGACGGCCCTCATTATACCGGTACGGTCATACCGACCCACGTCGATATAGCGAGTGCTGCCACAGTGGGACATTTACCCAACACTATCACATGATTGAGATATACACAAATATAGATACAGAGTCGCGGAAGTAAAGGACTAACAGTCATCACATTCCATCATCCACATTTATCATACATGATCCATATAGCAAATAAAAGACTAAACTTTCATAATTGAAATTAAACCAAGCTACATTGTCCACAAAATTAAAGTTCTACATTTAATACATAGTTTGTCCACAATTACATAATGATAATCCTAATACAAGCTACAATTCACGTACTATGAAACAAAAAGGGCACAGTGTCAACTCCACCAGCTAATCTCCACGCTCGGAGTCGCTCTCCACTGTCACCTCCAAAGGTGTGTCACCAACTACACCTGTACGCCGAAGCAAGGAGTGAGTCTAAAAGACTCAGCAAGTAGCTCCATACACATCATTCATGCATACATCATAGTAGGGTTTACTATTGCTATTTGCAAGGCAACATATAGCATGCTTGAACATTTATGAGAGACAACCTATCATGGTATTTCTACAAAATCAAAAACACATGGTACATGGTTTAAATGTTTCAATTAACACTTCCTATCACATGCTTTCTACTCATTTAATCACATGAAGACTACACTTCCGATTTGACTATAACATGATAGCAATTTATATGGGATTAGAAATATCATAGCATGAATTAACGTATCATATTCTAACACATTTACTTCACATGGTTACACATTCCCATATTCACATGGTTCCTTTTTCAAGCATTTCACATGTACACATGTTCACATTCTAACATAAAGGGTTCACATGGTTTCTTATTTCACATTTGCATGTTCCCATATACACAATTTACACATGTTCACATATACACATTTACACATGTTCACATATACACATTTCACACATGTTCACATATACACATTTCACAATTTATTTGCCGTGACACATAGTCCAAACCACCACTAGAAGGACACATCACATACACATAACACATAGCACATCACCTAGGCAATACAGTGATGACTCTTGGCACTGCGCAGACCGGGAGAACACGTCTCCACCCTAACCAGTGGTACTTGTCCACCTCCAGGATTTCATCCTAATGCCCTTAGGATATCTTAACACATTGAACCTTCTCATGGGGACTTTTCCATGATACGGTTCCACAGCCCTCTATGGAAGCAGTGTCACACACGGCACATTTTACACATTACACATTCCGATTAACACACGTTTCACATGTGATTTTCACACTTTCTTGTTTATGCACATGGTTCAGTTCATCCCTATCATGATGCTACTAATAACAGAAATCAAGCATTTAGTAGCTCTCATGGATTAATTGGAACACACATCATTTAACCTTAATCATGGTACATGCATTCATACTCATTTTCACATGAAAATCTCATAATGTAGGCTACTGTTATCAAATTATCCTGAAAATTTTACCACATGCTGTTTTCGGGTATAGTAACACACATACAAATTTTCACATTTTTTCTGAATTCACATGCATTTATAGAAATTAAAACACTCAGCTTCATGCCATTCTTAAACTAAGTCAACATAGAACATGACATGGAAATTCAGATTTGATCATGCACAGTCATGAACCACACATACATATTGGCACAGAAATTTTCCCGAATTTATTTTCCAACACATGATTTACTAGAATTTTCACAAGGTCTACACATGCTTTCTATTTCTCATTGTAGAAATTATAAGAATTCACTTGGAGATGGGAAAATTCCCAAATTTGCAGGGCATGGACTGATACATACAAACATGGTTCATAAAATTCTACAGCATTTGATTCCTCCGAAATCATGGGAACAAGATTAACCAAGCATAACCTCTTTCCTACACATGCTTTTCAATAATTCTAACAAATTATGCCATCTACAGAAAAATACAGGAAATTCCACACATATCACATTACCTATTTTACATAACATATAAAATTTACATTATATCCTCATGCGTAGAAATCCGGAAATTAAAGATATAAGGCAGAACAGTTCACTGTTCTGTCAATAAGAACTAAACGGCATACTGTGGTCGTTTACAAGAGTTGGCGGCCACATCGTTGGCCGCTGACTAAAGATCTCAACGTCCATGGGGCTTGCCGTCAAGTTCGGACTTGTGTAAAAACACAGTCCGAGCTCTGAAAAATGGTGAATGTAGGGGATCCAGGACACGAGGAAAATCTGTAAAAATGGTAAAAGCCTCCTAGACACATACATGGACAATGTGGAAGGGGTACTTGCCTTTGGAAAAACTCCTAAAGGGATCAAATAGTTGGAGAAGCTCTCCTTGGGCAGTCCCAAGAAGCCTCCAAGACGCCTCCACTCCGGCTTCTGTGATGCTCCCTCTGAAATCCAGGGCCGGGGATGTGTAGCCGGTTATGTTGTCTTCCTCCTTGTCGAAGTAGATCTCCAGAAGAAGCCTTGGATCGCCGGATCAAAGCCTCCAAACTTCAAGTTTTCTCACAGGAAGCTCTAGGGTTTTCTCTCCTCTTCTCTCTTCTTGCAAGTGTGAAAATGGGTAGTGGGGAGAGGCCATTTCGGGTTCAGGAAGTAGGGAAAGCCTTCACCCACCACCATGCCGACCTGACAGCTTTGGAGCCGTTGGGGGACATCCCCCCAATGGTTGCCATGCCTTGTTTCAGAAGACAGCAGCTCTGCTGCGCATGCAGGGCAGAGAAGTTGACGTCCAGATCTCTGGACGCCGGAGTGAGTGTTGGCGTCCATGGTGGACGTTGACACCACCTCAGCGGCCAGGGGTTGACGCCAATAAGGCCTTCGGCCAGAACCCTAATTATGCAGAAAACCATGCACACCAAGCTTCTATACATGCAATATGTACAAGGTATTATATTCATACTATTTTAATACCTACGTAAGTACGTACATACATACAGAAGCACAATATACACCACATAAATATGAAAGAAATACTACGGAAATCCGAGGGTCTTACATGGATGGCATCACACGACATGAGGGCGAAGAACACGTCCTCAAGAGTCTCCGGGAGGGGAGGATAGTGCGACCTCTTGGGGCCAGGTCGGGTGTAGCCGGAAGAAGGGGGAGGAACAGCAGAGTAAGGCTTGGAAGGATGTGATGAAAATTGGTGAGGATTAGAGGGAGGATTGGACGGAGGGATAGAGGACTTGTTGGGAGGCCTCAAAGGCTGGCTGCAAGCACTTATAGACTCATTGACGGTCACCCCTTCGGTGGTAGGTGCCGCGGGAGCCTTACGTGCTTTTGGCTTTCCTTCAAGGAAGTGGGGGAGAGAGGAGTCCTTGATTTGATTTTCAACTACCCTGGCTCTGTTGTAGAGATGTGAGAAGGAGTGGAACTCACTTAGCATTAAGACAGAGCGGAGCACAGGAGTAGTGTTAGTAACCAAGAGGGTTATGGCTTGAGACTCCGGGATAGGAATGTCGGCTCTTGAGGCCATGGACCTCCATCGGTTGGCATAGGTTACAAAGTCTTCGTTCGTCTTCATCTTTTCTTCCATCAAGTCGGAAAGTGTGGGGACTTGAGTGGCCATGTATGAAAAGTGCGAGATGAAACGCTCAGAGACTATGTCAAAATTAACAAGGTCGGATGCGAGTAGAGAGGTAAACCACCTCAAAGCTTCCCCTTCCAATGATTGTTGGAAAAGGTGAACTAAGAGGACCCGATCATATAACCACCGATGGGAATCCATGGTGAAGCCGGCGAGATGAAATTGGGGGTCGGAGGTCCCATCATACTTGCGGTACTTTGGGGCCTTGAAGTCGGGGGGAAAGTAAGCGTTGGGGAGCTTGCAGTAGTTTAATAGCGAATGAGGCTTAGAATGGGATAAGGAATCCGCTACAAGCTTCCTAACGAGACCTTCAACTTCTGAAAGGGGAACAGATTTAGATTGGTTGAGGGGTGCAATTTGGGTAGGTGGCGAATAGGCAGAAGGAGGAGTGGGAATCGGAGCATGCAAAGGAATGGGAGTGACAGGGGGAATGAAGGCGGAGACAAGAACTCGGGATGGGGTGATTGGTTTAGGAGTGGGTCTAGATGTGGAGGCATTGAATGGGGATAAAGATGGAGTGGAAGGGGAGGCAGCTGCCCGGACAGTATGCTTTGAAATCATGGAAATGATATCCTCGGGCGAGTACCGGGACATGAGTCTAGCAAACTCGGGGTCTTCCTGACTGTCTTGATCATGAGTGGGATTGACCCTTAGACTCACTTCTTCATTATCAGCCTGAGAGGATGATTGGACTGACTCCTCAGGCTGGACATTGGTATTAATCATACCGACCATTTCATTGATATTATCATCATATTCAAAAGCTGGTTTGTTAGCCATGTCCATTAGCACACAACCTATGGATTTTAGAGTGGTTAAAGTTGATTAACTTTACTGTTTGGACAGAAATGCGGGTTTCTACCAAACAATGTTAGCAATCAACGTCCCTAAAATTTTAAAAATTACCAAAGTTGTGTGTTGAGTTAAGTTGATTGGTAAGACCGTTCTCTCAAAGCTCACTCAAATCCCGGTAAGTAGGTGACTAGACAAGGTGGGTAAAGGTCCTCCTGCCCCGTACCGTGAGAGAATCCACGGAATTTAGGGACTTATAGAGTTTTCTTCGGAGCCAACTCGATTTACCCGAGCGGGAATCCCCGAGTAAAAGGTTGTGAACCGAAGAAGGGTGATCCTAGAAATGTGAGGGGAGGCTAGAAAAGAGGAGAAGAAGAACCCCCTGGAGACTGAGGACTGTCAGTGATAAACAGTAAGCAAACAAGAAATAAAAACAAGGCAAAACAAAACAAAAAACAGAGAAAAACAGGCTTCTGTGAAACTAAACGGCAAGAAAGTTGACGCCAAGTTTAATAGAAATCAGTAAACGGCAAGATCGACTGACGCTAATAGATAGTAAACGACACACTATATGGACGCTAAGAAGTATTCAACGGCAGGAAGACTGGACGTTTACCTGGGTAGGCGGCAAGATCGCTTGCCGTCTACCTGGATGCACTCAGACCGCAACAGCACTGTTGGTCCCACCGTGATCGCCAGAAAAGAGACTGTGGACGTCTCGTTCCGCCCCCGTCTTCGGATGCCGACTGGCGTGGCCTTCTCCGACGGTGGTTCACGGACGTTCCGCTCCCTCGTTAGCGATGGAGAGTATGCCGGTTGACCTCGTTGACTTCTCGTTTGACCAGGTTGACTGAGGGAAAACAAGGGGAACCGGAAGGGGATGGGAGATGATTGTGATCGCCAGGGCCTTACCTGTGCCCAAGGAGTTGTGCTGATCACGCCGGAGTAGTAGCCTCGCGTCGCGGGTGATGATGAAGCTCCAACTTCTCCTCCTTCAGCCGGCCAAAGGAAGAGAGCTCCACGGTCTTCTTTGGATCGTTCCTGCCACAGAACAAAACTCTATTAGACCCTAAATAGTGTAGCAAATGCTCAAAACGAAATGTGGAGGGCCCAAAAGGAGAGTCCCGTACCGGTTGCGGACTTGAGAAGAGGGGTGGCCAAGTGTTATGACCACCCTTCTTCCCTCCATTTTTGGTTGGGAAACCCCTTTCTAGGTGTGTAGGAAGGTGCCCTACGTGCCTAGAGTGTATGGGAAAGTGTGTGTGACATGTAAATATCTAAGAGAGAAAAGGAAGAAGAGAGGAAGAGTGGGGGAGGTGATCCTCGTTGCTGGTGATGCTAGCTCGTTGCAGAGGCTCCTTCAGCTCCAGAGCAGCCTCCTTGGACGTCCCAAAGGTTGAGAGGAAGTAGAGGATGACTTGGTGAAGCTTGGGTGGGATTTTCTCTCTCCTCTCTCAAAGCTTGAGCATATGGACGTCCAGCCTCTCCCCCCCTTGTTCAGAGGGACCAAGGGGGAGTTATATAGACAGTGAGCTCGGGGGTTGAGAGCATTGAATGCTCAAGTGTGAAGAAACACACTTGCACATGTGGCACTCCATGTGTTTAAGCTCCAACCAATAGGGAGAGGCCAAATGGGATTTTTACTGGGTCAAAGGACTGCCAAGGTGGCCCATATACCCGTTGGGAACGGCCCCATGCGTTGCATGGGCGAGACAAGGGCGCAAGTGGGCTGGAATCTCGGGTTAGTTGGGCAGACCCGGTAAACGCGCTTGACGTCCAGGGATCAGGCCGCCAACCTCATGCAGACGTCCATCGAGGTGGACGCCAAGATGGGTCGACGTCCAGGGGACATGCCGTCAATCAGTAGTAGGTGGCGGTCGATGCTGTCGTCTACATGGAATCCGAGGCTGGTCAACACATGGTCAAACGAGGCTTAATGGGCCAAATAGCCTTGCGGGAGATGGGCCAAATCTCGCGTCTACAAACGTGACGTGGTCCCCCGTCGCGATTCAGCCGATTTTCCCGCTCAAAGATTTCATGCGATTTTTATATTACTATTTTAAACATGGTTCATGAACGAGACGGGGTATACCATCGTGATTCAATCGTAAAGGCGACGACATGGGCCATCACGATTTCAATATTTACATGTTAGTGTTGTTCCGACTGTGCACAGTGTCATCAAATGCGTCGATTGTGCCCGACGTGGATTCCAAGACCTACCCGAGACTTGTTTTACATGGTATTGAGTTCATGATTTGCATGTCTTGGTTCTGGTCATTTCATGAGGTTTGTTTAATGGCTTAAAAATAATTAACCCATTAAAAGCTATAACTACATGAATGTTATTATAATTGTTCTTTAATGATGTGACCATTCATGCAACTAGTGATTTGCTCTTCTTACTATTCTATCTTGCTTAAATGATAATGGTTATTTTAAAATGTTACAAACCCATGTATAATTAAATGCATAGTTCACCTCATGTTATCATGTGAATTGTTTTCCGCAAGTTTGACACCGATGGATTGTGGATTGAGACACGTGTTCACTACACACTTGCACTCATAGGCAGCCCTTTCTTGGTGGATTGGAAACTCATGGCCGGTCATTCCGTATCGGCAGTCTAGTGACCTTTCTCTTAAGACCTCCGTAATTCTCTGTACTCCATGGATTCCCTCATGGAGATCGAGTTGGTTGTACCATTAAAGTTCCCTAGAGATAGCGTGCACTTCCTCTCTCATCTTGTTCTCGTGAGTGTGATTTACAATCTAGACTTAAGCCATTAATGTAAAGAGTGAACTAAAGTTTAAATTACTCCATCATGCTGCCGAAATTATCTCTTGACTATTGTTATCATGCAATCATGTTCACATTACTTGCTACTTGTTCTCATCATCATCTTGAACATGACATTACTATTGCTTTCATATTGAAACTCTTGTTATTGGCCATTAATGACTGTGGGTATCTACATTTAAAATTAAGTGAGATGCTGACCGAGCACGGCGAGTGTGTCCAAGGGCTCCAGTCTAGCCCCAATGATGGAGAGTCATAAATATACTGTTAACCATGGGGTATAATGATTAATGGCGTTGCATCTACGCTGGGAGTCGTGCGTGTTGAATGCTAGATACAATAACCATATACACATGTCCTGGTGTGCATTTCAAGGTGGATCTTTCCTTGGTGTACATTAGTGTCTACGTGCCTGATTAAGTGAATCGTGTTAAAAGTTCGTGCTCATACTTGCTTGCTTGCGTGATATGGCCATCCTGCAATTATTGCAATTTAAGTGATATCTTGCGTGCTTGTTACTTGCCACACTATTGATTACATCTTGCTCGTTATATCATTCTAGATCTTGCTCTATCATGATCACTCTATCTAGCTTGTTCAAGTATCTTGTTTAATGAGTTTTATTCATACATGTATGTAGCAACCCGAAAAATTTAATACTTAAAAATTCGAAATAATAATTTCTTTAAATTGAAATAATAGAAACATAAGTACCACTATCGTATGCGCAAGAATACATCAGAAAATTTCTTAAAAATTATAAATCAACCCCAGACATTATTCCTAAGTGTTCTACTAAGAAATTCAAGGAACGAAAAAATCTAATTGGCCAAGTGTACGTCACAATGTGACTAATTATCTAAATTAGGAAACTAAATCGGAAAACCGTTAACACAGAAAAATAGTGCACCCATAAATTAAACGAATATGTCGGGGAGACTTCCAACATCATAAAATGATTACCCATTATCGGAATTGGACCAATGGACCTCTCATGGCCCATGACTAAATTCAAGTAAGAAAAATATATTAAATTCTGAAATTCTATTACTATTTAAAATGAAGAATTCTCCTAAGTTAAATTCCATTAAGAATGGGCTTTGTTAAATAGACCCTCTAGAATTTATTGGGCCAAAATAGGTATTTTTAAATGAGGAATAATAGGAAAATACTTTAAATTCGTAACTTAAATATTACCTAAATAGAAGAAGGGTATTAAAGCATTAAAATAAGTAGTTTGAGTTAGAATTGGATTCCTAAACCTACCCTAATGGGTTAGCTACGGATTTGAATCCCAACCCAACCCAAATTGGAGTTGGCAAGCATGGAAAGGGTGAAAGAAATAGAAAATCCCGAAATTTAATAGGAGTTAGAGTCCTAATGGGAATTAGAAATCTAGGGAGCTTAAATACTCTCTTAAACCTCCATGGCTGGCCCTAGCTCGTTGCCAAGGGTTGCTGGACCTGGAGGAGAGACCAAGGAGGAGGAGAATTCATGGGGAGAGGATCTCTCAAAGCCTCTACCCGAGTTCTTCATGTTCTAGCCCTAGAAGAGGAAATCGAGTCATGGTATGCATTCTCACGAGCAAAACTAAATTCAATTCGTCTGTAACTTGTTCCATGCATCAGGAATAAAACCCCTTTTGTTTCATAATTTTTTGTTCACCCAATCTTTTGTTCTTAATTTTTGAAGTTCTGTAAACTCCATGACCTCGAACCCTCTTCTTAATTCTTGATCTGCATGTATACTAAACCTCATGCTACGAAATTTTTATTGGAGATACTGATGATCG
This sequence comes from Colocasia esculenta, assembly GCA_014218235.1. Taxonomy (NCBI): domain Eukaryota; kingdom Viridiplantae; phylum Streptophyta; class Magnoliopsida; order Alismatales; family Araceae; genus Colocasia; species Colocasia esculenta. Next base: position 151,743,356 of record CM024753.1, on the reverse strand, counting down.
TTAGGCATCTTTTGCCCCTGAAAGCCTTAATTTTTATTCTTGCATCTTGACTCTTCACTGTTCCATGTTCTTCTTGAATACTCATGACTAAAGCATGTCGAAACCATGTATGTTTACAAATTCCTATTTACTATAAGTACGCTCGCATGTCTAGATCAGTTTGCAAGTGATTTTGTAATTTTTCATCAATTATACATTTAGCTATGAATTTTTTAATCACCCCGTATCAAATTATAGAAATCTGGCCTGGAATCCAATGCTCTGCCCTTTTCCCACTCGGACTCAGGCGCAGTACCTAAGAACGCGATGGCCCGATAGGCCGTGTTCTCAGGGCTGGTCGTGACAGCACCGCCCGTCGCGTTCTGAATGCGACAGGGGCTGTCGTCGTGTTCTGTCTGCCTGATCTGACAAGTCTGTCGCATTCTGTGCAAGGCCCTGTCGCATTCTGATCTGCCCCCGTCGCGACCCTTACTGGGGTACGTCGTGACCTGGGACTTTTGCATAGAAACCCATAAATCGTGCTGCTATAACTTTATACAATGATTATAACCTTTGTTAACAGTCCTACACGCAGTAATAAACACTTGTTATACTGAACATATATTCTGTGATTTAAAATACATGCACATGATCTCTTTCTATCTATAATTTCTCTCACACATGCACACACTTGAACCATCCATTATGACTTAACTTGGCATGAAAATATCTTATAATACATCTAGTAAATTATGTCAATCATGTAATTACATTGCCCTATTTTAAATATACTTGTCTACTTTTTTTTCGCGATGATTTGGAACACCGTTATCTACGCTCCACTGTCCTAGAAATTCCTCTAGAACGTCAAGCACTTGTTTCTATATATACACTTTCTCTTGACTTGGATGAACTCTCCGTCAGATATTCCTTCTGCTGGACTAGTGAATCTTTGTTCAAGGCCTCCGTAAGTCTCCTCTGTCCATGGATTCCCACATGGTCGATGAGCTGGTTGTACCATAACACCTATGATACCCTTTAGGGATCAACATGATCCAAATGGCTATTAGAAGTTCGTTCTTATCTTGAATCACACCGGACCTCTGGACCTGTGCATAACATGGCCAATGGAAGGGTAGTGAATTCCACCTGACTGCCTACACCGGTCACGCGTGTTGTGAAACTATTATTATCACTTGTTTAATATTGTCTTAAGAATATGTCCTTGTCTCGTCTAATGTCTCTATACTCTCGTCTATTCATGATCACTCTACTATCTCGTCTATTCATATGGTACTGTCTTGGTACCCTTTGAGCTGTTGTGGCTCCTATTGCTTGGTACTATTCATGATTGTCTAGCACTATAGTGGGTCTTGTGACTCAACTGAACTTGAATGTATACTACTGAGGGCACGGAGAGTGTTCGAGGGGCTCCAATCTAGACCTAGGGGCAGAGAGCCACCCGAAAATACCTACAGGGGCTAATGAAGGTGTCTGCATTTGCACCGGTTCTGACTGATTGTTCTGAATTAGCTAGACATTTGACTGTTATACTGTTACTGTTAGTCTGTCAGACCAGACGTACCGCACTGCTACTGTACTACCACTGATCGTTACTGAACTGCTACTGACTTGTTATTGAGCGACTACTGTCGTACTATCTCCTTGCTCTACTTGTTACTTGCTATCTTGAGTTATCATTTTCTATCGTGACTTAATCATATTCATTGTGCTATATTCTCTCGTGGTCTTTGACAACAAAGTGCCATTTAACAAACAAAACAAAGTGCTATGTTCTCTCATTGTCTATTGACAACAAAGTGCTATATTCTCTCTCGGAAATCTACGGATAACCAAAGTGCAATTTACTCTTTACATGACCAACTACTATCTCTCTCCTTGCTATACCTGTCGCTTGCTATTGCTTGACACTGTCGCTAGATGCTATTGCGTTGTTATCATTTTCAATTGTGACTTGACTTTAATCATCGTGCTATACTTGATTCACGTGCTATTTGAACCATGTTACCGGTGCTATTACTTTCTCGACTTTACATGACTCTCTTTATCATTAGTTACTATGTCCTTTAAAGCATTAATCATTTAAAGCATGCTTGATCCTGAGATTTAAGTCCTACTGGGCGTTATCGCTCACCCTTCGTTATTTGTTATTGTGTCTCAGGTAAGTCGGACAATGACGTTACACACATCAATGGGACGGGACCAGAGTGATGAGCGACCTAGAGTCAGTTGATGAAGTTACCCTAGTACCATGGAGTCTAATAGTTATTGCTTTAGATTTCTTTCCAATGTAGTGATGTCAATGAGCCTTGTGCATGGCTCCGAATTAGTGGTTGTAATAGTCTTAGTGATTTTATAATGAAATCAAGAGTTATTCCAATTATTTCATTAGATGCTCTGATGTTTGAGTCGTATGCGCAATTTACGTTAACATACTCGTTGCTCATGTTTCCCTCTGATTTATTCCACTACTAAATTGGAGGGGCGTGACAATGCATATCATGACAATCGTGCTTACCCAGTTCTAAAATGTTAATCACTTACATCATTGCCCACACATTGAGATGTAAATTCTACTGGGCTACTTTTCTTATTCCCTACTTTTAACCATTCTAGGTGACTATGAAATTCAAGAAGAGGAGCAAGTCGAGGATGGGAATGTGTCCGAGTGATGAGCATCCCAGCATTTGAGTCTATCTATAGTTAGTCGTCTGGAATGTTAGATTTATGTAGTAGGTAGTGAGGAATAAATGTACTTTTCTTTTTATTGAGTCTTAGTCCTGTTATACAATGTTTAAGAGTTGTATTAGTTCATTTGAAACAAGGAAATGAGATTTGAGTACAATTTCAATTGAGTTCATTATTTGGGCCCTATTCTGATGTTGTGTTGATATACATTTAGTGTGTGCTAGCTGGAGCCTTATTTGTCGATTGTTCACATCTCGGAATATCGACCCGAATTATCCGAATTAATATCCGCTACGTAATTCTCGGGACGTGACAATCTGAATTGCGCGAAACTTCAATTGGTGGAAGCTAGTCAATGAAGATTTTCCCTTTTCTTACGTGCAATTCCCCTCTTTCGGTAGGCATCCTATATCTCCACAAATGAACATTTCTCTAAGCTTATCCTACAGCTTATACGTCATTTGAAAGCTACTCTGAGGAAAGTTGACGATCCCTGGCTACAATCCATGGGACATCATAAAGAGTACCTGCGATTCTTACTTTTTCCACTTCGCATATTGGCTTTATATTATCTACGGCGTCAACCATCAGTTTGATGACATCGCGTTCAGTTCGAGCTGGGCGATGAAAAGTTTTATATAAAATAGCGCGAACTCTCGTTCTTTTACCTTCTTTCATGCGAAAGTTTACCAATTTCTTGATCAATTGTTTTTGCTCACTATCCAAGTCCCCAATATAGCTGAAAAATTCCGAGAAATTGGAAGGTGCTTTGTCAGACGAGGCCGATAAATTGATATTACGCAATCGTAACTGTCCATCTTGATCAGCCAACTCCCCTCTTTCCTTCCATAAAAAATCTCGTACGAGCTGACCCACGGCATTTCACAAGTTCGGTTTCTGGTCCCTAGACCCCATTGCTGGAAAGGCTCGGCTTCAAAACCGTACGTGGAGCTTCCGCCTCATACGGCTCCTCTAGGGATGGAGGTAGGCACAGCACAAGCCGCCATACCTCCGGAGGCTCCGCTTTGCCGCGGATCAAACTCTGGTTTCGTCCCCCTTGACCCATCCTGTTTGATTCTGATTGTGGGACATTCAATGCACCTGCTGGAAGAGGCTTTCCCGTGGGAGAGTAGCCGCCTCTTCACTCTCCTTCAGCCGATTCAGATACCGAATCGTATCTCTTGGAGACCAAGAGGCTCCCCCTTTGACTCAGGGGGGCCTTCCACCACTTCAACTGATGCGGACGCGGTTCCCTCGTCGTGAAAAAAGTAATGAAAAAAGGGAAGCCCCGGACCGGTGTTGCCTGTAGGTCGTGATGTGCCTCGAGATGGCCGTCTCCTGTCCCCCTGCCAGTGGGGAATCCGCTCCCGGGTCGTCGCTCTGCAGCGTCTGGCCCGTCCTCTAGGCACCTTTGGAAGGCAGGGAGTGTGACAACGTACACGCTTCCCCGGTCCTTCTCATCAGTTGCAGGGTTTGGTGGCCCGAAATTGACTTGGCTTCGCCAAAAGGCCTCATCTCGCAAAGCCCGGCTCGCGAGGCGTCCCTCTCGCAGTAGGGAATCCCCCCCCGCCTCGCTCTTGTGACATGCTATGTTTCCCTTCTCCGTTCCCAAGTAAAGGGTGAGTCCCATGCTTTTGTGGATCGCGGTCTCACGCACTAATCCCTACAGGTGCCCATAGTAGGCCCCATTGCTGGAAAGGCTCGGCTTCAAAACCGTACGTGGAGCTTCCGCCTCATACGGCTCCTCTAGGGATGGAGGTAGGCACAGGCTTGTGCGCTTAAGGTTGTTGTACAGAAGGCGAAAAATAGTCCTCCACCAATTGGTGGAAATAAGGGGAGGTCCCACCATTCCTGCGGAGATCCTCCGCAAGATGGCGGAGAAACTGAATTTCGAGCCCGTCAATGAGGGGGTTCATCCATGCATCGACGGCTACATCAATATTCTGCCCGTCGATACAGAGAGTCCTCTTGCCGCCGGCCCCATGGGCCGTTTTAAAACTATTTTCTAAAGATTCTCTTTTTTCTTCTAGAAAAGAGTTAACTGCCTCTTCGGCAGTTTTCTCGAAACAAAATTTTTATAATTCCGGATGGGAATCCAGCTCTTCTATAAGAAGAGACATACATTGCCTTTTGAGCTCCCGGATCCCGAGATCCCGATTCTCGGAATCGAGCAGGCAATTATACTCCAGCTGGCTGGAAGCTGAGTCAAAAATGGACTGAACCACCGCCCAGTAGTCCCCCTTTTTTACTCTCAGGAGTAAGATGGACTCCTCATTTCCGAAGGCATTTAGCCTTTGGCGCAACGAACTTTCAAGGCTGGCATTTCGATCGAACGATATTGGGGCCAACGTTCCCCCCTTGCTCCACAGCAGCCCATATCTCATCTTGGTGATGACAAAACTCATGTGATTTTTTAACAAATATTCAATACAACTAATGAACAAAAAATTCATAACAAAGAATACTCTCCCCATTTTTGTCAATAACTAAAAAGGAATGATCTTACCATTTGCATTTTGCCCCTTTTTAAGGACTTCTTACCAATATGCTCTGAGTTTGAAGGAGAGGGGTTCAACAACACTTGAATGAAATATCTTCTCCCTCTTTTACTTGCTCCACCTGAATGTGAGGCTCCCCCTTAGTTGATGCTCTTCCAAATTTTCATAAATACCTTTTGTCTATTGACCAATTTGTCATTATCTGTCAACAATTGTTCCATGGTGTGTTGACCTGTTCTCTATGTGTGTTGACACAGTCTTGAATTTGTCCTCTTGTTTCCACTTGTTGTTCTGTTGGGAGGTCTTCAAGAATATTCCCTACATTGATCCTATAAAGTGACAGAAATTCTTGCAAGGATATTAGTAACATGGTAGTTAAAAAAATGAATGTAATTTTAAACAAAAATTAAAAAATAAAAGAAGACTACTTCCTCTTTAGATTGGAATGAAGTGAAGAGTTAGTAGTCACTAATCAGATGCTTTTGAGCATCCTTTAACCATACCCATTTGAATGTCCTTTTGCTGTTTTGTTCATCAAGAGCAGATTGACATTCTCTCCATCTTCTTCTGTGCTTGAGCTGTCTGAGTAGTTATCCCATGTAGCTGTGAATGTCTTCCTTTTATATTCCTTGTATTTCTCCTCTTTTCTCTTCATCTTCTTCTTCTATTTTCTTCTTGCTAAAATCTTTCGAATAGCTGCTTCTTCCTTACTGTTAATATCACTGCTTTCACCAACAATGTCTTCATCTGAAGTGCTTTCCTCAACCTTAAATGCATTATTTGGCTTTCTTCTGAAAGAGCTTTCTCCTAATCTCTCCATGTTGATCTCATGAGCCATGAGAGATCCAATGAGCTTTTCCAATGTCATTGTGGAGAGGTCATTTGCTTCTTCTATAGCAATGACCTTTGGAGTCCACTCCTTTGGGAAAGATCTTAGGATCTTTGTGATATCCTAAAATTTCTTAGTAGTCTTTAAATTTCAATTAGTATTTATTTTATTGTGCATTTAGAAATTTTTGTGCATGTATGTGTATGGTTTTGTGGCTTGTAGTGTAGAATGGTCTGTTCTCGGGTGGATGCAGGTTGACCTATGTTTCTGACGGCAACATCGACTGCCGTCAACAACAGGTTAATGACAACATCATTGCTGTCAATTTCAGGTAAACATCCATATCGATTGACGTTTACTCTGTGTAAACAACAGTAAACCTTGATGTCTACTTCTTCCGAAACTGACAGCGAGATTCTCGCAGTCCAGCTCGGGTAGAGTTATGAAAAGGGCTAGATTTTTGGTAACGTTGGAGGTTACGGAACTGAGCTCGAGGGATAGGTTTGGAGAGGCCATCCCTTTTATAAAATGGGAGGGTTAACCTCTTAGAACCGGTTTTGGGGAGTCTTCTCCTAGCTTCTAAGAAAGCGGAAGGAAGAACTAGCGATTTGATCTTCTTGGAGGCTTTGACCGAGCTTCTGCAAGTTGAGGATTGGTGCTTTTGAAGGCTTGAAGCGTCTCCAAGGTGTGTCTACCATTGGGGATCGGCGGATCTAGGGTATCATTGGCTGAATCCGTGAATCTCTTGGTGTGTTCGAGGAAAGTAGCCTAGGGATCGGGTTCCCAACCCTATATTTTACCCTTTTACAATTTTTACAGAATTTTAAAAAGTTACAAATAGTCAGATTTTGGGGGTTTACATGAGCCCAGATGAGTTCAGTTTTCCTGTCAGGTTAACGTCCACCTTGACTACCATTAAGGATGAACTTAACGTCAACCTTGTTTGTTGCCCAGTTGACGAGCCCAGAGGGGGGTGAATGGGTCTTTTAAAATTAATCTATTAATACCTGTAAATAAAAAACAATCACACAACAACGTTCTTCGATAGAGATTAGTAGCAGTTAGTTCGTGAGGGAATCACATAAGGAAAACAATCATACAACACAAGAATTATCCTGGTTCGGACCTCCTTTCCTTAGGAGTCCTACATCCAGTCCTTGAGCAACAACTCAGGATTCCACTACTAGGGTACAGTCCCCCTAAGGACGCTACAACACCCAGCTCAGCTGGTCATCCTTCACACCCGAAGGGAAACAACACCACCCTAGATACCCCACCAGATCTTCCTTCACAACCGAAGGGAAACAGCACCCTGGATACCACCAGGTCTTCCTTCACAACAAAAGGGAAACAACTCCTCAAAGAGAATCGAATGAAATTCAAGCCCCTAGATCAAGCTTTTGACAAGCAAGGATCTGAAGCAACTAGAACTGAGAGAAACAGATTTAAGCTAAGCACACTCTCAGAACTACACAGGCTCTCTCAAGATTTTCACAAAACTAGTGGAGAGCAAAGAGCAAAAAGCTAAGTGGAATGAAGTTCTTGGCTCTGGACTTCTTGCCGAAGAATTTGAATGCTTGAATGCTTGAAAAATCTTGTTGTCTTCTTTTCTTCACTTCTCTTGTATTTATTCTTCTTTTGAAATATGTCCGTTGAAGTAACCGTTGTGTCTCTCTCTTGAGTAGTCATTAGACTGTTTGACATTTGGAAGCTTCAATTATCTTTTATCCATTTGAGCACGTAAAGAGATAGGGTCTTCTGACGTCTAGGTCCAACATTGTATGATAGAAAGTCTTCAGGACCCTGCACACATTAAATGCTAGACAGTAGACAACTCAAACTGTCTCTTGTTGTCAGTATACGTTGATGTGAGTATTCACTAGAGTAGCAATCCCAAATAGCTTGTTTTTAAAAGATGTATACAGAGTAAGCACAATAATGGACGATATTGTCTGCATGCATGTAGAGATACGTTCAGAATTCATAAATGCAGGAGTGACAGATAGATATATGCGTGACTTTGACTAGTCAATGCTTCAAGAGATAAGATTAAAAATCAAGTTGATATAAACTGTAAAGTTGATGTCTATATGACTTATGAAATCGTTATGAATACTAACAAGTCATTATAGAGAGCAAATCGTTATGAACACTTATCAAGTCGTTATGAATACTAAATCGTTATGAACACTTATCAAGTCGTTATGAATACTAACAAGTCATTATAGAGAGCAAATCGTTATGAATACTTATCAAGTCGTTATGAATACTAACAAGTCATTATAGAGAGCAAATCGTTATGAACACTTATCAAGTCGTTATGAATACTAACAAGTCATTATAGAGAGCAAATCGTTATGAACACTTATCAAGTCGTTATGAACTCTAAAGAAATCGTTGCGCAAAGCAAATCGTTGTGAGCGCTTAAAGAAATCTTTGTGCAAAGCAAGTCGTTATGAACAAGCAAGTCATTGCGAGTTCTAAAGAAGTCGTTACGGTAACTTATGAAATCGTTACGACGGGCAAGTCATTGTGAGTTCTAAAGAAATTGTTGCGATAACTTATAGAGTCGTTATGACAGGCAAGTCGTTGCGCTTTCTAAAGAAATCGTTGCGATAACTTATAGAGTCGTTATAACAGGCAAATCGTTGCGCTTTCTAAAGAAATCGTTGCAATAACTTATAGAGTCGTTATCACAGGCAAGTCGTTGCGCTTTCTAAAGAAATCGTTGCGATAACTTATAGAGTCGTTATGACATCGACTTGATTAAAACAACATGACTTTTCGGTCTTATAAGGAAATTGTTATGAATTTCAACAGAAATCGATATGGACTTAGAGAAATATCATGTTGAAAAGATTAAAACTTTAGAGAAGTAATGCATACCTTTATTGGCTTGATTGACCTTGGTATTTTTCCTGTACTTTAAGACTTATGAAATATTCATTAGATATTATTTATAAAAACTAGTTAAGTTTTGTTAATCACCAAAATACATTAAAATTACATGGGGACAGACTGATCATCAATGTTGTCGTCTATTGAGGTTAGCGGCAACAGGCTTGCCGTCTAGTTCTTCTGATCACTATTTTTACCTGTTTTGATATTCGGATTTATAGTTTCATGCTTAGACTTCGAATGGACTTTCTGTAAAAGGTGTAGTACTCAGTAGAACAACTTTTTGATACACTATAAATTTGGGTAATTTCTGTAGACACCATGATTTAGGGTAAATTTCTGAATTCTGAAATTAAGCTTTAGATTTAATAGAAAATTTCACATGTGATGCATGCTCGTGATAAAATTGTGATTTCTATGTAGTAATACATAATAGGGATGTACCCATACTGTATTAAACCTGAAATCCAGAATTGACTATTTTCTGTAATTTTCATGACTAAAGTACATAAATCAGTAGTACTGTTTTAAATTGATAAATAGTTTTTGGATTCCAAAAATCATGAGATTTTGAACAGTGGTTTGTATGGTTGTAATATGTGCGTAGTAAAAATATTGAATCTTTTTGACAGATAGTTTCATTATAGTGGATTTTTCTCTATTTGTAGCATTGATGTGAATACCGTGGAAATTAGATTATATGCCAAAAAATCATGAATAATTTATGATGGAGAGGCACATTCTGGCAAAATTCGAAGAATTTTAGATGATTGTAACTATTTATGTTTGATTATTACTATGAGAATTGTGTTCTTTTGAAATAAAGTGTGGAAAAATGTTCAAAATTACAGCATGTGATAAATCTGAAATCAGTCTTTGTCAGTATCTGATCATATGTATATGATTTGGCAGCATGGTATGTTGCATTTGAAATTGAAGAAATTTGTATATGAATGTGTATATGGCCAATAAGACACTGCCACCATAGAAGTGATTTGGAACAAGACCATAGTAATGCTCCTATGGAAATGTTTAATATGTTATATGTTCCGGAGGGCACGGGAAGTAATCCTGGAGGTGGACAAGTACCATTGGTTAAGGTGGGGAGGGCTTCCCCCAATATTGCGCAATAACCAAGACTATATCACTAATTGCCTAGGTGATGAGTATTTGTCTTATGTGTATCTGACTTCTAATGGGTGGTTTGGGTTGTGTCTTGGCAAAAGAAAATTTGTACATATATATATGTTATGAACAAAGTTTTTTTTCAGCTCTATAAAGATTTCATGTAATACTTGTTAGTTTCCCATTCAAGTGAATGATGCGTAATCATGCTTAATATGCAATTTCTTGGAACCATGTTTGTTAATTGTACCATGTTATATCTTGAATCCATATCATCATCTTCAGATCTAAAATCTTTTAGTAAGAATAATCATTGTCTAGTTAAGATCATGTCTTGGAATCATGCTTTATTCTAGTAGCAATCGTACTCACTTGTGGTTTAAAATGTGAATGATAAATGTACATAATGCAAGTAGTATGGTTGCTGAATTCTATATGTAATAACATATTTTGAAACCATTATGTAAATGTTAGATTGGTAATCTATTTTTGAGTTTCTTGCTGAGTCTTCGTTGTAGGCTCATACTTGCTTAACATTTCAGGTGTGACAACGGATCCTGAGGCTTTGATAGCGGGATCAGATTCGGAGCGAGAGGATTGACTTAGAGTGTGTGTGTTGAGAGATAATTGTATGTGAGGATTTGATTATGTTATGAACATTGTGATTGAACTATTTATAGCATTGTGGACTTAATTGGTGGACTATGGACTTGATTATTAAAGTTGATGAGTTGTGCTTTATTTTCGTTGCATTACTCTTTATTTGTGAATGTATCAACCGACATTTGATATATGTTGGGGTGTGTTCCCCATGTAACACATCCCTTAAGCTCGATGAGAGTTGGTATAACTGGACCGGGTCTAAGTAGGGTGTTACAGAGATGGTATCAGAGCCATTTGTAGGTTGAGGATATTCATAAATAGACATCAACTTAAGTGATCCATGTGCCTAAGTCTAGAATAAAGTATTAGATAATAAGAATTATAGAGATTAACTAGTTTATTGTGTTGCCAGGCTATGGCTAGTCGTGGACGTCGTGCTAATGTCTAGGCTCGTGAGGAGGGGCAGAGGGAGAATGATAATGCAGGACATCAGGTTCCAGCACCTCAGGGACCACCTGTGGCACCTCCTCCACCCTTGATAGATTATGGAACTTTCATGCAAGGGTTGGTTCAGGCTATGCAAACTCAGGCCCAAACTCAGACAGCATTGCAGGCCAAAGTGCAAGCTCAGGTTAGATATAGCTTAATTGCTGGCTTTAGTTCTCTTTAGTGTATCTATCCTATGCTGATTTATGCCATTTCAGGCTCAGGCTCCACCTGCTGTGCATTTGGAGCATAGAAGCCCTTCGGTGATGGAGAGGTTTAGCAGGATGGCTCCACCCTCTTTTAAGGGGGAGAGTCAACCACTGTTGGCTGAGAGTTGGCTCAGGGAGACCGAGAAGATCTTTAGGGCTATTCGTTGTGCTGAGGAAGATAAAGTTAGTTTGGGGACTTACATGTTACAAGTAATCATGAGGCAATATCTATGTATGAAGCTTTATAGTATGATTGGTTATGCCTAATATAGATGTACTCTTTGCAGGAGAGGGCAGATGTGTGGTGGACTTCCACATTGCGTACCAGGTTTGAGGATGCAGTCCAGGAGGTGACTTAGGATGAATTTTCTCACCTATCCATGGCTAAGTTCATTCCTGAGCATGTGCAGGATAAGATGGAGTAGGAGTTCCTTTCATTGACCCAGGGAGCTATGAGTGTTCTAGAATATGAAGCCAGGTTTGTAGAGCTACCAAAGTATGCACCACACATTGTAGCTGATGAGAGGAGAAAGGTGAAGAAGTTTGTGATGGGACTCAGACCATCACTGCGTACCAGGCTCGTGGCATTTGATCATCGTACCATGGAGGAAGCGTTTAGCGCAGCTTGCAGGCAATAAAGCGAAATGGAACAATATTTTGAGGAGAAGAAAGTTACTTCCAAGAGGCCAGCATCGCCATTTCTGAGGCAAGATAAAAAGAAGAAGGCTATTTTTGTACCTCAGCAGGTACTAGACTATGGGAAGGGGGCATCTCAGCAAGGGAGATTCCAGCAGGAAGACAAGCCATTACATACTCATTGCGACAAAAGGCATGGAGGTCAGGTATGTTGGTTGAGTGCTGGGAGATGTCTTCATTGTGGAGACAAGGACCATAAGATCAAGGATTGCTCTAAGATGGCGCAACAAACAGCAGCGCCAGCAGCAGTAAAACCAGCGGGAAGACCCTGGGCCCAAGCCCGAGTGTATGCATTGGCTAAGGAAGATGCAGAATAGGCAGAGCATGTGACTGAAGGTACGGTTCCAATTATGGGTATTCATGCTAGAGTTCTATTTAACACTGGTGCCACACACACATTTGTATCTGAGAGGTTTGCTAAGGTGTTGCTTAAAGAGACTGATGCAGAAGTTGTGGATTTGGAGGTTTCATTGTCTGTGCATACCCCAGCAGGAGCTTTGATCACTAAAAAGCGCTTCCCTTCACTTTATGTATGCATAGAAGAGCGGGATTTGGCAGGATGCTTCTATCTTTTGAAGATGAAGGATTATGATGCTATTTTGGGTCTAGATTGGCTGGAAGAGCATTATGCTTTGTTAGATTGTCGAAAGAAGATGATTATTTTCTGCATTCCAGGTGAGGATGAGTTTTCACATTCCTTGCCCAAGAACTTGGCTGGGAAGTTTGTGGTGTCAGCAATGAAGGCAGCCAAGATGTTGAGCAGTGGTTGCAGTGCTTATTTGGCTAGTGTGGTTGTGTCTAAGGACACTAATACACCACGCATTGAGGAGATCGAGGTTGTTCGTGATTATGTGGACGTCTTTCCTGAGGATCTTTCTGGTTTGCCACCGGATAGAGACATTGAGTTGATGCTGGGTACAACCCCTATTTCTAAGGCACCCTATCGCATGGCACCAGTAGAATTGGTAGAGCTTAGGAAGCAATATCAGGACTTGTTGGACAAGGGTTTCATTCGTCCAAGTTCTTCACCATGGGGAGCTCCAGTCCTCTTTGTTAAGAAGAAGGATGGTTCGATGAGACTTTGCATAGACTATCGGAAGCTTAACCAAGTAATGATCAAGAACAGGTATCCTTTACCCCGTATTGATGACCTATTTGACCAATTGCAGAGAGCTTCAGTGTTTTCTAAGATAGATATTCGTTCAGGTTACCACCAACTCCGAATAAAGGCCGATGACATGTCTAAGACGGCTTTTCGGACTCGGTATGGTCATTATGAGTTCTTGGTTTTACCTTTTGGCTTGACGAATGCCCCAACAGCATTTATGGACTTGATGAAACAGGTCTTCAGGCCGTATCTGGATAGTTTTGTAGTGGTTTTCATGGATGATGTTTTGATTTATTCTCCGGATGAAGCATCTCACGTGGAATATTTGAAGACTATGCTAGAAGTCTTGAGGGAGAACAAGTTATTCACCAAGTTTAGCAAGTGTGACTTCTGGATGAAAGAAGTTCATTTCCTTGGGCATGTAATTTTAGGAGATGGTATAGTTGTGGATCCTTCTAGGGTAAGGGCAGTGCTAGAATGAGAGACTCCAAGATCACCATCTGAGATACGGAGTTTCTTGGGTTTAGCTGGCTATTACCGCTGTTTTATAGAGAGTTTTGCATCCATTACAGCACCATTGACCAAGCGTACACGGAAGGGAGTGAAATTTGTATGGTCAAAAGAATGTGAGCAGAGTTTCAGAGAATTGAGGAGTAGACTGACTTCTGCACCTATGCTAGTTCTACCTAGTGGGGCAGATGACTTCACGATCTATACTGCTACTTCTCATATTGGGCTCGGTTATGTACTTATGCAGGATGGGAAAGTGGTTGCCCATGCTTCTCGTCAACTAAAGGAGCATGAGCGTAACTACCCCACCCACGATCTAGAGTTGGCATCGGTAGTGCATGCTTTGAAGATTTGGCGACATTATCTATATGGTGTCAAGTTTGAGGTATTCACTGATCACCAGAGTCTTAAGTACTTATTCTCGCAGAAGGAGCAAAATCTGAGGAAGATGAGATGGATTGAGTTATTAAAAGATTATGATTTTGAGTTGCATTATCACTCAGGCAAGGCTAATGTAGTAGCTGACGCGCTTAGCAGAAAGAGGACAACAATGCAAAAGGATTGGAAGATGGTAGAAGATGCAGCTTGTGCTTTTGTAGTGATTGTGTAACACCCCAGCCCCCTTGGGCCCTTGGCCCCGTCCTCTGGGTCGCGGCAGGGCGACTGTCGCGACGTGGTTCCGACCGCGTTGGTGTCTGGTTCTGTTTGGAATTGCGACATGGGTATGTCGCCTTCTGGAAGGCGACATGGCCTATGTCGCCTTCCCATCGCGTCGCCTCAGACGCAGTCTGGCAGACGTGACAAGCATCCTTTGTGTCAGTACGGCTCTGGCGGTGTCGGGTGAACGCGACGAGATGGCTGTCGCCTTCACTTTTTTGAATTCCGAGATTTGACCGTTGTCAGCGGAATTGCGACAGGGGGTATGTCGCCTACTTGAAGGCGACACACCCACTGTCGCCTTCTCGTTCCTGTGGCGACAGGGTGGTATGTCACCTTCACAGGATCCGGGCTTAAAGCCCGGGCGCCCGAGCCCTTCCCTCTCTCTCGCGCCTCTCCTTTCCCCCTCTCTTTCTCTCGCCCTCTCAGAGCTTCCGGCGGTTTTGGGGTGCCTCCCCCGCGTTGAGGCGGCCGTGCTGAGGAGGGTGTCACTCCGTCCGTGCAGGGGTCGCGTTCGTGCCGTGCGGTGCGAGGAGGAGACGTTTCAACCTATGAGAAGGCCCCAACGGGTGCGTTCTTCGCGTGGAGGTAGGGACGCCCGATCTTCTCGCCCTAAGCATGCTCCCCTTCCCCTTCGTGACGTAGTTTTTCTTGTGGTTTGGGGTTGGGAGTGTGAGAACTCCATGCTCGTGTGAGTGAGGTTTCCTCCGAGCGTAGAATCCATGTTCTTGGGGTATTCGAGGGTGGTTTGTATGTTTAATGGCTTTCTAGCATGATAAGCATGCTCCCCTCCCCCGTGTGTAGTGTTTTCCCCGTTTCGGGGAGGTTCCTGGAAGAAGAATGCCCGGAACCCTCGACTGGCTTGAAGGCGACACACCCTGTGTCGCCACCTGTCTGGTAAGGCGACGCATCCTGTGTCGCCTTCTGACTGGTAAAGCGACAGGGCATATGTCGCCTTCTTGAAGGCGACAGGGCCTATGTCGCCTTCTCAGTCCAGAGGCAGGTTGTGCTTCCGCCGCTTCCGTTTTCGCTTTACTGTACCCGTGGCACCTGTGCTAGTTCCCTAGTACGGTCTCACACTAGTCGTTCGCCCGATGCGCGGCACTTGAGGGCTTGTCCCGTGCGAGAGGTTGTTACCGTTACCTGGGACCCCCGTCCTCGGGAGCCTGTTGAGGGAGTACTCCGGGCTACGAGTGTGCTCGAGTTGGCAGCCACCTAGGTGGACTCTGGAGCTGAGGGGGAAACGGTGGTTAGGACAGTGGCGTGTGAGTCGCCTGCAGAGCTCTCGTGGTTGGTCTGGGACGCCGAGGACAGTTTGGAGTTCTACCCGGCGCAGGCCAGCCAGTCCTTCTTCTCACTGCCTCGCTCCTCACGGCCCCGGAACCGTTTGGAGAGGTCAGGCGTGGGACCGTAGTCCGGCCAGACTACGGTGGTTACTGTTGTGTTGCTTGTGTCCTACCTCGCTCTGACGAGATGCGAGGGCCAGGACCTAGGTCGAGGATAAGACGTCGGTGGACGCGCCTGACCGTTTGACTAGTGGTGGTGCTTTCCCTAGCTAGTGTTCTCTGTCCAGGCGGAGTCCCCTCCGTCTGTGTTTACTAGCCGTGTGGTGGTCACGACGAGCAGTCGTACGGAGTTTCCGACCGAGAGTACTTTCCGTACCGAGTTAGCTTTAGCTTCGCTTCCGCACTTCCTTTTTGTAGGTAGAAATATATAAACTGCCGTCTTTCCTTTATTAATAATTGTATTTGTTCCTCTACCTGTTTAGAGCCAGTAGGAGATTGGTAGTCCCTACTGAGCTTCTGTTGTGAAGCTCATCCCTCTGTTTTCCAGGTGAGTCTTCTCAGCAGCGGCAGGGCGCGCGTCGGCGGAGGAGACGGGGCGGTAGTCGAGGTCCCCGTAGCTAGCAGTGGTTCCCCCTCTCAGTGTACGTCACCCTCGGGGTATGCCCCTAAGGGACTTGTCTCTCCCCTTTCCTTACTTGTACTAGTGTGCGTGCGTTGGGACTGTACTTAGAGCGGTACGCAGCGGTCTCGCTCTACTTTCCTGTTTCCGCTTGTACGCTTCTAGCTCAGCAGTTGACGTTTACTTCCGTTACATATCCTGTCAGACACGTGTTATAGCCCTTTCGGGTCCCCCGGATCCGTGGGCGGCGATCGCGAAAATCGGGTCCTCGGCATGGGCCGAGGGTCGGGTTCTCGGGTCGTTACAGTTGGTATCAGAGCTTGGTCTGACAGGACTTGTAGTGGATCTAAATTGCAACAGTAAGTCCCAAATATAGTACAAGTACACTGCTAGCCGCCTGAGAGGTATTTGTAACCTTTGTCAGCAGTGTTGCCATGTAGGTTATGGCTCCGCGTAGGCGCAGTCAGGCTAGGCAGCTGGTTGAGCAGCAGGATGAGTCCGACATGCCCGCTCAGGGGCAGGTTCAGGAGGAGGTGTCCGTGGAGGAGTCAGTGGCACAGCCTCAGGGTGCACAGGCAGCAGCAGCAGAGGCAGCGGTAGCAGGTGGGCAGCAGCAGCAGGAGTACCACCCTCAGCCTCAGTAGTATGCAGACTGGTTTCCCATGGCCGAGCAGTTCTTCAGAGCTATGTACCAGGGAGCGTGGCAGCCCGGGCAGGCAGCAACAGGTGGTCAGTTTCCAGTACCTCCCCCAACCGTACCAGAGCAGCAGGAGGTGGAGCCAGAGGTGGAACAGCCAGTCCGCCAGCAGCGGTCAGGTACTGGGAGTACCCGGTCCGGCCAGCGGAGGGCGGCAGTGTCGGAGGCGAGGACCGCTCTTCTTGAGAGGTTCCTGCGTCTTCGTCCTCTGATGTTCCACGGTGAGTATAATCCAGATAAGGCGGAGAGCTGGACCCATGAGTTGGAGCGCATCTTTGAGACTATGGATTGCGCTGAGGAGGATCAGGTTCGTTTGGCAGTATACCATCTCAAGGGAGCAGCCCATGAGTGGTGGAGAGTTCAGAGGCAGACTCACTTCCAGGGGCAGCGGTTGGACCAAATCACTTGGCAGCGATTTTTGGAGGTCTTCCACGGCGAGTACTTCCCCGACTACGCTCGACGTGAGAGGCGAGACCAGTTCCACGAGTTGGTGCCGGGCGACCTCACAGTTTCTCAGTACCACCAGAGGTTCATCCGGTTGTTGAGGCATGTGCCTCATGTAGCAGGCAGTGACCAAGCTTGTGCAGAGAGGTTTATAGCAGGGCTGAGACCAGACCTGAGGTGGGGTGTGACGGCACACATGTGTACCACCTTGGGAGAGGTCGTGGCGAAGGCCACCGCCTTGGATAGGGAGGCTTGGCAGCCTCAGCAGCAGCAGCAGGGAGGAGCATCTTCCAGGTCCTCGCCATACCAGCGTCCAGCAGGCAGCTGCGGTAGTGCGACTTCCTCTTCCTCAGGCTCGGGTAGTTCTGGTAGCTCTGGAATTCGCTCGCAGTTCAGGAAGTTGTCTACTCGCGGGGGTGGACGGAGCCGTCAGCAGAGGCGTCAATCCAGGTTTGCAGAGCAGTCAGTACAGCAGGGTGCTGAGCAGGGCAGTCAGGAGCCAGTGTGCTACACTTGTGGCTTGCCAGGCCACTTTAGGAGGGATTGCTCTAGGGGGCAAGCTCCGCAGCAGCAGCAGCCAGTACAGTACGCGCAGCAGCCACCTCAGTACCAGTACCCTCCCCAGCAGCAGGCACCGCGTCAGCAGCAGAGAGGGCAGTACCAGCAGCAGGTCCAGCAGTTCCCGTAGCCGCAGTAGTACCAGCCGTACCAGCAGCAGCAGCAGTTTCCTCAGCAGCAGTCACCGCAGCAGCAGCCCCAACAGGCGCCGCAGCGTGGACGTGGTCGTGGTCGTGTGATGGCGCTCACCCGGGAGCAGGCAGAGGCATCGAACCTGGTGATAGGTACTCTACCTATCCTTGGCAGAGCTGCTCGTGTTTTGGTTGATCCCGGTGCTTCCTTATGTTTTGCTTCCAAGGAGTTTTACGAGTCCCTTGCTTGTCACACACCCGAGAGGCAGTGTGACGTATTGGTCGATCTCCCGTCCAGTGATTGCATGCGTTCCTTCGGTTACCTGGAGGGTGTGACAGTCGAGGTTGAGGGTCACCAGTTGCCGGCCAGGTTGTACGCGTTGCAGCTTTGCGACTTCGACGTCATCCTGGGCATGGACTGGTTGGAGGCTCACTCAGCCGTGGTTGATTGTCAGAGGAAGACCGTTCGGTTCGGATACCTGGAGCGCCTGTTCTCTGCTTTCGAGGTATCCGGTCTACCCGTCGGCCGTTCATTTCTTTCTGTAAGGCTCGTCGTTTGATCCGTGATGGCTGCGTTGCTTACCTTGCTTCAGTTTGTTCCTTGGAGCCTAGCGGGCCTTCAGTTTTTGATGTGCCAGTTGTTTCTGAGTTTTATGATGTGTTTCCGGAGGATCTACCTGGGTTGCCGCCTGAGCGAGAGGTAGAGTTCTCCATCGAGCTTTTGCCTGGTACGATGCCCTTGTCTAAGGCACCTTACCAGATGGCCCCGGCGGAGCTGCGTGAGTTGAAGCGCCAGCTGCAAGAGTTGCTTGAGTTGGGCTTCATTCGTCCAAGCCGTTCGCCGTGGGGTGCGCCTGTTTTGTTCGTAAGGAAGAAGGATGGTAGTCTTCGTTTGTGTATCGATTATCGGCAGTTGAACCAGGTCACTGTGAAGAACAGTTACCCGTTGCTGAGAATTGATGATTTGTTTGATCAATTGCAATCGGCCCGAGTTTTCTCGAAGATCGACTTGAGATCCGGCTACTATCAGTTGCGGATCAGAGAGTCAGATGTTGGTTTGACGGCTTTCCGTTCCAGGTACGGTCACTTTGAGTTCGTCGTGATGTCGTTTGGGCTGACGAACGCACCTGCAGCATTCATGGATCTGATGCATAGGGTGTTCAGTGAGTACCTAGACCGCTTTGTTGTTGTTTTTGTTGATGATATTCTGGTCTACTCGTCTTCTGAAGAGGAGCACCTGAGGATCGTGCTGGAGACCCTGCGGAGTCACCGTCTTTACGCCAAGTTCGACAAGTGCGAATTTTGGCTGAGCGAGGTGCACTTCCTCGGGCACGTGATCTCGGGTTCTGGTGTGGCAGTGGATCCGGCCAATGTTGAGGCAGTGTTGTCGTGGGAGCAGCCCACATCAGTTGCAGAGGTCCGTAGTTTTCTGGGTCTGGCAGGTTACTACCGGAGGTTCATTCAAGATTTCGCCAAGATTGCAGCTCGGTTGACGAGGCAGGACACCAGGTTTGTTTGGACAGAGGACTGTGAGCAGAGTTTCCTGGAGCTGAAGACGAGGTTGACTTCGGCGCCAGTGTTGGTCTTACCGTCGGGCACCGGTGGGTTCGTGGTTTACACCGATGCTTCGAGGACAGGTTTGGGTGCCGTGCTGATGCAGCATGGTGGGGTTGTTGCCTATGCTTCTCGGCAGCTCAAGAAGCATGAGGAGAACTATCCCACCCACGACTTGGAGCTGGCAGCAGTGGTGCACGCTCTCAAGTTGTGGAGGCACTACCTGTATGGCGAGGCTTTTCAGATCTTCACCGATCACCAGAGTTTGCAGTACATCTTCACCCAGAGGGATTTGAACTTGAGGCAGCGCCGATGGATGGAGTATTTGAAGGACTATGACCTAACCCTTTCCTATCATCCAGGAAAGGCTAACGTTGTAGCCGATGCTTTGAGTAGGCGCGTGTGCTTGAGTTCGCTGATGGTCAGAGAGTGGAGGTTGTTCGAGGAGCTGTCCCAGGGAGTGTTTGTTCCGTCGAGGACCAGAGACCGTGCAGTGGCTTCCAGTTTGTCAGTTCGGCCATCACTGTTCAGGCAGGTGTTGCAGGCGCAGCGAGCAGATGCAGAGTTAGCAGACATTTTGCGGATGCCGGACGTTGAGCTCAGCGAAGACAGCGAGGTCAGATTCAGAGGCCGCTTGTACGTTCCAGAGGAGGTTCGTGAGGCAGTGTTGTCAGAGGCTCACAGGTCGAGGTACGTCCTTCATCCCGGCTCTACCAAGATGTACCATTGTTTGAGGAGGTCATTCTGGTGGCCAGGGATGAAGAGGGGCGTGGCGGAGTTTGTTGCTCGGTGCCTTACCTGTCAACAGGTGAAGGCTAGCACCAGCGTCCTGGTGGTGAGTTGCAGCCGTTGCCCATTCCTGTGTGGAAGTGGGACGACATCACCATGGACTTTGTGGTTGGTTTGCCCCGTACCCCGCAGAGGCATGATGGTATTTGGGTGATTGTGGATCGTTTGACCAAGGCAGCGCTTTCCTTCCGATCAGGATGTCGTGGTCAGTGGACAGGTTAGCCAGGCTGTACGTGGACAGAGTTGTTTCGTTGCACGGGATCCCAGTTTCAGTCGTTTCAGACAGAGATCCGAGGTTCACGTCAGGGTTTTGGCGCAGTCTTCAGAGAGCACTGGGTACAGAGTTGAGGTTCAGCACAGCGTACCACCCTCAGACAGACGGTCAGTCAGAGCGGACCATTCGGACACTGGAGGACATGGTGAGAGCGTGCTGTTTAGATTGGAGCGGCACTTGGGAGTCTCACCTTCCGATGGTAGAGTTCGCATATAACAACAGTTATCACTCGAGCATCGGAATGGCGCCATACGAGGCTTTGTATGGTCGCCCGTGCAGGACTCCGCTTCACTGGTTCGAGGTTGGTGAGAGGCAGCTTTTGGGGCCAGAGTTAGTACAACAGTGTGCAGAGACAGTCAGTTTGGTCAGGCAGAGGCTTCGGGCAGCGCAGAGCCGGCAGAAGAGTTATGCAGACGTCCGCAGAAGACCGTTGCAGTTCAGCGTTGGTGACCTTGTTTTCTTGCGGGTCTCGCCGACCAAGGGCGTCATGAGGTTTGGCAGAAAGGGAAAGCTCAGTCCCATATATATTGGTCCATTCCCCATTTCTGAGAGGGTCGGCGAGGTAGCTTACAGGCTGAGTCTTCCGGCAAAGCTAGCAGGTGTGCACAGCGTTTTCCACGTTTCGCAGCTCAGGAGGTATGTCGCAGATCGTTCGCACGTGTTGGACTACTCGCAGCTAGAGGTAGCGCCAGACTTGCCAGTGCCAGAGTACCCAGTTAAAGTGATCGACCGCAGAGTTCAACAGTTGCGCAGGAAGCAGATTCCGCTGGTTAAGGTCGTTTGGCAGAATCGCGTAGGTGGCGAGGCCACCTGGGAGCGCGACGATGAGATGCTGGAGCAGTTTCCTTATTTGTTTGATTGATCGGTATGTGGTGATCTTCCCTTTTTGTCGTCTTCCGGGTTGAGACCGAGTTGTTTTCATTTCGAGGATGAAATGTCTTAAGGAGGGAGGGTTGTAACACCCCGGCCCCCTTGGGCCCTTGGCCCCGTCCTCTGGGTCGCGGCAGGGCGACTGTCGCGACGTGGTTCCGACCGCGTTGGTGTCTGGTTCTGTTTGGGATTGCGACATGGGTATGTCGCCTTCTTGAAGGCGACATGGCCTATGTCGCCTTCCCATCGCGTCGCCCCAGACGCAGTCTGGCAGACGTGACAGGCGCCCTTTGTGTCAGTACGGCTCTGGCGGTGTCGGGTGAACGCGACGAGATGGTTGTCGCCTTCACTTTTTTGAATTCCGAGATTTGATCGTTGTCAGCGGAATTGCGACAGGGGGTATGTCGCCTTCTTGAAGGCAACACACCCACTGTCGCCTTCTCGTTCCTGTGGCGACAGAGTGGTATGTCGCCTTCACAGGATCCGGGCTTAAAGCCCGGGCGCCCGAGCCCTTCCCTCTCTCTCGCGCCTCTCCTTTCCCCCTCTCTTTCTCTCGCCCTCTCGGAGCTTCCGGCGGTTTTGGGGTGCCTCCCCCGCGTTGAGGCGGCCGTGCTGAGGAGGGTGTCGCTCCGTCCGTGCAGGGGTCGCGTTCGTGCCGTGCGGTGCGAGGAGGAGACGTTTCAACCTACGAGAAGGCCCCAACGGGTGCGTTCTTCGCGTGGAGGTAGGGACGCCCGATCTTCTCACCCTAAGCATGCTCCCCTTCCCCTTCGTGACGTAGTTTTTCTTGTGGTTTGGGGTTGGGAGTGTGAGAACTCCATGCTCGTGTGAGTGAGGTTTCCTCCGAGCCTAGAATCCATGTTCTTGGGGTATTCGAGGGTGGTTTGTATGTTTAATGGCTTTCTAGAATGATAAGCATGCTCCCCTCCCCCGTGTGTAGTGTTTTCTCCGTTTCGGGGAGGTTCCTGGAAGAAGAATGCCCGAAACCCCCGACTGGCTTGAAGGCGACACACCCTGTGTCGCCACCTATCTGGTAAGGCTACGCATCCTGTGTCGCCTTCTGACTGGTAAAGCGACAGGGCATATGTCGCCTTCTTGAAGGCGACAGGGCCTATGTCGCCTTCTCAGTCCAGAGGTAGGTTGTGCTTCCGCCGCTTCCGTTTTCGCTTTACTGTACCCGTGGCACCTGTGCTAGTTCCCTAGTACGGTCTCACACTAGTCGTTCGCTCGGTGCGCGGCACTTGAGCGCTTGTCCCGTGCGAGAGGTTGTTACCGTTACCTGGGACCCCCGTCCTCGGGAGCCTGTTGAGGGAGTACTCCGGGCTACGAGTGTGCTCGAGTTGGCAGCCACCTGGGTGGACTCTGGAGCTGAGGGGAAAACGGTGGTTAGGACAGAGGCGTGTGAGTCGCTTGCAAAGCTCTCGTGGTTGGTCTGGGACACCGAGGACAATTTGGAGTTCTACCCGGCGCACGCCAGCCAGTCCTTCTTCTCACTGTCTCGCTCCTCACGGCCCCGGAACCGTTTGGAGAGGTCAGGCGTGGGACCGTAGTCCGTCCAGACTACGGCGGTTACTGTTGTGTTGCTTGTGTCCTACCTCGCTCTGACGAGATGCGAGGGCCAGGACCTAGGTCGAGGATAAGACGTCGGTGGACGCGCCTGACCGTTTGACTAGTGGTGGTGCTTTCCGTAGCTAGTGTTCTCTGTCCAGGCGGAGTCCCCTCCATCTGTGTTTACTAGCCGTGTGGTGGTCACGAAGAGCAGTCGTACGGAGTTTCCGACCGAGAGTACTTTCCATACCGAGTTAGCTTTAGCTTCGCTTCCGCACTTCCTTTTTGTAGGTAGAAATATATAAACTGTCGTCTTTCCTTTATTAATAATTGTATTTGTTCCTCTGCCTGTTTAGAGCCAGTAGGAGATTGGTAGTCCCTACTGAGCTTCTGTTGTGAAGCTCATCCCTCTGTTTTCCAAGTGAGTCTTCTCAGCAGCGGCAGGGCGCGCGTCGGGCGGAGGAGACGGGGCGGTAGTCGAGGTCCCCGTAGCTAGCAGTGGTTCCCCCTCTCAGTGTACGTCACCCTCGGGGTATGCCCCTAAGGGACTTGTCTCTCCCCTTTCCTTACTTGTACTAGTGTGCGTGCGTTGGGACTGTACTTAGAGCGGTACGCAGCGGTCTCGCTCTACTTTCCTGTTTCCGCTTGTACGCTTCTAGCTCAGCAGTTGACGTTTACTTCCGTTACATATCCTGTCAGACGCGTGTTATAGCCCTTCCGGGTCCCCCGGATCCGTGAGCGGCGATCCCGAAAATCGGGTCCTCGGCATGGGCCGAGGGTCGAGTTCTCGGGTCGTTACAGATTGAGTCACAATTGTGCCAAGCTTTTGTGGCTCAGTTGACTATCAGGTCTTCTCTTCTAGATAGTGTGGTAGAAGGTCAGAAGGATGATCCTAGACTGCAAGAGATGATAGGGAAGGCATGCATTAATCGTGATGAGGAAGGTGGTATCCGATTTCAGCATAGAGTTTGTGTGCGAGACATTGCTAATGTTAGAAAGCAGATTTTAGAAGAGGCTCACAGGTCCAAGTTTACTATACATCCAGGTGGTAGCAAAATGTATCAAGACCTAAAAAGGACTTTTTGGTGGCAAGGCATGAAGAGAGATGTGGCTGACTTTGTGGCTAGATGTTTAACATGCCAGCAGGTGAAGGCAGAAAGGCAGAGGCCATCAGGTTTGATGCAAAAGATTGTCATTCCATTATGAAAATGGGAAGAAGTTACTATGGTCTTTGTCTCTGGTTTGCCCAGATCTTCTAGGGGCAATGACTCCATTTGGGTGATTGTGGATAGATTCTCCAAGACTGCGCATTTCTTACCTATGAAGAAGAAGCAATATGTTGAGATTTTGGCGAAGCTTTATGTAGATAATATTGTTAGATTGCATGGGGTTGCAAAATCCATTATTTCGGATAGAGACCCAAGATTTACTTCAAGATTGTGGCAAGGTTTGTAAGTTGCCCTTGGTTCTCAAGTGAAGCTTAGCTCAACTTTTCACCCACAGACAGATGGACAATCCGAAAGAACAATCCAGACTCTTGAAGACATGTTGAGAGCATGTGCTCTAGATTGGAAGGGTGATTGGGAGAAAAATTTACCTCTTGTGGAGTTTGCCTATAATAATAGTTTCCATGCAAGCATAGGTATGGCTCCATTTGAGGCTTTGTATGGTAGGCCTTGTACATCTCCTTTGTGTTGGGAGGAAGCTAGTGATAGACACTTGGTTGGACCTGAGATTGTACAAGAAACTTCTAGTAAGATTCAGCTAATTCAACAAAAATTAAAGGCAGCCCAAGACCGACAGAAGAGCTATGCAGATAATAGAAGGAAGGATTTGGAGTTTGAGGTGGGAGAGCATGTATTCCTTAAGGCCATAGATTCTCTGTAACAGCTTGAATTTTTAAATAAAATAATAATAATAATAATTTTGTGAAGAGGTTTGATTTAATGCATACTAAACAAAAAGGCAATGGATAAAATAGTTAATAATCGATATGGGTTGGTCAGCAATCGATATAGAACTATGTGTATAACAACAATCGGTAGAGAACAATCGATGTTGAACAACAATCGATGTTTAAGGACAATTGATGTTGGACAACAATCGATGTTTAAGGACAATCGATATGCATAACAGCAATCGATGTTTAAGGACAATCGATGTATCAAATTGATTGGCCAAGATACAACGCTGCCAATCGAAGTTGGACTTCGTATATGATGAAGTTAGACTTCGAATATGACGAAGTCAGCTTCAACTGTTCATGACCAAATCATATATGACTTTGAATATTACGAAGTGGGACATCATATATGACGAAGTTAGCTTCGACTGTGCATGACTAAATCGTGTATGACTTTGTATATGACAAAGTTATTGGTCATTTTTAAACTATAAAATATGTGTTAATTTTATACTCAATAATAAAAAGGAGTTAGTTAAGATAAACATGGAAGTAGGGACCATAAAACATGACCGAATCTAATAGTGGATTCTGAACCTGATCCCTAGAACTAAACCACATAGGAAGACTTGTTACGGAAACAATTCCTATAGAAGTTTTGGAACATAATAGGACTCCTACCAAGAGTTAGGAAACTACAAACCCACCCGGAGATTTAACCATGATTATACTTCCATATTAATCCAAATTCGTGCCCATCAAGAGGGTGTTCTCTAAAGGTTTCCCACTCTTAATGGGATGAGAATCCTTTAGACATGGAAGGGATCAAGATAAAACCGCAACTCCACTTCTCTAGTTACAACATGACTCCTAACAATCCTAATCTATAAATACTCATCATAAGCCCTTGGGGGCAAGTTACCAACTTGTTAGAGAACTTGCGGTA
Organism: Colocasia esculenta; assembly: GCA_014218235.1. NCBI lineage: Eukaryota > Viridiplantae > Streptophyta > Magnoliopsida > Alismatales > Araceae > Colocasia > Colocasia esculenta. The sequence goes on along the minus strand of CM024753.1, from coordinate 151,717,430 downwards.
GACTACTTAGATCACCAAAGAAGGAGGAGATTGCCCAACCAGAGCTTTCTTCCCTAGACCCAGTCTACTTCGTTATGTAGAAATACTTTTTAGGAGTGTTCAAAGGTAGGCAATCTCTCAAGCAAAAATCTAATTAATCTCGTTCATAAATAGTCCATGAAACCAGTAACCAAAGCCCATGTTTGTCCCAGATTTCATCCCTCAAGTTGTGATATTTTCATGTCCAAGATTCTATTATTCATATACCCGTGACCTCTGGTTTTCTCTTGTTCTCCATGAAATCCATGTCAAAATCTTTGATTTCTTTGAGTATTTCTTGTTAAAGATTTGTGCTAGCTTTGTTATAAATAGGTTCCATGATTTTTTTCATATTGTATATATATATATATAGAGAGAGAGAGAGAGAGATCTAAGTTTCCTCTAGCCCTAAACCCAGAATTCTAGACCATCATGTCATAATATCTTATAGAATCTGTCGTTAAGTTCTTGTAAGTGATATTAAGGTTAAACTAAGATAAGTTCTTTATCCAAAAGTCATGTACACAATCTTATGTCACTGCCCTTTTGATTCATCTTCACAAGCATACACAAACAAAAAGAAAAGAATCCAAACTTTCTGCCAGTACTGACTGTGTGCTGTGCAATAGATACTATCATTGGTTTTACTCATTATTTTACATGTATAACCTGTAGTTCTCATCCAAATATCCCTAGAGTCTCAGCTATTCAAGTTCTCACTGCAGTCATCTATTTCTTTTTACTCTCATCTATTCTTGATACTCTATTGGTCTTCGACTGATTGTTTAAAGATAAAAACATGATCAATGCCTGACAATATTATAAGGGCCCCAGTCTAGTCCTGGGAGGTGCGTCCAAAAGTGCTAGTGCCCATGGGAGTTTATTGACCAGAGTTTTTGACATTACACTCAAGTGCTATCTTTCTTGACTATCTATTGACAATCAAAGTGCTATACTATACTTGACTCGTTGTGCTATATGCTATCATGAACTATGTTGTGCTATACATGCTATGGTCAACTTGTTCTTGTGCTATACTTGAAACATGTGCTGTCTGTACCATGCTATTTGTTACTCTCGACATTATCTGACTTTCTCCATTCTTTGACTCTCTACTCCTTAATATGATTAATTACTTAATGTATGTCTGCTTTAAGAGATATTAAGTCCTACATAGCATTATTGCTCACCCTACGTAATTGTGATATGTCTTCAGGTGAATATAATGATGATGAGGACCACACTCATAAGGATGGGGATGAGCAGGATCAAGAGTGACCCCAGTGTCGTCCAGTTCTGTTAGAGTTTAGTTTAATTAGTTATTTTTTATTTAAGTATGATGAGGTTCTCTGAGCCCATAGTTAAGGCTCTAAACTAGTGAATGTAACAGACACAGTGAAAGGAATGAGAAAATATAGATGGTTTTGAATTATTTAAAATTGTGTAATGGTTTGATGATTATATCGCTCCATACTTGCACTATATTAACTATGTCACGTCCTGATATTCCATGCCGGGGCGTAACAATTATTGTGGTATCAGAGTGTAGGATGTCGTAATTGGATCTTTTAGGTCTAAGATGTTCTAGGATGGACTGACTTGGCTACACATCGACTATCATACCTATGTGAGAATTAGGTAGGACTAGGGACAAGGTCTAAAAGATACTCTCACACACATTAACTTAGTTCCAAAATAATACCTTCACATAAGGATACTTTTGTAGGAATTTAGGTATTAATATGGCTATCAAATGTGCTCAATTGAGGGGCATGCAACAGACCATCCAGGAGCTTACCAATGCCCTCTTACAAGCTGTTCAGAGAGGGGGAAATTGCGGAGCAAAAGAACTACATTGCAATTTCAGAAGCATGAATCCACCTAGGTTCAGCGGTACTACTAACCTAGATGAAGTTAAACACTGGCTTAAGAAAACGGAAAGAATTTTTCATGCCAAGCAATGCGCGGCACGAGATAAGCTGCTGCTAGCTACTTTCCAATTAGAGAGAGACGCCTACACCTGGAGGGTGTTAGTAGAAGCGACCAGAGCTGATGGTCAGTTTACATGGAACGAGTTCAAGGAAGCATTTAATGCTAAACACTTCTCTGAATGAGTCCAAGAAAGGAAGGCTGCAGAGTTCATTACTCTTAAACAAAGAAGCCTCTTTGTGGCTGAATATGAGGCACAGTTCTCCAGACTGGCTTACTACGCCAATCATCTCGTTAACACAGAAAGGATGAAGGCTAAGCAATTTCTCAATGGCATTAAACCCCAGTACATAACACAATTGGCTCCTCTCGACATCCAAACTTATGTCGAGATGGTTAAAAAAGCTCAACTCCTGGAAGATGCTATTGACTTCACCGAACGCATCAAGGGGAGGTTTATAAAGAATGAGCGAACACTTGGCTCTTCTAGTGCTAAGCCGATTAATGGCAAGAAGCGACTTTTAGTATCACAGAAGGGTCAAGTCATGTAAATCACAGAATCATCTCTATGGAAAATAATTCTGAAGCACATTTCTGGTTTGATATATGGACCGGGAAAACACCACTTAAGGTCCATATCCCTGAAGATGCTTGGCATGACATGCCCAACAAAGGATGCACCATTCAGCAGGTCTTCAGTGACCCAAGGAGCATTCATTTGCAGACTGCTCTCCGATACTGTCCCAGACATCTTTTGTCTCAAATCTTGATCACCAATGACACCAAGGACACATGGATCTGGTGCCCAACTCCTAATGGTCAGTTCTCTGCCAAATCAGTCCGCCTGCTCCTCCAACCAAAAACATCCAAGAAGTGGACTGTCCTGTGGTCTCCTTGGATCCCCCTCAAGTGGTCTATTTTAACTTGGAGGATGATGTTGGGTTGAGTGTGAATACAATTCATTTCCCCTCATATTTTGATGATGACAAGGAGTGATTTTAATGCAAAATAATTGGAACATGTTAGATGCACCACACATGTTATGACCACATTTAAAAAGTATGTTTCCAAACACATTTATTACTTATATTCATGATAAATCAATGAACTAATGATTTATATATTTATTTCTCAGGGACACACAATTCTTTCAAGGGTAGTGTCGACACACCCCATACTGGTGTCGACACAATGCTCCAAGCCCTAAGCCAAAAGATGAAGAAATGGTCAAGCAGTGTCGACACAAGATCAAGTCAGGTCGACACTAGACCCAGTTCCCAGTGAGCCTTGTCAACAGGCCTGGATAGTGTGTCGACACTAAACCAGATGGTGTCGACACTAGAGACCTCTCCCAGAAGGCCTGTTTTGCAGTACTCTCCAGTGTGTCGACACAAGATGAAGTGGTGTCGACACTAGAGACCTCTCCCAGGGAAGTTAGTCTGCCAGTCTGGGACAGTGTGTCGACACTAGATCAAGTCAGGTCGACACACTCCAGAAAGTTTGTGACTTAAGGTTTCTCCTGGACACGTGGCACCCTAGGGATTTGGTGGATCGGCCTTGGATCATGTGCCCACGACCCCCAAGGGTACTTTTGGGTATCTTGGACTATAAATAGTCCCCAATTGGCCATCCAACCAACAAGAGAGCAGAAGAGAGCCTCTAAGACTTCTCCAGAAGCTTTTTGGCTGCAAGGCTGTTCTCCTCCCTGTTCGTGCATCCTCTTGTGCTTCTCCTTTCCAATTCCATCATCTCCAAGCACAAGAAGGAAGATCTGATCCAAGATGGAGCAGTAGGATCAACTTCCAAGGTGCAGATCAAGTAGAAGCAGTCTTTTATGAAGAATTCAAGGAAGATCCTGAAGATCAAATTACAGAGCATCGCCCAGGGACTTCCAGAGATCAAGCCTCTTCACAATTCGACATCTACAAGGGAGTCTTCTGAAGAACAAGGACTTTTCAATCCATTTCTCATTTCCCCTTGTGTCTTCTTGGTTGTTCTAGAGATTGTGCTGTGTCTATTGCATCAATTCTCTTGAATGAACCTTTTGAGATCAGATCTTAGCTAGAGGATCTGGATCTTGTGTTGTTGTCTAGCAAAGTGTTTGTGAGTCGTTGTACTCAGTGGTTTGTGAGCCTGTGTGCTCAGGGTTGAGTCGTCGCACTCAAGTTTGGTTGAGCAATTGTGCTCAAGTGTCTAGAGTAGTCTTGCTCTAGGTGTTGTGTTGAGTTGTAGAACTCTTTGTGGTGGAGTTGTCAGGCTCCAGTGTGTGTGTATCCAAGTTGATAGTGGATCCTCACTGTGTGAGGGGTGGATGTAGGAATCGCATGGTGTGATTTCCGAACCACCTAAAAATCTCTGTGCATTGGTCTGATTGTGGTTTGAATTTACCTTGCGTTAGATGCATGCATAGGATCTTTCAAATTCACATCTAATTAACTTGTTCACACACTCCTATTGCACAACTCACTCAATCTCTCTTCAAATCTATGAAATTCGTTTTCAAATTGTCTCTAAATCAAAGAGTTTTTCTAAATTAGCTAAGCTTCCGCAATAGTTGGCCTAGATCTATTCAACCCCCCCCCCCTTCTAGATCTTGTCCACATCATTTCTCGATCCTACAATTGGTATCAAAGTGGGTTTACACTTGATCTGATCTGATCTGAGTACTTTTTGATTGTTCTGTGTGTCTTGATTGTTTGCTTGTCTGTTTGCTGAGTATCTCTTCTTTGCACCATTTAATTGCTTTAATGGATTCAAGAGGGTTCTTGGCTGAGGGTCACTCTATTAATAGGCCACCCTTTTTCAATGGAACTGACTACACTTTTTGGAAGAATAGAATGCAGGTCTTCCTTAGAGCCCAAAACTATGAAATATGGAAGGTAGTCGAAGTAGGTCCCTATGAGAATCAGGGGGAGGAAGAGACCTGGACTAGGGAACATATTAGGAGGGCCACTTTGAATTATAGTGTCATGAACATGATCCAATGTGTAGTCCACCCTAAGGAGTACTCAAGAATCTCAATGTGCAAATCTACTAAAGAGATGTGGGATAAACTTGAGTTACTCTATGAGGGAACATCCCAAGTGAAAGAAACCAAAGCTAACATTCTTGTCTCTGAGTATGAATTGTTTATGATGAAATCTAATGAGACAATTTTTGAAATGTTTGCCAGGTTTATGATCATTGTGAATGGGCTAAAGGTCTTAGGTAAGGATTATACAGATGCTGACTTGGTAAGGAAAATTCTACGCTCTCTCTCTTCAATTTGGCACACAAAGGCCACAGTCATTGAAGATTCTAAAGATTTGTCCAAAATCTCTTTTGATGAATTGATAGGATCCTTAATGACTTATGAAATCAATCTAAAAAGAAATGAAGAAAATATAATTAAAACCAAGTCAGTAGCACTAAAGGCCTCTTCAAGTAACAAAGACAAGAATCAGGAGAAAACCAGTTCTGAGGAGTCTGAGTCCAATGAGGATGAGCTTGCCCTCATGACCAGGCAATTCAGAAAATTCTTAAAATATAGAAAAGGAAAATTTTCTGGGAAAAAGAAATTTTCATCAAGAAAAAGAAACACTTCCTTTTCTAATGTTAATTCCAATAAGAATCAAAAATTTGACGAAATTGCCATTTGTTACAGGTGCAACAAGCCAGGACATATGAAGGGAGAATGTCCTGAAAACAAGAAGGAAAAATACAAAAAGATTCACAAGTTCAAAAAGCCCAAGGCCATGGTAGCCACTTGGTCTGATGAAGACTCAAGTGAAAATGAAGAAGAAGAAAAATCCTCAAGTTCTAAAAGTGAGGAAATCTACTTCATGGTGAATAGTTCAGATGGAAAGGTAAGTACATCCTTCGAAGACTATTCAATTGAGGACTGGCAAGATGCATATGCTAAGCTTGTTGAAAAATACTCTGAAATAAGGAAAGAAAACAAGCATCTCAAAAAGAAAATGGAAAACATCATGAATAACTATTCCTCAAACAAAAGAATTTGTGAACTGGAAAATGAAGTAGCAGAACTTAATGAAGAAAAGGAAAATCTCCTGAACTTAATTGATGAGCTTAAGCTTGCCTCTCAAAAGGCCACCCATGAATTTAAAGAACTGTCTGAAAAGCTGGAAATGGAAAACAAAGATAAACAAAAAAAGGTTGAAGAAATCAAAACCTTAGAAAACCAGCTAAAAGAAAAGGATGAAGTCATTGAAACCTTCACAAAAGGTAAAGACAATTTGGAGGCCTTGCTGGGAGCTAAAATGAAATCAATTTCTCATGGACTAGGATTCAATAAACAAAAATCTAAGAAAGACAAATCTGGTGAGAAAAGGGATAAATCACCATTGATTAAATTTGTCAAAGGTCCTAGTCTTGAGAACACTGAAATCAAGCAAACATCAAGTAAAACAACAAAAATTTCAAAAACTCAGAACCAAAAGAAGTCAACCAGGTCGACATAGTTACCTGACAGGTCGACACCAGTCCACAAGAAGAAGGATTCTGTGACTGCTGTGTCAACACCAGTCAAGGAAAGGTGGACCTGCTCAACATCAACAAACACAAACCACAAAACCAAAATTCAAATAAAAATTTGAAAAATAAGAAAAATTCAAAGGAAGTCATTCATAAAAAACCTTGGACCTCCAAGACAGCATATCAAGCTGATTGGACCAATTCTTGGAACCAATGGTATCACAACCCATTTTGGTATCATCCCCAATTCTTCTATCCAAATTTTTTGATGTACCAACAAAACCCTTGGATTCCACCTCCTCATCTGAACTCTCATGTTCAAATGAAAAACTCCCCTCCTACTAAAAACAAGAACACTGGTGTTGTCATTCCTAAGGGAAAGAATAAATTGAAAAAGACAAAGAACACCACTGAAATAACACAAAAATCAAAAATAAATCAGATTTAGGTGAGAAAAGATTTGATGACTGTGTTCAAACATTCTGATGGTCCCAACGCTGTTTGGGTACCAAAATCTTCTCTCCACTGATTGATTTTGCAGAAAGGTCGTGCACCCAATTCAAACGTATGGTTTCTTGATAGCGGGTGTTCACGACACATGACTGGAGACAAAGCCAAATTTTCATTCCTGGTTGAGAAGGAGGGAGGTTCAGTAACTTTTGAAGGTAAAAATAAAGGAAAGATCATTGGATCTGGAAAGGTTGGTCAATCTTCCTCAAACTCTGTTGATAATGTTTTATTAGTTGATGGGTTAAATTACAATTTGCTGAGTATTAGCCAACTATGTCACAAAGGTCACAAAGTTGTGTTTGAATCTAATTTTTGTAAGATAATTGATTCATCAACTGATAAAATAAAATTCTTTGGAAAAAGGGAAAACAATGTTTGCATGATCAACCTCAATAAAAAATTTTCTGAAAATCTTTACTTTGTTGCCAATAAAGATGAAATTGCATGGACTTGGCACAAAAGACTTGGCCATGCAAGTTTCAGAATAATGAATAAATTGTTAAGGCTGAATTTGGTTAAGGGTCTTCCTGAATCTTTTTCTAATATTGAAAATCAAGTTTGTGGGATTTGTGCCCAAGAAAAACAAACTAGGAAATCTTTTAAAACCTTAATGAGGTACTCACATCTAGGCCACTAGAATTACTTCACATGGACCTCTTTGGCCCAACAAGAGTTCTAAGTCTAAGTGGCAAGAGATATGGGTTTGTGATCATTGATGATTTTACCAGATTTACATGGGTTATCCTCTTGTCCCACAAAAGTGATACTTGCCTTGAGTTCAGGAATTTCTGTACCACTGCCTTAACAAATTTTCCATATAAAATCAAAAACATTTTGACTGATCATGGGGGTGAGTTTGAAAACAAATCTTTTTCTGATTTATGTGCTGAACTACACATATTTCACAAGTTTTCTTCACCATGAACTCCAGAATAAAATGGAGCTGTGGAAAGAAAGAATAGAACTCTTGTGGAAATGGCTAGATCCATGCTCCTTGAAAGCAATTTGCCCAAATCCTTCTGGACTGAAGCTGTAAATACAGTAAACTACATTCTCAATAGAGCATTGGTCATACCAAAAATCAGGAAAACCCTTTATGAATTGTTGAAAGATAAAAAGCCAATTGTGTCTTACTTCAAAATCTTTGGGTGTAAATGTTTTGTACACAACAATAATAAAGAAAATCTTGACAAGTTTGATGTTAAAAGTCAGGAAGCAATCTTTCTTGGCTATTCTGAAGTGTCAAGAGCTTTCAGAGTGTACATTCTCAAAAATAAAACTGTTGAAGAGTCTCCACATGTTATCTTTGATGAAAATTCCTTTTCAACTAATAGTTCTAAATCTTGCAGGGAAAGTCAAGACAGTGAAGTGGATGATTTCATTGTGGACTCTTCACCAACTGTTGAGGAACTTGAAGACATTGGTGAGAACTTGAACATCCAGTCACCATCTTCAAGTGGATCAGGTAATGTTGTTCCAGATTTAAGTACCCCTCAACAGGTAATTTCTGAAAGTAGATTTTTGAGAGATCACCCATTGGAAAATGTGGTTGGCAATTTGCATGATAGAGTTAGGACTAGATCATCATTCCTGCATGTTATTGATGAAGACCCACTAGCTCTAACTTCTCAAATTGAACCAAAGTCAATTGATGAAGCTTTATTAAGTTATGATTGGATCAATGCAATGCATGATGAACTTCATCAATTTGAAAGAAATCAAGTATGGGAATTAGTACCTAGACCTAGTGACCAAACAGTCATTGGCACTAGATGGGTCTTCAGAAATAAATTGAATGAAAATGGTCAAGTCATTAGAAATAAAGCTAGGCTAGTTGCAAACGGGTACAATCAAGAATTTGGAATTGACTTTGAAGAATCATATGCCCCTGTAGCTAGACTAGAAGCTGTTAGAATTTTCCTTACTTTTGCATCCTCCATGAAATTTAAAGTTTATCAAATGGATGTCAAAAGTGTTTTTCTAAATGGATACATAAAAGAAAAAAAATTTGTTGAACAACCTCCAGGATTTGAAAATGAAAAACATCCTAATCATGTTTTCAAGCTTCATAAGGCTCTCTATGGTCTTAAACACGCTCCAAGAGCTTGGTACGACCGTTTGAGTTCTTTTTTGATTGAAAAAGGATATTCTAGAGGAAATGTTGATCAAACATTGTTCACAAAAATAGTTATTAAACAAATAATTGCAGTCCAAATTTATGTTGATGACATAATATTTGGATCAACCAATAAGAGCCTGTGTACTGAATTTGCAAATCAAATGAAAACTGAATTTGAAATGAGTTTAATGGGAGACTTATCGTTTTTCTTGGGATTGCAGGTTAACCAAACAAATGAGGGGATCTTCATAAGTCAAACCAAGTATGTCAAGGAACTTCTGAAAAGGTTTGAATTCCAGAACCTCAAGCATTCAAACACACCTATTGCAATTAATGCTAAGCTAGAAGAAGACTCACTTGGTAAGTCAGTAGACCCAAAGACATACAGAGGTATGATTGGCTCTCTACTCTATCTTACAACTTCTAGACCTGATATTCAGTTTAGTGTGTGTTTGTGTGCTAGATTTCAATCAAATCCTAAGGAAAGTCACATGTTAGCTGTTAAAAGAATTTTCAAGTATCTTGTTGGAACATGTGATATTGGAATTTGGTATCCTACTGGTTGCAAGTTAGATTTGATCGCCTATTGTGATGCTGATTATGCTGGATGTAAATTAGATAGAAAAAGCACAAGTGGCTTGTGTTTATACTTAGGTGGGTGCCTAATCTCTTGGGCTTCTAAGAAGCAACACTCAGTTGCTCTATCAACTGCAGAGGCTGAGTATGTTGCAGCAGGTAGATGTGGAACTCAAATTCTTTGGGTGAAACATCAACTTCTTGATTATAACCAAGAGTTAGGTTATGTTCCCATTCTATGTGATAACACAAGTGCCATAAATCTGTCTAAAAACCCAATTCAGCATTCAAGAACAAAACATATTGAAATGAGGCATCATTTCTTAAGGGATGAGGTAGCAAAGAAATCCTTTGAACTCCACTTCATAGAAACTGATAAACAAATTGCTGACATCTTCACCAAACCTCTTCCTGACAGTAGATTCTCATCTTTGAGGAGAGAGCTGGCCTTTATAAATGTCCATTTTCTTGATCTCTCTCATTGGGTTTGGGTTGAGTGTTAGGCATTTTCTGAGGGGGAGTTCTTTGCATCATCATTATCCTTTGCTTCCTTGATTCATATTGTTCATATCTCTCTCAATTTCACTTCCATTTCTTTTTGACAATGGATTCTTCAACTCACATTGTGTTGAATTTCTTGGTATATCAAATGGTGACTTGGAGAAGGACAAGTTATGCTTGTCTGGACACTTTCACTATGCGAAAGTATATGTCTCCTCCAAGTACCAAGAAATGAATATGCAATTGTTGAGGGGAGCTTTTGTTGTTCAAAGAGAATCATTTCTGATTTCAAATTACTTACATATCTTTAGTTTGATGAAAAGTGGTTGGAATCCTCATCTCACGGGGAGCTAGAGAATTCACAAGTCATTTCTTTTGAAAAATTCAAAACTCTTCTTGAATTACATCAATTTCCTTGCATGATGTCCTCATTTAGGTGTCTAGAGTCTCAAAATGATTCTTTGAGTGATCTACTATTTTGTTTTTGTCAGCTCTCACCTATATTCTTCAAAACTACAGAAATTCAAATCTCTTTCAAAGACTGAAGGATAATGTGTACCTTGAATTTAAACATTTGTTTGTTTGCAACTGATGTTGGATATAAATGATTTCAATCTTACAAAACTCTCCAAACACTGATAATTCAACAGAGCAATGGCACATATGCTGAGAAACTACGCACCTTCACAATGAATGAAGTGCCATGTATGTCATGAGGCATTACTGCTATCTCTGTTCAAAGGGATTCAAAATCAAAAATTCATTAAATAAATAAAATGCTCTATACTTTTTGATGATGACTGAGTAAGTAAGATCATACGAGCTGCGACTCTTGAGCTCAGTCATCTTGTCATCAAGAATGGGAAGGATAATCTCGTCTTGGAAATTTAAGTCAGTGTTTCCTTGGTGTTGAACACATCAGCTTGGGAATTTGCCAAAATTCCCTGAAGAACCTTTTCCAACTTATCTTGATGCTCCTTCAGCTCAACAGAAGCATCTGCCAAGGTTCCAATCAACCTATTAAATCTTTGTACTACATGGTCTGAAGCTAGTTTTTTCTCAATGAATTTTGCAGACATTGTATTCTCCAACCTCTGTACCTTCAATTCAAAACTCTCTATCATGTGCTGAATGGAAGTGTTGAAGGCATCAAATTTTTCATTCCGAAAGGAGTATAATTCTGGTGGTACAGAAGGTCCACCAAAGGCATAGGAGGTTTGAGCTTGAGGTTGGGGAGTGAAGGTAGGAGTATCCTTGGCAGGATGAGTGGGTAAAGAGGTGTGAAATGGAGGAGTGAGAGGTGCATTCTGGGGTAGTTGAAGTTCAGTTTCAATTTGAGGCTGATCCTCAGGAGCAAGAGGCTGTTCCTCTGAAATATGAGGCTGGTCCTCATTAGCTTGAGGCTGGTCCTCATTAGCTGGAGGCTGGTCCTCAGGAGGTGGTATCACTGCCTCTAGAGCCTCAGGAACTGGGGCCTCAACAACTACTGGCCCTCTCCTCACTTGGTCACCCTCAAGCCTGAATCCCATAAACGTTTGGACATGCTTGAAGCAGTAGATGTTGGATTTGGGAATTGACTGAGATTTCTCATTATCTAGAGACACACCGAAATGCTTAAAGACTGGAGTCAAGTGAGCAGCATAAGGAAGAGACCTATGGAGATCTTTCCTGGTTGTCTCAAAAATGATTTGGTACATGATTACATGGATGTTAACTTTGATGTTCTTCTTCATGCAGTAAATCACACATCACTGGATGTCAGTGAGTCTGTCCCTGCCACCACCTTGGGGTGTGATAATAGTGGTGAGGATGTGGTGAGTGAGTCTCAACACTGGAGGAAAGGTGTTAGTGTTGAATTTTGTAACATGAGTTTGTTTAGGGTCAGACTCATCAGAAGGAAGACCAGTCAAAAGGGAGTAAGCTTCATGAAGATTGAACTCAAAATCGTGATAATCTGTACCTTCATCAGGAACTTTGAACAAGGTAGCAGCCAAAGCAATAGGCATGTCTATCTGAACACCTTTAACTTCTGACTTATACCCCTCATCATTGCATTCCAAATTAGAGTAAAATTCTTGGACAAGTCTGGGGTATATGGTTTGAAATTCAGAGATGAATGACATCCAAGACTGAAACTTGAAGAATTCGATGACTTCAGAAAATGCAGCAATCAGTTCACTGTCGGTTAAATCCACTGCCCTAGGTTTCTGGTCTTCCCTTCATTGACTGATTTGGAAGGAGTTGCGTCAGATGGATGGGAAGACCCAGATGATGACGAGGTTGATGCCTCAGATGCTTCAGGAGAAGAAACCAGAATTCATCTCCTAGGGTTTGTAGACCCCCTACCCCTAACAGAGGATGTCCTACCTCGCTTGGCAGAAGAAGGAGATGCAGAGGAAGGCCCTGGCTGCTCCACAGGGTCATGGCATCTCTTGCTTCTCCTCTCAGTAGGTGGTGCTTCTTCCGTCGGAATGGGCCTAGCTGTTGCCCTGGACCTTGCTCCACGGCGAGGGGCTTGCTTGGGTGCCATGGAAACAAGAGGGAGTGGAAGAGCAGAGGATGGAGAGGAAGGAATGAAGGGAAGAAGAACAAGGATGGGTTGGAGGAGGGAAGAAGGTGGAATGGTTGTCGTTTTCAAAGGTGGAAGGCGGCCATGGGGTAGACCTTGCATATAAAAAGGGTTTTCAGAGGTGCAATGCCCCGCAGGAACAAGAAGACCCTAACCGGCGCCCACGACTTGAATTACCCTGGCAGGGGTATGTGTCGACACTATAAGAGGTTAGTGTCGACCTTAGCTGAAGTGTGTCGACACTAGATGGAGGTAGTGTCGACCTGGCCTGATGAAAAGTTGAGATGTGAGAATGGGAAAATTTGGTGAGCTTTGGGACATCTTTAAAATGATAAACAATGGGTGGAATTAACATTTCAAGGATTTTTAAGAGGCTAAAAAAATTCATTTGTCATATTTTGCAGAAATTCAACACAATGCAAGTTTTACACAACATCCAACAAGATATGATCATTCAGAGACTTGAGCCATTAAAATGATGATTTGAGGGATATAATACATCCAACAATCAACTACAAACTACCATATTCTTCAAATGCAAAGAAATAAAAAATCTTTTAGAATGAAATCAAGTGTGTTGAAAGTAAACAAGTTTTTGTAAAAACAACTTGATGATGGATAAGGATGATTCTTTAAAACAATTCTCCTTTGATAGACATTTTTGTTTTTGAATCAAACTATCAAATGTGATAAATCTTGTGCACTCAAGAACTAATACTTTTTACACACCATAGTCCTTGGATACTAAAGAATTACCTATTATCAAGTCTCAAGGGGTAAATGATGACCTTTTGACATGAAAATATACGTTTATCAAACGCCAATAGTGATGAACTATTTTCACAAAAGGCCAAGCAAGTAGACAAGCATCCATTCATTCGCATTCACATTCATGACATTCATTCAAAATTCAATCACATTTAAGAAAAAGATGTTTCTTTTCATTTCAACCAACAAATGTCATTTCATTCATAAGGATATGTGCATTACAATCTTTCAAAAGGAAACATTTTAGAAAATCTTTACAATCATCCAAAGAGGAAAACATCATTCCAAAAGAAGAACTTTCTTGCTTTCTATCTTTCTCCCCCTTTGACATCATCAAAATAAGATGCATTAAGCAGGAGGAGGAGGAGGAATTGGAAGGAGAATGGCTTCGATGAACTTAAGTCTGGAGTCCATAGCATGAAGATTTGTATGAAGTTGCTTCTGCATGGTGGATAGTCTAGTGTGAACAATCTCTTCCAGCCGTTGACTATTATCAGACATGGTGTACTGAAGTGAGGACAAGTCAACTGAAGAAGGTTGTGCACTAGAAGATGAACTGCCAAGTCCATACTTGTTGATGTTCTTCAGCTCCTTCTTGAGGTCAGTCATTTCACTGTCAATGTGAGCTGACAGATTTTTCATGCTTTCCAGGTCTCTAATGTGTGTAAATTTCAAATGTTACTAAAACATGTTCAAAGGTCTTTGACAAGTGTGAATAAAAAGGAAATGAAACATAGCTCAGTGTCTATCAATGTTTTTCAAATTAAGTGATTAAGTAAATAAAAACATAAAATCACATTTCATTGAAACTTTGAATTTTCATGTGAACTTAATGTTGCCATCATCAAAAAGGGAGAGATTGTTGGGTTGAGTGTGAATACAATTCATTTCCCCTCATATTTTGATGATGACAAGGTGTGATTTTAATGCAAAATAATTGGAACATGTTAGATGCACCACACATATTATGACCACATTTAAAAAGCATGTTTCCAAACACATTTATTACTTATATTCATGATAAATCAATGAACTAATGATTTATATGTTTATTTCTCAGGGACACACAATTCTTTCAAGGGTAGTGTCGACACGCCCCATACTGGTGTCGACACAATGCTCCAAGCCCTAAGCCAAAAGATGAAGAAATGGTCAAGTAGTGTCGACACAAGATCAAGTCAGGTCGGCACTAGACCCAGTTCCCAGTGAGCCCTGTCAACAGGCCTGGATAGTGTGTCGACACTAAACCAGATGGTGTCGACACTAGAGACCTCTCCCAGAAGGCCTGTTTTGCAGTACTCTCCAGTGTGTCGACACGAGATGAAGTGGTGTCGACACTAGAGACCTCTCCTAGGGAAGTTAGTCTGCCAGTCTGGGACAGTGTGTCTACACTAGATCAAGTCAGGTCGACACACTCCAGAAAGTTTGTGACTTAAGGTTTCTCCTGGACACGTGGCACCCTAGGGATTTGGTGGATCGGCCTTGGATCATGTGCCCACGACCCCCAAGGGTACTTTTGGGTATCTTGGACTATAAATAGTCCCCAATTGGCCATCCAACCAACAAGAGAGCAGAAGAGAGCCTCTAAGACTTCTCCAGAAGCTTTTTGGCGGCAAGGCTGTTCTCCTCCCTGTTCGTGCATCCTCTTGTGCTTCTCCTTTCCAATTCCATCATCTCCAAGCACAAGAAGGAAGATCTGATCCAAGATGGAGCAGTAGGATCAACTTCCAAAGTGCAGATCAAGTAGAAGCAGTCTTTTGTGAAGAATTCAAGGAAGATCCTGAAGATCAAATTACAGAGCATCGCCCAGGGACTTCCAGAGATCAAGCCTCTTCACAATTCGACATCTACAAGGGAGTCTTCTGAAGAACAAGGACTTTTCAATCCATTTCTCATTTCCCCTTGTGTCTTCTTGGTTGTTCTAGAGATTGTGCAGTGTCTATTGCATCAATTCTCTTGAATGAACCTTTTGAGATCAGATCTTAGCTAGAGGATCTGGATCTTGTGTTGTTGTCTAGCAAAGTGTTTGTGAGTCATTGTACTCAGTGGTTTGTGAGCCTGTGTGCTCAGGGTTGAGTCATCGCACTCAAGTTTGGTTGAGCAATTGTGCTCAAGTGTCTAGAGTAGTCTTGCTCTAGGTGTTGTGTTGAGTTGTAGAACTCTTTGTGGTGGAGTTGTCAGGCTCCAGTGTGTGTGTATCCAAGTTGATAGTGGATCCTCACTGTGTGAGGGGTGGATGTAGGAATCACATGGTGTGATTTCCGAACCACCTAAAAATCTTTGTGCATTGGTCTGATTGTGGTTTGAATTTACCTTGCGTTAGATGCATGCATAGGATCTTTCAAATTCACATCTAATTAACTTGTTCACACACTCCTATTGCACAACTCACTCAATCTCTCTTCAGATCTATGAAATTCATTTTCAAATTGTCTCTGATTCAAAGAGTTTTTCTAAATTGGATAAGATTCCGCAATAGTTGGCCTAGATCTATTCAACCCCCCCTTCTAGATCTTGTCCACATCAATTCTCGATCCTACAGATGATTCTTAATTCTATCCCGATGGATGAAATAGTAAAAGCCAAGGGTGTCCCCCTTTGTTCTAGATGTTCATGTTGTCCAAAATCTCAAGAGGAAAGTGCGCTACATCTGTTTTTCAAAAGTGAAATCGCCAACCAAGTGTGGACATATTTGTCCTCTCTACTACAGTTTAACAACATGGATGTTATCAATATGGCCGATGGTATGATTTTCTTTTTAACACATTTAGAATTAACCACCACTGTTGGGCACCTAGCTCGCTGCACTTTCATGGTGGTTGTATGGGAAATTTGGTGCAGTAGGAACATGGCTAGATTCTAAGGGCTGTTGGGTTGAATGTCTAATTCATATCATTTCCCTCCTATTTTGATGATGACAAGAAGTGTTCTTAAAGCAATTTAATTGGAACATGTCAAAAGCATCATACCTGAAAGTCATGCTCAAAAAGCATTTTTCAAACCACATTTATCATTTGTGGTAATGATAAATCATTTAACTAATGATATATGTGTTTATTTTTCAGGTACAAACTTTTTATGCAAAAGATGTGTCGACACACCCATCAATGGTGTCGACACATCAACACAGACTCAAAGAGAAATTGTGCAAAAATGTCAAGAGTGTGTCGACACATGTCAAGAGTGTGTCGACACGAGTGGCAGTTTTCCAGAGATCAAGGGTACCCAGGTCGACACACTCCCAGGGCAGGTCGACACTAGACCCAGTTCCCAGAACAGCCAGTTTGAGGAATTGGGACCCAGGTCGACACACTCCCAGGGCAGGTCGACACTAGACCCAGTTCCCAGAACAGCCAGTTTGAGGAATTGGGACCCAGGTCGACACACTCCCAGGGCAGGTCGACACTAGACCCAGTTCCCAGAACAGCCAGTTTGAGGAATTGGGACCCAGGTCGACACACTCAAGAGCAGGTCGACACGGGACCTTTCTCCCAGAACAGATTCTTCTATCTTTGGAACAGTGTGTCGACACAACCACCAGGGCAGGTCGACACACTACGGAAACTTTTCATCCTAAGAGCTGATGGCTGCCACGTGTCCTTCTAGGGCGATCAGAATCTTCCTAGGGAAGCGTGCCCTTGTACCCCAAAAGGGTATCTTTGGAATCCTAAGGGTATAAAAGGCTCCTTTTGGCCTCCCTTCGAAGAGAGAGACCCAACTAACCTCTTAGAGCCTCCTGAAAAATTCCTGGCGGCCATAAGAGTTCGTGTCTCCCTCCTCTGCTTCCTGGAGTCTCCTGAACACCTCTTCTCACCAATTCAAGGTGTGAGAATTGTGGTTTGATCTTTAAAGAAGCCTCTGAAGCATCTCAAGGAAGTAGATCAGGTAGAAGCCATCGTTGGAGAAGAATTCAAGGAAGGTCCAACCTCCCAGATTGCAGAGCATCGTCTTGGACTTCATGTTTACAAGCTTCTTCCCAATTCAAGCTTCTACAAGGGAGTACACTTGAAGAACGAAGTCATTCAATACCTTTTTACTTTACTTCTGTTCTTCTGAGATATCTCTTGAGATTATGCAAGTGCTTCTGCATAATTCTCATTAGTGTTCTCAAATTTCGACTAGATCTGTTGCTAGGAGATCTTGTCTTAAGTTGGTGTCTAGCAAGTCTATGTGTGAGCCTTGTGCTCAGATTGTTGTGAGCCGGTGCGCTCAGTGTTGAGTTGTCAAACTCAAGTGTGTGTTGAGCAGTCTTGCTCAGTTGTTCTAGAGTAGTCTTGCTCTAGAAGTGGTGTGAGTTGTAAGCTCTTCAGTGTTGGAGTTGTCAGGCTCCAGTGGGTGTGTTACCCAGTTGTGTTAGTGAATCCTCACGGGTTGTGAGGGGTGGATGTAGGAATCACATGGGTGATTTCCGAACCACCTAAAAATCCTTGTGCATTTGTGTTCTGTGGTTTGACTGGTTCATCCGCTAGATGCTTGCATAGGACTCGTTTCTAATTCACTTAATCAACTTGATTCTCATCTAAGTTTTTCAACTCACTCCAATCTAATCAGATCAGCAGCTTTTCACTGATATTATTGCCTCTGATTCTAAATAGTTTTAAAATTATTTAAGCTTCCGCAAAAGTGGCTAAGATCTATTCATCCCCCCCCTTCTAGATCTTTTCCACACATTTATTTCGATCCTTCAATTGGTATCAGAGCGGGTTTATATCGATCTGATTTGAACTGAGCAGCTTTTGTTTCTGAGTATTGAGTGTTTGTTTGTCTGTCTATCTGGTTGTTTGTTTGCCTGCTTGCTCAACTACTTCTCCTTGCATTTACTTAAGTGTCATGGACTCAAAGGGTTTTATAGCTGAGGGCCATTCCATAAATAGGCCACCATTCTTTAATGGTTTGGACTATTCTTATTGGAAGAACAGAATGCAAGTATTCTTAAGGGCCCAGAACTATGAGATCTGGAAAGTAGTTGAGGCTGGTCCCTATGAAAACCAGGGTGAGGAAGAAACCTGGACGAGGGAGCAAATTAGGAGAGCTACATTGAATTACAGTGCCATGAATATGATTCAATGTGCTGTCCATCCCAAGGAGTATTCGAGAATCTCTATGTGTAAATCTGCCAAAGAGATGTGGGATAAACTCGAACTACTCTATGAGGGAACATCTCAGGTCAAGGAGACCAAGGCAAATATATTAGTTTCAGAATATGAACTTTTCATGATGAAATCTAATGAATCTATTTCTGAAATGTTTGCCAGATTTATGGTGATTGTCAATGGACTCAAGGCTTTGGGTAAGGAGTATACTGATGCAGATTTGGTAAGAAAAATTTTGCGTTCACTTTCTTCAATTTGGCATACCAAGGCCACTGTTATTGAAGATTCAAAAGATTTATCCAAAATGTCTTTGGATGAATTGATTGGATCTTTAATGACGTATGAAATAAACTTAAGAAGAAATGAAGATCTTATCATTAAGACCAAGCCTATGGCACTCAAAGCCTCTTCAAGCAACAAAGATAAAAATCAGGATAAAACAAGTTCTGAAGAGTCTGAGTCAAATGAGGATGAGATTGCCCTCATGACCAGACAATTCAGGAAATTCTTGAAATATAGGAAAGGGAAAATGACTGGGAAAAAGAAATTTTCCCCAGGTAAGAAGAATATTTCCTCTTCCAATTTCAATAAGAATCATAAACCTGATGAGAATGTTATCTGTTACAGGTGCAACAAGCCAGGACACATGAAGGGAGAGTGTCCTGAGAACAAAAAGGAAAAGCACAAAAGATTCCAGAAATACAAGAAGCCCAAGGCCATGGTAGCCACTTGGTCTGATGAAGACACAAGTGAGGAAGAAGAAGAGAAGAAGTCCTCAAGCTCAGAGAGTGAGGAAGTTTGCTTCATGGCCAACAGCACAGATGGAAAGGTAAATACTTCCTTTGAAGATTATAGTGTTGAAGATTGGCAGGATGTGTATGCTGAATTGGTAGAAAGATACTCTGAAATGAGAAAAGAAAACAAACACATCAAAAAGAAAATTGAAAATCTTTACCATAACCAATCTTCAAACAATAGAATCTGTGAACTGGAATCTGAAGTAACAGAATTGGTTGAAGAAAAAGAAAATTTACTGAACCAAATTGATGAATTAAAGCTTGCTTCTCAGAAGGCCTCCCAAGACTTCAGAAATTTAAATGAAAAGCTGGAAATTGAAAAACAAGAAAAACAACAGAAAATCGAAGAAATTGAAATTCTTAAAAACCAGCTAAAGGAAAAGGAGGAGGTTATCCAAACCTTCACAAAAGGCCAAGATAACCTAGAGGCATTGCTAGGATCCAACAAG
This sequence comes from Colocasia esculenta, assembly GCA_014218235.1. Taxonomy (NCBI): domain Eukaryota; kingdom Viridiplantae; phylum Streptophyta; class Magnoliopsida; order Alismatales; family Araceae; genus Colocasia; species Colocasia esculenta. The sequence continues at coordinate 151,697,628 of CM024753.1, read as the reverse complement.
ACAACCACATCTCATGGATTGGGATTCAACAAAAAGAAATCAACAAAAGATAAATCTGGTGAGAAAAAGGGAAAAGCACCATTAATCAACTTTGTTAAAGGTCCCAATCTGGAAAACACTGAAATCCAACAGACAGCAAACAAAACCCCAAACAAAAACCCAAACAAAACTCAAAACAAATCAAAAATTCAAAAACAAAAGAAGACTGTCAGGTCGACACAGTCCCCTGACAGGTCGACCTGTTCAACACCAAAAACCATAATAAACTCAACTAAAAATTCAAATAAAAATCTGAGAAATAAGAAAAAGGGAAAAGAAATGATCCATGAAAAACCTTGGACCTCCAAGACAGCTCCTCAAGAAAATTGGATTAATCCTTGGAACCAATGGTATGAAAATCCCTGTTGGCATTATCCTCAATACCCTTATCCAAATTTCTGGATGTACCAACACAATCCATGGATTCCACCTCCTTCTATGAACTCAAATTTTCAAATGAAAAACTCCCCTCCTACCAAAAACAAAGATCTTGGTGCTTTCATTCCTAAAAGAAAGAACAAACAGAAAAATGCTGAAAACACCAAAGTAACAAAACAAAAATCTAAAACAAATCAAATTTGGGTGAGAAAGGATTTGCTGTCTATGTTAAATCATTCTGATGGTCCCAACTCTGTTTGGGTACCAAAATCTTCTCTCCACTGATCTTGTTGCAGGGAAGTCGTGCACCCAACACAAATGTATGGTTTCTTGACAGTGGGTGTTCACGACATATGACTGGAGATAGAGCCAAATTCTCATTCCTGCTTGAAAAGGAGGGAGGGTCAGTCACCTTTGGAGGTAAAAATAAAGGAAAGATCATTGGATCTGGTAAGGTTGGTCAAACTTCTTCAAACTCTGTAGATAATGTCTTGTTAGTTGATGGACTTGACTATAATTTGCTCAGTATCAGCCAACTATGTGACAAAGGTCACAAAGTTGTGTTTGAATCTGATTTTTGCAAGATAATAGATTCATCAACTGATAAAATCAAATTCTTTGGAAAAAGAGAAAACAATGTCTACATGATCAACCTTAATAAAAACTTTTCTGAAAATCTTTGTTTTGTTGCAAATAAAGATGAAATTGCATGGACTTGGCACAAAAGACTTGGCCATGCAAGCTTCAGAACAATGAATAAGTTGTTAAGATTGAATTTGGTTAAAGGTCTTCCTGAATCCTTTTCTAGTGTTGAAGGTCAAATTTGTGGGATCTGTGCTAAAGGAAAACAAACTAGAAAATCCTTTAAAGTCTTCAATGATGTACTCACATCTAAGCCACTAGAACTTCTTCACATGGACCTCTTTGGGCCAACAAGAGTTCTAAGCTTGAGTGGCAAAAGATATGGATTTGTAATCATTGATGACTTTACTAGATTTACCTGGGTTATTTTTCTATCTCACAAAAGTGATGCATGCCTTGAATTCAGGAACTTTTGTACCACTGTCTTAACCACTTATCCATATAAAATCAAAAACATCTTAACTGATCATGGGGGTGAATTTGAAAACACATCCTTTTCTGATTTTTGTGCTGAATTTCAGATATTCCACAAGTTTTCTTCACCAAGAACTCCAGAACAAAATGGAGTTGTGGAAAGAAAGAACAGAACTCTTGTGGAAATGGCTAGAACCATGCTTCTTGAGAGTAATTTACCCAAATCCTTCTGGGCTGAAGCTGTGAACACAGCAAATCACATACTCAATAGAGCATTGGTCAGACCAAAAATCAAGAAAACCCCCTATGAATTATTGAAAAACAAAAAGCCAACTGTTTCCTATTTTAAAGTCTTTGGGTGCAAATGCTATGTTCACAATAATAACAAAGAAAACCTTGACAAGTTTGATGCTAAGAGTCAGGAAGCTATCTTCCTTGGCTATTCTGAAGTGTCAAGGGCCTTCAAAGTGTACATAATAAAAACCAAATCTATTGAAGAATCTCCACATGTTATTTTTAATGAAAACTCCTTTTCCACTAATGATTCTAAATCTTGCAGGGAAAAACAAGACAATGAAGAGGATGACCTCATTGTGGATTCTTCACCAACCGTTGAGGAGAGTAATAACATTGAAGAAAACCTGAACAACAACTCACAATCTCCAAATGGTTCAGGTAATACTGATTCAGAAGTGGGTACCTCTCAACAGGTAATTTCTGAACCTCGATTTCTAAGAGATCACCCATTAGATAGTGTAGTTGGCAATCTAAATGATAGAGTTAGGACCAGATCATCCTTTTTGCAAAACATTGAAGAAGACTCACTAGCTCTAATTTCCCAAATTGAACCCAAGTCAATTGATGAAGCCTTATCCAGTTCTGATTGGATTAATGCTATGCATGATGAACTTCATCAATTTGAAAGAAATCAAGTGTGGGAATTAGTGCCTAGACCTAGTGACCAAACAGTGATTGGCACTAGATGGGTTTTCAGAAATAAATTGAATGAAGCTGGTCAAGTAATAAGAAACAAAGCTAGGCTAGTTGCAAAGGGGTATAACCAAGAATTTGGAATTGACTTTGAAGAATCTTATGCCCCTGTAGCTAGACTAGAAGCTGTGAGAATTTTCCTTGCTTTTGCATCCTCCATGAAATTCAAAGTCTTTCAAATGGATGTTAAAAGTGCATTTCTAAATGGATATATAAAGGAAAATGTGTTTGTTGAACAACCTCCTGGATTTGATAATGAAAAATATCCTAACCATGTTTTCAAGCTTAATAAGGCACTCTATGGTCTTAAACAAGCTCCAAGAGCTTGGTATGATCGTTTGAGTTCCTTTTTACTTGAAAAAGGATATTCTAGAGGTAATGTTGATCAAACATTGTTCACTAAAACAGTAAAAAATCAAATAATTGTGGTCCAAATTTATGTTGATGACATAATTTTTGGCTCCACCAATAAAGGCCTTTGCACTGAATTTTCAAATCAAATGCAGAATGAATTTGAAATGAGCTTAATGGGAGACTTAACATTCTTTTTGGGGTTGCAGGTTAACCAAACGAATGAAGGTATCTTCATCAGTCAAACCAAATATGTCAAGGAGCTACTGAAAAGGTTTGACTATCAGAACCTTAAACATTCAAGCACACCCATTGCAATAAATGCTAAGCTAGAAGAAGACCCATCTGGTAAGTCAGTAGATCCAAAGACCTACAGAGGTATGATTGGCTCTCTGCTCTACCTTACTACTTCTAGACCTGACATTCAGTTTTGTGTGTGCTTATGTGCTAGATTCCAATCAAATCCTAAAGAAAGTCATATGCTTGCTGTGAAAAGAATTTTTAAATATCTTGTTGGAACATGTGACTTAGGAATTTGGTATCCTGCTGGTTGCAAGTTAGAATTGTTTGCCTATTGTGATGCTGATTATGCTGGGTGTAAGTTAGATAGAAAAAGCACAAGTGGCTTGTGTGTATTTCTAGGTGGGTGCCTTATTTCTTGGGCTTCTAAGAAGCAACATTCAGTGGCTCTGTCAACAGCAGAAGCTGAATATGTTGCAGCAGGTAGATGTGGAACTCAGATTCTCTGGGTGAAACATCAACTTCTTGATTACAACCAAGATTTAGGGTGTGTACCCATCCTATGTGATAACACAAGTGCAATCAATCTTTCTAAAAACCCCATTCAGCATTCTAGAACAAAACACATTGAAATCAGGCATCATTTCTTGAGAGATGAGGTTGCCAAGAAATCTTTTGAACTCCATTTTATTGTAACTGAAAAACAAATTGCAGACATATTCACAAAACCCCTTCCTGAAAATAGATTCTCATCTTTAAGGAGAGAACTTGGTCTTTGTAAATGTCCATCCTTCTGATCTCTCTTAAAGTTTGGGTTGAATGATGCTTTGTCTAAGGGGGAGTTCTTTGTATTTCATAACTCCTTGCTTCCTCAAGCTACATTGCTCATATCTCTCTCTATTCCAATTCCATTTCCCTTTTTACAATAAATTCTTCACTTCTGATTGTGTTGAAACTTCTTGGTATATCAAATAGTGATTTGGAGAAGGACAGGCTATGCTTGTCTAGACACTTTCACTATGCGTGAGAACATATCTCCGCCAAGTACTAAGAAGTCAATATGCAATAGTTGAGGGGGAGCTTTTATTGTTCAAAGAGAATGTCTTTTTCTGATTTCAAAACTTGCACAGTTTTAACCTTCATTTCTTTCTGATAATGAATTCTTCAACTCTTATTGTATTGAAATCTCTTGGTATATCAAATGGTGACTTGGAGAAGGACAGGTTATGCTTGTCTGGACACTTTCACTATGCGAGAGTATATGTCTCCGCCAAGTACCAAGAAATGAATATACAATTGTTGAGAAGAAATCTTTGTTATCCAAAAAGAAACATTCTTTATTTTGATGAAAAATGATTGAAATCATCATCTCAGGGGGAGCTAGAAAATTCACAAGTCATCTTTTTGCAAATTTCAGAACCCTTCTTGCATTTCATCAATTCCTTGCATGATGTCCTCATTCTAAATTCTAGAGTCTCAAAGTGAACCTTGAGTGATACATTATATTTTTTACTAATCAACTTTCCACTATGTCTCTCAATCCACAGAAACTCAGATCTCTTCCTAAACTAAATTACAATTGTGTCTTGAACTTAAAACATTACCTTGTTTGCAACTGATGGCTGGATGTATTTGAATTCTATCCTACAAACTCTCCAAAATCTTGTAAAATTCAACAGAGCAATGACATCTGTGCTGAGAAACTGCACACCTTCACAATGAATGAAGTGCTATGCATGTCATGAGGCATTCTTGTTAACTCTGTTCAAAGGGGATCCAAATTGAAAATAACCTCAAAATTTAAGCAATTATGTGCTATGCTTTTTGATGATGACTGAGTAACTGGAATATTGGCGTCTAAAAAACGTATATTTTCATGTCAAAAAGTCATCATTTACCCCTTTGAGACTTGACAATGACTACATCTTGAGTATCCAGGGACTATGGTGTGTAAAAAGCACTAGTACTTGAGTGAAAGAGATTTACATCATTTGATAGTTTGTTAAAAGAACAAAAATATGAAAATTATTGGAGATTTGTTTAGAAAGAATCATCTTCCTCCTTCATCAAGTTGTTCTTTAAGTTTGTGTTTTACTTTCAACACAACTGTGTTTAGTCTAGATGATATCTTTAACTCTTGAAAATTGAGAAACATGGCAGATTTTGGTTGATTGTAAGATACATTATATCCCTCAATTTATCATTTTGTTGATTCAAGTCTTGGAATGCTAATATCCTGTTGGAAATTGTATGAAATACTTGAACTGTAATGAATTTTTGTAAAATACAGCAAATGAATTTTTAGGCCTCTTAAAAATCCTTCAAATGATAATTCCTCTCATTATTTATCATTATAAAGATGTCCCCAAATTTCTCAAAAATTTCCTCTCAAAAATTCTCATTTCTCTCAAAGGCTGTGTCGACACAATCCTCTCTCGTGTCGACACATAATTCCAGTCAGGTCGACACACCCTTCCTCATGTGTCGACACTGCCTTCTTGCCAGAACTTTTTCAAATCTTTCGGGTTCACCTTAAACCCTTGTTGTTCCTGCGGGGCAGTGTACCTCTGCATCCCTTTTTGAGCATCAGGTCGACCCGACGGCCAAACTCTCACCATTCCGGCAAGAAATTTTCACCATCTCTCTCTAATCTTCAATCACCTCACCAATCTTCCATCTCCTCTCTGACATTCCACTCCTTCCTTGCACCATGGTCCGCAAGTTGGGTCCCCGCCGTGGCGCAAGGTCTCAGGCTTCTTCAAGGCAGGTTCCGGCACAGGTTCCAGTTGAACAGATTGAAAGAAGAACCAAGCGAAGAAATGATCCTGCAGAGCTTCCAGGATCCTCTTCTGCACCTCTCAGAGCTTCAAAGAGAGGTAGGACCTCCAATGCTGGCAGAGGTAGACAAAGTTCAAACCCTAGATCAGATATTTCGGGCGATTCCTCTGACCATCATGAGGAATCATCTTCGTCTTCCTCTACTGAGTCTAAGAGGATATACCCTCAGAATCCGTCAGTGCTGCCAAACTGATTTTGAAGCCTAGAATTCTTGACCTTTCTGACACCCAATTAGCAGACTCTCTCCCTGAAATTCAAACCTATTTCTCCTTTCAATCTTGGATTCCTTTCATTTCTGAATTTCAAGTCTGCTATCCAAGGTTAGTTAGAGAGTTCTACAAAAACCTCACCTGCACAGAAGAAGGTTTTAAATCCAAAGTCAAGGGGATAGAGATAGACATGCCAACTGATGTAGCAGCCTCCATTTTCAAAGTGCCAGATGAGGGGGCTGACTACCATGAATTTGAATTTGACTTACATGAAGCCTACTCAATCTTGACAGGCCATCCTGCAGATCCATCAGATGCCAAACAAACCTATGTGACAAGGTTTAATGCCAACTCATTTCCACCTGTGTTAAGGGTAATTCACCACATCTTGACAACCATAGTTACCCCTCAAGGTGGTGGGCGAGATAGACTGACAGATATCCAGAGATTCATACTCTATTGCATGGTCAAAGATATCAAGGTCAACCTTCATGTGATTCTTTATCAAATCATTTCTGAAACTACAAGAACGACTTGAAGAGATCACTTCCTTATGGAGCACATCTGACCTCAGTGTTCAAGCACTTTGGTGTGCCATTGGAATCTGAAAAATCCCAGTCCATTCCCAAGTCAAATATCTATACATTCAAGAATATCCAGAAGTTCATGGGATTTAGATTAGAGGGAAATCAAATTAGAAGAGGACCAGCTGTGGTTGAGGCTCCTCCAGTTCAAGAGGAACAGCCTCAAGACCAAGGGGAACAGCCCCAACCTCAGGAGGACCAGCCTCAGGCTCCAGGGGATCAGCCCCAAGTACAGGAGGAACAGCCTCCAGCTGAAGGGGACCAGCCCCTAAGTCAAGAGGATCAGCCTCCTATGCATGAGGATCAAGCTCTTAATGAAAATGTCAGTCCTTTTCATGATCCTCTCTCACCTCAGCTTCCTCCTTTTTCTCCACAACCCTCATTCCAACCATCCACATCTTCTGGTGGGCCTCCTGTTCCACCAGAATTGATATCTTTCCTAAATGACAAATTTGAATCCTTCAACTCCTCACTTCAATCCATGTCCTCATCTTTTGAGCTACGGATTCAAAGACTGGAAAACACAGTTTCTGCCAAATTTATTGAGCAGAAGGCAGCTTCTGATTATGCAGCTCAGCGATTTAACAGACTCATAGGAACTCTGGGAGATTCCTATATTGAGCTAAAAGAACATCAGGACAAGTTAGAGAAAGTTCTTCAGGGAATTTGGCCAATTCCCAAGCAGATGTCTTCAACACCAATCAAACATTGCATGAGATTTCCAGCACCAGACTATCATTTGCTCATTTTGTGGATGATTTGGACAGTATGAGAAATTTCAATGAGCACATTGACAAGCAGCTCACAGATTTGACCAAGGAGTTCAAAATCATGCAAAGACCTGGTTGGTCAGCTGGGTCATCAAGTTCTCAACATGTTTCAGATGAATTGAAAAGAACTCAGAGCACCTTGATAGAACATTCTGATAGAATGGAGCATTATCTTCACACTCGGCTGACAACTATCCATGAACAGATAAAGTCAAGCATGAAGTCAATGGATAAGAGATTGTCAGATATTGAGATGCTTCTAGCTCCAATTCCTCCTCCTCCTCCATCTTCTACCTAATGTACATTTTTTTTTGATAATGTCAAAGGGGGAGAAGATTGAATGAATGTAATGATCTTTTGAATGAAATGAATGACATGAAATGGTTGTTTGGCTTCAATACAAATTTTTGTATTTGTGTGTGAATACTTGTTCAATTGTTGACTTGTGTGCACAAATCTTCTAATTTCAAGTAACGTTGTATCTCACAAAATATCATCAATTGTTACTGAACAATATCAAAAGGACATTGACAAGTATGAACAAAAGAAAAACAAAAACTTAATCAATAAAAATTGCTTAAAAATCACACTTCATCAAAACCACATTCAAATATGGATTTAATGTTGCCATCATCAAAAAGGGGGAGATTGTTGGGTTGAATGTCTAATTCATATCATTTCCCTCCTATTTTGATGATGACAAGAAGTGTTCTTAAAGCAATTTAATTGGAACATGTCAAAAGCATCATACCTGAAAGTCATGCTCAAAAAGCATTTTTCAAACCACATTTATCATTTGTGGTAATGATAAATCATTTAACTAATGATATATGTGTTTATTTTTCAGGTACAAACTTTTTATGCAAAAGATGTGTCGACACACCCATCAATGGTGTCGACACATCAACACAGACTCAAAGAGAAATTGTGCAAAAATGTCAAGAGTGTGTCGACACATGTCAAGAGTGTGTCGACACGAGTGGCAGTTTTCCAGAGATCAAGGGTACCCAGGTCGACACACTCCCAGGGCAGGTCGACACTAGACCCAGTTCCCAGAACAGCCAGTTTGAGGAATTGGGACCTAGGTCGACACACTCCCAGGGCAGGTCGACACTAGACCCAGTTCCCAGAACAGCCAATTTGAGGAATTGGGACCCAGGTCGACACACTCCCAGGGCAGGTCAACACTAGACCCAGTTCCCAGAACAGCCAGTTTGAGGAATTGGGACCCAGGTCGACACACTCAAGAGCAGGTCGACACGGGACCTTTCTCCCAGAACAGATTCTTCTATCTTTGGAACAGTGTGTCGACACAACCACCAGGGCAGGTCGACACACTACGGAAACTTTTCATCCTAAGAGCTGATGGCTGCCACGTGTCCTTCTAGGGCGATCAGAATCTTCCTAGGGAAGCGTGCCCTTGTACCCCAAAAGGGTATCTTTGGAATCCTAAGGGTATAAAAGGCTCCTTTGGCCTCCCTTCGATGAGAGAGACCCAACTAACCTCTTAGAGCCTCCTGAAAATTCCTGGCGGCCATAAGAGTTCGTGTCTCCCTCCCCTGCTTCCTGGAGTCTTCTGAACACCTCTTCTCACCAATTCAAGGTGTGAGAATTGTGGTTTGATCTTTAAAGAAGCCTCTGAAGCATCTCAAGGAAGTAGATCAGGTAGAAGCCATCGTTGGAGAAGAATTCAAGGAAGGTCCAACCTCCCAGATTGCAGAGCATCGTCTTGGACTTCATGTTTACAAGCTTCTTCCCAATTCAAGCTTCTACAAGGGAGTACACTTGAAGAACGAAGTCATTCAATACCTTTTTACTTTACTTCTGTTCTTCTGAGATATCTCTTGAGATTATGCAAGTGCTTCTGCATAATTCTCATTAGTGTTCTCAAATTTCGACTAGATCTGTTGCTAGGAGATCTTGTCTTAAGTTGGTGTCTAGCAAGTCTATGTGTGAGCCTTGTGCTCAGTTGTTGTGAGCCGGTGCGCTCAGTGTTGAGTTGTCAAACTCAAGTGTGTGTTGAGCAGTCTTGCTCAGTTGTTCTAGAGTAGTCTTGCTCTAGAAGTGGTGTGAGTTGTAAGCTCTTCAGTGTTGGAGTTGTCAGGCTCCAGTGGGTGTGTTACCCAGTTGTGTTAGTGAATCCTCACGGGTTGTGAGGGGTGGATGTAGGAATCACATGGGTGATTTCCGAACCACCTAAAAATCCTTGTGCATTTGTGTTCTGTGGTTTGACTGGTTCATCCGCTAGATGCTTGCATAGGACTCGTTTCTAATTCACTTAATCAACTTGATTCTCATCTAATTTTTCAACTCACTCCAATCTAATCAGATCAGCAGCTTTTCACTGATATTATTGCCTCTGATTCTAAATAGTTTTAAAATTATTTAAGCTTCCACAAAAGTGGCTAAGATCTATTCATCCCCCCCCTTCTAGATCTTTTCCACACATTTATTTCGATCCTTCAAGGGCAAGGTATGTCTGCCAAGCACATCATCAACAGAAGCATGCTTTCAATCCACACCATCAGCAATTCTTTTAAAGTTCAGAAGATGTTGCTGGCCTAGTTATCTGCACTTTGTCATGTTAGATGTGGGAATGAGAACCATAAAGTTAATATCCTCATTGTAGTTAGATGGGTTACCCAACCGCCAGGGAGATTAAAGTTGAATGTTGATGGAGCGTTCAAGATGACATCGGGTGAAGCTGGAGGAGGCGGTATCTTTGTGATCATAAGGGCAACATGTGTTGTGATTTTGCTAAGGTCTATCATGGACTCAACTCTAGCCTTGCTTCCAAAGCTCTTGCACTCAAGGACGGTCTCTCTATTTGCTGCAGTAAGGGGGTCCTAGAGGTGATGGTGGAGACCGATTCACTTAACCTCCTACATATTGATACTAGGTAGCTCCCATGCCCATGGGAACTTGTTTGCATCTTGCAAAACGTGGCTGTCAAAACCCAGAAGTTAAAGGCTGAAATCATGCATGTACCCCAGGAAGCAAACAAGGTGGCGGTATGTCTTGCTGGTTATGGATATTCCTGTGCTCATCTTGTCACGTGGGACTATTGGGCTGATCTCCCCACTGTTGTTAAGGGCCCCTACCATCTTGATAAGGTAGGGTTCCCTTCTCAGGCCCTAGCCCGCCCTGTACTCCCCATATCCTTTCAACAAATATATTATTTACACACTCTTAGCTACTTGGTGATGGTAGCGGCCCTCTCACACTGTGAGGATGCCCCTACCTTCTCCTTTTGGTTCAGCTATATTTTTTTTAAAAGAGAAAAGAAACAAAGGTGAATGTCCCCATTACTCCACCAAAAGGCAACTGCAAACACTGTGACAAGAGGAAAATAGGTGCATGTCTGCACTGTGGTAGCCACGAGCATTGTGTTCCAGAATGCCAGCCGCTTAAAGGACACGAGAAATGCACTATTGTGCCAAGGAAGCAAGGCCGGCTGCAAGCCCTGCAAGATGAGGAAACCACTGAAGAAGGAGGAGTGGTAGAAGGTACATTACTAGTTTTATCTCAATCAACATTTGTTTTGTTTGATACTGGCGCTACACATTCGTTCATATCTCAAAACTTTGCTAATACTGTAAACATTAAACTTGCATATATGGGATTTGAATTCCCTGTCACAACACCACTGGGAGAGAAAGCAAAATTGAACAAATATTTGCCATTAGCCGATGTGATGATTAGAGAACTCAATCTAAGAGCTGACCTGGTGTGTATGCCCATGAAAGGCTATGATCTGATTTTGGGAGCTGACTCGCTATCCACTTATGCATCTAGCATTGACTGTAGAAAAGGAAAGATTTCATTTAGTGAATTCCCTAAGGTATCATTTATTGGGATTAGACACTGGAGACGAATGCCATTAGTCTCTGCCATACAAGCCGACAACATGATAAGGAAAGGTTGTGTTGCTTTTCTTGCAGCTGTAGTTATTGAAAAGGAAGGGTCCAAGATAGAAGACATACACATAGTCCAAGATTACCCTGATGTTTTCCCCGATGAGCTGCCAGGAATTTTCCTTGAACGAGATGTAAATTTCTCTATCGATTTGATCCCTGGAGCTGCACTAGTGTCACGTCAGCCATATAGGATGTCACCTGTTGAGTTAAAAGAATTAAAGGCACAACTAATGGAGCTATTAGAAAAAGGGTTCATTAGACCAAGTACTTCCCCATGGGGAGCACTTGTTCTATTTGTCAAGAAGAAGAATGTGTCCATGAGGCTATGTATCAACTATAGGCAAGTAAACCAGTTGACAATCAAGAACAAGTATCCATTGGCTCGAGTCGATGAACTCTTTGACCAGATATATGGAGCTAAATATTTCTCCAAGATTGACCTTAGGTCTGGATATCATCAGATGAGAATCAAAGATGAAGATATCTATAAGACAACTTTTAGGAGCAGGTATGGACATTATGAATTTGTCGTTATGCCTTTTGGTCTAACCAACACTCATGTAGCTTTCATGCAGTTGATGAACAGTGTCTATTGGCCATACCTTGACAAATTAGTCATGGTATTTATTGATGATATCCTTATATATTCCAAAACCAAATAGAAACATGAAGAGCATTTGAGGATCACTCTGCAGATCTTGTGCCAAGTGTGTTCTGTTGTGGTACCCTGCTTCGGTTGGGTCCCTCTGAGGTCGACGTGTTGTCCTTGACCTCTGTAGTTGTTTCATTTCACGTGTGGTTTGTCGACGTCTTAATTTGCTTGGCTCTGCCAAACTCAGACGTCTTCTCTGGTTTTGCCTCTGCGCATTGTGCCTGTGGAGCTTTTGGTCTAGTTTCCTATGGCTCCACAGTCATTGTGTGTCCTTATCGGACCACGAGGACGATCTAGGTGAGATCGAGTGGTGCCGATGGACACTGTCCTACGTGCCATGGTGAGGTGCCAAGTTTTGGCTTCACCTTTAATGTCTTTCGTGTTTCCGACGCGGTGTGCCACGTTGGGGAGCGCGTAACTCCTAGTTTTGTGGCTCCGCGTGCGTTGTGTGTCCTGGTCGGACCACGAGGATGATCTGGGTGAGATCTAGTGGTGCCGGCGGACAGTGCCTTGCTCGCCGTGGTTTCTCCACGTGTGTGTTTTCTGCTTGGTTTTTGGGTCACCATTAAGAAACCCTCGTTTGGCCTTGTCGTAGGTGCTAGCTGTTGCTAGACGTACAGAGCCATTCAGCGGAGTCTTGCGGTTGACCTCTTGGCATTTTCCTCAGTTTGCTGTCAGTAGCTGGGACCTCTGTCTAGTCGCCGGTGACAGAGTGAGTTACAGACCGGTTGGTGTAACGACCTGACCTCTCGGACCCCTCGCCGAGGACCCCGAGGGTCGCGCCGCCACCCACGGATCCGGAGACCCAGAAGGGTTATATGAAAAAAGTCTAGTGAGATATGTACTGAGTTCAAATAACTATAATACTCTGTACATTAGACAAAAAGGTTGTACAACGCGTCCTAAGCAAAAGCACAGGTACAAGAAGAAAGGTGCAATCATTAAGGGGCATACCCCGAGGACTTACAAAACACAGCTCTCAGCTCACTCAGGCTACAAGAGCTCACAATGCTTGCTCTCACTGCTGCTGACAACACACGGCGCCACAGCCGCCTCTGCAACCCATCCGACACCGAGCTCCCACGACGACGAGCCCCTAGCTGAAGGAAGTAGGGGGGTGAGCGTCGTGAACAAGGCCCAGTAGGGATTACTAGTCCCTCACCGGCCAGAGCAGTAGGAAATCTGAAAACAGGAAACTACACTAGAAAGCTGTAAAGCAAGGAACACCTATAGCATGGTACTACTAAGCAGCGGAAGAGAACAGTACAACGCCACGACCACCAACCAAGGTCGTGGCACACACACGACTCCCGCAGAAACCAACGGAGTCGGACACAAAATGGAAGTAGTGCTCAGCACACCTGCTGAGACCACGGAACAACCAAGTGAGAACGATGTCTCACCGCAAGCATGGCCACCTCAGACCTCTACAAGGTCGAGGGTCCACAAGCAGAACCACCCCGGACCCCAGACACACCGCCAGGTCAGGAAGCTACACACGTCGGTGCCATCACAGGCTAGCACCCAAGAATGGGACCACGGAACCGAGAGAACACCGAAGCGGGAACCACTAGAAGCACGGGTCTGCCCAAGGCCAGACCAACGACGCCCACGGAAGCTAAGCACAGCTAGGCTAAAACCACCGTGCAAGCTAGGGCAAAGGGGAACACTCGGAAATGTCGTGAGGAAAACTCCGTCACAACAACAGCAACCAAGCCACCACCGCTAGCAGCCAAGAGGGGGACCCGCAGTCCGCACGCTCTGCTCACTAGCCTAGCTCCTGCCTCCGTCCCCACGCAAGGGCGAGACAGAGCCGCCAAAGAAACACACAACACACGCAACACCGCAGTCTGGCCAAGCTGCGGCCTCACGCCTGACACCACTACGTGGCTTTGGAACCAACACAGAGAGAGGCAGTGAGACAAGGGACTATCTAGTCTGCGCCAGGAAAGCACTCCGAACCCCTCGGCGTCCCAGACCAAGACAAGAGAGCTCTACAAATGACTCAGCACCACTGTCCAAACCTTGATTTCCCCTCAGCTCCAGAGTCCGCTCATGTAGGCTGCCAACTCGAGCACGCTCGTACCTCAGATACCTCCCTCAACGGGCTCCCTAGGATGGGGGTCCCAAGAAACGGAGACAACCTTTGAACGGGACAAGCCCTCAAGTGCCAAGCACCGGGCGAACAGGTGGGGCAGCACAACAAGAACCACGTCAAATCGCTGGCTTGTAGCACATGACAAGCCCACCAAGCGAGAGGCATGCATGGACCCTCAAAAGGGTTGTCGGCCAAGCAAACACGCACGAGCGAGCCAAAACCTTGGAGCACTACCAGAAGTACAGAAAGCCCGTCGCTCTACTAACAATCGATTGACCGCCAGTCAATCGATTGTTAGATAGACGTGACCCTCCTGGCACCACTGCCAGGACACGGCCACGAAGGTGTCACCTTCGGTCACTGAATGCAGGGAGGCAACCAGCCGCATTCCCTACCAGAAGGTCCTGAGGGCACAGCCTGCCCTGGGGCACACGCCGACACACAAACCGGCCACAGAAACCTCTGAGGCAACACAGGTCCTGTCGCGTCCCCCATGGTCATCGCGATACCATCGCGATGGTTAATGGGACTACGACAGCAACCTTATCGCGTCGGGGAAACGCGTCGCGACAGTAGAACCTATCGTGACCAGAAAGCGTGGCGCGACAGCCTTATCGCAACCGCCAATCGCGTCGCGATAAGGTCGCACCCGAGAGGGCCAACGCCTCCTCTGATGTCACGACGCGCCGAGCCGTCGCGACACCAGTAGAGAGGCAGACCAGTGGGATCCTCAATTTCGGGCCGCCCACAAACCATACAAGCATGCACACACGGGGAGGGGAGCATGGGGAAAGCTATAAAGCTAACTAAAAAACCCCGAGGACTCCCGATCCACCCGGATTGGGAAGGGCACAAGAAATCCCTACCTTTCATGAAGAACGAACCCACGAGGAGCCCTTCACGTCGGTTGGCCACCTCTTCCTCACTCCACGCACGCGCCACGACACCGCCACGAGCCTGCCGGCGCCACCACGCTCCGATCGCCGGAGGGGAGCCACCCCACCGCCGGAGAAGAGGGGAAAGGGAATAAGAGGAGAGAGGGGGGGAAGCGGTATCCAGCCTGCGCCTTAAGCCCCAGCACCCAGAATGCGATGGACCGCCCCGTCGCGTTAACAACCTTAATGCGACGGGTCTACGGACCGCGACAAGAACGCGCCCCCCACGGGCGCCGCGACAATGCGACAAGCCGTACTGACACACCTGCCACCCTGACAGGCGTCAGATGACCGGACAGTGCAACACGACAAAACACTGTCGTGGCCCATTGACCGGGTGCGACAGCAAGACGCTACAGAGAACCAGGGTGCGACCAACATGCGACCCACAAGCTCGCCATGACACGGATGACTGTCGCGTCGGGCACCACCAACGCGACACCAACCCATCACCCAGCCTAGACACGTCAGTGGCCAGTCATCCCACGACACTGGACGGAAGCCGAGAAACTGGGTCTTACAATTGGTCTCAACAGCATGGTCTGTTGAGGGCTCAGTCGTGTGTTTTTTGACTGGAGGTTTCAGTGTTTCTGGTCAGTTTGGTGTGCGCCACGCCTGTGGAGTTGTCGACATCCGATTGTGAGCTCCGCACCGTTTGGGGTGCACTCTGTGAGCTGTCGGATGTCTAGTTAGGCACTCCCTTTATGGCAGGGTCGTGGTGATGACCACCGGGAAGTCGTGGTATGACTTAGTAGTCTCTTTGCGCTGGTTGTTTTCTCCGATCAGGTTTCGTCCTTAATTTCGAGAACGAAATTATTTTTTTGTTGGATGTATTGTAACATCCTAGGCATTCCAGTTCCTTTGAATGTGTGTTTGGATGACTAGCCACTAATGCGTCCGCTCTGGGCGATGTGTTAGTGTCGCGTCAGAGGTGCCCGACGCAACAGTCATCTATGTCGCACCCAGTGGTTCTGTCGCATTCTTGTCGCGCCCGGTCAATGGGTCGCAACATCGTTCCGCTTTTTGGTCGTCTGACGCCTGTCAGAGTGGCAGGAGTGGCAGGGCAACCTATCTGGTTGTCGCGGTGTCCCGAAAGGATGGGCTCTAGTCGCGGTGTGGGTGGCCATCGCGTTAAGGTTGGTAACGCGACGCTGCGCCCCGTCACGTCTTGGGGGCCGAAAGCTTAAAGCCTTGGCCGGCGCCCCCTTTCCCCTCCTTTGGCTCTTTCTCCTTTCCCTCCTCTCCAAGGAGGGTATGATTTTTCCCCTCTCTTTCTCCGGCGGTTGGAGCTGGGTGGAGCGGCGGCGGCTCGTGGCGGAGCTGGAGTGGCGTCATGGAGCGAGGAGGTGGCGGCCGTGGTGTTGTGGGGTTCGGTTCTTCCAAAATCGGTAGAGATCTCTTGTGCCCATACTTGTTGGTGTGGATTGGAGCCGGGGTTCTTTGCATGTTTTACATGCTTTCCCCATGCTCCCCTCCCCCTATGGTGTGCTTGGTGTAGTTGTGGCGACCCCGGGATGTAGCATCCCGGCAGTCTGTCCCCCGACTGATGTCGCGACCGCAGTGCACATTGCGACATCAGAGGAGGCGTCGTCTTGGTCGGATGTGACCTTATCACGGCGCGGTTGGCCGTCACGATAAGGGTCATGTCGCGATAAGCTTTTGTCGCGGCCCGCTTCCCAGTCGCGATTTGGTGCTTGTCGCGGTTGCCCTTCCCGTCGTGATGGAATCGTGATGGGCTAGGAGGGCGCGACAGCACCTGGTTTGCCTTGGGTGTTTCCATGGCCTCGGTTGGCATGTCGGCGTGTTCCCCAGGGCAGAGTTGCCCTTAGGACCTTCTGGAGGGGAACGCGGTAGGTTGGCTCGCTGCGTTCAGTGATCGAAGGTGACACCTTCGTGGTCGTGTCCTAGCGGCGGTGCTAGGAGGCTCGCGTCTGTCTAATAATCGATTGTCTGTCGATCAATCGATTATTAGAAGAACGTTGGTTTCTGTGCAGTATGGTGGTGTTCCAAGTTTTCAGGCCCTGTCGTGTGTGCCAGCGTTGGCCGACAGCCCTCCTAGGGGTTTCCGGGAGGTGTGCCGTGTGTGCTTGTGCCTGTTGGGCTTGTCTTAGTTACAAGCCAGCTGTGCCAGTTTCTGTGGTGGTTGCCCTACCAGTTCTCTTTTTGCCTAGTGCTCTGCACTTGAGGGATTGTCCCGTTCAGAGGTTGTCTCCATTTCGTGGGACCCCCATCCTCGGGAGCCTATTGAGGGAGTTCTCTGGGCTACGAGCGTGATCGAGTTGACAGCCTAGTGTGGCGGACTCCAGAGCTGAGGGGAAAACAGTGGTGGTCAGCGGCATTGAGTCGCTTGTGGAGCTCCCTTAGCTGGTCTGTGTCTCCGAGGTGGTTGAGGTGTTTATTCCAGTGCAGACCAGTTTGTCCTCCTCACTGCCTCGCTATGCATTGGTTCCGGAGCCACGTAGGGAGGGTAGGTGTGGGGCCGCAGCTCAGCCGGGCTGCGGTGGTTGGTTGTGTTGTTTCTCTGTTGTGGCTCACTAGCCTCACTCTACCTAGGGAGGTTGTAGGCAGGAGTCAGTGGCTGGCGAGTTGGAGGAGTGGACAGTGTGTCCTCCTCTTAACTGCCTGTGGCAGTGGCTTGGTTGCTCTTGTTGTGACGGAGTTTCTCACATTGTTCCTAAGTGAGTCTCGTCACCCTAGCCTGCACGGTGGTTTTAGCCTAGCCGTGTCTAGTTCCATGGGCTTTGTTGATTTGGCCTCGTGGGACTTCATTAGTGGTTTCCGTTCTGCGGGTTCTCTCGGGTGTTTTGTGTTGACACCGATTGTTGTTTCTATAGCCCTTCCTTGGTGTCGTCCATGGTGGCACCGGATTGTGTAGTTCCTTGACCTCGTGGCGTGTCCAAGGTCCAGGGTGGCTCTGCTTGTGGGCCCTCGACCTTGTGGAGGTCTGAGGTGGCCGTGCATATGGTGAGATGTTCCTTCTCACATGGTTGCTCAGTGTCTCTCGTGGTGACACCTGGTTGTTCCTTCCCGACCTCGTGGAGGTCTGGGATGTTGGGTGCATGTGTCATGAGACTCTGGTCTCATGTGGTTGCTCCGGTCTTCCGTGAGCTTCTCTGTCTCGGCGGGTGCGTGCCGAGATGTTGCTTCCGCTTTGTGTTTGACTCTGCTGGTTCTGCGGGAATCGTGTTTGGCCCGACCCTGGTTGTGGGTCGTGGCATGACTCTGTTCCGCTGCTTTGTAGTACTCTGCAGTAGGTGTTTCCCACTTTACTGCTTTCTAGAGTAGTTTGCTTCTGCTTTTGTTGGAGTTCCTACTGCTCTGGATGGTAAGGGACTGGTTATCCCTACTGAGCCTTGTTCACGAGGCTCACCCCCCCCCCCACTCTCTTCAGGTAGGGACTCGTTGTCACAGGAGTTCGTTGTTGGACGGTCATGGTGGCGGTTTGTATGGCGTGCGTTGCCAGCAGTGTGAGTTGTCAGCGTAAGCGCTTGTACCGTGAGTTGAGAGTGGCCTTTTTGCAAGTCATCGGGGTATGCCCCTTAAGGACTGCACCTTTCTTTCTGTACCTGTACTTTTATTTGGGACATGTTGTACATAATTTCCTTATTATTGTACGAACTTTCTGCTATAGTTATTTGAATTCATTGCTTATCTCATTGGACTAAATTCTAACCCTTCTGGGTCTTCGGATCCGTGGGTGGCGGCGCGACCTTCGGGATCCCAGGCGGGGGGTCCGGGAGTGTTGCCCAGTTAGCAAGCCCAGAGGGGTGGTGAATGGGATTCTTAAAAATTATTTAAGACTCAAAACCTGTTCACAAAATAGTCATACAAAACACACTTTACAGATTGTTAGTGTTATTGAATTGAAAGATCAAACACACAAAAGCAATCTTACGACACAGAGAATTATCCTGGTTCGGATCTCCTCTCCTTAGGAGTCCTACATCCAGTCCCTGAGCAATATCTCAAGATTTTACTAACAAGGGTACAGTCCCCCTTAAGGACACTACAGCACCCCAGCTGGTCTTCCTTCAACGGAAGGGAACAACACCCTGGATACCCCACCCGGTCTTCCTTCACAACAGAAGGGAACAACACCCTGGATACCTCACCAGGTCTTCCTTCACACCAGAAGGGAACAACACCCTGGATACCCCACCAGGTCTTCCTTCACACCAGAAGGGAACATCATAAGGGAATGTAATCAAGAGATGATGCCCCTAGATCAAGCTTATAGAACACTACTTGATCTGAAGCAAGGACTGAGAAGCTGAGATCTACAACCAAGAACTCTTCTCAGACAAAAAAGGCTCTCTCACAAATCTGAACTTAGCATAGAGAGCAAGAGCTAAGGCTGATAGGAATTTTTGCTTGGCTCTAAGAAAATCTTGCAGAAGGTTTAGGACGTTATGGCTTGTTGTTCCACAACACTTGTTGTTCTTAACGCTTCAGGAACTTCATATATCATCTTTTGAAATTCGAACGTTGAAGTGTCTGTTGTCTCTATGCATAAGTGTACGTTAGATTGCTCAACACTTGGAAGCTTCCAGTCAACAGTCCTTTTTCCTTTCATGCACATAAAGAGAGAGAGAGAGAGGATCTTCTGAAATCTTCTTTGGCTTTTATTTTGTCCAACATTGTATGACGGATACTGTCAGAGATCTGCACATATTTAAAGCTTTGAA
Source organism: Colocasia esculenta (assembly GCA_014218235.1). Lineage (NCBI taxonomy): Eukaryota > Viridiplantae > Streptophyta > Magnoliopsida > Alismatales > Araceae > Colocasia > Colocasia esculenta. The sequence goes on along the minus strand of CM024753.1, from coordinate 151,677,886 downwards.
CAGTAGTCAGTTAGGCTGTCTCTTGTTGTCAGTCAATGTCAGAATGAATGTTCATCAAAATAGTAATGCCATTTTGTTGTTCTAAAAGATGTTTACAAAGAAGATACGATAATGGAAGATATTGTTAGCATGCATGCAGAGATACATACTGTCATAATAAATGCATGGCTGTCAAACAGATATACGTGAAGACTTTGACTTTTCAACGTTTTCAAGGATTAGTCCGAAAATTGAATCGTTATTTTCCATGAAATCGTTATATGCATGACTTATGAAATCGTTATGCAAATGAGTAAACAGATGCATACACAAATCGTTATGAAGTCATAAACAAATCGATGTACAAATCGTTATGACGTTATAAGCAAATTGATGTATAAATCGTTATGACTTTATAAGCAAATCGATGTACAAATCGTTGTGACGTTATGAGCAAATCGATGTACAAATCATTGTGACGTTATGAGCAAATCGATGTACAAATCGTTATGACTTTATAAGCAAATCGATGTACAAATCGTGGTGACGTTATGAGTAAATCGATGTATAAATCATTATGACTTTATAAGCAAATCGTTGTACAAATCGTTGTGACGTTATGAATGAATCGATGAATAAATCGTTGTGAATTACTTAATGAATCGTTATGAAAGTAAATCGTTACGATGACTAAAGAAATCGTTACGAGAGCAAATCGTTACGATGACTAAAGAAATCGTTACATGAGCAAATCGTTATGAAGACTAAAGGGATCGTTACGAGCCACTTAACGAATCGTTGTGAGGGAAAGTCTTTGCGATTACTTAACGAATCGTTGTGTAGGTAAACTGAAGAAATCGTTATACTGCCCAAACCAATAAAAGCACATAGCGAATCCTTATGAATATGAAATCATTATAGATCTATAGAGATTGTTATGACCTATAATGGAAATCAATATGTACTTAGAGAAATTTTATGTGAACTGAGCTCTAAATACTTCAGGGTGAGATACTTACAGAATTTGCTTGACTTTTCTTGATCCATTTCCTGTGCTCAAGACTTGTAGAAAATATGTTAGATTAAACTTTATATAGTTTTGTTAATCACCAAAATAGATATGTAATTTATTTGAATTATATGGAGATAAACTGATCATCAATCTCCCCCTTTTTGGTGATGACAAAACATAGCATTGAACCAAGATATTCTAAAATAACACTTTAGTGATATTGCAAAATCCTAACAGATGTGTTTCAGAAGTTGCTATATTTTCTCCCCCTTTTTGTCATTTAAGCAAAAAGATAAGGTATTAGGACAAAGAAAGACAAATAAGATAGAAAAGACAAATGAGAGAGCACAAAATGATGTTATTATGCTTGAGAAGGTACAGTGAGATAGAAAGCAGGAGACAGAAGAGAGGCATAGTGAGAAATAGTTTCCCAGGCCTGCTCCTCCTGCTTTTCAAAAAAATACCTAAAGATCCTAGGTTCAATAGAGTAGGAGGGTCCCATGATGGGAGCCATCCTTCGCAGATGATGTACCAGTTGCTCATCAAGAAGTCAAGCATACTGATCTGAATCAAGGGAGACCTTGAGGAAGGAGACTTTCCCAAAGCTGGCACAGGCCAGGAATTGATCCATGGAGATTGGATAGAAATTCTGCTTGCACTTCAAGTCTACCCGCATAGCTACATAAACCTTGTACCTTTCAACCAAGGTTTGATAAGGATCATGAACAAGATGAATGGAGTTCATGTCCAGAAAGGTAGCTGCTAAAATCTGAGGTTGACCTTCCTTGGCTAGGGACTCATTCACATTAGAGAGCTACTGAGTGGAAAGAGGATAGAGCTTGGTCCAATCTGCAGGAGATAGCCTTTCACATTCTGACAAAGCAGAGGCAAGAACATCCGCAGTGACATGGCCCTGGTGATATTCCCTGAACAGAAACCTGTTGAAGTGCACCAGATACCCTTTCTGCACTTTAATTCTACCCATGACTCTGGAAAAATGCTCAAAGATAATTGAGCATACAGAGGAATCCATTATGAGAGAGTGAAGAGGGGGAAGAAAGGCGGATTCAGGCAGCTGGAGGGTTGCAAAATCTACTTGGACGGCTTCAGTGTGAGCTCCACCTGGTCCAAGTGCTTTAATGGCCTCCATAAACTGACCCAACTGGATCTCTAGCAAACGGTGAAGATACCGATAATCATTGAAGAGTTTGAAGTGCCTGATCATCCTAATCTCCTTTTGAACGAAAGGGGCCCAGCTGTCCTTATGATGGATGAGGAACCATTCGGATAAGGTCAAGGAATGGTCCCTTGGAGGGAACCTGGCAGATCTGGCAAGTAGAAATTTGTTGTAGAGAATTTTATTGGTCCGAGGCCACTGCTCTTCAGATTGGGATTCGGCTGCAGAGAAAATATTAGATTTTAGGGATTTAGAAAGAAAGGTGTGAGGCAAAATAGTGGTGAGATGGTCGGTGAGATGTAGATGAGGAAGATTAAAGATGGAGGCAAAAATAACTTTTCGGAGGAATTCCCTGTAGAGAGGTCTATTTTTGGTGACCTCTGTTAGAGAAAACCATAAAGGAGGATAAGAAGGATCTGAGTATTTAGAGAAAGAGGAGGTGATTTTTCGTTTCTTAGGAATAGGACTAGAGAAGTCTGTCCTATGAATATGTTCTCCAACCTTCAGAACAGATTGGAGAATGGCAACCTCAAACTCATCTTTGATGGTCCTAAGATAGGGACCATTAATCTGAGCATCCTCCGGAATAATAGTAATGAAGGAGGGAGGAGCAGAAGGATGAAGAAGAGTATGAGAGGTGGAGGAAGGTATGGCAGATGGTCCAGAAGAGGAAGGACCAGAGGAGGAGGGGGCTCCAGCTGATGATGAGGCTGGAGGGTCCTCAAAAAGAGGAGGAGGTGGAGGAATGTGTGTGGAAGAGATAGGAGATGTAGTGGATGGTGAAGAAAATGGGGCTGGAGAGGAGATGACTCTGGGTTGAGGGTGTTTGAAAGGTTGAGGAGCAGGAGGTACTGTAGAGGATGACGGTGGTGAAGAAGGGGCTGGTGTCTGAGTAGGAGAGGGAGCTGGGGGCTCAGGAGAAATAGCTTTCTCTTTGACTTGGACCAGCTCAGATTCAGTCACCACTGCCCTGGTTGGCCCTGACACATCGTCAACTTGCCCTGTTGGCCCTTGCAAATCCTCAACTGACCCTGTTGGCCCTTGCAAATCCTCAACTGGCCCTTGCAAATCTTCAACTGGCCCTGTTGGCCCTTGCAAATCTTCAACTCGCCGTGTTGGCCCTTCATCTAATGGCCCGGATGGCCCTGATTCTTCTGTAGGTAGAGACCCTGATGGTCTAGGGACTTCTCCTTCAGTTCCCTCAGAAGGGTGAGCTACAGGTGGTGGAGAAGCAGGAGGTGCTGATGATCTTACCTCCTTTAAGATATCTGATAGTAGAGACTTCATGCTTCCCATTTCTTTGTTGAACCACCGGATTGCATTCTTTACTTGTGACAACTCCTTTGCAGCTGAGGCTTGGCTCATAAAGAGAGAGTTTACATCTGCTTGGACTGAATAAAGAATTTCACCTTGGGCATCCAGTCTTTCTATCACAGGCTTCAAATTGGTAACTATTTTCTGTTTCTGAACCCTCTGATGTGGAGAATCCGCAAGGAGAGGAATATCTGATGCAACTTCTTTTCCTTTCTCCCTTGCTTTGTCCACAGGATCCTGCTCTTCTGATTTGGAAGAACTTGTAGTTTCTCTTTCTCTAAACTAATCTTCTGGGGAATTTTCAATTTTCTCCCCCTGAGTCTCACTACCCTTGCCACCCAAAATCTCCCCATTAGCAGGGGCATCTTCCATGGGTGCATTCATATGCACATCTGCTGCTTGATTCTCTTGGATAGGTGGATCTTCCATCTGAGCAATATTGTGACCAGATGCCACATCCGCATTTCCTTTATCTTGCTCTCCCTTAGCAGAAGCATCTTCCACTTGATCAATTGCAACATTGATTTCTTGCTCCCCCTGAATGGGAGCTTCCTCCATTTCCACTTCAGTGTGGCCTGAGGCCACAGCTTCTACAATGGGTGCCTCACTTGCTACTGGATCCCTCAAGGAGTTATGGATGGATTCCAGTACATCTCTGAGTACTGAGCCTATTTAAGAAGAGGGAGGAGGATCCTCTGAACTGCATCCTACAGGCACAATGTCCTCAGAAGGAATATCCTCGATCCTGCTGCTTGATACTGCTATTGTTGGCTCTTCTTGAACTTCGACTGATGCTGCTGCTGCTAGTTCTACTGCTTGGACTTCTTGGGCTTCGCCAATGTTGGCTTCACCCTCAGCCACAGAGATCTTCATCCAAATCCCATTGACAACTGAAAAGCCACTTTTCCTTAAATTTCTAGACCGGATTGCTTAGCCCATCTTCTCAGACACATCTCCTACTGTACTTATACCATAGTGCTGAAAAATCTTCGTCAGGAGATGGGCATAAGGTAAAGACACATTCAGCTTGCTCTTTGTGTCCCATACCTGAGCGCTTGCAAACTTCATCCTCTCAATCATGAGTTCTGTCGTGTTGATTTCTTGGTTCTTGATGGCCCAAAACATTAGATCTGAATCAGCCCTAGTGCAGGTGGAAAAAGTGGCACTTCTGGGAACCACAATCTGACTAACTACAAAGTGTAGGATGCGATTGAATGCATTCAATTGGTTTACATCAACCTTCTCATCTTTCAGTCTGAACTCGGGACCAACAATCCCCAAACCCTTTTCTTGGACATTCATAGTGTGAACTCCACTGTGTCCGGAGGTACCCACACCAAAGAGAGATGCTAATAGGTCTTGAGTGACCCTAATCGGGGTTCCCTTGACCATGGAAGTCAAGGTCCCGTCTTCCTCTGTCTTCAGACATACATAGAAAGCTTTCACAAGGTTCGGAAAACTTACTTCAGAGACAGTAGCCATCTTCGTCCACTTCAATCTGTCCAAAGCTTCGACGAAGCTCCCCATTCCGTTCTTCTGCAAATCTGCCACATCCACTGCTTTGTGACCGCATAGCTTGATTTTTATGGTCGCAAACCTTACTTGCTGCTCGGCGGTCAGAAATTCGCTGTGTAGTCCCCGACGCTGCTGGAAACACCAGAGGAGGCCATGGATTCGAACGGAGAAAGTTTCTGGAGGACTAGAGGGAGAATTGGAGCAGAAGCCCTCAAGAAATTTCCGGCAGGAAGAGGTTGGAAGCTTGAAATCCCAGAAAGTTGATGCCGGAGTCGATAGGGTATCGCCTCAGGCAGAAGGAAGATGACGATGAAGAGATGTGAATCGTTGCCGCATAGATTTCAGGAATATTAAAAGAATGACTTTTTGAATTTAGGGGCGCCATGATGGTGGAAAATGACAAAAACTAACTGGATCGATAGGAATAAACTCTTATAAAATAATGAGCCGTCATGACAAAAATTAAAATGATTGGAATTTTGCTCAAATTTTTGGGAGGGAAAAATAATTTAAATTCTAAAATTTAATATTTCTATTTTAAACAGATACATCTTTCACAATTTACACATGCCTAATTCCCTTCTAAGAGAAGTAAATCTCTCTTCAGGTAAGGCCTTTGTGAAGATGTCTGCTAACTGATTGTTTGTATCGATAAAAGAAATATATATGTTCTCATTTGCTACATGATCACGAATAAAATGATATCTAACCTCAATGTGTTTAGTCCTTGAGTGTTGTACTAGATTTTTGGTCAAATTTATAGCACTGGTGTTGTCACATAACAGTGGAATTGTCTTGATATGTAGCCCATAATCCTCAAGTTGTTGCTTGATCCATAGGAGTTGTGTACAGTAACTTCCAGCAGCCACGTACTCAGCTTCAGCTGTTGACAGTGCTACTGAATTCTATTTCTTAGAGGACCATGATATCAGACATCCTACAAGGAATTGACAACAACCACTGGTGCTTTTTCTATCTATTTTGCATCCAGCGCAGTCAGCATCAGAGTATCCTACTAAGTTAATTTCACATGATTTTGGATACCAAAGACCTAAGTCATGAGTTCTAGCTAAATATCTAAAAATTCTTTTTACTGAAATTAGATGAGATTCTCTAGGATCTGCCTGATACCTAGCACACATGCATACATTAAATAAAATATCAAGTCTACTAGCAGTTAAGTATAGTAAGGATCCTATCATACCTCTGTAGATTTTTTGATCTACATTCTTACCATCTTTGTCACTGTCCATTCTTATTGATGTGCTTATAGGTGTTGATAGTGGCTTGGCATTATCAAATCCGAACTTCTTTAAGAGTTCCTTGGTGTACTTAGCTTGGAAGATGTGAGTCCCTTCCTTTTCTTGTTTGATTTGTAATCCAAGGAAGTAGTTGAGCTCTCCCATCATGCTCATCTCGAACTCTCCCTGCATAAGCTTCTCAAAGTACTTGCAAAGAGATTCATCAGTGGAACCAAATATTATGTCATCAACATAAATTTGAACAAGCAATATATGTTTGACCTTGGACTTGATAAATAGTGTACTATCTACTTGACCTCCAATGAAACCATGGTCTAATAGAAATGAGCTAAGCCTTTCATACCAGGCTCTAGGTGCTTGTTTTAAACCATATAGTGCTTTGTGTAGTTTAAAAACATGATTCGGAAATTCAGTGTCATCAAAGCCTAGAGGTTGTTCTACATAGACTTCCTCCTTAATAAAACCATTTAGAAATGCAGACTTTACATCCATTTGAAATAATTTCACATCTAGTGCAGATGCATATGCAAGTAAAATTCTAATAGCCTCAAGTCTACCTACAGGTGCATAGGTTTCATCGAAATCTATGCCTTCCTCTTAGGAATAGCCTTGAGCTACCAATCTGGCCTTGTTTCTTATGATCACACTGTAGACACCCATTTCTGGCCCATAAGTCAAGCAAAATCCCTTGTCGTATCATTGACGCCCCACGTTGGCTCATCATCGTCAAGATGGCTTTCTCCGATCATGACATCATTCCCATTAGTTCATCACCCTGGAGGACTCTTCCTGGTCAAATCAATCTCTTCCCACTAAAAGCTCTCTGAGTATAAGTCCAATGTTTCATCCTAAAGGTTGTGCATGGCTGTTGGACACATTTTATGGTCAAAATGCAGAAAAATACCAGAAGACGACAGGCCATGTGTCGCTTTCTTGAAAGTGACATACCCCATGTCGCATTGATAATTCCACATTTTAAATCCCTCAGAAAATCGAAAATAACTCAAGTTCACCTGCCATATGAGGAAGGCGACATGTCGAGCCGGCGCCTTCAGGAAAGCGACACGATGGCTGTCGCATTCTGGGCCTTAAACAGGAAACTCAATCCGAGGCTAATTTGGACCCATGCTATTGATGGTAATTGCTTCTTTTGGATGTCCAAATCAAGTCCAAATCCTCTCAAATTCGGAGCAGACCTTCCTAACATGATCCTTTTCGAGTTCCAATAGCCCTTGCACAGCTATACTTGCCCAGAGTCGGACTCTTGCCCATTATTCCTCTCAGACCCGAGTTGGGAATAATCACCCATAAGTACCTCGTCTCTGCATCTTTTAGGGAGAGGCCAGATTCATTAGTTCGCAGAGAAAGAGAGCTTTCTCTTCCACGAAGAGAGTTTCTTCTCCAGACGACTCAGAAGAGCCCTCCAGGGCGTTTTCCCAGCGGCTATCCAATTCTCTCCCCCTTTTTCTTCTTTCTTTCATCAATTTCATGCATGCATAGTTCGTTTTTTCTTCTAGTTTAGCATTAGAACACAAAACACACACCCATCCTTAGCACCCCCAGGGGTTAAAAGCCCCAATCCTGTGAGTTCCCCCCATAATAGTTCATGTACATACACTTTTCATTAAATAGATCTATTGCACACGAATTCTAATGGGTTTTCCTTGTGTTTAAATCATCTTGGCAGGTGTTTGAAGGTTAGAACGATGTGAGGCTCCTGTCCCTTGGCCGGCTGAGGAGCAGGAAGACGAGAATCCACATCTCTGTCCCTCTGAAGAGAAGGCGACAAGACCACTATCGCGTTCAAGAAGGCGCCTTAGCCTCTGTCGCGTTCAGGAGAAAGGAAAGCGACACCGCATCTGTCGCTTTGTCAGGTACTCCTTCTACTTCACCTTTCTTTTCCAAGGTAGTCAGCCCTCTACGTTACGTCTACGAGGCGATTACTCTGGTGGCGATCACGGTATTTTCCTAATCTCTACACTTTCACAATCTATTTCAAAAGGGGATACAAATCCCGTGACTACACCTTTTGGCGATCACGGTGGGACAAGTTGTGCCCATCACACTCGTTCTTCCTTTCCCTACCGTCCTTGTCATCTAACGGGTGTTGTGTTGTCAGTTTTTTCTTTGTTTAGTTTTGTTCTTTTTAGGTTTGTTAGTGCTCTGCTGGTCTGGGTGAGAAGGCGACATCCGGCACGTCGCAATCGGCGTAGCGACGCGTGCTACGTCGCGATCAGGTTAGTATATAGTTTACCTTGCCCGTTTCTTTTTTGCAATCTGTGTTCTGTGAAGAAGGCGACGCGGCATCTGTCGCAATCAGGAAGGCGACTGGACCATAGTCGCTACCAGGTACGCAGTCTGTCCGTACACCTATTTCCTTTGGTTGAGTATTGTTCGAGCCTGTGAAGAAAGCGACGGGGCTGTTGTCGCTACACAGAAGGCGACGGGGTGATAGGCGCATTCAGGTCAGTACCCTGGTCCATTGACTTTTCTTGCAAATTTGGGTTTGCTTTCACATACTCCATCCAAATTTCATCACATCATGCCTTTTCCATGTTCTTGAGAGATTGCCAGTCTTGTATTTTATAGGATTGATTGATTTTTCATGCATAATTAGGATTTAATCACTTTCTGTCCACTGCGAGAAGGAAAGCGACAGGCGTTGTGTCGCGATCTTGGTCGCGACATCATTCTTGTCGCCTTCTTCCTCTGAGGGTGATTAGTCCTAATTCTCGTTGGGTTAGCACTAGGATTAGAATTTTGCATGCACTCCGGTGCACATAGGACTTGCATACATCGCTCCATATTCGTAGCATAGGTTTCCTCCTCGGCGACGCTCGCTCTCTCGGCCACATATTCCTTGTGTCCGACTAGAGCACTCGCTCGAGGGCCTCCGTAAGTCCCCGCTGACCGTGGATTCCCACACGGCCGCCGGGCTGGTTGTACCTGTCGCCACCTAGGATCGAGTCTAGACTCATTTGGCAAGGTAGAGAGAACTTTAGTCATACCCGAAGTTGGAAGCCCTCTCCAATTTAGGAAACCCTTCCTTATTTGGAGAGAACTTGCTAAAAGTCAAAATCACTAAAAGGCAAACCTGAACCAAATAAAAGAAACCATCATCATTGCCAACTGCTTGCTTTGGGTGAGACGTTTTCTCTTTCCTTTTGTCTGCATAGGATTGTTTGTTTAGGAAACTAAGAGTCTGTCTAGGTTAGGTTGTCTCTCAAGTCTGGAAAGGCTTTCCCCGTCTCTCTCCACCCACTTTTCGAGCATGGAGTCTTTCTTGAACCCAATCTACAATGGTGAGAATCCCGACACTGCCTTCCATAATTCCCAAGATTACGAGGAGTCCCTACCCCATGATCTCTTTGACGAGGTGGCCCGGCCTTGGGTCGCCACCGTCCATACCTCTGAGGGTCACCGTCGTGACGAGGGCAGCCCGTCTCGGAACACCCACCCTCCTCAGTCAGATGATCAAGCTGCTCAGCTTCTACGTCTAATTCCACAGCTTGATCAGTCTCAAATTCAAACTCTCATGACGGCTCTCAAAGGAAAGGCCGCCTCCTCACCCTCACCCAGAGCGGGCGCATCACGCCCTGCAGCAGCTACCTCCGGCCCCCACGTCTCCATGGGACAAGCCGACAACACCCCCATCCGGCCGCGGACTATCCGATTCACACCCTTCGAGTCTGAGCACTACATTCCCCGTGAGTCGAGGCCCCGGTCTCCACCCTATCAGCCATGTTACTCCCCTCATCGTCCTGAGCTACGCGCCAGGCCCACCTCTCGTGCCTCATCCGTCTACGCTCAGCCATCCGCCGCACCGGACATGATGTCCGAGTGGGCGTCCATCAAGAAGGAGCTCCAAGAGCTCCGCAAGCAAGTCAACCCTAGGCAGCACCACGATGTGCACATGCCTAATTTCAATGGTCTGTGGGTCCCCTCTCCATCCGAGCTGCCAAAGTACCGAAAATACAATGGCTCAGGCAATCCATATATCCACATCAAGGACTTCATCTATGAGTCTGCGCCTTACCAGCATGACCGCCATCTTATGGCATATCTCTCCCGCCGGTCACTGGACGGGCACGCTCTGGATTGGTTCTATTCCCTGTTACCCGAGGACGCTGAAGACTTCGCTGTGGTGAAGGCTAAGTTCCTCGAGCAATTCCAAGATAGAGTCGGCCCTGAATATTTGCTCATAGATCTCATGGCCGAAAAGATGAAGCCTGATGAGGATTTCGCCACATACGCCGATAGGTGGAGACAAATGGCCACCAGTGTTCCGGGGTACCTTGCAGAAGGGGAGAAGGTAAAGATCATCATTGCTAATGCCACGCCTGCTTTTAGAAACATTCTAGCGATGAATGACATCACCACCATGCATCAACTCTACAGTCGAGCCCGGTTCATCCAGACCCAGCTCAAAGACTCCCCGATCCACTCCATGTTCGAACCCCAGAAGCCTAGGTTCCAAAGAAAGCCTCAGGGTCCGGTTACCGAGGGTGTCCAGGTGAACGAGCAAGTGAGCGCGTTCAACCCTGCCGGTCAGAGCCAAAACCGCCAACCATACAATGCCCAGGGTCAGAACCCTACCCAGCCACCCCAGGGGCAGCAACAATGCCAATACAATCAAGTGCCGCCTCCTGATGGCTCTCAACAAAGGCGTCCCATGGGCCCTAGGAGAGCTCACTATCCACCGTTTCCGGAGACACTCTCCGACATATTCTTGGCCTTGCTCTCCACAGACGCCATTAGGCTCCCTCCTGAGAGACCTCTGAACCCAAGTGTAGACCAAACCCGATATTGTGTCTTCCATAGGCAGCCTGGCCACACCATCGATCAGTGCTTCACATTTAAGGACTTGGTGTATGACTTGCATGAGTAGAAAAGGTTGGACTGGACAGCCCTCCGGCAGGTGATCGGAGACATCAAAGAAAGGCAGAGACAACAACAACAGCGAAGGCAGCAGCGCCAACCACCTCCTCCACAACAACAACAGCAGCAACATCAGCAGCCACTGCAGGACCTCGGGATCGTCCACAACCCCTTACCTAACCATCCACCAGCTCCGAACCCACTACCACCACAGCAACCTGCCCAGGTAAACCCCATTGTCCACCACCCTCCTCCGCAAGAAAACTGGACGTACGATGATGAGCTGGACGTTCAGCAGATGATGGCCATTAACCAGTATCCTATTCAATCCCAAACAATACAATCAGCCTACACGGCTCCCCAATCAGTCCCTCCTATAGTTTCCATGGCCAACGCCGTCATACTGCCCGCCAGTTCAGCATATGCGCCAGTCGCTAGTTCACCCATCACTCCGCCTGTCTCCATCCCTTTACCCCCTATCATACCTGCTCCCTCACCCATCATCCTACCACCACCTGGGCCGGACCAACCCTTCGCCGCAACATTATCCTCTGCTAGACAGCCACCCACCAATCCGACCACCCTACGGAGCAGGCGAGTCTTTCGCCGCCCGTACCCACCTATCTCCACCACCACCACAAACCCCCAGCAGGTTCTGCAGCCGCCACAGCAACAGCAAGCTCAGCAGCAAGCACAAGATGAGGGGTTGATTGAGCCACTGCCCGGGACCCACTATGACATCCTCAAGCACCTAGACACGTGCCAGCCAAGATCTCCATTCTGGAGTTGATAAAGAGGTCTAAAGAACACCAGGAAGCCTTGAGGAATTTCCTGCAAAAGGTGGTAGTAAATGAAGACATGATGGCAGACAAGCTACCTAGTGCCCTGGCCATGGTGACTCGCAGGCCGGCAATCACATTTGCAGAAAGCGAATTAGCACCCCCAGAAGCCAGGAGGCTCCCCCTCTGTGTCACTCTAGTCATCAACCATATAGCAGTGGGAGCGGCACTGGTCGATACGGGGGCATCCATAAATGTCTGCCCGCTAAGCACCCTGAGAGCCTGTGATTTATCAGAAGGCATGCTAAGGCCGACACCCACCACCATTGCCGCATATGACAATTCCAGAAGATCCTGCCACGGCATGGTGACTGTGCAAGCCGAACTGGGATTCCTCGCCGTCACAGTGGACTTCTACGTCCTAGATATTGATCCCATGTTCAAGGCAATCCTGGGACGTCCGTGGTTAGAGTCACTAGGGGCTGTGCCATCTACCGCACATCAATGCTTAAAGTTCCCTTTCCAAGGGCGAATTATCAAAGTCAAGAGCATAGCCACCGCCCACTCTGTAGATGCTCTCCACGATACCCACCTCCCAGCTGTATGGCCAGCCAATAAACCCATCGTCTCGGTGCTAGACATCAACTACCCCTGGAGCTACACGTTCCAGTCCCAGCGAGAGGTCAACCTAGCCCAGGTCAATGCGGTAAAAAGAAAAGAGCCACTAAGCACAAAGGGGTGGCAAATTATGATGAAGTTGGGGTATGAAGAAGGCAAGGGCCTAGGGGCAGAGCTACAAGGTATAGTCAAACCCATCCCCGACATCGTCATGAAAAGCCGATGGGGCTTAGGATATAGGGAGAAATCCAAACCATGGTCATCCAGCACATCCACTCTTAATGCCGACCGAGAGCCACTCACCTGGACACTCTGGTGTCATTTTGTCAGGGGGCCTACCCAACCTGGATATAACACCATGGTAGTCGAGGAAGAACTCTCACAGCACGAGGTGCATGGCCGGAACTTCTCTCGGCACATGGCCCCGTTGTTGACCTATCGAGCCCTAGAAGCCCTCCGTCCGACCAGAAGGAGAAAGGTAGGAGACCCAGAGGCTGAGTGGTATAGATGGTTCGACATAGAAGACATCACCATCGCCTTCAGCCGACTGTTCTGGGAAGAGGAGAGAACCTGGCCGCCAGCTGCGAAAGAATTACTAGATCTGCCCGTTGCTATCACACCCAAAAGGCAGCTCATGAGCGATGCCTCAGACGTAGGAGAGCCGGACATCCCCTACGAGGAGGGGAACACTGTTGATGAACTCTGGAGAGGCACCTGCCTAGCCATCCACCCATCCCTCCTGGATTCCCTCCTTCCCAGCCTAGTCCCATCCTCTCCTCCTTTGCTGATCCAGCTGACTCCCCAGCTCCTTACGGCGGCGCACAGCCTCCTCACACCCCAGCTCCCACCGGTCCTCTCCGCCCTTCAAGCTGATCCAGGTGACCACGAGGTCACCCTCTCCTGTTGCATGCTCTCCTCCGATCTCCAAAAAAAAAAACGTCCACTTTCAAATGCACGTTGAGGTCGAGGAGCCGACATACGTCCCGCACTCTGCTGATCAGGGGCACCCCTCGACTGAGGGTCCCCCTCCTGCTCCTTCATTAGGAGCCATTCTCTTCGAGGACACCATGTTCTCCCCTAGTCCTGTAGAGTCATCTAGTTTAGGAGATTCTAGGGTAGGTGAGTCTAGAGTAGATAGGCCTAGGATAGAGAGTCAGGTCAGCCCGCCATCCGCCAGTTCCAAGCACCGTCCTAGGAAGCAGCGGGGAAAAGCTATTCCCCAGAGATATCTTCAAGAGCTAGCTCGGCGGTGTCAAGCGCTGCTATTGATAGAGGAGTTCACGAGAGAAGCGCTGGTATTCGAAGAGGTGTTTGAGCAGGACGGGGTGTTCATGGACGACGGGTTTGGTGTCTACGAAATAATGAATGATGAAGACCCAATCGATGAAGAGGATAGCGAAGTAGATGACGCTGCCGAAAAATATGCCAGTGGAGTAAGGAGGTTCGACGAGCCTACAACGGCAGTGGATGAATCTACTAAGGAAGTCAACCTCGGAACAGAAGAAGATCCCAGGATTGTGATTATCTCAGCAAATCTCCCTCCTGATGAAGAAGAGGAACTGGTGCAAATCCTAAGGGAGTACAAGGACTCATTCGCCTGGTCTTATGAGGACATGCCTGGCCTAGACCCCTCTCTAGTGGAGCACCGACTAGTACTGAAAGAAGGGGCAAAGGCAATCAAGCAGAAACTCTGAAGGTTCCACCCACTCACAGCCCTGAAGATGAAGGACGAAGTAGATAAACTCCATAAGGCTAGATTCATCAGGGTAGTGCTTTATCCGAACTGGGTGGCCAATATAGTCCCTGTCATGAAGAAAGACGGCAAAGTCAGAATCTACATCGACTTCAGGGATTTGAATAAGGCATGTCCAAAGGACGACTTCCCGCTTCCTCATCTTGATGTGCTAATCGACAACACTGCTGGGTATGAGACCCTCTCATTCATGGATGGGTACTCAGGCTACAACCAGATCCGTCTCGCTCCTGAAGATCAAGAAAAGACATCCTTCACCACGCCCTGGGGAACATACTGTTACGTAGTCATGCCATTTGGGCTGAAGAATGCTGGTGCTACCTACCAGAGGGCGATGATGGCCATATTCCACGATATGATCCATGTCTATGTTGAGGTCTATGTGGATGACATCTTGGTGAAGTCAAGGACTAGGAGAGAACACCCCGAGATCCTAGCCAAGGTACTGCAGAGACTTAGGGAGTATCAGCTGAAGATGAATCCAAAGAAGTGTGTGTTCGGGGTATCATCAGGAAAGCTGCTAGGCTTCATAGTCAGTAAGCGGGGCATTGAGATCGATCCGAACAAGGCCAAGGCAATAGCAGAGATGCCTCCTCCAAAGAATATCGCACAATTAAGAGGGCTAATCGGACGTTTGCAATTCATCCGAAGATTTATCTCCCAGCATTCGTAAAGATGTCGCCCATTCTATGATCCTTGAAAGGAGGGGCAAAATTCGAATGGAATGACAAATGCCAAGCAGCCTTTGATTAGCTGAAGAGCTATCTCATGAACCCCCAGTCTTACAGCCTCCTGTACCCGGAAAGCCGCTAATCCTATATCTCTCAGTCATTGAGGACTCCCTAGGAGCTGTCCTGGCACAACATGACGAGTCTGGGAAAGAAAGGGCAGCATACTACCTCTCTAGGCTCTTCAACCCCGCCGAATCCAAGCTCACCACCGCGGACAAAACTTGTGCCGCACTCGTGTGGGTAGTCCAAAAGCTCAAGCACTACTTCTTAGCCCACGAGGTCAAGCTGATCTCAAGGATGGATCCACTCCGTTATCTTCTTGAAAAGCCCGTCCTTTCTGATCGGCTGGCACGCTGGCAAAGTTTCCTCTCCCAGTTTAACATATCCTTTATGGTCCAAAAGGCCGTCAAGGGGTATGCCATCGCCGAGCATCTAGCCCATCTCCCCTCCCTCACAGCGACTCCCTCCGAGAGGATTCCCCGATGAGGAACTCTCAATCATAATCAAAGACCCCTTCTGGTCCCTTCATTTCGATGGTGCGCTCAACTCTCAGGGACGGGGCATTGGAGCCGTGCTGCTTACCCCGGAAGGTATCACCATCCCCTTTGCATATCAACTCACCTTCCCCGCTACCAACAATATGTTAGAGTATGAGGCTCTCCTTGCTGGTCTCAAGCATGCTTATCTGTTGGGGGCATCACACCTCAGAATTATAGGAGACTCTCAGCTCGTCCTGCGGCAGGTGCTCTCAACCTACCGCACTCGTGACCCAAAGCTCAAGCCATATCAAGACCTGGTCACGTTGTTGGCAAGGCAGTTCCGTAAGCTTATCTATATCCACACTCCTCGTTCTCAAATATCCTGGCTGACGCGCTGGCGTCGCTAGCCTCATCTCTATCCTTCCCTCTGAGTCGCTGGACTGAGACAATCATCGTCCAGCGTCTCGATGTCCCATCCATCCAAGACCCCTGGTTTAGCGACCTTAGGGCAACCTTAGAAGAAAGGCTAGGAAGAAAGGAGCGCAGCAAATTATGTTAACTGAGCTCGAGGAGATCTTGAATGAAGAAGAACTGCCATGGTATTTTGAGATACAACAGTACTGCAGGGATGGAACATATCCTGAAGGGGCAAGCGCAGAGGACCGCAGGGCCATCAGAAGAGCCGCCTTAAGGTACATAGTTGTCGGAGAAGTTCTGTACAGGCGAGCCCTTAATGGAGTCCTTTTAAGGTGCCTTACCGATGATGAAGCTTGGAAGGTGGTGGAAGGGGCCCATGCTGGAGAATGCGGCGGGCACGTCAATAGTCAGATGCTAGCAAAGAAGATCATTAGGCAGGGCTATTACTGGCCGACCCTAGAAGAAGACTGTACCATCTACGTCCGTAGGTGTGTTAAGTGTCAACTCCATGCCGATAAGATCCACGCCCCTTTCTCCTCACTACACCCACTCTCTACACCATGGCCATTCTCCATGTGGGCTTTCGACATTGTCGGTCCTCTTGGTGATTCTAATGCTCAAACCAAACAAAAGTCATTTATCCTAACTGCGACTGAGTATTACACCAAGTGGGCGGAAGCTGAAGCCTTCACAGAAATCAAAGCATCCACGGTGTGCCGCTTCATCATGAGAAACATCATCTCGCGGTTCGGAGTGCCAAGCAGCATCGTCACGGACAATGGGCCGCAATTCATCGCACAAGAGCTCCAGGACCTCTGTAAGAAATACAACATCACGCTGCATCATTCATCACCATATTACCCACAAGGCAATGGCCAAGCTGAAGCAACTAACAAAACCCTTCTTAAAATCCTAAAGAAAACCTGTGAGTCGCATAAATTCGCCGACTGGCCAGAGAAGCTAATAGAGGCTCTCTGGGCCTACCGCACCTCCGTCCGCACTACGGGACAAACCCCGTATGCTCTCACCTACGGGATGGAGGCGGTAGTTCCATATGAGATCCTAATTCCTTCACTAAGAGTCCAACTAGACAAGGAACTTAATCTTGATGAACGTCGAGAGGCGTTACTAGTCCAATTGGAACTCTTAGATGAAAGGCGGCTTATGGCAGCCGACCATGTGCTTTCCTACCAAAGGCGAATCTCGAGGTCTTTTCAAAAGACAGTAATTGAACGAAAATTCCAAGAGGGTGATATGGTCTTGAAACGCATCTTTATCAAACCTGGAGGTCCTAGGTCCAAACTACAACCCAACTGGGAGGGTCCGTACGTTGTGAGGGAGGTCTACCCTGGAAATGCATATCGCTTAATCAATGCTGAGGGTGTCGAGTTATCACATCCGTGGAACGGGTTGTACCTCAAACGTTTCTATCCTTAGGCCTATAGGTGTGAGGCTACAACACCTAGATCGGGGAGTAGCTCCATGTTAGGAGTCTAAGATACCTCTCTAGTCGCCAAGGGCTGCTCTAAGTTAGGATTAACACACACGCACACGGCAAGCCCGGATAACTACACTTGGAAGATGCTGCAATTATGCAGGCTCTACTCCAGCGATGCGTCGGTCATTCTCTCCTAATCGGTCGAAGTGTAGGGGCAAAGGGGGGTCGTAAGGGTGAGGTCGTCAACCTGCAGCATACCCCGACGAGAGGAAGTCTCAAACAGGGACGGTCAAAATAACAAAGGGGAAAATAAAGCAAAGAAATGAAATGAAAAGAAAATCCATAATACAATAGGGGCATGGAAAAGAGTGGCAAAGTCCCCGCGGGACACTAATGAGCCCGGTCGTACGCATGCCCCAAAGCAAGGCAAATCCATAACAAAAGACCATAAAGTCCCTCCACAACAGACCCAATCTCCGAATGGTATGCTGTAGGAAGTAGCCGAACCCAACATCCCTATACCCACACAAGACTTTCCTTAAATAATCTTCCGTTTCTCCCTATAAGGCTGAGTCACCTCTTGGGTGGGGCTTAATTAATCGCAGCGTCAACTATGGGCAAGTTTTCCGAGGCGTTGTCACCCCTTATGCACGTCCTGACTTAGAAAGCCCTGTGGCGACAACCGGAGGTGATCAAGATTCCTAACTAGCGGTTCGAATCGGTCAAAGTGTTGTGGCCCGAATATGCGAGTACCTTCCGTCTCGCATGTCTTATTTTAGGAAGGGCCAACGCCGGCTTTAGGAGCTAACCAAAACCCAAAAAAAAAAAATATCAAATATTTCCAAAACTCCAAAAAATCAGATATTTTCAAAACCCCAAAAAAAATCAAATATGTCCAAAACCCAAAAAATCAGATATTGCCAAAACCCCCAAAAAATCAAATATTTCCAAAACTCCAAAAAAATCAAATATTTCCAAAACCCCAAAAATCAAATATTCCAAAAATCTCAAAAAAACGTTAAATAATTCTAGGCCGTTTGCATACATGCATTTCATTTGTTTATTTGCATTTTTTTGCCTATTTAATAAGGCTTAGCCCCTTGACAAATTATCAAGGTCGCTCACTCGTCGTTTTTTTTAAGGCAAGGGGCTAAGCCTAAGAACAGATCTGACTTGTTTCGTGGTTGTCTAAGTGTGCAGGACGGAAAAGAAAGCGGCACTCATATCTCACTCGTCACTCTCACTCAGTCACAAACCATAAAAACACAAGAGTTCCATTTCATTCCATTCTATTCATATCATGTACAAAAGAAAAGAGCAAAAAGTACAAACCCTCAGCCGCTCTCCCCCGTACCCTCAGGCGGGCGGGGAGATGGAGGGGCCATCACCCTAGGGCCTGTCTCACTACCCTCTGGCGCTCTCTCATGTCGCCGCGCCTCCTCCTCGTTCCTCCGCCGACCGGAGGAACCTGTCAAATAATGCCCTGCGGATCCGCTCGGGATACCGCTCCTGTTGGCCGTCGACCGGCTGCGTCCGACCAAGGCGAGGGCCCTCTCTAGCCCCCTCATCTCGGATCGCAGCATGTCACCGCGATGCTGCTCCTCTCCAAGCTGGGTGCGGAGGTCCGCAGCCTCGGCGCGCAGTCGTGGCGCCTCCTGGCGCCAACGCGTCGCCTTCGCCGCCTCCTGCTGCCAGCGGGCCGCCGCCTCCGCCTCCTGGCGCCACCGCGCCACCTCTGCTGCCTCGAGGCGTAGGCGCAGCTCCGCCATCTCCGTCTCCAGCGTCGTCATCCGTGCCAGGGCGGTCTTCAGCTCCTACTCCTGTAATATCAGAGAACTTGTCAGAAATCACGAAAGGAGCAAAAGTCTAGGGGCATCTAAGTAAGAACCCTACCCGCTCCCGCAACTGGCCGAGGGCGTCCTCCGCTCGGGTCATCGCCGCGGCTAGCTGCCCCTCCAGTACGGAATCGCCAGGGTCCTCTCGAGAAGAGGAGGTGCCGCCCACCATCTGTCGGGCCCCGTCTAGCTCTGCCCGCTGCAAAAGAAAACAACGAGGGTCAGTCAACCAACACTAGAAGCAGAAGGGTAAAAGCACAAAGTAGAAACTCACCAGCTGGTCCACCACCGCCTGGAGGTCGTCGCGCTGCTGGATGGTAGAGTGGAGGATGCCCTCAAGCGAGGTGATCCGCCCCTCAGGGTCAAGCTGCAAACACAAGTCAAGTCAGTCGCACAATCAAATCAGGAATCCAGAAGAAGACTGAAAGCAGTAAAGACTCACCGATCGTCGGGACCCCTTGTACACCTGGGCCCCGTACTTCCGGGCGTATGCCCGGAAGTAGTCCTCATCGCTGGTGGCCTCGGAGACCACCTCCGTCCCTCGTCGCTCCCAGTCGTCCAGCTGCTCCTGGACCCGGACCGTCTAGTCCGTGACCTGCTGGATCCCACGGAAGCTCCGACCTGGCCTCTCTCAAGATCGCTGTCAGGACGGGAACTCCACCGCTGCCTAGTGGAGTCCCAGAGTACGCGCCACCAGCCGGTGGTGGAGCGGAACCACCGTGTTGAAGCAATGCAGCCAAATGTCCCTACCGAAGTAGGGACGGCCTCGCTCCACCCACGGCTGGGCGGCGTCACTCTCCCCGACATAGGGGGTCCACTGTACCTGCACACCCAAAAGCCAAAACTCCGTCAGTCAACCATCAAATAGGCAAAGTAAAGAGGGCAAGGTTAGAAGCACTTACATGTCCAAAAGGAGTAGTGTCCGCGCATCGTGAATCATGGTCACCTGGCGCCGCAGGGACCGCTCATCTCGGCAAAACCGCCAGCGCTGTAAGAGCGGTACAGCGCTGCGTCGCCTCGCCACCCCGCGGCCTAGGGAGGGGAGGTGGTAGTAAGCCCACACCTGCAAGAGCAACACAAGTCAGTACCACAGTCAATAAACAAGTAGGAAAAGCAGCAAAGGGCAAGGGTAGAAATGTACCTGTAGAAGTGGGAAGAAGCCCGCGACACCCGTCTCCCTGCTAGAGGTGCCCAGACTGTCCAAGAGGTGGGCCAGGAGGGCCGCAGCCCACGCGTAGTTGCCCATGCTGGACAGATCCTCCAGCAGGGGCAAGCAACGGCAGCCCACCGGGTCCCCTTTGGTCCCCAGGATCAGCTTCCCAATCACCAGCGTCAGGAACCGTCGTAAGTCTCTGTCAGCTGCCTCTCCCTCCTCCTCCGCCATCGCCGCTCTGGCATCATCTGTCATTCGCTCCATGTGCTCCGCATGTCCCTCGCCCGTCTGGCGGCGTGCACTCGCCACCCCCAGGCTGGCCTGCAGCGCCATCTGCTGCACTAGCGAGGACCTCTCTCCCCTCACCTCCAGTCCCAGTAGCCTCTCCACTGGCTCCTGATAGCTGGTATAGGTAGTCCCAGTCACCGCCTGGCCATCCACGCGCAGGCCGGTGATCCGCACTATGTCTTCCAACGTAGGGACCATGTGTCCCCACGGGAAGAGGAAGGCGTGGCACTCTGGGTCCCACCTCTCCTTCAGTGCCTGGATGAGTGCCACATCCGGCGCTAACTCCTCCAATCTCAAGAACGGCCCGAAGCCCATCCCCTCCAGTCGGCGTACCTGGAAGTCCGGAAGGCCATCATAGATCACCCGGATCACTGCCCATCCGAGCCGGGACCGCAACTTAGTCTGCAAGGCAAACACCAGTAGGGGTCAGAAATCAGAAAAAAAAGGGCCAAAACACTCTCTGCCCTGTTAAAGCGACAAGGGACCTGTCGCCTTCTGAAGACGACAGACCCCCTGTCGCTTTAAGCCCTCATTGCGACTGGCCCCCTGTCGCCTTCTATAAGGCGACATGGGGGCTGTCGCCTTCTGTCTGGTAATATGACAGGGGGCCTGTCGCATTATCAGAGCCGACCCAAAACGGAAATCCTCCCGTTTTTTGGCCGTCCCACGGGGCGAATCGCCCTACACACATGTCCTATACCCTCCCCCACACCCACATTCAAGGTTTAAGGCTCCGAAAACCTACCTTTTTGGGCCCAACCGGCTTGTCATCATCTCCCACCGCCGGCGCGACTTCTTCCTCCATCGAGACGACCGGGGGAGGATCTTGGGCCGCCGTCGACGTCCCTTCACCCGCTTGCCTCCGCCGGATCATCCTCTTCCGACGTCTACCGCCGTCCTCACCTCCTTGGTCTCCATCGCCTTCCATCGCCGTTTGCCGGAAAGAAGAGAAAGGGAAGAAGATGAAGAAAGGGAAGGGGGAGGCGCCGCCGGCCGGGGCTCGCCGGAGATGGGGGGCTCGCCGGAGCAAGAGAGGAAGAAAGGGGGGGGCTCGGTTTGGCTCGCCGGAGGAGAGAAAGGAGAAAGAAGAGAGAGAGAGAGAGAAGAAAAGAGGGAAGAGGGAGAGACGCGTATCAGTTTTCAAAACCGCCTCGGGGGCTGTGAAGGCGACACAGGCCCCGTCGCCTTCTGATATGAGCATTGCGACACAGGTTCTGTCGCCTTTACTTTAGTCATGGCGACACAGAATCTGTCGTCTTCAAGGTAGCGACATACCCTATGTCGCCTTCTTTAGCCAGTGCATCAAAACACCCAAAATTCAATTCTCATTGTAGAAAATCAATCATTACATCAAATAAAAGCCATCAACTCAAAAGTCTCACTCCCACTTCATCAAACTCAACTCATCAGGTCCCATCAAAACATCAAAAGTACAATCACATCTCTTCTCCGGCTCGCGGTCCGCTAGTGGCCGAAGCTTCTCGTGTTCCCGGAGGTACGCCTGGTACGTCTCCCGGTCCTCGTCAAGTCTCGGTGGGAGCGTGTGCATGGCACACGCCCTCCACAAGGCCAGTGCGCTCCGCACAGCCTGCTCATCCTCCGGGGTCCCCAAGCGCCGTCTCTTCACAGGAGGAAGGTGTGATGGTGGCAGTACTCTCGTTCTTGGCTTTCCGATCTGCAAGTAGCATCGATGCGGGTTGTAGAGAACGGTTGCCATGTTTCCTATCAGCTGCAAGTCCAAGCTGCGTCTGAGTGGTAGCCGGATCTCCGCTCCGCGCAGCGCCGCTATATCCAAAGCAAAGTGCTCCACCGGCAGGGTCCTGAAGTAGAGGTGCCACGCACCCCTCGTCTTCTTGTCGGCCGTCCTGCATAAAACTTTTTCCGAAAATTTGGCTGCGCCGCCAATGAAGTTCAATGGATGGCACCCGAAGATCCGACAGTCGGTGGTGGGGTTATCAACAGGTCTAAACTTTATCCTTACACCCAACCAACGCTCTAGAAGGATCATAGAGCCGTAAAGGAAACCACCCGTGGAAGCTGAAGTGAGACCCGAGTAGAGGTAGGCCAAGACCGCGTGTGAAAGAGAAAGTCCCCGCCATACCCCACTAATCGCACTAAGGCTCGCATGATCTATAAGGTGATCCCCAGACGGGAAGAGGACTACACCACATAGGCATATGGCCACGGCCTTTGCAATTTCCCGATGGTCCGTATTCTTATTCTTGCATTGGGATATGACCCACTTAGACAATGGAACCAAGTGTATGGATTGTGGGCTAATCATGGTATGGATATCCCCCGGGTCGGTCATAAACTCCCCTAGGATGAGCTTTGGGTTAATGGGTTCGACGGTATAGCTTACGTTGTGCTCGTCCCCCGGTTTAGTTTTAGGGAGAGCTAGAAAGGCCTCGACCTCCTCTAGAAGGACGATCGCCTCGAACTTGGGAAAAATGAAGGTATGAGTTTGTGGGTGCCATAACTCTATCAAAGTCGTGATGCTATGCCAATCGAAAGAAATTTTATGGTAATTATGGGCCGCTATCAATACTCCACCCAATCCCCACTCTCTCAAGAATCTAATGACAAACATGGGTAAGGACTTGATCATTGGGGTGATCCAAGTGAGCTTAGAATAGCGGCGGGACCCCGGGAAGAGCTAGAAGAGGAGAAGAAAAGGCAAAAAGAGAGGGGAAGATCAAGAACACCAAAATTAAAAGACAAATTCGGAGTTCAAAATTCATGAAAATTGAAAACACCAAAGCTCACCTCTCTCACTTCCTCGCTCTGGCTCAAGTGATTGGGGATGTCCGTCACCCTCAAGAGCGCTTCATATGCCGTCCGAGCACGCTTCGGACCTTCATAAGCCATCTCCCCGTCCATGGAAGCAAGAAGAGCTCTCCTCATAGCCATAGAAGCTTGCAAAGCTTGAAGAAAGGAAGAGAGAAGAGAGAACTCCGAATTTAGCCTCTCATCCCCTTTATTTATAGAGCTATAATACTCCTATTCCTGCTAGGAAAGGGTAGGGGAGACCCATTAGGAGTAGGACCTTGAGTGGGAGACATTAGGAGTCCAAGTAGGGGTCAAAACCAAATCATATGCTGAAGGCTTTTGAGCTCGAGCTGAGGAAACTGAGAATGCGACATATCGACCTGTCACCTTCAAGGTGGCGACAGGTCTTTTTGTCGCCTTCTTCAGTTAAGCATCGCGACAAGCCCTATGTCGCCTTCTGATCAGTCTGTGCTGTCTTGCTTACTTCTTTGTGACTGTTCAGGATATTTGCACATATGCTTTGATGTCATTGTTTGGTGCATTGTATCATGTCTATTTTATTGCTTTGATTATTAAAAATCCAGAAAATCCAGAAAATCAAAAGACATCCGTCAGGTAAGTCAGGTAAGTATTTCTAACCCTAATCCCTTCGCATTACTATATGATATCTACACTATTATATCAGCTCAAGGACCGGCTGGTTCCCAGTGTGTTTCAGGATCTGAGTTCCCCTTCATCAAAAACGAGGATGATCTAAGTGCACACTGCTAATCGCTGGATAGGCCGTTGGGTGATATGACTCGGGGACGATGGATTCTATCGCACGTCGGGGATGCGAAGTGTCTTGACCCTTGCTTATATTGTCTAGCAATATTATCCTTGAATATTTGTTATTTTCTCTCTTTCTTTGCATTTGCTTTTATGATTTCCTTTTTCTTTAGCCCAGCATGCATCATGTAGGAATTTTGAGCTTCATGAATCATGATTCGTCAAAGTCAGCTTCTCAATGATGTCCCAACCCAAATCCTCATTTATAGACAAGGATTCCACTCTGAATTTGAAAGTTTTCCTCGAGCTTGTGCTCAGTCCAGTTTACCAGTGATGGTTCCTATGCAGGATTCCTCTCACCTCCATTCATTATAACAGTCATCCCTTTATCCCCGATCCGCTCATTAGTCGTGACCCGCTCGAAGGCCAGAGTCGAATCGACCCGCCGGGCAGCCCCTGTCCCCTAATGAACGAAACCTGCACGCTAAAGATAGCCAGGGTACCTCTTGAATCAGGAGGTTGATCATTCTTTTCTTTGATTTTCATTCGTCCCAGTAGGAACCATCCTCGCACTCTGTTCCCAGCCATGTTCGAAGTTAGCCGGATAGTTCTCGCTGCTTGTTCGTCCAGAATGGGTGTCTCTTTACCTTGATGCCCGCTTTTCAGCTAATTCCGCTTCATTCCGCTACATCGCCGTTTCACGCCGCTTTCGCTCCATTTCCGCTCCACTCCCTTGCAAAGCAGGCATCAAGGAGGGGCAATCTGTAGACACCCATTTCTGGCCCATAAGTCAAGCAAAATCCTTTGTCGTATCATTGATGCCCCACGTTGGCTCATCATCGTCAAGATGGCTTTCTCCGATCATGACATCATTCCCATTAGTTCATCGCCCTGGAGGACTCTTCCTGGTCAAATCAATCTCTTCCCACTAAAAGCTCTCTGAGTATAAGTCCGATGTTTCATCCTGAAGGCTGTGCATGGCTGTTGGACACATTTTATGGTCAAAATGCAGAAAAATACCAGAAGACGACAGGCCATGTGTCGCTTTCTTGAAAGCGACATACCCCATGTCGCATTGATAATTCCACATTTTAAATCCCTCAGAAAATTGAAAATAACTCATGTTCACCTGCCATATGAGGAAGGCGACATGTCGAGCCGGCGCCTTCAGGAAAGCGACACGATGGCTGTCGCATTCTGGGCCTTAAACAGGAAACTCAATCCGAGGCTAATTTGGACCCATGCTATTGATGGTAATTGCTTCTTTTGGACGTCCAAATCAAGTCCAAATCCTCTCAAATTCGGAGCAGACCTTCCTAACATGATCCTTTCCGAGTTCCAATAGCCCTTGCACAGCTATACTTGCCCAGAGTCGGACTCTTGCCCATTATTCCTCTCAGACCCGAGTTGGGAATAATCACCCATAAGTACCTCGTCTCTGCATCTTTTAGGGAGAGGCCAGATTCATTAGTTCGCAGAGAAAGAGAGCTTTCTCTTCCACGAAGAGAGTTTCTTCTCCAGACGACTCAGAAGAGCCCTCCAGGGTGTTTTCCCAGCGGCTATCCAATTCTCTCCCCCTTTTTCTTCTTTCTTTCATCAATTTCATGCATGCATAGTTCGTTTTTTCTTCTAGTTTAGCATTATAACACGAAACACACACCCATCCTTAGCACCCCCAGGGGTTAAAAGCCCCAATCTTGTGAGTTCCCCCCATAATAGTTCATGTACATGCACTTTTCATTGAATAGATCTATTGCACACGAATTCTAATGGGTTTTCCTTGTGTTTAAATCATCTTGGCAGGTGTTTGAAGGTTAGAACGAAGTGAGGCTCCTGTCCCTTGGCCGGCTGAGGAGCAGGAAGACGAGAATCCACATCTCTGTCCCTCTGAAGAGAAGGCGACAAGACCACTATCGCGTTCAAGAAGGCGCCTTAGCCTCTGTCGCGTTCAGGAGAAAGGAAAGCGACACCGCATCTGTCGCTTTGTCAGGTACTCCTTCTACTTCACCTTTCTTTTCCAAGGTAGTCAGCCCTCTACGTCTACATCTACGAGGCGATTACTCTGGTGGCGATCACGGTATTTTCCTAATCTCTACACCTTCACAATCTATTTCAAAAGGGGATACAAATCCCGTGATTACACACACCAGCTTCATCCAATTTATTTCTGAACACCCATTTGGTGCCAATCACTGGATGATTTGATGGTCTAGGAACAAGTGACCAAACCTGGTTTCTCTTGAACTGATTCAGCTCATCTTGCATGGCTAAAATCCAAGATTCATCAGTGATAGCTTCATTTACTGTCTTAGGCTCTATTTGAGAAACAAGAGCTAAATAATCACATGGAATTATGTTACCTCTTGTTCTTACCCCTACAGATGGATCACCAATGATGTTTTCAGGAGGGTGATCTCTCTTATATCTCCACTCATTTGGAAGATTTTCATGTCGTATATCCTTTTGTTGCAGGTCTTCCAGAGGTGGATCTTCCTTGTCCTCAATTGATGAGTTCTTTAGTTTCTTGGACAATTCATCTGCATCATCATTATCACTATCTTCTTCCTTTCTCAAGGAAGGGTTAGTTTCATCAAAGATAACATGTACTGACTGCTCAATTAATAAAGTGCGCTTATTAAACACTCTATAACCTTTAGGTTTAGAAGCATGCCCCATGAAGATGCCTTCATCTAATTTGGCATCTAACTTACCAATGTCTTCTTTGCCGTTGTTGTGGATGAAGCATGGACATCCGAATGTCTTGAAGTGACTAATCTTAGGCTTCTTTCCCTTGAACAATTCATACGCAGTCTTCTTTAAGATAGGCCTGATCATTACTCTATTGATGATGTAGCTTGCTGTGTTGACTGCTTCAGCCCAAAAATATCTTGGCATATCATATTCTGACAACATTGTTCTTACCATGTCCAATAAAGTCCTATTCTTTCTCTCAGCAACTCTATTATGTTGTGGTGTCCTAGGTGCTGAGAAATTGTGCTCTATTCCTTGGTCATCACAGAATTTTACGAATTTATCATTTTGGAATTCTCCTCCATGATCTGACCTAATTCCAATGATGCTAAACTTCTTATCTTTCTGAACCTTTTTGCTGAAGCTTAAAAAGTTATCAAATGTATCATCTTTGTGTTCCAAAAAAGATACCCATGTGAATCTTGAATAGTCATCTGCTATAACGAATCTAAAATTCTTTCTTCCAAGACTTGTGGTCCTCATTGGCCCAAATAAATCCATATGAAGGAGTTCTAAGGGTTTGGAGGTTGTTACCACAGTCTTTGACTTGAAGGATGACTTAGTGTGCTTTCCTTTTGCACATGGTCCACAGACACCGTCCATTTTTGTGTTGACCTTTGGCAGACCTTCCACCAGGTTTCTCTTGATCAGCTTTCTCATACCATCTAGACTGCAGTGGCCCAATCTTCTGTGCCACAACTCAGTTGACTGCTCTTTGCTGGCTGCTAAACAAATGTCTTTATCTTTCAACTGTTCAAGGTAAAGTACGTACAGATTCTTTTCTCTATTGGCTTCAAAAATCACTTCTCCATTCTTCATGATACTGCATTTGGATTCTTGAAATCTGATCTGATGTCCTTTATCGCATAACTGGCTAAAGCTGATAAGGTTGTGCTTCAGGCCTTTTACACATAGAACATCTTCAATTACTGTCTTGCCTTTGCTGCTCACTAATCCACTACCTATCATAGTCCCTTTTCCATTATCTTCATAGGTGACTGTGCCTTCTTCAGCTTCTAAATGGATAAACAACCTTCTGTTTCCTGACATATGCCTTGAGCATCCACTGTCCAAGTACCACTTGGATGCCCGAGGTTTTTCCTGAAATGAAAACATCAAGTTTTAGGTACCCATGTTCTTTTGAGTCTTGGTTGGTTAGTGTCATTGTTTTTTCTTTTGATTATCCATCTTTTATGTTTAGTTGGACATGTTATTTTACTGTGACCTAGCTTGTTGCAGTGACTACAGCATGTTGTTTTAGTTACTTTTTCATATGGAGTATATTTAAAGTTTGATTTATATGCTATATCTTGTTCAGGTACGAATTTTGGAGTTGGATATATTTTAGGGTATACTATTGTATCTTCATTATCTGGTGGAATGTATTCTAATCCATTCTTCCTTTTACCTGATCTTCTAGTTCCTCTTATTATTAAAGAATTTTTACCATTAGTAAATTTTTCTAACGTACTTGATAGTTTATCATTTTCTTCTGTTAGTCTTTTGATTTAATTTTTTAGTTGGTCTAAACTTTCTTGTTTTTCTAGTTTTGTTATTTGATTATTTTTATCTTTTAGATCTTCGCACAGCAACTCATTTCTTCTTTTAAGTTTACTAACTTGCTTCTCTAGTTGTTCATTTTCTGATTTTAAATCGGAATTGGTATTTTCTAGCCATGCAACATTTTTCTTACTAGCTTTTAATAATTTAGATACTTCTCTATATTTACCATACAATTCATTAAATGCATGTTCTAAGTTATCTGAATCAGAATCATTATAGGAATCAAAGGATGAGTCAGAGGTTACCTTTTCTGTGATGTCTGCCATAAAGGCTAGATTAGCCTTTTCTTCTTCCTCACTGTTTGAGATTGACTCACTATCTGAGTCACTGTTGTTGTCCCAAGCTGCTGCCATGGCTTTCTTCTTATATCTTCTGAACTTTCTTGAGTTGTCCATCTTTCTAAATTCAGATTTCTTGAGCTTTGGACACTCTGCCTTGATGTGTCCTGGCTTCTTGCACTCATAACAAATTGGTTCATTCTTCTTTATGTCCTTTGCTTCAGGTTTCTTGAAATCCTTTCCCTTTTTGAAGTATCGTCTGCCAGATTAATACTTCTTTTTCTTGGCCAATATCCGTTGTAGTCTTCTACACAGCATTACTTCTTCATCTTCACTGTCTTCACTATTGGCTTCATCTTCTGATTGTTCCTCAGAGCTGCCTTCTACTGCTTTGAGGGCATTTGTGTGCTTCTTTCTAGTGGATGATTCTCCTCATTGTTGAACCACTCTTTATTACCTTCATATTTTGGTGCTAACAAAATTTATGATTAAATTCTTTCATCAGTATTTATGATTATTTTTGGCGCACTAAAATGCTAAGTCGGTGTTCATTCAATATACATCGATTTCTATTCAAAGTGCCACATCGATTTCACTAACAACAATTTGATAAGTCACACAACGATTTGATTGTGTAACGATTCGTTAAGTGAAATATCGATTTTGGTTCTCATAACAATTTCATAAGTGAGAACAATGATTTGCTCTCATATCGATTTGGTTCTCATAACGATTTCATAAGTGAGAACAACGATTTGCTCTCATATCGATTTGGTTCTCATAACGATTTCATAAGTGAGAACAATGATTTGCTCTCATATCAATTTTGGTTCTCATAACGATTTCATAAGTGAGAACAATGATTTGCTCTCATATCGATTTGGTTCTCATAACGATTTGATAAGTGAGAACAACGATTTCGTTCTCATAACGATTTGATAAGTTGCACATCGATTTGCTAGTCATAACGATTTGATAAGATTCATAACGATTTGCTTCTCACATCGTTTTGTTAAGATTCATAATGATTTACTTCTCACATCGATTTGATAAGATTCATAACGATTTGCTTCTCACATCGATTTGATAAGATTCATAACGATTTGCTTCTCACATCGATTTGTTAAGTTTCATAACGGTTTGCTAAGACTTACAACGATTTACCATTCATAACGATTTGTTAAATCTTATAAGTATAATGATTTGATAAGTAACTTAAACAACGATTCACTTCAATTTAAACACAGTTTGTTTAAGTGCTTTTTGGCGCCTAATGAGAAGTCAAATATCTTCTGACAGAAAAAGCTGCATGCATGTTTCAGAGTCTTGTTAGAAAAAGATATGAACTACTATTTTCAGCATGTTAGAAGAAACACAGTGGTATGCACCGTTTATCATAAACACTCTTTTGTGCTAACACTCTCTTCTATGCTTACAGACCTCGAAGACCACCAGAGTCTGATTAAGACAAATGAAGAGAAGATGAGCACCGGCTAGAACTCCAACGGATCTCTTCAATGGATCTATTCAAAAGCTGCTCATATAAAAGATGAAGCAAGGTTGAAGAAATAGCAAGAGCCTTCCTGAAAATCTTTGAAGGAGTGTACAACCAGTTAGGAACCTGAACGCCACATACACTCAAAGGAAAAGAGAGAAAGAGCCTGAGCCCAGAAGAAGTGTTCAAGCATCTCAAGCATTCAAGTTCCTTCTCCTCTCATCACTCTCTCTGTGTGCATCTTGTAATCTAAGGGAGAGAGTCTTTTAGCTGAGAGTTTCTTTTAGTTGGTTTTCATATGTTCCAACTCTCAGCCATGTTCTTTCTTTTCTAAGAAAGATCTTTGTCCAGCTGTAGGACTGTATACAATGTAGAACCTAGCTAGGGGTTTGTGTCTAGCAGAACCACACTGGGGTTTGTACCAGGAGGTTGGCTTCTTGACCTGTAAAAGAAGTGGGCTGCCTTCTTACCCGGGAAAGAGAAGAAGACCAGCTAGGGTGCTGGGTGTTGTATTGTCCTTAAGGGGGACTGTACCCTTAGTTAGTAAAATCCCAAGAGGTTGCTTGGGGACTGGACGTAGGACTTCCATGTGGGAAGGGCCGAACCAGGATAAATCTCTTGTGTTATTTATGTGATTGTTTATTTGCTTCCGCACTGCTACTCTTTATCACACTAAACTAACCAAACTTTCAAGTGATAATTTTCTGTGTTTAAGTTTTTGTTTCAGATTTCAGAAAAACCTATTCACCCCCCCCCCCCCTCTAGGTTAGCTTGCTGCCATACCAAAAGGGCCAACCAGTGGTATCAGAGCGGGTCTCTGAACATTCAAAGAAGATCCAACGATCTTAGAGCAAAGATCTATGGCAGCTCAAGGATATGCTGAAGGTCAATCAGTCACCAGACCTCCATTCTTTGATGGAGAGGACTACCAATACTGGAAAATGAGGATGGAATGCTTCATTCGAGGCACAGACTTTGATTTGTGGCAGGTAATTGAGGTAGGAGATTATGTTATTGTTCCTGCTGAAGGTACTACTATTATTACAACAGCAGATAAAAATAAATTATCATTAAATTACAAAGCTAAGAACTATTTATGTTGTGCTTTATCCAAAAGGAATTTAGTAGAGTTTCTGCATGTAAATCTACAAAAGAAATGTGGGATAAACTACAGATAACTTATGAAGGAATAGATAAAGTGAAACAAACTAGGATAGATATTCTTGTCTCTCAATATGAACAATTTAAAATGCTTCCAAATGAAAATATTACTCAGATGTATAATAGATTTTCAAGCATAGTAGTTGGTTTAAGCTCTCTTGGTAAAACTCTTTCTAATGAGGAAACTGTTAGGAAGATACTTAGGTCTTTAACTATTTCATGGACACCTAAAGTAACTGCTATTGAAGAGGCCCATGATTTAACCAAATTGTCGATTGATAATTTAATAGGTTCTTCTCTCATGGCACATGAAATAAATATGGAGCGATTATCTGAAAGCTCATCTAAGAAGAAATGTACTAATGCTCTTAAAGTGGTAGCTGCTCCTTCCACTTCTTCTTCTTCTAGCTCAAAAATTATAGGATCTGAAGGCAGTGATGTTGATGAAGTACTGTCCAAACTTCAGAAGATTTTAAAGAAGAAGAAAAATGGATCAAGAAGGATCCAAAGGAAAGAGAAAAAGGAGAAAGAACCAGTCTGCTATGAATGCAAAAAACTTGGACATCTGAGACCAGATTATCCAAGGCTTAAGAAGACTGGCCAAACAGTAAAAACCAAAAAGCAGCATAAGAAATTTAAAAGAAAAGCTATGGCGGCTGCTTGGGAAAATGAGAAAGATACAAGCTCAGAATCGTCAAGCTCATCAAGCTCTAAATCAGAGAAAGAGCAGGTAAATCTAGCCCTCATGGTAGGACTAGATGAGGTACACTCTGAACCTTCTTTTGATTCTTGCACCGATTCAGGATCAGAGTCTGAAGACTTAGAAGAAGTCTTTAATGAACTATATGAAAAACATAAGGGTGTTGTAAAAGAACTAAAAGATCTGAAAAACAACACTACTTGCTTGGAAAACACCAATTCTGATCTTAAATCCGAATTGGAGCAACTAGAAAAACAATTAAAGGACAGTAAAGATAATAATTCTCTTTTGAATGAAAATTTAAAGAGCATGGATAATGAAAAATTAGAGTTGGAAGAAAAATTAAAAACTCTAACTAAAGAAAATCTGTATTTAAAAGAATCAGTTAGAAAATTAACTAAAGGGAAAACATCTCTAGCTCTGTGCTTAAAAGGATCAAAATCTAGAAATAATAAACAAGGGCTTGGTTACATACCTCTGGAAAAAGGAAAACAAGTCATAATTCCTGAAAAATATCCATTACCAAAATTTGTAAAAGAAACCAAGTTGCC
Organism: Colocasia esculenta; assembly: GCA_014218235.1. Classification (NCBI taxonomy): domain Eukaryota; kingdom Viridiplantae; phylum Streptophyta; class Magnoliopsida; order Alismatales; family Araceae; genus Colocasia; species Colocasia esculenta. Next base: position 151,645,222 of record CM024753.1, on the reverse strand, counting down.
TCAGAAAAAGGCTCCTGTAAAAGAAAAGGTCTCCAAAAATTGTGTTCCAAATAGACATCACAAAGAAAATAAGAACTGTAAATCAAATTATATTCATTGTTGCTCTCATTGCAATAAGTTAGAACACACAGTAAACACCTGCACAATAAGGCACTTAGTTTGGATTCCTAAAGAATATTTTTATGCATCTAACCATCAAGGACCCAAAAAGATTTGGGTACCTACATCTGAATAAGTTGCTTGCAGGATAGCCTTGGAGCATCAGAAACAAAGGGTGCTCAAGGCACTGATGACTGTCAACTCTTCATCCAACTCATATCTGAAGAGGGAGCAGTCACTATTTATTTTAAAATTTCAGTATTACTAATAACTATTTGCAAGTCTCATTCAGGTGGTCTCTCATTCAGGGGTAGCACAGACTAAGGGGGAGTTATTCTTTAATGTCAATCATTGTTGAACCCCTCTATGGTAAGAAATTCTCTCAAAAGGGGAGAGAAATGCATGGTAAGATCCTTCCTTTTTGGTTAGTGACAAAAAGGGGGACAGTTTGTATGAATTTTCTGTATTTTTCTATGCTTTAAGTGTTTTTGTGGAGATTCTTGAACCTCTCCATTCTTTAAGTATTTTTGTCAAAAAATTCTCATAAATTTTGTCATCACCAAAAAGGGGGAGATTGTTGAACCACTTTTATTACCTTCATATTTTGGTGCTAACAAAATTTATGATTAAATTGTTTCATCAGTATTTATGATTATTTTTGGCACACTAAAATGCTAAGTCGGTGTTCATTCAATATACATCGATTTCTATTCAAAGTGCCACGTCGATTTCACTAACAACGATTTGATAAGTCACACAACGATTTGATTGTGTAACGATTCGTTAAGTGAAATATCGATTTTGGTTCTCATAACAGTTTCATAAGTGAGAACAACGATTTGCTCTCATATCGATTTGGTTCTCATAACGATTTCATAAGTGAGAACAACGATTTGCTCTCATATCGATTTGGTTCTCATAACGATTTCATAAGTGAGAATAACGATTTGCTCTCATATCGATTTTGGTTCTCATAACGATTTCATAGGTGAGAACAACGATTTGCTCTCATATCGATTTGGTTCTCATAACGATTTGATAAGTGAGAACAACGATTTAGTTCTCATAACGATTTGATAAGTGAGAACAACGATTTCGTTCTCATAACGATTTGATAAGTTGCACATCGATTTGCTAATCATAACGATTTGATAAGATTCATAATGATTTGCTTCTCACATCGTTTTGTTAAGATTCATAACGATTTCCTTCTCACATTGATTTGATAAGATTCATAATGATTTTCTTCTCACATCGATTTGATAAGATTCATAACGATTTGCTTCTCACATCAATTTGTTAAGTTTCATAACTATTTTCTAAGACTTACAACGATTTGCCATTCATAACGATTTGTTAAGTCTTATAAGTATAACGATTTGATAAGTAACTTAAACAACGATTCACTTCAATTTAAACACAGTTTGTTTAAGTGCTTTTTGGCGCCTAATGAGAAGTCAAATATCTTCTGACAAAAAAAGCTGCATGCATGTTTGAGAGTCTTGTTAGAAAAATATATGAACTACTATTTTCAGCATGTTAGCAGAAACACAGTGGTATGCACCGTTTATCATAAACACTCTTCTGTGCTAACACTCTTTTCTATGCTTATAGACCTCGAAGACCACCAGAGTCTGATTAAGACAAATGAAGAGAAGATTGATGACCAGTCTGTCCCCATGTAATTCTAATTAATTACATATATATTTTGATGATTAACAAAACCAAACAAAAGTTTATCAATTATATCTAATGAATATTTCATAAGTCTTAAGCACAGGAAAAATACCAAGGTCAAACAAGCTAATAAAGTATGCATTACTTCTCTGAAGCCTTAATCTTTTGAACATGGTATTTCTCTAAGTCCATATCGACTTCTATTGAAGGCCATAACGATTTCCTTATAAGCATATCGCTTTCAATAGAATTATCATAACGATTTCCTTTCTGGCTGAAAAATCATGTTGTCTCAAACAAATCGATGCCGTAACGATTCTATAAGTGATCGTAACGATTTCCTTACAGGACTGAAAAGTCATGTTATTTCAATCAAGTCGATGTCACAACGACTTTATAAGTTACCGTAACGATTTCTTTAGATCCCGTAACGACTTGCCTGTCGCAACGACTCTATAAGTTGTCGCAACGATTTCTTTAGAGCCCGTAACGACTTGCCTGTCGTAACGACTTTATAAGTTACCATAACGATTTCTTTAGAGCCCGTAACGACTTGCTCGTCACAACGACTCTATAAGTTACCGTAATGATTTCTTTAGAGTCTGTAACGACTTGCCTGTCGCAACGACTCTATAAGTTGTCACAACGATTTCTTTAGAGCCCGTAACGACTTGCTCGTCACAACGACTCTATAAGTTACCGTAACGATTTCTTTAGAGTCCGTAATGACTTGCCTATCGCAACGACTCTATAAGTTGTCGCAACGACTTCTTTAGAACTCGCAACGACTTGCTTATTATAACGACTTCATAAGTTACCATATAGATTTCTTTAGAGTTCATAACGACTTGATAAGTATTCATAACGATTTCTTTAGAGATTCATAACGACTTGATAAGTATTCATAACGATTTCTTTAGAATTCACAACGACTTGCTTTGTATAATGATTTGTTTAATTATTTCACATCGATTTCTTCAGAAACACATCAATTTACTTTGTGCAACGATTCATTAAGTGTTCATAATATATCTTATGTCACATAACGATTTGCTATGTCTCATAACGATTTCATAAGTCATATAGTTATCGATTTCATATCTTGATATCTTATTTATCTTAAAAGTGTTGACTAGTCAAAGTCCACGTAGACATCTCTCTGACGCTTTTGCATTTATGAGGTCTGAACATATCTCTGTATGTATGCAGACCATATCATCCTTTATCGTGCCTACTCTGATAACGTCCTTTAGACTTAAGCTATTTGGCATTACTATTTCCATGTCTATTGCTACTAACGTTGAGTGACATCAAGACAGTTTAGTTGTCTGCTATTTGAGTTTGACATTTATGCAGACCTCTGATCTAGCTTCATGGTACAACGTTAAACAAATAGAAGCCAATGGATATTTCTGAAGATCTATCTCCTTGCGTGCTCAAGTAATCAAAAGACTGTTGACTGGAAGCTTCCAAGACTCCAGATGTCATTCAGTCTAACGACTACTCAAAAGAGAAACAACGGACACTTCAACGTCTACATTTCAAATTGAAGATATAAATTCAAGTCAGAAGAACAGAAGAAAAAAGATCACGCATTCAAGCATTCAAATTCTTCAAAAGAAAGTCCAGAGCCAAGAACCTTCATTCCACTTAGCTTTTGCTCTTTTGCTCTCCACTAGTTTGTGAAAATCTTGAGAGAGCCTGTATAGTTCTGAGAGTGTGCCTTGTTTAAAATCTCTTTGCTCTCAGTTCTAGTTGCTTCAGATCCTTGCTTATCAAAAGCTTGATCTAGGGGCTTGAATTTCATTCACTCTCTTTGTGTTGTTCCCTTCGGTTGTGAAGGAAGACCTGGTGGTATCCAGGGTGTTGTTCCCTTCGGTTGTGAAGGAAGACCTGGTGGTATCCAGGGTGTTGTTCCCTTCGGTTGTGAAGGAAGACCTGGTGTGGTATCCAGGGTGTTGTTCCCTTCGGTTGTGAAGGAAGACCTGGTGTGGTATCCAGGGTGTTGTTCCCTTCGGGTGTGAAGGAAGACCAGCTGAGCTGGGTGTTGTAGCACCCTTAGGGGGACTGTACCCTAGTTAGTGAAATCCTAAGTTGTTGCTCAGGGACTGGACGTAGGACTCTTAAGGAAAGGAGGTCCGAACCAGGATAAACCTTGTGTTGTGTGATTGTCTTCTTTGTGTGTTTGTTATTTCAACTAACTGTCACTAACCTACTTCGAAGAACGTTTGTGTGAATGTTTTTTAGTTACAGGTATCTTCTAGATTAATTTTTAAAGACCCATTCACCCCCCCTCTTGGCTCGTCAACTGGGCAACAAAGATGAGCACCGGCTAGAACTCCAACGGATCTCTTCAACGGATCTATTCAAAAGCTGCTCATATAAAAGATGAAGCAAGGTTGAAGAAATAGCAAGAGCCTTCCTGAAAATCTTTGAAGGAGTGTACAACCAGTGAGGAACCTGAACGCCACATACACTCAAAGGAAAAGAGAGAAAGAGCCTGAGCCCAGAAGAAGTGTTCAAGCATCTCAAGCATTCAAGCTCCTTCTCCTCGCATCAGTCTCTCTGTGTGCATCTTGTAATCTGGGGGAGAGAGTCTTTTAGCTGAGAGTTTCTTTTAGTCGGTTTTCAAATGTTCCAACTCTCAGCCGTGTTCTTTCTTTTCTAAGAAATATCTTTGTCCAACTGTAGAACTGTATACAGTGTAGAACCTAGCTAGGGATTTGTGTCTAGCAGAACCACACTGGGGTTTGTACCAGGAGGTTGACTTCTTGACCTGTAAAAGAAGTGGGCTGCCTTCTTGCCCGAGAAAGAGAAGAAGATCAGCTAGGGTGCTGGGTGTTGTATTGTCCTTGAGGGGGACTGTACCCTTGGTTAGTAAAATCCCAAGAGGTTGCTTGGGGACTGGACGTAGGACTTCTATGTGGGAAGGGCCGAACCAGGATAAATCTCTTGTGTTATTTGTGTGATTGTTTATTTGCTTCCGCACTGTTACTCTTTATCACACTGAACTAACCAAACTTTCAAGTGATAATTTTCTGTGTTTAAGTTTCAGTTTCAAATTTCAGAAAAACCTATTCACCCCCCCCCCCCTCTAGGTTAGCTTGCTGTCGTACCAAAAGGGCCAACACTAATCTCTCCATATTTATCTCATGGGCTATGAGGGACTCAATGAGCTTTTCCAATGACATTCTTTTCAAGTCATTAGCTTCTTCTATAGCTGTTATCTTGGGAGTCCAAGAAGATGGTAGGGATCTAAGAATTTTCCTTACCATGTCTCCCATCTCATATCTTTTTCCTAATCCTACTAATCCGTTGGTGATGTCTGTAAATCTGCAGAACATTTGGGTTATAGATTCTCCTGGCTGCATCTGGAACCTTTCATATTGTGTCACCAGAATGTCTATCCTGGTTTCCTTGACTTTGTCGGTGCCTTCATAAGTGATCCTGAGCTTTTCCCACATTTCCATGGCGAATTTGCAGGCAGATACACGGTTGAATTCCTTTTTACTGAGGGCACAACACAAAATGCTTTTGGCTTTGCAGTTGAGAGAAATCTTCTTTCTATCATCTTCTGTCCATTTGTCCTTTTCGTTGGTGACTAGAAGATCTCCTTCTTCTACTATTGACCAGATCTGAAAGTTAAATCCTTGCAAGAAGTATTCCATCCTGGTCTTCCAGTAGGTGTAATCTTCTCCGTCGAATAGCGGTGGCCTGTTGACTGACTGGCCTTCGGAGTGACCTTGGGCTGCCATTTGATCTTTTCTCTTCAGATCGTTGGATCTTCTTCTTTGTCGAAGAGACTAGTTTTGATACCGCTTGTTGCCCAGTTAGCAAGCCCAGAGGAGGAGTGAATGGGATTCTTAAAATTTATTTAAGACTCAAAACCTGTTCACAAAACAGTCACACAAAACACACTTTGCAGATTGTCAGTGTTAGTGAATCGAAAGATCAAACACACAAAAGCAATCTCACGACACAGAGAATTATCCTAGTTCGGATCTCCTCTCCTTAGGAGTCCTACGTCCAGTCCCTGAGCAATATCTCAAGATTTTACTAACAAGGGTACAGTCCCCCTTAAGGACACTACAGCACCCAGCACCCCAGCTAGTCTTCCTTCAACCGAAGGGAACAACACCCTGGATACCCCACCAGGTCTTCCTTCACAACAGAAGAGAACAACACCCTGGATACCTCACAAGGTCTTCCTTTACACCAGAAGGGAACAACACCCTGGATACCCCACCAGGTCTTCCTTCATACCAGAAGGGAACATCACGAGGGAATGTAATCAAGAGATGATGCCCCTAGATCAAGCTTATAGAACACTGCTTGATCTGAAGCAAGGACTGAGAAGAAGAGATCTACAACCAAGGACTCTTCTCAAACAAAAAAGGCTCTCTCACAGATCTGAACTTAGCACAGAGAGCAAGAGCTAAGGCTGATAGGAATTTTTGCTTGGCTCTAAGAAAATCTTGCAGAAGGTTTAGGATGTTATGGCTTGTTGTTCCACAACACTTGTTGTTCTTAATGCTTCAGGAACTTCATATATCATCTTTTGAAATTTGAACGTTGAAGTGCCCGTTGTCTCTATGCATAAGTGTACGTTAGACTACTCGACACTTGGAAGCTTCCAGTCAACAGTCCTTTTTCCTTTCATGCACATAAAGAGAGAGAGAGAGAGAGAGAGAGAGAGGATCTTCTGAAATCCTCTTTGGCTTCTATTTTGTCCAACGTTGTATGACGGATACTGTCAGAGATCTGCACATATTTAAAGCTTTGAACAGTAGACAACTAGGCTGTCTCTTGTTGTCAGTCAACGTCAGAATGAATGTTCATCAAAATAGTAATGCCATTTTGTTGTTCTAAAAGATGTTTACAGAGAAGATACGATAATGGAAGATATTGTTAGCATGCATGCAGAGATACGTACTGTCATAATAAATGCATGGCTGTCAAACGGATATACGTGAAGACTTTGACTTTTCAACGTTTTCAAGGATTAGTCTGAAAATCGAATCGTTGTTTTCCATGAAATCATTATATGCATGACTTATGAAATCATTATGCAAATGAGTAAACAGATGCATACACAAATTGTTATGAAGTCATAAACAAATCGATGTACAAATCGATATGACGTTATAAGCAAATCGATGTACAAATCGTTATGACTTTATAAGCAAACCGATGTACAAATCGTTGTGACACTATGAGCAAATCGATGTACAAATCGTTGTGACGTTATGAGCAAATCGGTGTACAAATCGTTATGACTTTATAAGCAAATCGATGTACAAATCGTTGTGACGTTATGAGCAAATCGATGTACAAATCGTTATGACTTTATAAGCAAATCGATGTACAAATCGTTATGACATTATCAATGAATCGATGTATAAATCGTTGTGAATTACTTAATGAATCGTTATGAAAGCAAATCGTTATGATGACTAAAGAAATCGTTACGAGAGAAAATCGTTACGATGACCAAAGAAATCGTTACGTGAGCAAAAAGTTGTGAGGGCAAATCGTTGCGATCACTTAATGAATCGTTGTGAGGGCAAGTCTTTGCGATTACTTAACGAATCGTTGTGAAGGTAAACCGAAGAAATGGTTATACTGCCCAAACTGATAAAAGCACATAGCGAATCCTTATGAATATGAAATCGTTATAGCTATATAGAGATCATTATGACCTATAATGGAAATCGATGTGTACTTAGAGAAATTTTATGTGAACTGAGCTCTAAATACTTTAGGGTGAGATACTTACAGAATTTGCTTGACTTTTCTTGATCCATTTCCTGTGCTCAAGACTTGTAGAAAATATGTTAGATTAAACTTTATATAGTTTTGTTAATCACCAAAATAGATATGTAATTTATTTGAATTACATGGAGATAAACTAATCATCAGGGAGGTCGGGTCGTTACAATGGCCATATCACGCAAGCAAGCAAGCAAGCACGAGCACGAATTTTAACACGATTCACTTAATTAGGCACGTAGAAACTAATGTACACCAATGAAAGATCCACCTTGAAATGCACACCAGGGCACGTGTATGTGGTTATTGTATCTAGCATTCAACATGCACGACTCCCAGCGCAGATGCAACGCCAGTAATCATTATACCCCAAGGTTAACAGTATATTTATGACTCTCCATCATTGGGGCTAGACTAGAGCCCTTGGACACTCGGCGTGTCCGGTCAACATCTCACTTAATTTTAAATGTAGATACCTACAATCATTAATGGCCAATACAAGAGTTTTAATATGAAAGCAATAGTAATGTCTATTGAACCACTCTATGTTTGTCCTTGTATTTTTGTGATAACAAAACTTATGATAATATCAAGCATATCTTTATGATAACAAAATTTATGGTTAATTAAATATTATTGAATATCTTGTATCATCTGTGTCGCATCAATCTCATAGCAAAATGCTATGTCTCACATTGATGCAATAAGGCGCACTAAAATGCTAAATCGATGTTCATTTAATATACATTGATTTCTATTCAAAGTGCCACATCGATTTCACTAACAACGATTTCATAAGTTACACAACGATTTGATCGTGTAACGATTCATTAAGTGAAACATCGATTTTATCGTGCTAAGATTTCATAAGTGAGAACAACGATTTACTCTCATATCGATTTGGTTCTCATAACGATTCGATAAGTGAGCACAACAATTTGCTCTCACATCGATCTGCCTTCTATAACGATTCGCTAAGGCTTCACAACGATTTGATAAGTTTCACATCGATTTGCTTGCCATAACGATTTGATCATCATAACGATTTCATAAGTAAGAAACAACGATTTGCTTCTCACATCGATTTGGTAAGTCAAACATCGATTTGCTTGTGATTGAACATCAATTTGGCCATCGATTTGCCTATACTTATAACATCGATTTGCTTTCATGTAAACATCGATTTTGTCCAAACATCAACTTCATGTAAACATCGATTTCCTTTATAATCAGATGTTTCAAATATGTTTGGCGCCCAATGAAAAGTCAAATATCTTCTGACAAAAAGGCTGCATACATATCTCAGAGTCGTGTCAGAAAAAGATATGAACTCTATTTTCAGCATGTTAGCAGAAACACAGTGGCATGCACCGTTGATCATAAACACTCTTTTATGCTAACACTCTCTTCTATACCTATAGACCTCGAAGACCACTAAAGTCTGATTAAGAAAAATGAAGAGAAGATCAGTAACGACTAGAAGAGCTCCAACGGATCTATTCAAAAGCCTCTCATATAAAAGATGAAGGATGGCTGAAGAAAAGAATAAGAGATTTCCATAAAATCCTTGAAGGTGTGTACATCCAGTGAGGAACCTCAACGCCACATACACTCAAAGGAAAAGAGAGAAAGAGCCTGAGCCAAGAAGAAGCAAGCAAAAGTGTCTGAAGCATTCAAGCTCTTCAAGCTTTCTTTTCTCTCTTCTTTCTTTCTCTGAGCTGATTGTAATTCTGGGGAGAGAGTCTTTTGGTTGAGAGTTTCAGGGTCAAAGTCCATTCTTGTAGAACTCTCATCCGTGTTCTTTCTTTTCTAAAGAAAGACTTCTGTCTAGTTGTAGGACTGTATACAGTGTGTCTCTTCCTGTGTGAAGAGTTGTCCAGTTGTAGGACTGTATACAGCTTAGAACCCAGCTAGGGGTTTGTGTCTAGCAGAACCACACTGGGGTTTGTACCAGGAGGTTTGCTTCTGAGCCTGTAAAAAAAGTGGGCTGCCTTCTTGCCCGGGAAAGAGAAGAAGACCAGCTAGGGTGCTGGGTGTTCTAAGGTCCTTAAGGGGGACTGTACCCTTGGATAGTGAAATCCCAAGAGGTTACTTGGGGACTGGACGTAGGACTTCCATGTGGGAAGGGCCAAACCAGGATAAATTCCTTGTCTCATTTGTGTGATTGTTTATTTGCTTCCGCATTGCTACTCTTCATCACACCAAACTAACCAAACTTTCAAGTGTTAATTTTCTTTGTTTTAAGTTTCTATTTCAGACTGTAGAAAACCTATTCACCCCCCCTCTAGGTCAACTTGCTGCCATACCAAAAGAGCCAACAAGTGGTATCAGAGCGGGTCTCTGAACATTCAAAGAAGATCCAACGATCTTAGAGCAACGATCCATGGCAGCTCAAGGATATGTTAAAGGTCAATCAGTCACTAGACCTCCATTCTTCGATGGAGAGGACTACCAATATTGGAAGATGAGGATGGAATGCTTCATTCGGGGCACAGACTTTGATCTGTGACAGGTAATAGAGGCAGGTGATTATGTTGTTACTCCTACTGTTGGCACTACTGCCATTACTATAGCTGATAAAAGTAAATTATCATTAAATTTTAAAGCTAAGAACTATTTATGTTGTGCTTTATCTAAAATAGAATTCAGTAAAGTATCTGCATGTGTATCTGCTAAAGATATGTGGGACAAATTGAAGCTCACATATAAAGGAATACCCACTATGGATGAAATATCTACTGATGCTCAAGTCGTTTAAAGAAACAAGACAGGAAGCTATAACTCCATCATCTCCAACTGTCACCATTCAAGGGGAGCAATAGGAAGCACCTCAGGAAGTTATTTTTCCACATGAGGAAGAAGATGTAAAGGAGGAACCTCAGATTGATAGGGAGCCTCATATCTTTTTCAAAAAGGATATCTTTGAAGAAATAAGCGTTAAAGAAGCTTCTGATGAAGAAGAAGCTGAGGACAAGGCTCACAAAATCCAAGTAACTCCTCAGGAGACACCTTTAGTGAACAACTCCTCAGGTAGCTTCAACATTAAAGAAGAAAATGTCTATCTACTGTTGATGAACAAAAGAAAAAGGCATTCAAATGGGTATGGTTAGAGGATGCTCAAAATCATCCTTTAGTTTTAGTTTTTGTTTTTTTTTTACATTTCTGTTTGTTATATTCAGTAAACTACAATGCTATGGACAATGTTTGCAAGTTTTTTTTTTTAGATAAATGCAGGCAATAATTCTGAAAACTTGACAAAGAACATGTCAAAGGTCAAGAGCAACAAGATCTGACTTGCCTCACATTAAGAGGAAGTCTCATGCTCAGGGGGAGCCTTCACTAAGGGGAGTCATTCATTAAATATCTATTATTGTTGAACCCCTCGATGGTAAGAAATTTTTTTAAGGGGAGAAAATGCATGGTAAGATCCTTCCTTTTTGGTTAGTGACAAAAAGGGGAGAATTTGTATGGTCTATGAATTTTCTGTATTTTCTATACTTCATATATTTGTGTCAGAAAATTTACATAAATTTTGTCATCACCAAAAAGGGGGAGATTGTTGAACCACTCTATGTTTGTCCTTGTATTTTGGTGATAACAAAACTTATGATAATATCAAGTATATCTTTGTGATAACAAAATTTATAGTTAATTAAATATTATTGAATATCTTGTATCATCTGTGTCGCATCAATCTCATAGCAAAATGCTAAATCTCACATTGATGCAATAAGGCGCACTAAAATGCTAAATCGATGTTCATTTAATATACATCGATTTCTATTCAAAGTGCCACATCGATTTCACTAACATCGATTTCACTAACGAAAAGGGGGAGAATTTGTATGGTCTATGAATTTTCTGCATTTTCTATACTTCATATATTTGTGTCAGAAAATTCACATAAATTTTGTCATCACCAAAAAGGGGGAGATTGTTGAACCACTCTATGTTTGTCCTTGTATTTTGGTGATAACAAAACTTATGATAATATCAAGTATATCTTTGTGATAACAAAATTTATGGTTAATTAAATATTATTGAATATCTTGTATCATCTGTGTCGCATCAATCTCATAGCAAAATGCTAAGTCTCACATTGATGTAATAAGGCGCACTAAAATGCTAAATCGATGTTCATTTAATATACATTGATTTCTATTCAAAGTGACACATTGATTTTACTAACAATGATTTCATAAGTTACACAACGATTTGATCGTGTAACGATTCGTTAAGTGAAATATCGATTTTATCGTGCAACGATTTTATAAGTGAGAACAACGATTTGCTCTCATATCGATTTGGTTCTCACAACGATTCGATAAGTGAGCGCAACGATTTGCTTTCACATCGATTTTCCTTCTATAACGATTCGCTAAGGCTTCACAACGATTTGATAAGTTTCACATCGATTTGCTTGCCATAACGATTTGATCATCATAACGATTTCATAAGTAAGAAACAACGATTTGCTTCTCACAACGATTTGCTTCTCACATCGATTTGGTAAGTCAAACATCGATTTGCTTATGATTGAACATCGATTTGGCCATCGATTTGCCTATACTTATAATATCGATTTGCTTACATGTAAACATCGATTTTGTCCAAACATCGACTTCATGTAAACATCGATTTCCTTTATATTTAGATGTTTCAAATATGTTTGGTGCCTAATGAAAAGTCAAATATCTTCTGACAAAAAGGCTGCATACATATCTCAGAGTCGTGTCAGAAAAAGATATGAACTCTATTTTCAGCATGTTAGCAGAAACACAGTGGCATGCACCGTTGATCATAAACACTCTTTTATGCTAACACTCTCTTCTATGCCTACAGACCTCGAAGACCACTAAAGTCTGATTAAGACAAATGAAGAGAAGATCAGCAACGACTAGAAGAGCTCCAACGGATCTCTTCAACGGATCTATTCAAAAGCCTCTCATATAAAAGATGAAGCATGGCTGAAGAAAAGAATAAGAGCTTTCCTGAAAATCCTTGAAGGAGTGTACATCCAGTGAGGAACCTCAACGCCACATACACTCAAAAGAAAAGAGAGAAAGAGCCTGAGCCAAGAAGAAGCAAGTAAAAGTGTTTGAAGCATTCAAGCTCTTCAAGCTTTCTTTCCTCTCTTCTTTCTCTCTCTGAGCTGATTGTAATTCTGGGGAGAGAGTATTTTGGTTGAGAGTTTCATGGTTAAAGTCCATTCTTGTAGAACTCTCATCCGTGTTCTTTCTTTTCTAAAGAAAGACTTCTGTCCAGCTGTAGGACTGTATACAGTGTGTCTCTTCCTGTGTGAAGAGTTGTCCAGCTGTAGGACTGTATACAGCTTAGAACCCAGCTAGGGGTTTATGTCTAGCAGAACCGCACTGGGGTTTGTACCAGGAGGTTTGCTTCTAAGCCTGTAAAAGAAGTGGGTTGCCTTCTTGCCCGGGAAAGAGAAGAAGACCAGCTGGGGTGCTGGGTGTTGTAAGGTCCTTGAGGGGAACTGTACCCTTGGTTAGTGAAATCCCAAGAGGTTGCTTCGGAACTGGACGTAGGACTTCCATGTGGGAAGGACCGAACCAGGATAAATTTCTTGTCTCATTTGTGTGATTGTTTATTTGCTTCCGCACTGCTACTCTTAATCACACCAAACTAACTAAACTTTCAAGTGTTAATTTTCTATGTTTTAAGTTTCTATTTCAGACTGCAGAAAACCTATTCACCCCCCCTCTAGGTCAACTTGCTGTCGTACCAAAAAGGCCAACAATGTCATGTTCAAGATGATGATGAGAACAAGTAGCAAGTAATGTGAACATGATTGCATGATAACAATAGTCAAGAAATAATTTCGGCAGCATGACAGCATAATTTAAACTTTAGTTCACTCTTTACATTAATGGCTTAAGTCTAGATTGTAAATCACACTCACGAGAACAAGATGAGAGAGGAAGTGCACGCTATCTCCAGAGAACTTCAATGGTACAACCAACTCGGTCTCCATGAGGAAATCCACAGAGTACGGAGAATTATGGAGGTCTTAAGAGAAAGGTCACTAGACTGCCGATACGGAATGACCGGCCGTGAGTTTCCAATCCCCTAAGAAAGGGCTACCTATGAGTGCAAGTGTGTAGTGAACACGTGTCTCAATCCACAATCCATCGGTGTCAAACTTGCGGAAAACAATTCACATGATAGCATAAGGTGAACTATGCATTTAATTATACATGGGTTTGCAACATTTTAAAATAACCATTATCATTTAAGCAAGATAGAACAGTAAGAAGAGCAAATCACTAGTTGCATGAATGGTCACGTCATTAAAGAACAATTAGAATAGCATTCATGTAGGTATAGCTTTTAATGGGTTAATTACTTTTAAGCCATTAAACAAATCTCATGAAATGACCAGAACCAAGACATGCAAATCATGAACTCAATACCATGTAAAACAGGTCTCAGGTAGGTCTTGGAATCCGTGTCAGACACAGTCAACGCATTTAATAACACTGTGCACAGTCGGAACAACACTAACATGTAAAGACGGCCCATGTCGTCGCCTTTACATTGAATCGCGATGGTATACCCCGTCGCATTCATGAAACATGTTTAAAATAGTAATATAAAAATCGCGTGAAATCTTTGAGCGAGAAAATCAGCTGAATCGCGACGGGAGACCACGTCACGTTTTCATGCAGCGCTAAAAACCACACAGCGCACAGTTTGAGGCGCCAGTGCCATACAGTTGCACTCTAAATCGCGACATAGGTCACAGTCGTGATTTACATGAACGCGTCGGACTCATGCGTCGTGTTCATGCAAGCCAAAACGCGACGCCTGATCCCGTCGCGTTTTGGGTTCTAACCCGAAAACGCAGAAAACAAGTGTTCGATCCATGCAACGCTTATAACTTCTAATCTAGAGCTTTTGGGACAAAAGTGTCGACATGAAACTTGTTGGGAACATGGAATAGGATAGAACTATGGTTTTGGAATCATTAAAAACAGTCTCGGATGCACGAGAAATCCACATGAACATAAAATACAATTAACATGTGCGACTTTGGCAAAACACTTAAAACTCGAGATATACTTAATAAAATTCGATGAAACCACTTGGACATGAAAGTAGACTCGATGCTCTAGTATATGATTTATTAAGATTTGGCTTGAGATCACCTACCTTTTGGGTTGAAGAAGTCACGTTTTTCCAGAAAGCCCTCTTTTAGACCACTTGGAGGAGAACGCTTACTGCACCTGATCTATTGAATGAAAAATAGGCAAACCAGTGCGATTAGGAACTAAACTCAACCCTCTTTTCAGGGGTATAAGTCTTGCATGGTTTGGTTAGGGTTTGGCCTACCTTTGGTCGACTCCAAGAAGAGCTATCTGCACAGGTTGATGCAGGCGCAGCAGGGAAGAAAGCTCCAAGTTGGGGGCGATTTCCTTCTCTTCTTGTGCTCAAGAACAGCCACCCACGACCCAACAATATGTAAATTCGTCCCCTAGGGTTTCATGGCATGTATATATACATCTTGGGTGTTTTAGAAGTCCCATTGGGTGAAGGAAAGGCATGGTGCGGTTTTGGCCTTCCACCTTCCATAATTTGATGATTTCTCACCCCAATAGAGTGTGTGAGGCTTTAGGAAACCTCCCACCATGGTTAGCCACGAAATTGGGTTGCCAAGAAAGCCTAATTTCCTTGGAATTTGTCCTAATTACCTCCTTTTAATTTCAGCTCAATTAGGGTCACGAATTTCTATGTATTTTTCTTGCTCCATTTTGTTCTTGGGCCAAAAGTGATCCATTGGCCCAATTTCGATAATGGGTCATCAATACATGATGTTAGAAGTCTCTCCAATATGTTTATTTAATTTATGATCGTGTTATATTTCTGTGTTAACGGTTTTCCGACTTAGTTTCCTAATTTGGATAATCAGTCACATTGTGACGTACACTTGGCCAATCAGAACTTTTTGTTGCACGAACTTCTTCGTAGAACATTTAAGAATAATGTTTGAGGTTGATTTGTAATTTTTACATAATTTTTCGATTTGTTCTCGCACATACGATAGTGATACGTATGATCTACCATTTCGATAATACGAAAATTATTTATTTCTATTTATTTAAAATTTTAATTTACTAAATTTTTTGGAGTGCTATACAGATGGTGGTAAAGTGAGACCACTTTAAGAGATGCTATTTTGGGCTTTGCTCTAACCGACGCTATTGCATTGTTGCCCCCATGATGGCATTTTTTATCTCATTCGTCTTCTAATGGTGTAAAAAAAAGTACTCGAAGCTGCAGGATGAAAATACCTGTAGTGAAGGGGAGGTCATTCGCTCAAGCATTCCCGCAAGAGTGAATTGAGCGAGGGAGTGGGAGGTGGGCCCCTCGCCCTAATGAATAAGTTGGAGAGGAAGCTCAATACTTTTTTTTCAATGCAATGCGCATGATTTTCGATAGCTTTTTCATTTGCGGTAGACTGAACACCCACCCAATCGCGAGAGACCGCGATCGATCTTTGAGAGTTGCGTTAGGTCCTTCCCGCACTCCCTCTACTGCACTGTACGGAGTTGTTCCTCTTTCTTTTGCCGGATAGCGTACACTTACCGACTTAGCTATGTAGCCGATCTCCACTAATGAACCAGGCTTGCTTAGCGCAGTACCCGGCTAAGGCGAAGCACTGATTTGCTGATTCCACCAGCCTGACTGGCAATCCAGACCCTCGCTTGCAACCAGACGACAAAAGCACTTCTGATACCTACAAAAAAATAGAGAGGATCGGTAGATTGATCATCGACTCAAGCATGTATTGCCATTATAACATGTCCCCTGAAAGGTCAACAAGGAGCACCTCCCTCTATACTAAACCTAAAAACCAGACCCCTTGAGCTAAACCAACAAAGCATTCCATTGAATGAAGCCCACTTCCCTCCTAGAAAGCCACTTTTGAGGGAGAACTCTTGCTCATAGGCTCCCTCAATAAAAAAGACAGAATATGCATAAGATGCAGAGGATACTATTGATTCAGAGTGAGCCTCTATCCTATGGTCTAGGAGTAGAGAAGAGAGCACCTTCACCTGACAAAGCACTTATTTCCTGCTCTTCCTGCTTGGCCAAGAAATGTTAAATGGGAAACTTCTTCAAAAATTTCTATAAAGGTGGATAATGGGACTACTAGTCTGCTGCTTTGACTTTTTTCTTTTTCCAACTACTGTTTCGAAAGAAAGCAAAGAAACTTAGCTTCTTGCAAGTCCCAATAAGCGGGTAACTAAGGTCTACTCATCAAGTAAAGCCTCACTTTTTCAACGAAGACCAGAATCAATTCAATTCAATCAATGCTACTTCGTCCCACTAGTCAGGAAGGAATATTCTGAGGCATACAAGGAAGGAAGAGGCATGATATGTCGTCAGTGGACAAAGAGAATCTTCTCATTCAGAAAATGCCCTCTTATGCGCAATCTGATCTCGATGAAAAGCCAATGGGTTAGCAATGATCCTATCAATTGACTAGTTTAGTTTCGAGACTTCTCCTGAAGAATGACTAATGGAACCGACTGTATCAAAGTAGTAATCTCTTGGCATAGCCGAAACTCACTGTTAGATAGCACATTCCTCGTGTAGAAGCCCGAACTATTGGACAAAGGTCAGATTCAGCAAACAGAAGGGTAGGTTAGCTTTCCCACTCTCCTTGCTTTCTCTCAAAAATCCTCTGATGAACCACCGATTGCTTGGTTGAGTTCTCCCACAATAGTGTCAAGGAAAGCAATCTTGAGATCGTATGGCATAGCGCAAAGTTGACATCTTCGTGATTCTAGGTCAGAAAATGCCCCTTTAGCCCACTCTCTTTTTACATAGCCAATAGGTCCCCCTTGACCTCAAAAAGGCATATTCCGCCTGCAGGCCCTATTACAAGGCAGACCATTCAATAGATTGATGAATGGGGTTTGTAAAATGTATTCCGATCACTGGAGGAGGGGAAAGCTTACAGGGCTGAATAAAGAAATTAATATGAAAAAAAAAGTCCATAGCGATTATAAAATGTAGCCTTGTCATATCATTACCAGGAGTGAAAAGCAACTACTCCAGTAAGGCCAAGAGCTCACTTACATCAGAGCAAATTGCATCTGTGGATTAGCCTTTAAGGGGAGCAATATCTTCCTCTTCCTAATAAAAAAGAAATGGTAATTCTACTTTACTCCCACTAGTAAAGACACTCTAAAATCCCCAAACCATAGCCATAAATTCCTTGCTATGTCCAGAGCTCGCTTTCAAACTCACTATAGAACTGGCCCTAGTTCTTCTTCACCTGTGCCTGCCCTAGCCCGATCCCTCTCCCTAACAGTCTTTATGATTTCATCCCACTAACGGGACTTAGAATTATAGACTAGGCATAACACTCACTACAGAAAAGATGTTTGTTTTCACTCGAAAGTATTGGAACTGCCTTATAGCCCTACTAGAAAAAGCTGCTTTCACACTATCTTAAGTGCGAAAGGAAAATGGATTTCCTTAAGCTATCGAATGTCTTAAACGAACTTGCTAGCTAGCTTGGCCGCAGAACCAATCCTAGAACCGTTAGCTCAGTGACTCTTACGTTCGCTATTAAGGAGGCGTCCAATAATGAATCCTCTAGGAACTACCCCATGGAAGGTATGCCCAGTCTTCATTCTACGCCCTATACCTACGAGAAGAAATGAAACTATGATTTTCTCTAACTTTTACATCAGATACATCAGAGCATGCATCAGAGGAGATAGGCTTACTCACTTACTCAGTGGAAGTCAGGGACTCCTCCCTTCAAAAGCAAAAGCCAGATGGAATTCAAGAATCAAAGGAAAAGGGAAGGAAAGAAAGAAGTCAGGCAATTCAACCTTTCTCTACAAGGAAAGAGGCTGGAACATCACTCTCATAAAGTATAACTTCTTCAGGGAGGAACTCAATTCCCCAAAAAGGGAAAAAGCAAACTAGAGAACAAAAAAGAAGTAGGGCTCTCCACCTACTGGAAGAAAGACTTCTGTAACTGGCACTGGATATCAACCTGTTGGGAAGACAAAAAGGAGGACTACCACTCCAACCTAAAACCACAAGGCAAGGGTCTCAGAGGATTGAGGCACAAAATTGAATTAACCTTTTTATAGTAAAGGCAAAAAAGGACAGGGACTAGAGACCCTTAGTTTAGGAGGGATACTAAAAAGAAATGAAACTTATAATAGGACCTATCTCAATAGCTAAAATACCTTTATACTCAATCTTTATCTAGAATTTGTAAATAGAGGAATGAGAAGGATCTATCTTCATACTGGCTTGCCCATTTTCAATAAAAAAACTTTCAATCTTATGTCTTGTGCTTCACACAGTTTGACACATAAATTAAAGTGTTGAAGTGTTTATTCTTAGGATATAAAAAAGTAGACTGACTGTTTGACTGAAATAATCTTTCCTGCTTTTCAATTTGCCTGCACCGACAGAAAAAGAGACAGACTAGCCTTGACTTGAGCACTTGTTTCTTTTTTCTTAAATCAAAATTCCAATGGATCAGCGACCAGGAGAGTGTACCCCATCCCAGAGGGATGAGGTGTTCTCACTCCACTAGGCGATCAATCAAAGGAAGAATTTTATTTCTGAAGTAAAAAATAAATGTACTACACCCGACGCCATGAGGAACTAGCCACCAAAATAAACAAAACCCTTCTAGTACCTCTGTCTAAAGCTAGGTAACCCAGCTTTATCAACAATCACAGCTCCCCTAGAAGCGATAGGAAGATCACCAAGATTAAGAAAAATTGTATTCTTTTCTTGAGCACAAGCCTGAGAAGCAAGGGAGTCAGCCACCTGATTACCCTGACGGTAAGTATGCACAATCTTAGGATTAAGGAGCTGCATCATGTTACATATTCCATGCCACCACGGAAAGACTACCCAGTGAGGTATCTGACCACAGGTGATCACCCTCACAAGGAGAGCCGAGTCTGAATACAATATAGAGATGTCAAGATGGCGTTCCATAGCCAACCTAAGACCATCATGGATTGCCCTGGTCTCTGCCAAAATGCTGCTCCCAGTGCCATAGAAAAAAGCAAAACTGCAAACAAAATCACCATTATGATCCCTGATGCAGCCACCACCATCACATTTACCTGGGTTACCTTTAGATGCTCCATCCACATTAAGACTATAATTGACCATCGGAGGATTACATTTAACAATAATCAGAGCTCTGATACTGACTTCAGCTCTGACATTAAAGGTCTTTAAATAATCGGCTTGACCCATTGAGATGGGCCGGTTGAACTTGATTATTGCCAAAACCATGCTAGCATTCAACATAATATTACGCTTAATGCAATCCACAGACAGGAAATTTCCCTCCATGCGGGCAGTGCACCTGAACTTCTAGATTTCCCACAACATACGAATAGTTGTAATCAATCCAGTAAACTGTAAAGCTGAATTCATTATGGTATTGGATAAAGCACTCCAACATCTAATGGTAACATGATCACTCAGATTGATTTTATTGTTAAGAAGTGGTGCAATCCACCTCCACAACTCATTGGCGATATCACTAGAAATGAAAAGGTGATCCAGCATTTCTTGCTCTGGAATCTTGCAGCACACACACTTAGACACCAAGGGAATACCATAATAAGCAACTCTAGAGTCAACCTGTACCGCCCTACGTAATAATTTCCAAACAAACATGGCAGGACGTGGCGGGATAGCATGATGCCATAATTTCATCCAGGGACCTCTACTCACACCCAGATTAGAAACCAAAGAATAAGCAGATTTGACCGTAAAAACTCCTTTAGCGTTCCCAGCCCTAATAAACTCATCAGAAGTTTCAGTTAAAATAGCATGAACATGTTGGCGGGTAACACCCATGCAGCTCCAGACATAGTGATTATCATCCATGATCATATCCTTTAATGAAATATTAGCCCACAGTTGATCATTAGGAACCATGTTTCTAAACTCCTGCATAATAGTTTTATCACCAATCCAAACATCCTTAAAAAAAATCAACACTAGACCCATCACCCCCCAGCCACCTAGTATTCGCTAGAACCACCTCCTTGGCTTGACAAAAAGTTTTCTTCGAAACACCTATAGGGAATGGGGCAGAAATATCTTTGAGATGATGGTGATTGAGAAACCTCTGTTTAGCATAAGAGGACCACAAAGAATCGCCATGTATGATATTCCACAACTGCTTAGCCGCCAGAGCGACCTGTAAAGTTTCCAAATTTCAAAAGTTAAGACCATCTTCCACATAAGGTTGCTGCATGATAGCCCACGCCACCCAATGCCTTCTGTGATTACCATCAACACCCTGCCAAAAAAAATTGGCACAAAGATGATTAATCTGATTACAAATTCCTTTAGGAATCGAAATGGAATTGGCCAAGTAAATGGGGAGACTCAAAAGAACTGATCTAATAAGAACTGCACGCCCAACTTGAGACAGTGTTTTAGATCTCCATCCAGCGAGCTTATTAGTAACATTTTCCACCATAAATTGGTAATCTTGAACCTTCAGCCTACCAGGTTTAATTGGTACACCCAAATATCTCATACTGCCTTGGTGATGCCTATACCCAGTAATATTGTGAATGCGAGACGCCAATACACTAGGAGCTTTAGCAAAAATTTGAAAACAGCTTTTTCCTGCATTAACTTGCTGGCCAAAACTTTTTTCATAATCATGAAGGAAATGAAGCATTTGTTTCACATTCCTAACACCAGCATTCATGAAGACCAAGGTGTCATCTGCATACAGAAGGTGAGAAACCTACAGACATCCTCGAGGACTACTATAATACTTGATTTGCCCATTTATAAACAACCTCCGCAAACCTCTACTGAGCACATCCGAAGCAATGATGAAAAGAATAGGTGCCAAAGGATCTCCTTACTGAATTCCCCTAGAAGATTTAAAGTACCCAGCAACAGTCCCATTGAAGTTAATAGATGACCAACAGTTAGATAACATCATACCAACATAGGAGGTGAACCTGCTAGAGAAACCAAATTTCTTCATAACCTGCAAAATAAAATCCCATTCCATTCTATCATATGCCTTGGCCATGTCTAATTTGAACATGACATTGTGCCCTCTAACTTTCCGATCAATATCTTGGAGCAACTGGTGGAAGAGGAAGACATTATCAAGAATATATCTCCCCTTAACAAAAGCACTTTGTTCTTCAGAAATAATGTTAGGCAGGATGGGGGTTAAGCGCCCACAAAACACACGTGATATAATTTTGTAAGTAAAGTTGTATAAGCTTATAGGTCTAAATTCACCATAAAATGTAGGCTCAGCCACCTAAGGAATGAGAGTAATCAGAGACTAGGATATACCTCTAGGAAGGCCAAAACCCGCAAAAAAACCCCTGCACAGCCGAAATCACATCTTGGCCAATAATACTCCAACAATGTGTGAAAAATAGGCCCGAAAACCCATCCGAGCCAAGAGCACTGGAGCTATCCATAGAGAAAACAACAGATTTAACTTCTTCAGTGGGAGCTTTACAGAGCATGTCATTTTGGCCATTAGTATTCAAGGCTAGGATATTGCATAGCAGGCCAGGATCAACAACTTGATGATCAGAATTGAGTAGATTTTGAAAAAAGATGACAGCTTCCTTTCTTAGCACCTCCTGATCAGAATAACACCCACCATTATCACCAATCTTCAATCTATGAATTAATCCCTTCCTCCTATTACATTGAATAGTGGCGTGGTAAAAAGCAGTATTACTATCACCATTCTTCAGCCAATCAACTCTAGATTTCTATTTCCAAAAGGTTTCCTCCCTGTTCAAGGCGAGATTTAACTTAGCATTAGCAGAATACAAAGCAGCCCGATTACCTTCAGATGGGAGCACATCAAAGTCATTTTGCAGATGCTCAACATCCTCCGCAGCCAACTTAACCATATGGGATACATGGCCAAAGACCTCTCTATTCCACACTTTAAGTGCCTTCTTAACCTCCTTCAACTTAGCCTGTAATCTAATCAAGGGATTAGTATGATTAATATTGTTAGCCTTCCAAACATTCGAAACAACCATCATGAAGGTATCATGTGAAGTCCACATATTCTGAAACACAAATCTACTAGGACCACGAATAGAATCTGCACAATATAAGGCAAGGGGGCAATGATCAGAAGGACCTCTCCTGAGATGCTTGACAAGAAGATCAGGCAGGGAATCCTGCCACTTCCCATTAAAAAAAAAATACGATCAAGACGGGCACGGATATTAGCATTCCCAGTTCTGTTGTTGTTCCATGTGAAGGTAGTACCCATGTAACTAACATAAAAAAACCAGTAGCAGCAATGAAAGCATAGAAGTCAATCATCCCAGTAATATTGCCAAAGGATCCACCCATTTTTTCAGATGGCTAAACAATGCAGTTGAAGTCACCTCCAACTAGCCACGGTATGTCCACCGTAAAGGTGAAGTTGAGCAAGTTAGAAAAAAGATTCCTCCGCAGACCACAATCACAGGAAGCATAAACACAAGTAATAAAGCAAGAATAGGACGAATTCTTAAGAAGGCCCAAAGTGATATATTGATCAGATTTCTCCACCATGTTGAAAGTAAGAGTAGAGCCCCAGAAAACCTAGATCTTAGAGTTTTGGTCTAGGTTACCAACATAATTCTCCAACTTGATCAATCTAGACAACCTGGATGCTTTCTCTAAAGGTTGCTTAGGTTCCATAATAGCCAAAATAGAAGGTTGCGGCTAACAAATCAGTTTCTTAAGGCTCCTGCGTGAAGTAGAATTACCTATACCATGAATATTCCAAAATAAAGCAGAATTCATTGAAACAAGGTCTCCTTACCCCTATCCTCCGAACGAGCACGCGCTATAGTTATCACCCAGTCCCTTCGTTCCTTATGCACTTCCTCCGCCGCTATGGAGTTGAAAGGCATAAGGTAATTATCCATATTTGCCAAAGCAGCAGTATCTAACTCCCTGTCCGAGCCTCGATCTCTCAGCGAAAGAACTCCATCTCTGCATGGTCGTACACAACTAACCCCCTGATGGACGTCTGGGCAAGCAACCATAATCTTTTCCTTAGCAGACAAAGTTCCAGCAGTATTACAAGCTTCTATACCCTTGTAACTCTTCCTAGTTGCTACGATCTTCAAGCGTCAGGATTTTAATCTTGTCCTACCCGATAAGAGTTGACGATAATCCTCGATCGCCAGGTATAACCTCAGAGGTATCCATACCAACTCCTTCATGTTGCGATACTTGGATCGACAGATCTTCAAGGGTCATTTTGGTGGCTAAAGCACAATTGCCATCTTGGTGCAATTGTCTCGGACTCCCAGAAAGTAATATCAAGTTATTCTGTATAGCTTCTTTCGTAGTAGTATTATCTACCTGTTTCTCAAGCGCCATGGGAATCGCCCTCGAGTCTTCCGGACCACTAGCTTCACCTGTACTACCACCGTCATCCAGACCAACAGTTTGAGAAGATCCCGCTCCCACTCCTTTAGAGACAGGAATCCAAACTTTACTCAATTTAACAAAGACCTTAAGGGCAGGTATAGACCGCTTATGGATCTGCATCCCGTCTCCCGCAGTACGATAGTTTTCCATAAGATGTCCAAGACGACGACAAGAGCAACAATACTCTGGCAGGTTAAGATAGGAAACTTCCTACAAATACCCGGCCAACTCTCCCATCCCAATCCAAACTCTATCCGGTCTTGGTTTTAAGAGGTCGACCTCAATACAAACCCTAGCCGCCTTGGTGTTTAACAGAAGTTCAGTGGCATGGGCTATTTGTAAAATCGGTCCAACGTTAGCAGCAATAGAAGAAAGTAAGTTCTTCTGATATAGGTTAACCGGAAGAGCTGGAAAATCTACCCACACATGAACAATAGACGGTTCCTCTGAAGGTTTAAATAATGGAGTCCATTTGAAAAATCTGAATAGCTTGCCATGGAGAGATTCACGCAGGAGAACTCTAAGATAATCATATTGGCACTTAAACCTCAGGAGAAGGTGCAAGTTGTCCAAGGCGTTGATGAGGAACGAGTCTTTAAGACCACACATGGATGAAAGATGGGATCGAATCTCTGAAATAGCTGGCCTCCCGTAAGCCGTCTTGGCAACCACCGAGTACTGAAAAGGTATGAGAGAAGCATCCATCTCATCCTTTGAGAAAAAGACCACTGGCTCTCCCTTGTCAGTGAACGCTGGAGCATGCACTTCTATGTTGATAGGAGGTAGTTCTAACGAAGCTGCAACCACCCTTACGAACGAGAGACCACCAGCAGGAACCTGAGGCAGAGCCCCTCCTGCGGCAACCATGGCTAGCCAGGCCCCAAGGGCCGGCGGCGCCACCAAAACAAGTAGGAACACACAGAGCTTCTCTCTCTAGAAACCCTAGAGAGAGAAAATAAATATTCGTCAACTTAGGCACTTGTTTCACTCACTTCTAAACTAGCTAAAAGTATGTAGCTTTCTTCAACACGAATTTTGTGCAAAAAAAGCACTATTTTCAAACTCATTCTTTTGATACTCCTCTTTTTGGAAAGATTATCTCCTACTTGCCCAATTGGAAATAGCCCTCCTGCTACACCAGGAACTTTGGATACCCCTATTCCTTAAAGAAAGACTACGGCTTCCACTGGACTATTGGACTAACAGTAAAGGAAACTTACATAGAAGTGGATGAGATGGCCTTAGTACTCGAACTTCAGTTTTCGGGGAAGAAACTGGCTAAAAGGCAGAAGGATTGGAACTCTATGGATTTACCTTAGTACTCTTAGAAAAGGTATCCCTGGAATGTTTTTAGGAGAACTACTAGTGCTTATCCGACTTAGGGAAGGAATGAAGATAAATTAAGCTGCTCTCTCACTTGCTGCAAGGAGAGAACTTACCTCTAACGCATTGCATTCCCACTTAGCGCCCTCTTATCGACTATGGAAGGCTATGGAAGCACTTAGAACTGAACACTGCTTAGAAATACGAGCAATTTATAGCTCTAAGCCTATAGGCATCAAGAGGGACAACTGGTAAGGGCTCTCAGGCTGGAACTGCTGATATCCTAATGAATTCAGCACTCGATGAAAAGGAACCTATTCGCTCAGTTGGGCTGTACCCTACCTATTCCGCCCTCAAAACCCCTAAACAAACTATTCCAGGGGAACTCAATTCATATTTAAAGTAATCAGAAATGTCTGTAGGAGCACTCCCAATGGAGTGAAGCAACAACTGGTTATGTATACGTTAAACAAATTAGCTCGGAATATGCTCGTGAGATTAGATTCATAAAGAAGTTGGAAATTTTGAATGCATAGGCTGGGAATATCTTTACTGCAAATACGAATAGCTCGCCACTAGCAACTACCTGCGAGGAAACAACAAGTTCGCCAGGACCCCAAAAAAGGTAACCAAAAAATGCCTACACAAATGGAACTAGTACTGGATCTAAGGAAAGGCCCAGTGGATGGCATTTCTGCAATTTATTTAAGAAAACTCTGTTAAGAGAGTCTTCCTAAATAAATGCCTTGCACGTACTCCTCCCTAGCAAGCAACCAACTAGGACTGTTAGATCGTTTGGCTCGTTAGCTCCTTATATAGGGAAGCCGCGGGAAGAATTATAACTCCCAAGAGATGGAACATAACTCCCAAAAACTACAATGTCTACTGGATCTCCCATTGCCAGGAATGAAAGAAAAGAAGAGAAAAAAGGGGGACTCAGCCCGAGAGAACTGCACTTACCTTCTATGAATGGATCTTATTGCTGCAAGAAACCCGGTATGATCCGCTGAGAGTTAGCCCCTTATTCTTATTGGCGCATCAGAGGACCACCTCCCTCAAATACTGGTAAAGCATACAGAGAGGGTAAAAAGAAAGAGCCAGACCCTAATCTTCTGACGGTGAAGCAGGATACTCATACCTAGGCTAGACAGGAAATCGAATGGAAGCACTTACGACTGACACTAGCCTCTAACTAGATGCCTAAACAAGATGGATTTCAAAACTCCTAGTGGGGGCATGCAACTATAAGGACATTATACTTTTAAAACTTTTACTCTTACTGAGGCTATTAACTACTCAAACAGTATTCAACGCTTAGCGCCCTCTCCTGCTTGCTTTGAGAAAGAGTGCTACTTATCTGATTGATTTACCGTGCATGTTGGAGTACTCTTGCCTGAAGGATTTGATGAACATTAAAGAGATGAAGATGGACAAAAAAATCCGACACTTAACCTTCCTTCCGAGGGAGGCACTACGAAGGATGGAAACTCTCCTTATACTACAGTTGGAAGAGCTAACCCTAGCAACAAAAAAGGTTTCACTTTCAATAGGATAGCTGGAAAGAGGGCTGGACCCCATAACCCCCTATCCAACGACATGGCTGGGATGGGAATTGGCCTCGCCCCAAAGCAAACAAAACTATAACTGGCTGAATCATCATCGAAAGCAATTGCATCTCAAACTGACTAGTCGAGAGAAGGGGTCCCAAGAAGATCCAACGGAAGCTACTCCACCTATAACTGAAACTTCAACTGGCTAGCTGGAAACTAAAATTGCAGCTGGAAAGGTTTAGGACCAGGACTTGTGGACTACTTGGGACTGAACTCCAAAAACGAGAAAGAAAAAGGTAGCCTACTATTGAACAATCACCAGCTTTCAAGTCACATGTTGCATATTATCAATATGGGGGACAGTTGTAAGGGACGTACCATATTATATCATATAGACCCTGCTTAGTGCCTTGTTAGACCCCTCCTTTTCTTTTCGGAAGCCTTTCTACTTGATTGAGGATCTGCCATGCCTTTCACTTTCACCTAACTTCTGATATTGGCTTTTGGCACTTTATGCTCACCCTCTTGACTCTTCAGAATCATTTCCACTCACTGGCTTTCGAGCTTGAAAGAGTATCAGAAGTCTAAGCCCTAACATCATCAACCCTACTAGTACTAGCACAAGCTAGAAAACTTTCTTTTTGGGGCCAAACTTTCTTGAACACAGATAAAGGAAGAGAGATTGAAAAGAGTATGGAATCCGCCCTCCCATTCTATAGTAGAGTCAGCATCTATTAATTTTGCACCCTTCCTTTCTTTAGGATCTTTCCAAAAATCTGAAATCAAGCACCGAACTACGTATCTAAACCAGGACCCACCTCAAGTCCATCGACCCTGAACTGAACTTGATTTGACAGCTTTAAACTACAGCCCTTAAGCTACCCGTAATCAAACTCTTTCTTTTAGGGTCTTTTTTCCGGCTTTCTACTATTGGATACTAGCGAATCCAACTGTCCAAACTCTCCTGACTTGCTAAAGACCAACGAATGCATAGTCTCGCTTGGGTTGACTGAAACAAGTCTAACTACCTTCACTCCCAAGCCAAACTCTAAGGAAGGCAACCAAGGAAAGAAAACATGCTGTTCTGGTCCTCACTTGTCCATTCCCGGACTCATTTGGCATCCCTCCTTGGCTCTTTGGCCCTAATAGACTAAACCTTATTCTCAAGTTGGCAGGATAATTATCAATAAAAACTATTTTTGGTTGATAAATCTCTCAAAAATAGAGTTTAGACTGTTGGGAGGATAAACATAAAGAATTTCATCCAAAATAAAGCCCATAAAAGTGTGGCCTTTGAAAGGATAATGACAAGAAGGGTCTGACAACGTAAAGATTACATGAAAAATGCATGTACATGACATATCACATTGACGCCTTCAGAATGCGCATTACAAATGTTGCATTCAAGAGAGAGTATTTTATTGGTTTATGTTGCATTCAAAGAGAGAGTCATTTCATCCCTTATGTTTATTATTATTGCTTTGTATGGTTTGTACATACTGGAGTCCAAAAACTTGCTCACTTGAACAAGTGAGAATCATATCATACTGAGAATATGATAGTGAGATTGATTTTTTATAAACACAAAAGTTTAAAATGTTCCTGATGATGATAAGACATTTGAGAGGGACATAAAGTGGGCCGGATAGATTGGAGCATGATACACCTATCCATATGATGGAGCTGATTAATCTCACAATCACTTGAAGGACATTAAGGACAGCATGTAGGTGTCATTAGAGAGAGAGAGAAAGCCAAGTAAAGAACTAATGTCGAGAGGTCTCAATAATTTCATCCCCTTTACCTGTGACTATAGGATTGTTTTTATTGGGCAAAAGGAAGAAGAAGAAGGTGTCATCTTCACTCTGAGATTCGCAAGAAAAGTTGCCACATTCCTTCTTGAATATTGATTGGAACTAAATGTGTGCTAACAACCTTTGATCGTGCATTGAATATGCCCTGATCATGCACTGGTCTCCCACTTTGCGTAGTTGTTACAGGGCAGATTTTTTGCCACTTATGCAGATGTGGGCATGTGACAATTGGCCTAGACTGTGCCCATTCCACCTCTCTGGATCGCCATAGGCTGGTCTGTGATGGATAGCTGTGGTGAAAGATCCGGGTCACGCTGAGATGGGCCTAACGGATGATCCATCATTTATGATATCTTTCTCTCCATACGTATAGCTCCACCTCTTCTCTCTTTTTCTTCTCCATGCTACAGTTGTTGTGCCTGCCCTTCACTACCTCCTCTTCTTTTCTCATTCTCTTCCTCTTTCTTCTCTCCTAAGCAAACACCAAGTTACCATCTGAATCACAAAGGACTGCCACCACCAGCGAGCCCCAAGTTCCTCTTGAATGCATCATCAACATTTATTAAGGATGTCACATGAAGGGCGGATCCAACGAACATATATAAGAAAATTTTCATGATGCACAGGAGGCATGATAGACCAAGATCTGAGCTGTGTAGGATGTATATTTGGGAGAGGACTCCCCTTTGAAGATAATGTGGATGCAAGCACCTGAGCATATGTGCAAGAATCTGATGTATGATAGAACTTGTCTCCATATGGTGACCTTCATGGATATACTGGTTCCTTCTCATCCATATCTCCCATAATATTAACACAAGGACATGAACAGAGAGATCATACCATGGGTGGAAGACAAATGTAGAGAGGCCAAGAAGTTGCCTACAACAACAGCACAAATGGACCAACTCTCGGCATGAATTGCAAGAAATCAGCAAAATGAGACCAGATCATCCATACAATATCACCACCAAAAAATAGATGGAAACCACTATCTTCAGTAGAATTGGAGCAACAAGCACAGTGAGAGCATAAGTGAATACCACAATGACGGATACGATCATCCATGGGCAAGCAATTGTAGGCAAGATGCCTTGCTAAAATTGACCACTTTGTTGGAGTGTTTTTATCCCATAACCAGGCCTACAACTACTATGTAATTAAGCCATATAACAAACCGCAGGCAGATTCTGATGTAAAGAGGCCACCTACAGACACTCCAAATCCGCCTATCATTTCCCTATTGAATAGCCATATTGTGGTAAAAAAGAGAGTGAGGAGCATAATACCTGGCCAACTACAGATGATGTGAGTTTTCAGGTTGAATGGCATTTGAAAATAGATATAGTAGTCCTCTAAAGTGTCCCAGACATCATCAGGTAAATAACTCTTAAGAGGAATCGTGCCAACCTAAACATCGAACCAGATTGAGGCCGTGGATGATGCCACATTCACCAAGACCCAGTGTTTAGCATCGACAAGTGATGCCGCCTGTAGCCATGTCGCTCTACCTGTTGCCTTGAATTTTTGAAATGTTGCTTTTGAAAAATGCCCGAGAATAAATGTTTTGCCCGGAAATATATGTCCTATGGGGTATTAGCGGTGATGGCCGTCCAAAGGAGCTTTGTTCGAAGATCTATTTGCATAAAATGGATACTGATAATACCCAATCTGCCAAGAGCCTTGGCTTACATAGATGATCCTAAGCCAACTGGCGCTTCGGGCCATGATTAGAAATACCCCAGAAGAAACTAGCTAGCATTTTTCCTATTTCCTTGATGGTAGCACTGAGCAGAGAAATAGCTACACATGTATATATAGGAATTGATCTGACGACATGTTCAATAAGCATTATAACACCCTCCTCGCTTGAATTTTAGCAGTGATGCAATTAGACCTTTCTGCATATAGATTAATGTCCAAATAAATCATAGGGAGATTCTTCTTGGCAAAGCCAGTAACTGAATGAATAGTGTGATGTAGCTACTACAGGGGATTATGGTGCACAATAAAATTGCTTTTCTAAACATTCATCATTTGACCCGAGGATGCTTCATAGGCCCTGATGAAGGACATCAGATTTGAAAAAAAATAAGGGTGTCATCCTCAAACAACACAAGTGTGATGCAAGGGCTTTAATGTGGAGTAGCAAAATAGCGAACACTGCAAGATTGGAAGATATGCTGCAACCCCCTACTGAGTACCTCTTCAGCAAAAATAAACAAGGGGCAATAGGATCACCTTGGTGCAACCCTCTAGAAGATTTGAAATATCCATATAATGC
Organism: Colocasia esculenta; assembly: GCA_014218235.1. Lineage (NCBI taxonomy): Eukaryota > Viridiplantae > Streptophyta > Magnoliopsida > Alismatales > Araceae > Colocasia > Colocasia esculenta. The sequence goes on along the minus strand of CM024753.1, from coordinate 151,614,239 downwards.
TCCATTGACTATCATAGAAAACCAACAATTTGATAAAAGTGGTTCTAGAAGAGAGACGAATTGGAAGGAAAATCCAAAATGCTGCAACATAGCAAACCAGAAATCCCATTCGAGCCATGCCAAATTTAAACATATCATTTCTCCCCCAACCTTCCTATTTAATTCTTGAGAGAGTTCTTGAGCCAAGAAGACATTTTTAATGATGTTCTGTCCTTTGACAAATGCACATTGTTCTTGAGATATAAAAGATGGCATTAAGCCAGCCAAGCGGTCCCGAATGATGCAAGATATAATTTTATATCAAAAATTACACAGGTTTATAGGACAGAAATCCGAACAGGTGTTGGGTGCCGACACTTTTGAAATGAGAGCTATAATGCATGAAGTAAGAGCTCTAGGAAGGGGATGACTACAAAAATAAACCTGTATAGCTGCACAAAGATCAACATGAATGATAGCCCAGCATGCTTGATAAAAATAACCAATATAGCCATAAGGACCAAGAGTACTATCAGGAGACATAGCAAAGACTATATTTCTGATTTCCTTAACATTAGGCAGAGCACAAAGATGATCATTATGGTGGTCTTGCAAAACTAATGGGATTGTCTATTTGTCTCCAGCAATAAAGGGTCAATATGATGAACCTCAGATGTGAAAGCTGCTGGTAGTGCTCAACAAACATAGAAGATAGTAAGTTAGGATCATCCATTAAATCGCCATTGCTATTCTTAAGCCTGAAAATTTGTGCTCTTCTTCTATTTGATAATACACAAGAATGAAAGAACTTGGTGTTCTTATCACCTTCTTTTAACCATTTTATCTGCTTCCAAAATATTTCTTCCTGCAAGTGAACATTATCGAGAGTAATCTTTGCAGCATGCAAAAGTTCGAGTTTACCTGTGAGGGATCACCATCATACATAGCTTGTGCAGCAGTGTAAGAGTCCTCAGCATTTTGAACATGTGTGAATAAATCACCAAAAACTGTCTTGTTCCATTCCTTAAGAATCACGTTTGTATGCTTGAGCTTGGCGACCAAGGTAATGAGAGGAAGGAAGGCTACAGGAGCTGATTGACATGCATCCGCCACAGTGGATAAAAAATAGTTATCGAACAGCCACATTTGCTGGAAGTAAAATTGGCTTGGTGTGTAGGGCGGTGCATTCAGTGAAGCATGTAGTAAAAGAGGGTAATGGTCCGAGCAAGATCTGGATAAATGTTCCACGAAATCAGGGAAATAAAATGACCATTGAGAATTAATCAAAGCCCTATCAATATGAGCCCAAATGCCCCCATTGATCTGCCCATTATACCAAGTAAAATGACTACGAAAGAAACCAGCATCCTCAAGGCCAAGGTTCAAAATCTCGGGGATCGGGATCGGATCGGTCGGCCCAAAACCGATCCGACCCGGCGATCCCGAGCCCGGCTCGGCCGATCCGGGCCGAGCCCGACCGGGTCTGGCCAAGCAAAAGGGGGGTGGATCGCCCCCCTTAAAAAAATTGAAAAAAAATTAGAAAAAATATGAAAAAATAGGAAATATATGAACATTGTATTTATGAACTGAAATACATGAAAAAAATGTATTTATTGGAATCGTACATTATATTGTGTGGACATAAGGTTTACATAATCTGTCCAAGACATATAATGTTGGTAATATGCCTCATATTGAGTCAAATATTGACTATAGGCATCCGTGTTCGCATATATGATAGTGATTGGTGTGTAGCCCGGTATTTCAGGCACTTGATATGAGCCATATGAGTCATGTGAATGTGAATCGGACTCAGTGGATTGTGCATATGCTCCACCTCCGGTGTAATATGATGCATCCGGGTATTGAGGATATCCCAAGTAGCCTCCCTGCCCTTGGTAATATCCTTCAGTGGAAGCATAAGATGATGTATCTGACGCTTGCTCCATGGTCTCAAACTCCATCCGTAGCTTTTCTTGACGCTCCCACTCCTCTTGCATCTTCTTCTTCTTCATTAACCAATTCCGTCTATGCGGAATGAAGTTGGGATTGTATCCCGAATCTTCGGATGCTCCTTGGCCTTGCCTTGCCCTTGCAATTGAGATGCCACTTTCTTCCCCTTTCGTGCATATTTTGACTTGAGGTTTGTGCTTCCCTCCCTTCCCTACTCCCATGATGTTGATCTTGAGTAGCATGGGTGAAGTCTTCCTCTCCGGTGAATACAATAGGGTCGGGTGGCGGTGCCGGTGGCGGTACACTGCTGACAACTAGGACATCTCCTCCATGATCGGATCCCTCACTAGGAGTACTTGTCTTCGATGTCGAGTCATTAGAAGTTTGGTATTGAACATTATCGCTTGGCTCCGGTGTTTCATCATCTATATCTTCCTCGATCGTGTCCAAGTCTGCAATGCTAATGCCATGTTTCGTGCTCCTTCCTCTTGCACCCACTGTCTTCTTTTGGCGTTTAGGGGCTGGGGGAGTTTCGAACTCCGGAAGCAAAGGCACATCATCAAGCTCACCTAAATGAGACATAAACATGTTAAATGAGAAATAAATAATTTATAAATGATGCATGTACATTGTAAATGTCATTTACCTTCAGCCCATGCACGATCATGCGGGTCGAACTCTGGTTGAACCGAAGTGCTTGCATTTACCCATGCATGTAGTGGATGTTCCTCCTCAAAAACTCTTCTATATCTATTGTCTCCGATGGAGTTGCTTCAGCTTGTTGTTGCCCCGAGGATCTATATTTCTCTCTATCTTGAACTTGCTTGATTAATTGGAGGTTTTTAAGCTTCAATCTCATGTTGTAGTGGCAAAATACCAACTTCTCAAGACGTGCAGACTTCAACCGGTTTCTTTGTTTTGTGTGGATCAAGCCAAATGTGCTCCAGTTTCTCTCACACCCTGTGGCAGACGTTGTTTGGCTTAAAACCCGAATAGCTACATAGGCCAAGTCTTCATATCCATATGTTCTTCCATGATCCAACCACCAATCCGCTGTAAATGAAGCATGTATAATGTTTTAGAAAATAGAACCAACTCATTCTACATGCAAATAAATATGATGAGTAACTTCTAACCTGGACTCAAAATCTGAGCAGCTCGTTGTGCCGTGCTAGTACCAAAGTGGTAGAGTTGAAGTCTATAATCATGCATTTGTTTGCATGCTATGATTGCCCTATCCTCATTGTCTAGCATCCGTTTGATTACATTTTTGGCCCCAATCAACACTTCGGAGGAATTGTCATAGTTCTCCCTCCTCCCATCAGTCCTATACATGTATTGGGGGTTGAAGAAATGCCCTACATGTAGAAGATAAATGTTAAAACATGAGTTGTAAATAATATGTAATCACAATTCACAAGAGTTGAAGTGTTATGCTTACCTGCAGCATGAAGATCATGATACAATGTGTGCTCCCATCGCCGATCTACGATTTCCCACCACTTGGCATACGTTGTTTTGTTGTTCATTTGGATAAGCTCCTTTGCTCGATCCATAGCCTCGTACAAGTAACCCATCTCAGATCTCCTCTCCCCATCTACCGCCCTTAACACTCGAACAAGCGGTTCTACTACATTCAACACATTTTGGACCCCCTTCCAAAATGGCTTTGATTGGATAATGTCGGTCACCTTCTTTCCCTTCTCCCTCACCCGTGTAGGAGCATGTCGGGACATATAGTTCTCCCACTCTTCCGATGCTACCATCCTAATAAGGTTGCTACGTTGCCCATTTATGCTATCCAATGCAATATATTGGGATGCAAACCTTGTAGGTGCTGGCCGAAGCAACTCCCGTCCATGTGTATGCGTCCTCATGATGTCCAATATGTTGTTGTGGTTGTAGATGAAGGTGGTTACGAACCTTGCATTGTTGACCACATTTTCCACCATTGGATCTTCACAAATGTCTTCTAGCATTAAGTCAATGCAGTGCGCGGAGCAAGGAACCCAATACAAGTGTTCCCTTTTCTCCATTAGTTTTTGGCCCGCCAACTTGAAAGCCGCTGCATTGTCGGTTACCACTTGGACAATTCTTTTCTCTCCAATCTCCTGCACCATCTCATCCATCAACTGAAATAGGTAGTCCGCATTCTTCACCTTGCCAGAAGCGTCTACCGACTTCCAAAAAACAGTCCCTGCTTTGCAGTAGATTAAAAAGTTTATCATACTTCTTCGTGTAATGCCTGCACAATTCCATATGAAAAATTAAAACCTATGTCTTATTAATGAATAACTGAATAACAATTAACTAGCCAAACACTTGTACATACCTGTCCATCCATCGCACATTAACGTGCAACCGTATTCATCCCATATTCGTTCAAATGTGGAAACATATGCCTTCATATCTTCAACCTCCATATCCAAGTATTTGTTGTAGATTTCATATGAAGTAGGGCCTTCCACCCCTTTGCCCACTTCACCAATAGTCTCGATCATGGACTCATAATATGGTCCTTTTGCTGCATTGGCCGGTATGCTGTTGAAGAAGAACCATCTTGACGTCGCTCTCCCTATCTTCTCCTTGCATATTTTCAAATTCTTGAATGCTGCAGAAATGGATGGTTGCTTCTCCCTTCGCCTGGTGAGAAATGGGTCTATTGGTCCCACTCTAGGATCTCCGTCTCTAGGGATATCCACTGAAACCTCAGGTATATTTGAACTCATTCCAGCACTTGAACTCCCTTATCCGCTACCCCCATGGCCACTACCTTGACCTACGTGATGACCGGTACGTCGGAGATAGTCCTCTTCCGCATTAGACCTTCGACTTGCTTCCGATGCCCGACGAAATTGTTCTATAATATGAGATAGAAATAGAATGAGGGTCGAAGGGTGATTAAAGCCTTAAACTAAAATAAATGTTCCAAAAGTAAGTTAACTAATTACTAACCTTCTTCATCTTGATCAAGATCAAAGAATTGTCTCCCTCTTGGTAAATCTACGAACCTTCGAGGAGGGGCAGACAAATCTTCCCGGATTTGTTGCCGTCTTCTACTAGTGTTTGCTTTGGATGTCTCTTTCTCCTTCATATATTGGCAAAATTGCATTCGAACTTCAGCAGAAACTCTCAAGCATGGTGCCACCTCACCTTTAATTCCCGCTAGATGTTGTTTCAAACGAAATATGTCGCCCGATAAGACCCGGTCACAATTTTTGCATTGGACCTTCCTTCGAGTCATGTCCACAACGATACCATGAGCCCAAGCGGGATCGGTGCTAGGAGGGTTGCTTGAAGAATGGGGAGCCGGAGCAGCACCACCTTCGGCGGCCATCACTTACAACACAAAAAAAGAAGTTAAATAATAAAAAAACAGAAAATAAATAATTTTTTTTGCGGATGAGAGAGAGGGAGATGAATCGCAGCCAAGAGTTCGGGCCAAGAGTGTGTGAGAGAGAGCCTGAATAGTCGAACAAGAATCCCAAGAGTGTGAAAGATGAGATCGCCTCCCAAATAGTGCAAAATAGCGCCCGAGAGAGAGAGAGAATGCCCAAAATATTGAGAGGAGGGGAGGAGAACTCAAAACTTGAGTTTAGAACATATTGGGGGCCTTTGGGGGGTTTATATAGACCCCCAAGGCCTCCAAAGGCTCCAAAGAGCCGTTTCTGGCCGTTGGGGAACAGTCCCCAACGGCTAGAAAACGGCTAGTTCTGAACTAGCCGTTGGGGCCCGGATCGCCCCGGTCCGGGCCGATCCGCGGCGGACCGGCCCGGGCTCGGCGATCCCGCCGAGCCCAGCCGAGCCCGACCGATCCGAGCGCAGGGGACCGGACAGGTTACCCCGGCTCGGATCGGAGGGGCCAAAACCGAGCCAACTCGGGCGATCCGATCCCGAGTTGGCCGAGTTTTGATTCCCTGCTCAAAGCATGCAACAGATGCAAATTGTTGAAACTCTATCATAGACCTCTTGAAAGCTTGATGACCACCACATTTTTCATCAGAGTGCGAGATACAATTAAAATACCCCCCCCCCCCCCCCCCACTGTGGACACGGGGAAATTTTTCCTTCCTTTTCTTTCCTTCTTTCTCTCTTTCATTTTTATTCATTCAATTTTATTCATTCGTTTTGCATACTTTGATTTTTGTATTGCGGGACGTGCCAGCCTATCTAGTAGACATAAGAAAGAGTCCGCGCAATGCGGAAAAGGAATTTTGGTGTCCGTGGAACGGACGAGTGCGCCGCTTTCAATTTGAACTTCTTTGATTCCGTGTCTTTTAAATCATCAGGCGATTGGAGGTAGCATATGCTGGACCTCTGTCTCCATCGATCGGAATCGATGTTACATTTACATCGAGTTAAAAGCCCTTGGTATTTTTTTAACACCAGTTTTAACCCAAATACCATTCATAGCAAGGATGAGAAAATACATACTTTTAGAAAGTCCCAACATGATGTCTTTCCTCTTTTTTTTTTTTGAAAAATGTAATTTATTCCTTTGAGATATTCGAGCTTGAACGTTTCACTATGAAATGGTATGACTACCCCTTTTCTTCGGGTTTGAAATATGATTTTGAGAAGATATCGGGTATATACCCGTAAACCCGTTTGAGGTTTAAAAATATGTTGTTTGATTTGAGATTTTGCCTGAAATGGGTATACACCCGCAAGTTTGTTCTGAATTTTGGGCGTATTGTGAATTTGGGCAGCGCTCCTACATCGGCAGAGTTGTTGCACAAATATGCTAGTATGGATTTGATGGACATATGATTGTATTATTTTTTTTGGGAGAGCCCCATTACGAACGGGAGATCCCCATGGAATACGATCATATGTGCATATTCTCGACCAGAGCCGCCGCTCAGCCTGAGTTTCTTTTTGGAGATATATTCATATGAACATGATTTCGTGAACAGATGCATATATTTTCTTGACAGGGTCTTTGTCAAAATGGAGTTTCTCCCCGAGAACATATTCATATTGGCACAATTCCCTTTTTTGTGAGTATATTGATATATTTCCGACAGAACCCCTGCATGAGCAGAGTTTCCTTTTAGAAACGTATACATATAAGCACAATATTTGTGGATATATGGACGAATTTCTGGCAGAGCTTCTGCTTGAACAGAGTTCTGTTAGAAAATATATTCATATAATCCCAGAGCTGTGAACACACGAGTATGCTTTCGGGCAGGACCCCCGCATGAACAGAGTTTCCTTAAGAAAACATATGCACATGAGCATGAGTTGTGATTATATGAATATGTTCTAGGGAGAAACTTTACTTAGGCATTGTGATTATATGGATATGTTCTAGGGAGAACCTTTACTTAGGCAGAATTTCTCCTAAGAAACATATATGTATAAGCTCAAATTTGTAATTCTATGGATATGTTCCCGAGTGGTATCTCTGCTAAAGCAGAATCTCCTCAGAGTTTCCTCTAAGAAAGGTATCTCTGCTCGGGCAAAGATTCCTTTAAAAAATATATACATATGAATACAAATTTGTGAATATACAAATATGTTTTTGGGCAGAATCCCTGCTTGAACAGAGTTTCCCCTAAGAAACATATATACATATAAGCACAAACTTGCAATTCTATGGATATATTCTCGAGCGGTATCTCTGCCGAAGCAGAGTTTCCTTCAAGAACGGTATCTCTGCTTGAGCAGAGTCTCCTTCGAGAAATATATACATATGAACACGAGTTTATGATTATACGAATATGTTCTTGGGCAGAATCTCTACTTGGGTAGAGTCTCCTCTAAGAAACATATATATATAAACACGAGTTTGTAGTTATATAGATATCTTCTTAGGCAGAGCTTTTGCTCAGACAGAGCTCCTGCTAAGAAACATATATGTATAAGCACAAATTTACGATTTTATGGATATGTTCCCGAGTGGTATCTCTGCTCGGGCAGAGTTTCCTTTAAGGAACATATACATATGAATACAAATTTGTGAATATACGAATATGTTCTCGGGCAGGATCCCTGCTTGAACAGAGTTTCCCCTAAGAAACATATATACATAAAAGCACAAACTTGCAATTCTATGAATATATTCTCGAGCGGTATCTCTGCTGAAGCAGAGTTTCCTTCAAGAATGGTATCTCTGCTTGAGCAGAGTCTCCATCGAGAAATATATACATATGAACACAAGTTTATGATTATACGAATATGTCCTTAGGTAGAATCTCCGCTTGGGCAGAATCTCCTCTAAGAAACATATACATATAAACACGAGTTTTGTAGTTATATGGATATGTTTTTTAGCGGAGCTTTTGCTCAGACAAAGTTTCCCCTAAGAAACATATATGTATAAACACAAATTTGTGATTCTTATGGATATGTTCCCGAGCGGTATCTCTGCTCGGGCAGAATTTCCTCCGAGAAAGGGATCTCTGTTTTAGCAGAGTCTCCTTTAAGGAACATATACATATGAGAACAAATTTGTGGTTATACGAATATGTTCTTGGGTAGAATCTCCGCTTGGGCAGAGTCTCCTCTAAGAAACATATACATATAAGCACAAAATCTACCATCCCGAAGTCCTGCTCGACGGGCGGGGAGAACATATGCATCTAAATGCCTATACCCATAGAGCCCTGCTCAATATGGAGGCATTTAGAGCACGAGCACAAAGGTATTTAAATATCGTGTATCCATAGAGTATTGCTCAATATGGATGGTATTTAAACCCTGAAGGATATCTGTGGCACCCTGGAAAATTTAATAAGTAAAAATCTGAATAAATAGAAATAAATAATTTCCATAATATCAGATTATTTAAAACATACGTACCTCTATCGTAGGTGCTAAAACACATCAAAAAAATCCGTAAAGATTATAAATCAACCGCAAACATTTTTACTAAAAGTTTCACAAAGAAATTTGTGCCAAGAAAAATCGGATTAGCCAAGTTTAAAGTGTTTCACGACTTATTATCGTAATTCATGAATAAGTCAGAAAATCATTATCACACGTACTTGGATGAGTCAGAAAATTAAATAAAAATCATATATGGACTTCAAATAATATCTTTTAATGATCCATCAAGAAAATTGGGTCAACAAAAATTATTTGGGATAGGTTTAAGAGTTATTGTGACCGATTATCCAAAATAGAAAACAAGTCGAAAAATCGTTAACACGAAAATACGATGCAATCATAAATTAAATAAAAATATTGGAAAGACTTCTAACATTATATATTAATGACCCAATATCATAATTGGGCCAATGGACTACATATGGCCCAAAAATCAAATGAAGCAAGAAAATGCATAGAAATTCGCAACTTTAATTAAGCTGAAATTAGAAAGAGGTAATTAGAGTTGAATTTGGAAGAGATCTTGCATTCTTGGCAACCCAATTTGTGCTTAACTATGAGGGGAGGTTTCCTAAAACCTCATACACTCTAATGGAGGAAGAGATCCTCAAATTAGGAAACTAATATGTCAAAACCGCAACTCTTCTTTCCTAGTTACAATAGGATTCATAAACACCATGGATGCTTAAATACTCTTCACCAAACCCTTGGGGACGAGTTTACATCTTGTTGGGGTCGTGTGGGGGAGTTCTTGGCGGCTGGGGAGCAGGAGATCGTCCACACCAAGCCGTTCTTCTTCCCCTTCTTTCTGCTGCTCATGAATAAGTCAGAAAATCATTATTCACACGTACTGGATGAGTCAGAAATGCAAATAAAAATCATATATGGACTTCAAATAATATCTTTTAATGATCCATCAAGAAAAATTGGGTCAACAAAAATTATTGGGATAGGTTTAAGAGTTATTGTGAACGATTATCCAAAATAGAAAACAAGTCGAAAAATCGTTAACACGAAAAATACGATGCAATCATAAATTAAATAAATATTGGAAAGACTTCTAACATTATATATTAATGACCCAATATCATAATGGGGCCAATGGGACTACATATGGCCAAAAAAATCAAATGAAGCAAGAAAATGCATAGAAATCGCAACTTTAATAAGCTGAAATTAGAAAGAGGTAATTAGAGTTGAATTTGGAAGAGATCTTGCATTCTTGGAAACACAATTTGTGCTTAACTATGAGGGGAGGTTTCCTAACCCTCATACACTCTAATGGAGGAAGAGATCCTCAAATTAGGAAACTAATATGTCAAAACCGCAACTCTTCTTTCCTAGTTACAATAGGATTTCATAAACACCATGGATGCTTAAATACTCTTCACCAAAACCCTTGGGGACGAGTTTACATCTTGTTGGGGTCGTGTGGGGAGTTCTTGGCGGCTGGGGAGCAGGGGAGATCGTCCACACCAAGCCGTTCTTCTTCCCCTTCTTTTCTGCTGCGACGTGCACAAACCGTCCACTTAAAGTCGACCAAAGGTGTGAGTCAAACATAACCAAACCTTGCAAGGCCTATACCTGGAAAGAGGGTCAGGTCTACATTCTAACCCAAGTAGAATGCCCAAATTCCATGCAGTATACACGGAGTATTAAGCGTTTTCCTCCAAGTGGTTCTGAACAAGGGTTTTCTGGAAAAACTGGGATTCTTCAACCCAGAAGGTAGGTTTTAGGGCCAAACCTTAACATATCCTATACCAATGTGTAGAGCATCAAGTTATCTTTCGTTTCCCACTAGTTTCATCGAATTTTAATGAGTAGAATTTGAATTATAAACATTTTGCCAAAGTCGCGCACTGTTAGGACTTTTCCCGTTCTTTATATGTTGCATGTGATTCAAGACCGAATTAGAGCAAACTCACAACATGAAAGTTTTCTACTAGTTGTCTAGTCATGTCTTGTGTTGAACGTTTTGTCTAAATGTCAATAGTTAGAGAGTATAAGCATGGTAAGAGGGTCACGGCATGATACTACGTTTTCAGGTTGCACTTGGTTTTACGTTGTGTTTGACTTGATTAAAGCCTGTCGAAATCATCCTTGTTTTCTATTCCGATTTACTGAGAGCACCCTTGTGTCTAGGTTGGTTTAAATTAGTTTCGTGATTTTTCATGCACTGTACAATTTGTTCTCTATTTTTGAAGCACCCTGTGTCAATATAAGGCAGTTCTGGACCGGAATCCAAGAACATGTCCTTTCTCTGTCGGATTTAGGCGCAGACTCTATGAACGCGACAGCCCGATAGGCCGCGTTCTGAGGTCTTGTCGCGACAACAAACCCGTCGCGTTCTGAACGCGACGAGCGCCCCGTCGCTATCTCTCTGCCTGTTCTGACTGCCTTGTCGTGTTCTTCACATCCCCTTGTCGCGTTCTGTCCCGATCCCGTCGCAACCCTTACTGGGGTGCGTCGCGACCTCAGTATTTTGCCTAAAACCCCACTTATTTTTCTTGCAAATCTTACCGCTATACCTGAGGTCTGTTTAAATATGATATTTTAGCGTGTAATTCACATGTCTTAGGTCTAATCATTACATGATGTCTACTTAATGGCTTAAAAGTGTTTAACACATTTAAAAAGCCGTAATTACATGAAGATTATTCTAATTGCTTTCCTAATGATATGATCATTCATAAAACTTATGATTTGCTCTTGTTACTATTCTAGCTTAATTAAAATGATAATTATTATCTTAAAATCTTGCAAACCCATGTGTAGTTAAATGCATTGTTCATTGCATGTCATCATGTTAAGTGTTTTCCGCGAGTTTGAGACCGATGGATTGTGAATTGACAAGCGTACATCACTACACACTTGCACCTCTAGGCAGCCCTTTCTTGGGGATTTGGAAGCTCTCTACCGGTCATTCCGAATCGGTAGACTAGTGACATTTTCTCTAAGGCCTCTGTAAATCTCCTCTGACAATGGATTCCCACATGGCCGACAAGTTAGTTGTACCATTGAAGTTCTCTGGAGATAGCATGCACTTCCTTTCTCTTCTTGTTCTCGTGAGTGTGATTGACAATCTAGACTAAAGCCATTAATGTAAAGATTGAACTAAAGTATAAATCGTACCGTTATGCTGTCAAATTTATCTCTTGACCATTGTTATCATGAAATCATGTTCAATTACTTATACTAGTTCTCATCATCATCATGAACATGACATTACACATGCTTACTTATTGAAACTCTCATGGCCATTATTAATGATTGTGGGTATCTACATTTAAAATTTAAGTGAGATGTGACCGGGCACGGTGAGTGTCCAAGGGCTCCAGTCTAGCCCTCAATGATAGAGAGTCATAAATAACTGTTAACCATGGGGTATAATGATTACTGGCGTTGCATCTGCGCTGGGAGTCGTACGTGTCATGTTGAATGATAGATACAATAACCACATACACGTGTCCTGGTGTACATTCTTGATGGATCTTTTCTTGGTGTACATTAGTGTCTACGTGTCTGATTAGTGTTACATGATCGTGCTCGTGCGTGCTTGCTTGCTTACGTGATATGGCCATCCTACATTTAATGCAATTAGTGATATCTTGCGTTCTTGACATCAATTGAAATCTTGTGTGCTTGTACAAAGTGATCTATTGCTAGTTCTATTGTTATATCCTTCTAGATCTCGTTCTATCATGATCTCTCTATCTAGCTTGTTCATGTATCATGTTTTTAACGAGTTTTATTCATACATGCATATCATGACATTCTTCGTGTTTACCTAGTTCTAAATGCTAAATCAATTATATCATTGCCCGCACATTGAGATATAAATCCTACTGGGACAGTTTGCTCATCCCATACTTTTACCCAATCTAGGTGACTATGAAGTTCAAGAGGAAGATCAAGCGAGGATGGAAATGCGTTCGAGTGATGAGCATTCCAATTATGAGTCTATCTATAGTTAGTTTATTTTGAGTGTTAGAACAATGTAGTAGGAAGTGAGGTATTATGTACTTTTGCTTTTATTGAGTCTTAGTCCTGTAATAGTTTCCATTTGAATAAAATGAGTTGAGATTTGAATAAAAAGATTAGTTGAATTCAATATTTGGGCCCTATTATGATGTATATTATTATATATTTAGTGCGTGCTAACTAGAGGCTTATTTGCTGACTGTTCATGTCTCGGGATATCGACTTGAATTATTCCGCATTATTAATATCCGCTGCCTAATTCTCGGGACGTGACAATATCACCCCCACAGAGTCTTGCTCGATGTGGGGGCAGGGACCATGCTATGATTTTGAGAAACCCTCCATGGAGGGGGATAGAGGAGATGCCAATGTCGTATGAAGACGATCTCTCGGTTCTTTTGCTTTATCGGGCGTTCCACGCTTTGCACCGAACGGAGGGAAGGGGCCAGTACCTTCACACCAAGGGGACTTGAGGAACAGAAGAGGAGATCTTTGGGAAGAGGGAGAAAGGTTTTTCTATTTCTTTGGAATTTCTAGGATTTTTGGACAGCCTGGGGGCAGCACAAAGGAGCTTTTTCTTGCTCCCTGGGGGCTCCCCTCCAAATGGGGGGGGAGTGGGCGGCCTTTTATAGGGGAAGGCCCCCCTTACATGCGTAGTGGGTAGGGCCCCCCCTCTAACCGATGAGAGTCTCATCGGTTAAAGGGGAAATCCCCTTTAACCGATGAGAGTCCCATCAGTTAAAGGGGATATCCCCCTTAACTGATGGTACCCCCATCGGTTGAGGGGGGAGAATCCTCTCAACCAATGGAAGTCCCATCGGTTGAAGGGGAAGAGCCCCTTAACCGATGGTACCCCATCGTTGAGGGGCCCCCTCAACCGATGGACAACCGAGGGGGAGAACCCCCTTACCGATGGGAGTCCCATCGGTTGAGGGGGAGGAGAAGGGATATCTGGGAATGGGGAATTGGCACAATTTTTTCATGTCAACACCCACCCATCTGAGGTATAGAACATACAGCCGCAAATGACATCAAAGAATCCCAGAACGGAACCGAAGTCCCAAAGCACTCTTTGCATGAATAATAGTAAAAGGCTAGCGGCATAGAAGGCCTAGTTGAAAGCATGATATGTTGATCAAAAGAGAATCAAAATTAAATCAAGCAATTGTTTCCAAAAAAAACCATATATGTGCCCGGGCGCTTGCATGCAAAGTTAAATCAGCATGATATTCCCCCCCCCCCCATTTCACTCTCTTACATCTCTCTCTACAATAGCAGAAGGTGGTTCACATGTGTGGATGCAAAGTTCTTATTCCCCAGTGCTTGCATCCTAATAATTGTATCTATACTTTCAGTCTTATTTGAATTTCTTCTATTCAATAGTCAAGCAATGTACTTATACAATTACATATTCATCCTACCATTATATTTCTTTATTTCATAATTTGAATGTAATTTATTAACAAAAATATATATATTTTAAAAATAAATATTAGATGACTCCTCTAAAGATTGAAAGAATAAAACATCGAAATCAACCATGCAATGCCACATACCCTATGCATTACTCACACACACACTTTTACTTTTAAATCAGTTTATTAATTTTTTATGACCTACAATAAAAATAATAGTTATTTATCTAAAAAAAAATATTAATAGAGATCATTGAGATCCCTAACTAAAATTCTAAATGTATAATAGTCATTATTTTAATATTATCCTATCTGTTAATAAATGCCCACTAGCCGGGGTTTTAAGGAAAAGCCTTCATTTAATCTCACTAATCAAATGATTCAAATTAATGTGCTTAACGCATGTGTTTACTGAAATGCTACTGAATAATGTAAAAACTTGATCAAGAATAGTAGTTCTAGGACATTTGACAATACTCTACGTCAAATTAGATGATGTATATAAAATAGAGAAGTCCCAGAAGAGATGCCTCTAAACACAACCAAACCCATCTAAAAGACCATCTGTGAACAAACTTGCAGGTATCAATAGTCCAAGTGAACCAAAAGATCACACGCATTTGTTGATGCTTTCCTTGCAAAATTTTCTCATTCAGTGGTTGTTCCAAAAAAAAGAAAAAATTGAAACCTAAAGCTTTTTGCCTATCTAATCCAAAAAAACTCAATGAAGTAAATGCAAAAAGAGTTTGCACTTTGCTGTGAGCAGAAGCAAATAAAGCGTACAACAGAACATCTCTGAGATTCAGAACTTACTAATACAGAGAACAACCATAACTTAATTCGAGGGATTCAAAAGATATATTTCCCTCGATGTAAGCTGCCTGTGTTACACATTCAAGTGCAGCAGATGCTTCTGACCTGCATAAATACTAAACTGTTGGGTTAAAATTATGACGTCAATAGCTCGTCCCCAACAACAACATATATGCAGAGTATCTATTTAGTTGATTCTATAAACCAATTTTATCATTCTTATACATTATGTTGATTGATATTATGGGGAAAGAACAATTTAGATAAGTTGCTAAATAGCACTTCTCATATTTAATCAAACTTGCTACACCTGCAATGCACCAGCAAAAGAAGCTGCCATTAGAAGTGAAGCAACATAGCCAGTTGCATATGTCAAAAGAAGACTGCCCCTATGATTGGATCCTATCATTATAGACAACTGAAGATTAGCTAAATAAGTTGGGAAATACAAAACTACTAATGCTGTTAAGGTTGATTAGCCAAAATAGAAAATGTGACTGGAAGTCTGGAAAGGCAGATGAAATCAGGGACATAACTACTAATGCCTGTGGAGTCGCTGGCGCAGGGGGCTTCCCTGGTTGCTCTCGCCGCCGCCGCAAGAGGGGTCTTCCCCTGTTGGTCCTCCAGCCACTGCCGAAGACTGCCCCTGCTGGGCCTGCCGCCGTCGCAGGAGCCTCCCCCGTGGGCCACGCCGCTGCAAGGGGAGGGGGGGCATCCCCTGTTCAAGTTGCCCCCGCGGGGGGCTCCTCCCCTACGACTCGCTGCAGTAGGGAGCTTCCCCTGCTTCCTCAACCGTCACCGCCACACCCTCCAGCAAGGGCCGCCGGCGTAGCCTCCCCTTGGTGCTGGCTGAGCAGAGAGAAGAGAAGAGAGCAGGCCGCGGCTCTCTCCCTCTCTGCGGTCTCCTTCTCCCAGCCGCCTCTCTCTCGCGCTCTCTCTGTCTCTCTCCCGATGCCCTAAAGGGCATAAACGCAAAAGGAAAAAGAAGAGAGGTAAAAAGAAAAAGGGAAACAAGGGGAAATATGAAAAAGAGCCATGTGTAAATGACCGAGATGAGTCTTCAAATGACTAGGACGGGTCTCCAAATAACTAGGACGGGGTCTCCCTCCACTCCCTATAAAAGGAGGGGGTGGCCAAGCTTGAGAAAGAGGATTTTTCTGATGCTTGAACACAGAGCAGGGCTCTGGGAAAGACTGCAAGGCGGTCTGGGAAAAGGGTCTGCAAGGCAGCCCTAAAAAATATTGTGCAAGGCACAATTTGGATTTTCTCAAGTCTCTAAAAAGGTCCATTAAACTTCTTTATTGGGCCTAAATTCTTTATTGGGCCGGACTTGTATCTTTTATGCAATGACTTAATGAATGATCGTCACGTTCATGATGTTTAATGGGCCTAACTTGTTTATTGGGCCAGCATTGATGCATCTTCATATATGATCATGTTAATGGGCCTATTGGGCTAATTTTACAGCTTTAATCATGTTCAATAAGTATAATCACATACCATGTCACGTTTATTTCAAACCCTGCACCACTTGATTTCTTAATCAAAATCAACTAATTTTTTACGAACCTTAATAAAATATTTTCCAAACATTATTTTTTAATTTATCATAACTTTAAAATAACAAACAAGTCATGTCTCATGTCATTTTTGATTCACCTTAAGTTAATCAACTTTTAAATCAAATAAATAAATGAAAATATTAATTTAATCCATAGAACCATAATTTAAATAAATGACGAAAATGATTAAATAAATGAAACCAATGGTTTTAAAATACCTAAAAATTGATAAAATTGATTTTAAAATCAATAAAATAAAATCAATATCAAAAAATTCCAAAAAATAGATTGCATGTTTGCAATTTTGTTTTATTTCATGTATAGTTCATTTTATTTAATTGTAAGTCACGCTCTTCTGTTTCACAAGGGTTGTATGATGGTTAATCAAGGGTGTTTAGCCTTTGTGCTGATATAATTAACACTAACCGAGGTTAGTCGGGGAGGTCAAACGAATTAAATAAGACCATGTCCATGTAAATAAATAAAAACACAAATAAACCAAATTATAAGATAAATTTAAAATTTTCAAAAGTTTTAAAAAACGATTCTCACAAAGATGGCGACTCCACTGGGGACCTCCCTTCCCTTCATCTCTCCATCAGACAACACCCTAACAATAAGATGTACTCACATTCTATTTTTTGTGCAGGTCATAACTCTGCGATGGCAGCTGCAACTCACACTCCGGGTGTGTTCTTCGGCCCACTTGTGGTCCAGGACCACATAAGGAACGGCTATCTCACAACACCAACTAGGTTTGGAGATTTCCCCCCGGTGGTGGCTTCCTCGCGTGATACCAGTCGTGCTACAAATTGATGCCAAGGCCCACGAAGCAAAACAAGCAAAGGAAGAGCCTCAAGCTCAGGAGGCCAACTGATAAAGATGTTCACAACTTATGCCGTCAACTTTGTCCATACTCCAACTACTGGAAAGAACAAAAGGCGCAAGCCTAAGAGAAAGCCCACGACACGTGGCATTTCAAGTTCTGGCAAGACTGTCTGAGTTGGCGATCTCCGGATCCGCCTAGATGGGAGTGAGACCCTAATGATACCGGAGCGGCATGTGGCTACTGTACCGATAAAGAACAGTTTTGGCATATTGCCTAAAGTGCGGCAAGACAAGCCGAGTTTCAAGGTGAAAAATATGAAGAAGCAATGGAGGAAAGCTGAAACCAAGAACCACAAATTTGACAAAATTGGCTTCAAGAAACACAAAGCCAATGTTGGAAATGATGAGATATATAGCCCGCCCCGTGTTAAACAGGTGTGGGTCACCACAGAAGAAGCTCCAGAACTCCGAAGGACAAGGGCCCTGGAATCTCTTGTGGGGCGGAAAATGCAAGAATGGTCATGAAGCAAAGACCCGACAAACTGGCGAACCTTCGAGAGAAGAAGTGTCTCAGACAAACAAAGGGCATCTTCCCAAGAGTCGCGGACCAAAGAATGCACTCCTTTATTTGTTGATCTGCAAAGAGGATATAAAAGGAAAGGGGTATATCAAGAAATAAGACAAGCAAGTCCAGAGACAGAGCAAAATTTCAAGTTAGAAGAACACAAGAGGGATGATGATACCCCTAGAAAGTTAGTTTTCCAACGCCTGGGTGCCACTGTATGCCTTAGGCAGAAGAAGAGAAGAACAGTACAGATCATTGAAGAAGGCATGAGGATATACACATGCTATGCCTCTAACATCAATCTACCTGCAATAGCTGACCAAGCAGAAACCTCAAATATGGAGCAGCATCCCACGATATCTAGTCGCAGAAGAGAGCAAGCTCGAGCCTGGCTTGACCGAGTAAATGTGGAGGTGGACTTACCACCTCAGAATGGAGGCATGGGGGCTGCCGACATCGCCACCACATCAAATCACCCTCTAGATCAGGGTCGATCTACTGAAAACCTAAATATCAGGGTACCCTCACTACCAAATTTAGAAATGGTAATGCAAGAAAATCAAAAGCTAAAGGCTATGCTGGAAAGCCTCATACAACAATTGGGAATGGCGGCGCCACCGCCACCACAACCATCACCACCATTACAGCCTCCACAGTCGGCACAACAACCATTGCAGCCTCAGCAACTTCAACAAACAAGCCAGCCATCATTGCCTACAATGGCACCCCAACCCGGGAAGGTGCTACCAAGTACACCCCGTGCAGAATTTATGGTTAGACAACCAATTGAAGTTCCAAATTCCAGTCATGAGGAAACTCAAGAGGTGCATGTTACAGAACGAAAGCATGATGTACCACAGTTAAATACTTCATTTGAAGGAACAATGGTCTCTCAGAGGGCCATGATTGAACAAATAATTGAAGCAAAGATGGCTGAGCAGAATGAGGGGTCTGCTACCTATGACCTATATAGGGTACCATACCATGTACACCATCTCTTTAAAAAGCTCCCAGCAGAACACCCAAAGGTCCCTAAATTTTCAAAATTCAATGGGGATGGGTCACCTCATGAACATATAGCTCATTACATGAGCATCATTGGAGAACTGGCAACTGAAGAGTCATACTTTTGAGGTACTTTTCAACATCACTTACTGGGTCAACCTTTCAATGGTATGCCCGATTGAAGCCCAACTCAATAGTTGGTTGGGAAGATAGGCAAAGGAAATTCTTTGAACGCTTCAGAGTGACAGAAAGAAGAGTCACTTTAGCAGAACTCATATCCTTAAAGCAAAATAAAAATGAGCCTGCTCTGGACTTCATCAAAAGATGGCGTGACATGAGCATGAAATGTGAACAACCACCGGCACATGAAGATAGGGTGAAATTATGTCAAAGAAGTCTGAAGCCAGAAATCAAGGAAAAGCTCCTAGGGGCCAATATCCGGACATTTGAACATCTCAACAGCACAGTGGCAGAGATAGAAATCTTCTTTGCCAAAAATCCCACTGCTTCATATGGAAGGGGTAAACCCCCTAAAGACGAATAAATACCGTGGACTTTTCGGCAGCCCTGAAGAAAGCTGGGGGTAAGGGAGATACCCCCACCTCTTCAAATTCAAAGAAAGAAGAAAGGAGATCAGCCCCCACCCTAAGTGAGAGGCTCAACACTCCTTATTCATTTACCAGGGAGCATACAAGAGAGTTGTTGGACATATGTCTCCAAGAGAATCTCATGACACTCCCAGAGCCCAAGCACCCAGAAGAAGCAGCAATGGTGGACAAGCCCAATTATTGCCCATATCATTGCGTGCTGGGTCACGCTCTAGAAAATTGCTATTTGTTCAAAAATCGAGTAGAAAAACTAATTCAAGCAGGAATTATTGACATGGCTGAGCACTTGGTAAATCCACCAAAGCCACACCAATAACCAAAACTTATGTTCTCTGCCAACGTGATCCATGTTATGGCCCAGGCTAGGTCCCAATGAAGGCCAAGAACATATGGCGCATGCAGGATAGCTAGATGAGCTATCCAGAGTCGTTGCATATCACTCCCGAGGGAGGTAGTGGAAGGTGCTATACAGGCAACATTCCACCATAAGCAAGAAGAAGCTAGCTGGACCCTGGTGAATACAAACAAGAGGCCAGCCCCTGAGAAACTCCAAAAGAAAGAACGAACTAGAAAGTCATACCTCGGTGGTGTCGCCCCACCTAAGGAAATAGCAAAAGAAACAATCCTCCAATAATTGGCAGTCTTGAGAAGGAAAATAAAAAATCAAAAGAAGAATGAGAAGAGGAAGAATCTGTTGTTGAAATAAATAAGCTAATGCTCGCAGTGGCAATAAATGAGAAACCATCTCAAACACCAATTAAGGAGGGGGAAAAAGGTTTAGTACCCCTCAGAGCTGAACAACTCCCTCTAGAAAAAAAAAACAAGAACAGAAAATGGGCGACAATGTCGCAATCCTCCCTCGACCATAGCCATGCAAGGGTTTAGCAAAAATAATGCCCCCTTAACAAGACAAACAAAGGCAAAGAAATAGTGGGGGCATCTCCAAAAAGAAAAGGAAAAAATCATTGTCAATAAAGAAACAACAACGACATTAAAGCTCAGCATACAGTTAGAGGATGCTGAGTGAAGGCCATTACAGTTGCATAAGCCCATTGTCAAGCTTGGAACTAATGCCATCAGCCAAGTAATAGAAGTTGGCATACCACTGCCAAATGATTTTGGCTAAAAGATGCCGCTATTAAGTTGAAGGAAATGGTCGAAGATCTGAAAGACATGCCAGAGCATATATAGGCAATATGCCGGAAGCAAAATATTCAAGTTCAAAGTCGAACGAGAGCCAAGCTATATCAAGCAATGTGGTACCCTACCAATGTCAGGGGGCAACCACCATTCCCCCACAACGACACAAGAGGTCTCGGATGGGAGACACGGGAAGGTCCTACAGTTCACTGTGTTGTAAATATAGTCAGCATAAAACTTCCAATAATTGAAACAAGGAGGGATGAGAATGACGCCCAGATGGACAAGGATCTCTCCAAAAATGAAATAAGGGTTGTTCAAAACCCCAAAGAAAATTCAAGAAAAGACTTATCCTTCCGAGAGCAAGAATAGAAGGTATCACTTTACATAAACTGACAAAGAAAGGAGCCACATTCATATGGGACGACGAATGTCAGAAAGTCCTTGACAAAATCAATATTTGCTCAATCCTCCTATGCTGGGGGCATCTATCAAGGGCAAGCCTTTAATTGCGGCCATGTGTGCATTACTGGGGGTATTACTAGCTTTAAAAAAAAAAAAAAAAGAGAAGAAAAAAAATGAAGAGAAATGAAAAAGAAAAAAAGGGGGGGGGGGGGGGCAACGTATGACAGAGTGCTTAACAACCCATCCAGTGCTAGAAGACTCCCCTCTGAATACAGAATTAATTGACGAGGAGATGCTCCCTACTCAAGAAACTTATGAAGCACAAGAAACTCACCTTGAATATTGACAATTATATTTTGATAAGGCTGCACGGGCTTCTTTGAAGGCTGATGGCACATCAACAAATATGGCAGGGGCAGGAATTGTCTTCGTGACCCCAGAAAAAAAGGATATTGTATTATTCATGTGCTTTAATGGAATCCCTCACAAATAATGAAGCAGAATATGAAGCCCTCATAGTTGGCTTGGAAATCGCCCTAGAAATGGGCATAAAATGTATTGAAGTATTTGGCGACTCGTTGCTGGTCGTCAGACAAATGTTAGGCATTTTTTAAGTCCAAAAAGAAGAATTGAAAGCCTATTTTGAGGCAACTACAAAACTCCTACAAGATGCTCGCCCTTTTCCCTTGCCTATGGGACTGAAGCAGTCATTCCTGTCGAAATTGAGCTCTCATCTTATAGGGTAGCTCTCCACTACGGGCTCCCTACTGACGAGGGGAGCGAAATTGAAAGACAGCTTGAAGAGTTGTCAAATTGGGAAGAAAACGTTTGGTTGCATACCAACGTCTTCAAAATTATCAAGCACGGATGTCCCGCGCTTTTGAGAAGCTAGTGAAAAAAAGAGCTTTCAAAAAGGGAGATTTTGTCATGGTCAAGCAAAAGAACGTCATGGCCTCTCGACCTAAAAACAAATTCATAACCAATTGGCTTGGCCCATTTGTGGTCAATAAAGTGTTCGAAGGTGGTGCCTACACAGTAGTCGACCAAAAAAGAAATGTTATGTTTCCGCCTTTAAATGGTAGGCACATGAAACTGTACCATACTCCCGAGTGTGAGTACGTCTACACAATGCAATAGGGGGGTCTGGCTTCGGTGCACATTGAAGATATAGAAGTGATCTCGCTGCAAGATCTTCCAAATGAATAAAAAAAAAGAGAAAGAAAAAAAGAAGGGGGCTTAAAAATGAGGTGCCCCGACAGACTTGATTCATTACTCTTCGAAGTAGATCAAGGGCAAAAATGCCTAAAACCCAGCTGAGGTGAAAACCCGAAAGGGCGCTGTGAGAACCATTTTTTAACACTTTAAAATTTTTAATTTTATCTTTGAGTTTGATTTATTTGGGTTTTTATTTATTTATATGGACATGGTCTTATTTAGTTCATTTGGCCTCCCCCACTAACTGCGGTTAGTGTTAATTATATCAGCACAAAGGCTGAATACCCTTGATTAGCCATCAGACAAACCCGTTGAAATAAAAGAACGTGACTCACATTTGAATGAAATGAATTACACATGGAAAGAAACGTAGTTGCAAACATACAGTTCATTTTTTTGGAATTTTCTTATATTTATTTCATTTTTATTGATTTTTAAATTCATTTTCTCATTTTTTGGTATTTTAGAATTATTGATTCCATTTATTTAAACATTTTCGTTATTTATTTATTTAAATTAGGATTATATGGATTAAATTAATATTTTCATTTATTTGGTTGATTTAAATGGGGATTAACTTAAGGTGGATCAAAAATGATGTGAGACATGACTTGTTTGTTGATTTTATGTTATTGAAAATTAGATGAAAATGTTTGTGAAATATTTTATTAAGGTTGGTTGAAAAATTGGTTAGTTTTGGTTAAAAAACTAAGTAGCGAAGTGTTTAAAATAAACGTGACACTACGTGTAATTATTCGTATAATGGGCGATTAAACAATTAAAAATAGCCCAATGGGCCCATTAAACATCGCGGATGGAGATATATCAAAGATCGGCCCATTAACCATCATCGGGCCCATTAAACATCAAGCAACATGATCATTTAATAAAGCATAACACAAGTGTGGCCCAATAAGCAATTCGTGGCCCAATAAGAATTTGGCCCAATACAAGGGAAGCCCAATGGACCTTGCTTAATACTTGAGAAAATTAAATCGTGCCTTGCACGATATTCTTTAGGGCTGCCTTGCAGACCCTTTTCCCAAACTGCCTTGCAGTCTCTTCCCAGAGCCTTGCTCTGGTTTTCAGCCTTCAAAAAATCCACCCCCTCAAGCTTGGCCGCCCCCCTCCTTTTATAGAGGGTGGAGAAAGCACCTCGGCCGGGAGGTTTGTGCTCCCTCCCTGGAAGCCTTGCATTCTTTTCAGGGGGTTTTATGAAATCTTTGGGTCATGTATTTGCATTTTAATCCCTACTTTTTTCTTTCTTTCTATTCTTTCCCTTTCCGTTTTTTGTTTGGCCCCTTCCCGGGCTGGCTCTGCGCGAAGCAGAGCAGGGAAGAGGAGGGATGCGCGACCTCCCTCCTCCCTCTCTTCCTTGCTTGGCGGCGGTGGCCCTCCAGGGCTAACAGCGGCAGCAGTGGCGAGGGCGAGCAGCAAGGGGGCTGGGGGTGGCTCCCCACGCAGAGCAAACAGCGGCAGCGGCCAAGGGGGAAGCTGGCGGCGTGTGAACAACAGCAGCGGCGGGAGCAAGACGACGACGGCTGGAGCAGCAGTGGCGAGGGCGAGACTGGGCGGCGGCGGTGAGGCCGGGCGGCGACGGTGCCTGCGGTGGGGGATGGGACTGGCGGCGGTCCACCCAGGCAGGGGTGGCGGCAGCTTCTTCTCCTCCCCTGCTCCATCTTCCCCCTCCTGTCGTGGGAAACACCAGGCAGAGGCGAAGGCTTGGAGAGGCGCATACCACAGTAGCAGTGGCTGCTGGTAAGGCCTCACGTCTCTCTCTTTTCTTCAATTTTTCATTTATTTATTATGTTTATTCGCCCCTTTTTTTTTGCTTCTTCTATGGAATCGGATGGTGAAAATCCGGCACAACAAATGCCCCCCATGCGACGGGTAGCCTGTGCCACATCACCGGATAGTTGTCGCGTGCATTTTCTTCCCAGCCGTATTTTAGCACATATTGCCCTTCAGAAGGTCCATTTCATTGATTCTGCGAATGCATTTCAGTCATTTGACGTTGTTGAGATCCATAGTGAAGATGTTATACTTGTGAATCTGATATGTCACAGCTTATGACATACTTGTAGTAAACTTTCCATTTCTTTTGGACTTGCAGTACCCATGACCATCATCTCATGACAACAATACCAAAATTTTGCTTTATGTATTGAGAATTGTGACGGCTGCATTGTTTCTTTTGATAAGCTGCTTCACCCTTTCCTTTTATCGTTCTTTTGTGGCGAAAATATGACCTCCTGTTGTTTTGACCTTGCAGAGTTGGATCAAGTACATGACATTGAAGGAGATTGCTTGGAGTTGGAAATCCCAGAGACTCAGCTGGTTGTTTTGCAAATAGAGACTGTTATAACTTCTACAAGAATCGTGCAAGCCATAAATTGGCGTGAGATGACGACCACGCTTATGCATGACAAAGCTGTTCGTGCCATGCTTTTGTACCCGTTGACCTTCTGAGGATAGGCGACACTGGAGCATAGGCTTACTTGAGATATGTTGTTTTTAGCATTAGTAAATGTATCCATTCATTTTGACTTCTCTTTTTTGGGTTATCCCAAGGGCCTGTCTTGGGACCAAGACTTTTATTTGCTATATACATCGTGCTTCTGTGTTTCACCATCAGCATGTGATCTTTATTGATAACAGGGGTTTTAAGGCTTCCCCAAAAGCCGTGAGATATTTCACTTAGAGGATTAGGGCTCCTCTGAGTCCATAACATGCTTGTGTTAGAGAATTAAGGCTTCTCTAGGGCCATAATTTTGATGAGGAGATTTGAGCCTCTCTCAGGCTCATATTTTGGTTGAGAGGATTGAGGCTCCCTCGGGCACGTGACTTTGGGTGAGAGGATTGAGGCTCCCTCGGGCACGTATTTTGGGTGAGAGGATTGAGGCTCTCTCGGGCACATGATTTGGGTGAGAGGATTGAGGCTCCCTCGGGCACGTATTTTGGTGAGAGGATTGAGGCTCCCTCGGGCGCATGATTTGAATGAGAGGATTGATGCTCTCTCGGGCATATGATTTTGGTGAGAGGATTGAGTGTAACGTCGCGTGCTTTTCGGATCCTTATGGATCATGTGTGTAATGGTTGTGATGGCCATTGTGAGGCCAATGTGGTTTGGACGTGTGGTGTGTGCAGGTGTGGTGCAGGTTGGGTCCTAAAATAAAATAGGACCTGCTGCAGTTGAGTAGGAGTTGGCGGCCAAGTGTGGTCGTTGACTTGTTGGCATCCATTGTGTTGACATTTACTGTATGAACTTGGCGACCAGGGATATGGACATCTAGCCTTGGCGGTCTGATTGGCGACAGCCATGTTGACGCCAACCTATGCGACCTGCAGAATATAGGTCTGCCCGAGGACAGTTTCCTCTGCCCAATTCCCCTCTCCCTTGCCCTGTCTTCATGCCTCTTGCTTCCCCACTACTTCCAAGAGCTGTATAAGGATAATTGGAGGAAAGTGGAACGCGAGACGGTAACGAATCGGCCAAGGAAACGCCGGAACGTGGTGCAATTGCCGTAGGAGCTCGCGGAGGGTTCGGCGTGGACGGGGAGAATTTAGGAGGTTTAAGCGCGTATTGAGGTAGGGAACGATCCCTTTAGTTCCTATAGGTTGTGATAATGCAATTGGAAAGCATGAATCTGCATGATAATTGTGTTTTCGGGTAAGGGTATCCATGTAGGGAAAATGGGTGGTTTGAGCAATTTGAAGAATAAAACATGTTGTTTCGGTTTAATTGGAATGCATGCATGTTAGAGGAAGTGTTTCCTCGTGTTTTCCAACAGGTTTTAGGGCCGAGGACACTTGTGAGGTCGGCCTAGGTTTTCTGTGAGAACTGGTGGCCGAAGAGCTTAGCGTCAACATCGTTTGACGCCAAGTTCTTCAGCTGGGAGATTAACGGCTAGATACCTTGCCGTTTATATCCCATCGACGGCAGTCGATGTTGCCGTCAGCATGCTTTTGGTTTAAATATTGATATATTGAATATTTGTTGGTATCGAGCGGTGCAACGATAATTGTGGTGCACCCAGTGCTTGTGGTTTCTGAGACTAGCGTACTGGGTACGTAGATGGTTGGTTCTTTACGTGTTTACGTGGTGTTCACGTGTGGTGGACTACTAGTGCACACGGTTTACATGAGTCTTCACGTGGTTTGTGTGTGACGTGCACGTGGTTTTGTGTACGTGGCGAGTAGTACGATGCCTACCGCGGTTACCTCTCCAGTTGGGTGCTTGGGTGCCCCAGGTTCTTTGTGAGCCAGGCTGTTAGCTCGGGGCCTTGTCCCGGTACTTGTGTTGTACCGTCGAGGTCTGTGTCGTCTGACCTGGACACCCTCTCTCTTTTGCTTGAGTTGTACGTCCGGCTGAGGGAAAGACGACAGTGGGACAGTGACTCTAGTGTTTGTTTTTAGTCACTTGTAGCGCACTCGTAGTTGGGGGTACGGACACCAGTAGTCGACATTGGTCCCCAGCTAGTCCTTTTCCAGTGCCTCACTCTAGCGAGCCCGGGCCAACGTCTCTGGAGGTGCCAAGCATGGGCCTGCGACCGTGTGGTCCACAGGTGGTGGTGTTTAGTTGGTCTCCACAGTTGCTTGACCTTTTTACGTGGAGTGGCAGCTGGACCTTTCGTCCGTGGCTGCGAGATTGAGAGGTAGACATGTGTGTGTTTGTCCGAGTCAGTCACTGGTGTCGCGAACCAGTTCACGTGGCTCGAGTGTGGCGGACTCTACTTTAGCTCGTACATCTGTTTGGGTTTGCCGTTTATTTAATTGTTGCTTTACCTAGTTGGCAGACGTTGAGTATATTTACAGCTTTAATATTCTACTTAGATGTTCTATAAACTGTTAGTATAGTTTACTGCTTTTGTGCCTGTGTTTTTGGTTTGCTCGGTGTTGGGGGAGTTCCCTACTGAGCCAGTGACTAGCGAGGATCACCCCTACCCCCACAGGTGAGAGCGAGGAGAATGTTTCTCGACCATCGTCCAGTTCAGAGCCGCGTCGTAGCAGTGCAGGGTCAGTACCTCCAGTAGTGTAGTCTCAGTAGTGCAGTGTAGTAGTAGCAGGGTAACAGTAGTAGTGTAGCTAGTTGTTTACTTCTTCCAGTTGTACCTCGGGGTATGCCCTAGGCTCTTGTACTTTCTTTTCCTTTCTGGAATTATGGCTATGTAAACTTGTGAAATATATATATGAAATGGTGTGTTCCTTTGTGTTTACACGGAATGTGGTTTGGTATCCCTTGCGAGACTTCGGCCCGTTCGCGGGAGGCAGACTCGGATCAAGTACGTTATCAGTTTAACGGGCTTGGCCGAGGTGTTCTGCCACAGTTGGTATCAGATCAAGGTCCGTGTTAATATAAGGGAACTAGAAAGGTACATAGCCTTATTTCGATCTTTGTACACTACTGGTAGGGACCCTGGTTTCTGATAATTTGTTGTTTTGTTTTTGTTTGGTGTTTTGTTTATGTAGAAATTTGAAATGGCTGATAGAAGAGATTGGGGTGGTGGAGGAGATGATCCAGAGGAAAGTACTCAGTGTATGATAGAGAGGATCTGGGAAAGCCTCACTGATATTCGGGCAAGGATGGATCAGCAGGCGCCGAAACCACCGGTTGCAGTGCCACCTGGGGATGGAGAGACTGTACCTGTTGCTCCAGTTCCGCCAAGAGTAGAGGTGCCTTTTGCAGCACCTGTGCCACCACCACCACCAGTGTTATTAGCAGAGGATCCAGTGATGCAAGTTGAGAAGTTTCTGAGATTGCAGCCGCCTACTTACTCAGGAGGGCCGAATCCAGATATAGCGGAACACTGGGTTCATGAGATTGAAAGAGTTTTTGCGACCATGAGATGTCCGGCAGTAGATAAAGTCGTGTTAGCTGCTTATCAGTTGAGGGGTTTTGCATTAGAATGGTGGCGATTGAAGATGCAGACTACCTTTGCAGGTAGGACAGAAGAGGCTATCACTTGGTCGAAATTTCTTGATATATTTAACGATACATTTTTTTCGATTCAAGTGCAGCAAGTGAAGAGAGAGCAGTTTCGAACACTCCAGCAAGGTAACTCTTCAGCTTTAGAGTACCAGATGAGGTTTATGTCGCTTAGCCGATATGCGCCTTATGTAGTATCAGATAATAATATGATGGTTGAGTATTTCATTAGAGGTTTGAGAGTAGAGTTGCAAGATGCAATAGTACCTCTCATGTGTAAGACAGTGGAAGAAGCAGCTCAGAGGGCAGCTACGTTGGAGAGGTCTATTCGGACTCGTCAGGTGGGTGAATCAGGCTCAGGTAGTTTTCGGCTACCGCAGCAGTCAGTGGGTGCGAGTAAGGGTAAAGCACCAGTAGGATCTTCTTCATCAGGCTTTGGTAAATGGGGCAAGAAATTAAAGCAAGCATTTAAAGGTAAAGGAAGAGGATGGGGAGGTCGTCAGCAATTCCAGCAAGGTCGAGGTAGGCCTGAGGTGGAGGAATCGCAGTAGAGTACTGCCAGGCAGCCCATTACTCCACCAGGGTATAGATGTTATAATTGTAATTAGCCGGGGCATTTGATCCGCAATTGCCCCTATTCGAGAGAGTATGGGTATGGAAGAGGTGTGCAGCAGCAGCAGTAGCCTCAGCAGTTTCAGCAGCCACAGGCAGGTCGTGGCAGAGGAGCACCGCAGCAGTGAGGAAGAGGCCGGGTTATGGCTATCACCCGAGCCTAGGCGGAGGCATCGAATATGATAGAAGGTACTTTACCTCTTTATGATTATTCAGCAAAAGTTTTATTTGATTCGGGTGCCTCTCATTCTTTCATTTTCAAAGAATTTTTGGATTGTATGGCTCATCCTTTAGAGGAAAAGTCTTGTGAGTTAGTAGTGGAAGTTCCCTCGGGTGAGTTCTTGCTCACTTCGAGCTATATAGATGAAACTCCTGTCATGATTGAAGGGAACCAGATGCCGGGTCGGTTGTATGCCCTGCAGTTGTCAGATTATGATATTATTTTGGGTATGGATTGGCTTGAGACTTATGGAGCAATGCTAGATTGCTGAAAGAAAAGGATCAGGTTTTGTCATCCTAATGGTGCAATATTTGAATATCAAGGTATGTCTTTTTATACCTCTATGTTTCTAATTTCTGCAATTAGAGCTAGAAAGTTGATAAATGCTGGATGTGTGGCTTATTTAGCCTCAGTAAGTTTGGTAGAAGCTAGTCAGTCAGTGGAAGCAGTTCTCGTGGTTAGGGAATTTGCTGATGTTTTTCCTGAAGATTTGCCTGGTTTAGCTCCACATAGAGAGGTGGACTTTATCATTGAGTTGCTGCCAGGTACCATGCCGATCTCTAAAGCCCCATATCGGATAGCACCAGCAGAACTTAAAGAATTGAAAAAGCAATTAGAAGAGTTGTTGCAGAAAGGGTTCATTAGACCGAGTCATTCCCCGTGGGGAGCGCCGATATTATTTGTGAAAAAGAAAGATGGAAGTTTTCGTATGTGTATTGATTATAGAAAGTTAAATGATGTGACCATTAAGAATAAGTACCCGTTGCCGAGGATAGATGATCTGTTTGATCAGTTGCAATCAGCAAAGGTATTTTCTAAAATTAATTTGAGGTCCGGGTACCATCAGTTGAGAATTAAAGAGGAGGATATAGATAAGACAGCATTCAGAACCAGATATGGTCACTATGAGTTTGTGGTTATGCCATTTGAGTTGACTAATGCTCCTGCAGGTTTTATGGATCTGATGAATAGAATTTTTCATCCGTATTTGGACCAATTCATTGTGATCTTTATTGATGATATTCTGATTTATTCAGCATCTGAAGAGGAGCATGCAGCTCATTTGAGGTTTACCTTGCAATTGTTAAGGGATAACCAGTTGTTTGCCAAATTTAATAAGTGTGAATTTTGGCTGAAAGAAATTCAGTTTCTGGGTCATGTTATCTCAGCTAAAGGAGTAGCAATGGACCCAAGTAAAGTGGAAGTAGTGATGAAATGGGAAGTGCCTAAGACAATAACTGAGATTAGAAGTTTTCTGGGATTAGCAAGTTATTATAGGTGCTTTATTCAAGATTTTTCTAAGATTGCGGCACCTATGACCAAATTGACCAGAAAAGGTGTGCCATTTATGTGGTCCGGTGAATGTCAGAAAAGTTTTATGGAATTGAAGAAGAGGCTTACAACAGAACCCATATTGACATTACCGGTAGGAAGTGGTGGTTTTGTGGTTTATGCAGATGCTTCAAGGAGAGGACTTGGCGCAGTGCTTATGCAGCATGGCAAAGTAATAGCTTATGCGTCCAGGCAATTAAAGCCGGCAGAGGAGAATTACCCTACTCATGATTTGGAATTGGCAGCAGTTGTGTTTGCTTTGAAAATGTGGAGGCATTATTTGTATGGCGAAAGATTTGAGATTTTTACATATCATAAAAGCTTGAAGTATATCTTCTCGCAGAAAGATTTAAATCTTCGTCAGCGCAGATGGATTGAATATTTAAAGGATTATGATTTCAGTCTGGCTTACCATCAGGGTAAGGCCAATGTTGTAGCAGATGCCTTGAGCAGAAAGGCATATATAAATTTGATGATGATCAAGGAGTGGAAGTTGTATGAAGAGATAATGGAGAACTCCTTGTATGTGCCCAGTAGTCAGCGACGGGCAGTACTAGCTGCTAGTGCTATAGAGCCGTCCTTGTATTGGCAGATTGTTGAAGCTCAGAGAGCAGATGTAAGTTTAGCTGAGATTGTAAAAATGGAAGGAGTTACCATTGATGATAACTGTGTAATTAGGCTCAGAGGCAGGTTGTTTGTTCCAGCAGAAAGAGAGATGAAGCAGCGAGTGTTGGAAGAGGCTCATAAATCCAGGTACACTATCCACCCGGGTAGTACTAAAATGTACCATAATTTGAGGAAACATTTCTGGTGGCCTCATATGAAAAAGGAAATAGCAGAATTTGTTGCAAGATGTGCTATCTGTCAACAGATTAAAGCAGAACATCAGAAGCCTAGAGGTTTATTGCAACCGTTGCCCATTCCACAGTGGAAATGGGATGATATTGCTATGGACTTTCTGGCAGGTTTACCAAAATCGAGTTCCGGGCATAATGGAATATGGGTATTTGTTGACAGATTGACTAAAGTGTGCAGATTAGTGGCAGTAAGTATGTCTTGGACAGTGGACAGATTAGCAAAAGTTTATGTTGAAAGGATTGTTCTAATGCATGGTATTCCGAAGACTATTGTGTCTGACAGAGATCCAAGATTTACTTCTAGTTTTTGGAGAAGTCTGCAGAAAGTAATTGGTACTGAGCTGAGATATAGCTCTGCTTATCATCCCCAGACAGATGGTCAGACAGAAAGGACTATTCAGACGATTGAAGATATGTTGTGGGCTTGTTGTTTAGTTTGGGGAGGTAATTGGAAACATCATTTGGGAATAGTTGAGTTTGCCTATAATAATAGTTATCATACCAGTCTTGGGATGGCACCGTATGAAGCTTTATATGGAAGGCCATGTAGAACCCCATTGAACTGGCATGAAGTGGGAGAAAGGCAATTAGTGGGTCCTGAATTGATTCAGCAAACCACAGAAATAGTGAAGCTTATTAAGGAAAAATTGCAGGCAGCTCAAAGTAGGCAAAAAAGTTATGCAGATAACCAGAGGAGACCACTTCAGTTTGAGGTGGGAGATTTTGTTTTCTTGAGAGTTTCCCCGAGTAAAGGTATTATGAGATTTGGTATGACCAAAAAGTTGAGCCCAAGGTATGTGGGACCTTTCTAGGTGATTGAGAGAATTGGGGAAACAACTTATAGGTTGGATTTGCCAGCAGATTTTACGAATGTTCATGATATATTTCATGTTTCTATGTTAAGAAAATGCATTGAAGATCCAGCTCAGATAATCAGTTATCAAGGTGGTGACTTGAGGCCGGATATGACTATGCCAGAGTATCCAGTACAGATCATGGATCAAAAGATAAAGAAGCTGAGAAATAAAAAATTGAGCTAGTTAAGGTAAGATGGGAAAATAGGTTGGGTGGTGAGGATACCTGGGAGTTAGCTGAGGAGATGGCTAAAGGGTATCCCTATCTGTTTGAATAAGCTTTTGTATTACTTTTTAGATGATAGTACTTGTAAAAGTGTGCATGTTTAAGTTGTTTAAGTTTGAGTTGTGTTATGAATTTCGAGGTCGAAATTTTCTTTTTAGATGATAGTAATGTAACATCGCGTGCTTTTCGGATCCTTATGGATCATGTGTGTAATGGTTGTGATGGCCATTGTGAGGCCAATGTGGTTTGGACGTGTGCTGTGTGCAGGTGTGGTGTAGGTTTGGTCCTGAAATAAAATAGGACCTGCTGCAGTTGAGTAGGAGTTGGCGGCCAGGTGTGGTCGTTGACTTGTTGGCGTCCATATGTGTTGACGTTTACTGTATGAACTTGGCGACAAGGGATATGTATGTCTAGCCTTGGCGGTCTGATTGGCGACAGCCATGTTGACGCCAACCTGTGCAACCTGCAGAATATAGGTCTGCCCGAGGACAGTTTCCTCAGCCCAATTCCCCTCTCCCTTGCCCTGTCTTCATGCCTCTTGCTTCCCCACTACTTCCAAGAGATGTATAAGGATAATTGGAGGAACGTGGAATGCGAGACGGTGACGAATCGGCCAAGGAAACGCCGGAACGTGGTGCAATTGTCGTAGGAGCTCGCGGAGGGTTCGGCGTGGACGGGGAGAATTTAGGAGGTTTAAGCACATATTGAGGTAGGGAACGATCCCTTTAGTTCCTATAGGTTGTGATAATGCAATTGGAAAGCATGAATCTACATGATAATTGTGTTTTCGGGTAAGGGTATCCATGCGGGGAAAATGGGTAGTTTGAGTAATTTGAAGAATAAAACATGTTGTTTCGGTTTAATTGGAATGCATGCATGTTAGAGGAAGTGTTTCCTCGTGTTTTCCCGCAAGTTTTAGAGCCGAGGACACTTGTGAGGTCGGCCTAGGTTTTCTGTGAGAACTGGTGGCCAAAGAGCTTAGCGTCAACATCGTTTGACGCCAAGTTCTTCAGCTGGGAGATTAACGGCCAGATACCTTGCCGTTTATATCCCATCGACGGCAGTCGATGTTGCCGTCAGCATGCTTTTGGTTTAAATATTGATATATTGAATATTTGTTGGTATCGAGCGGTGCAACGATAATTGTGGTGCACCCAGTGCTCGTGGTTTCTGAGACTAGTGTACTGGGTACACAGATGGTTGATTCTTTACGTGTTTACATGGTGTTCACGTGTGGTGGACTACTAGTGCACGCAGTTTACGTGAGTCTTCATGTGGTTTTTGTGTGACGTGCACGTGGTTTTGTGTACGTGGCGAGTAGTACGACGCCTACCGTAGTTACCTCTCCAGTTGGGTGCCCCAGGTTCTTTGTGAGCCAGGCTGTTAGTTCGGAGCCTTGTCCCGGTACTTGTGTTGTACCGTCGAGGTCTATGTCGTCTGACCTGGACACCCTCACTCTTTTGCTTGAGTTGTACGTCTGGCTGAGGGAAAGACGACAGTGAGACAGTGACTCTAGTGTTTGTTTTTAGTCACTTGTAGCGCGCTCGTAGTTGGGGGTACGGACACTAGTAGTCGACATTGGTCCCCAGCTAGTCCTTTTCCAGTGCCTCACTCTAGCAAGCCCGGGCCAGGGTCTCTGGAGGTGCCAAGCATGGGCCTGCGACCGTGTGGTCCGCAGGTGGTGGTGTTTAGTTGGTCTCCACAGTTGCTTGACCTTTTTACGTGGAGCGGCAGCTGGACCTTTCGTTCGTGGCTGCGAGATTGAGAGGTAGACATGTGTGTGTTTGTCCGAGTCAGTCACTGGTGTCGTGAACCAGTTCACGTGGCTCGAGTGTGGCGGACTCTACTTTAGCTCGTACACCTGTTTGGGTTTGCCGTTTATTTAATATAGTTGCTTTACCTAGTCGACAGACGGTGAGTATATTTACAGCTTTAATATCCTGCTTAGCTGTTCTATAAACTGTTAGTATAGTTTACTGCTTTTGTGCCTGTGTTTTTGGTTTGCTCAGTGTTGGGGGAGTTCCCTACTGAGCCAGTGACTAGCGAGGCTCACCCCTACCCCCACAGGTGAGAGCGAGGAGGATGTTTCTCGACCGTCGTCCAGTTCAGAGCCGCGTCGTAGAGGTGCAGGGTCGGTACCTCTAGCAGTGTAGTCTCAGTAGTGCAGTGTAGTAGTAGCAGGGTAGCAGTAGTAGTGTAGCTAGCTGTTTACTTCTTCCAGTTGTACCTCGGGGTATGCCCCAGACTCTTGTACTTTCTTTTCCTTTCTGGAATTATGGCTATGTAAACTTGTGAAATATATATACGAAATGGTGTGTTCCTTTGTGTTTACACGGAATGTGGTTTGGTATCCCTTGCGAGGCTTCGGCCTGTTCGCGGGAGGCGGACTCGGATCAAGTACATTATCGGTCTAATGGGCTTGGCCGATGTGTTCCGCCACATTGAGGCTCCCTCGGGCACGTAATTTGGATGAGAGGATTGAGGCTCCCTCGGGCACATGATTTGGTTTGAGAGGATTGAGGCTCCCTCGGGCACGTATTTCGGTGGAGAAGATTGAGGCTCCCTCGGGCACATGACTTTGGGTGAGAGGATTGAGGCTCTCTCGGACACATGATTTGGGTGAGAGGATTGAGGCTCCCTCGGGCACGTGATTTTGACTTTTGGCTGGTCTTGACGACTTATTATTTTGACTTGGCCGGCCATCATGAATAGGGAATGTCCATAACAATGTGGCTGATAGATTTTGCTTTTCTCTTTTTTTTCTTTCTCCTCTTTTTTTTTTTTGTTCACATTACCAACCTCAGCGTTGTTTCGGGTTTTCGCCAAGATTGGCCCCCTCTAGCTTTTTCCAACACGCCTTTGCAGGTTTTCGCGTTGAGGGGTTTACCTATTTTTACCTGAGGCGCCCTTTCGGGTTTTCACCTCAGCTGGGTTTTAAACCTTTTTACCCTTGATCCATCACGATGAAGTGGTAGACCAAGTCCGTCGGGGCACCTCCTTTTTAAGCCCCTATTTATTCTATTTATTTTCTTTTTTTTTTCTTTTTTTTTTTCCTTTTTTTCCTTTTTTTTATAAGGAATTAAAGGCTTCCCTGAGAGTCATGAGAATTTGAATTTGTGTATGGTAGGGAATTAAAGGCTTCCCTGAGAGCCGTGAGAATTTGGATTTGGATTTTGGCTGACTTGGCCGACCTTGATGGTGTGTTGGCCAAGGGTTTGGGTTTATGTGTGGTAGGGAATTAAAGGCTTCCCTGAAAGCCGTAGGATTTGAATTTAGACTTTAACTGGGTTGGCCAACCTTGATGGTGTATTGGCCAGAAGCTTGGGTTTATAATCGGTAAGGAATTAGAGGCTTCCCTGAAAGCCATGAACTGAGAGTTTGGATTTGTGTATGGTAGGGAATAGGCTTCCCTGAGAGCCATGGATTGTGAGTTTGGGTTTATGTATGGTTGGGAATTAGAGGCTTCCCTGAGAGCCATGGATTGAGAGTTTGGATTCATGCATGGTAGGGAATTAGAGGCTTCCCTGAGAACCATGGATTGAGAGTTTGGATTCATGTATAGTAGGGAATTAGAGGCTTCCCTGAGAGCCGTCAATGTGAGTTTTTGTTTATGTATGGTAGGGAATTAAAGGCTTCCCTGAGAGCATGGATTGAGAGTTTGAATTTATGTATGGTAGGGAATTAGAGGCTTTCCTGAGAGCCATGGATTGAGAATTTGGATTTATGTATGGTGGGGAATTAAGGGGTTCCCTGAGAGCCGTCAATGTGAGTTTGTGTTTATGTATGGTAGGGAATTAAAGGCTTCCCTGAGAGCCATGGATTGAGAGTTTTGAATTTATGTATGGTAGGGAATTAGAGGCTTCCCTGAGAGCCATGGATTGAGGATTTGGATTTATGCATGGTAGGGAATTAGAGGCTTCCCTGAGAGCCGTAAATATGTTTAGAGAATTGAGGCTCCTCTAGGGCTCGTGATTTGACTTTTGACTGGCCTTGACGGCTTGTTAGCCAAAAGATATGGGTTCTGACCTTCGACTGGCCTTAACGGCATGTTAGCCAAGAGGTCTAGATTTTGAACTTTTTGACTGGCCTTGACGGCTTGTTAGCCAAAGAAGCTCGGGATTTGACTTTTGATTGGCCTTGACGGCTTGTTAGCCAGAAGACATGGGTTTCGACCTTTGACTGGCCTTGACGGCTTGTTAGCCAAGAGGTCTGGATTTTGAGTTTTTTGACTGGCCATGACGGCTTGTTAGCCCAAGAAGCTGGGGATTTGACTTTTGACTGACCTTGACGGCTTGTTAGCCAAAAGATGTGGATTTTGGCCTTTAACTGGCCTTGACGGCTTGTTAGCCTAGAGGTCTGGATTTTGAGCTTTTTGACTGGCCATGATGGCTTGTTAGCCAAAGAAGCTCGGGATTTGACTTTTGACTGACCTTGACGGCTTGTTAGCCAAAAGACGTGGATTTTGACCTTTGACTGGCCTTGACGGCTTGTTAGCCTAGAGGTCTGGATTTTGAGCTTTTTGACTGGCCATGATGGCTTGTTAGCCAAAGAAGCTCGGGATTTGACTTTTGACTGGCCTTGACGGCTTGTTAGCCAAAAGACATGGGTTTTGACCTTTGACTGGCCTTGACGACTTGTTAGCCAAAAGGTCTAGATTTTGGGCTTTTTGACTGGCCTTGACGGCTTGTTAGCCAAAAGACATGGGTTTCGACCTTCGACTGGCCTAGATGGCTTGTCAGCCAAAAGGTCTGGATTTTGAGCTTTTTTGACTGGCCTTGGCGGCTTGTTAGCCAAAGAAGCTGGAAATTTGACTCTTTTCTTTTCTCTTTTTTTTTTGGAATGAGAGTTTCTCTTTTGTTTGGTTCTCCTCCTCTCTCTTTTTTTGAGCAGAGTTCGAGTTTTCCACACTTCTTATAAGGGCGGAAAGACACAATCATCGTTATTTCGGTCATAGCCCCAGAATTGGATTATTCATTTAAATGAACTTAAGGGCTGTTTCGTCATTGACAACTCTTGTATCTTTCCTTTTATAAGGAATGCAGGCTAACTCAATCCCGCTCTTAAGAAAGGTCGAGAGAGTACCATCATCTCTTTTTTTTTTTTTGATATACCAATTGTGATGCCTTTTTTGGGTTTTCACCACAATTAGCCCCTTCTTTCTTTTGCCTGCATGCCCTTTCAGGTTTTCATGCAGCAGGGTTTCCCATTTTTACCTGAGGTGCCCTTTCGGGTTTTCACCTCAGCTGGGTTTTAGGCCTTTTTGCCCTTGATCTATTTTAAAAGAGTAATGGATCAAGTCTGTCGAGGCACCTCGTTTTTAAGCCCCTTTCTTTTCTTTTTCTTTCTTTTTTTCTTCTTTTTTTTATTCATTTAGAAGATCTTGCAGTGAGATCACTTCTATATCTTTAGTGTGTACCAAAGTTAAGTCCACCTGTTGCATTGTGTAGACGTACTCACACTCAGGAGTATGGTACAGTTTCATGTGTCTGCCATTTAAAGGCGAGAACATAATATTTCCTTTTTGGTCGACTACTGTGTAGGCGCCACCTTCAAACACTTTGTCGACCACAAATAGGTCAAGCCAATTGGCTGTGAATTTGCTTTTGGGATGAGAGGCCATGACGTCTTTTTGCTTGACCATGACAAGATCTCCCTTTTTAAAAGCTCTTTCTTTCACTAGCTTGTCAAAAGCGCGGAAAATCCGTGCTTGATAATTTTGAAGGTGTTTGGTGTGCAACCAAACGTTTTTTCTTCCAAATTTGACAACTCTTCAAGCCGTTTTTCAATTTCACTCTCCTCGTCAGTAGGGAGCCCGTAGTGGAGAGCTACCATATAAGATGAGAGCTCAATTTCAACATGGATGACTGTTTCGGTCCCATAGACTAGGGAAAAGGGCGAACATCCTGTAGGAGTTTTGTAGATGGTGCGATAGGCCCATAGAGCTTCATGCATCTTTTCGTCCCAATCGCGCTTTTGGCCATTTACCAATTTGACCATGAGCTTGCATAAAGTTTTGTTGAAGGCTTTGGCTAACCCGTTGGCTTGAGGGTAATACACCGTTGATGTCCTCCACTCAATATGAAAATTTGCTATCAATTTGTATATTGTCTGATTTTTGAATGGAGTGCCATTATCAGATATGATTTGACTTGGAACCCCGAATCGATATATGATGTGGTGTCGGACAAAGCGAGCCACCGCTTCTCCAGTAGTTTCTTTCAACGGTATGGCCTTAGCCCATCTTGAGAAATAATCTGTGGCAGCCAGTATGTATTTGTATCCCTTGGATGATGTTGGGAGGGGACCCACTATGTCCATTCCCCATTCAGCAAATGGCCATGTTGGCGTTGTTTGATGGAGTTTGCTTGGCGGTTTTCTTGGCACGGGCCCATAGGCCTGGCATTGGGGGCAGGTTCGAGCAAACCGCTCACAATCTGCAAACATGGTTGGCCAATAGAAGCCTTTGCTTTTTATGTTGATTTTCATTTTTGAGCCATATTGGTGGGCTCCACACAATCCTGTATGTACCTCCCGCATGACCATTTTGGCTTCTTTCAGAGAGAGGCATCTCAACAGTACCGACTTGTCCTTTTTAAGTGTGAACTTATATAATGTGTCATTTATCAATTTGTAGGAAGCAGCTCTTCGCAGCAATTGCACTCGCTCCCCTCTTTTGTCTGGTAGCCAACCATTTTTTATTTTGATGATAGGAATACGTCAATCATCTTTTTCTTGACTTTCATTTTCTTCCAGTGCATTTGCTTCAAAGGTTGTCAAACCATCATGGCGATTCAGAGTGCTCGGAAGCAATCTTATATTTTTTTATGGTAATTCCCAGTTCACCTTTCAGGGAAAGTTTAAGGGCAGATGCGAGTTCAGCCAATGCATCAGCCTGAGAGTTTTGACTTCTTCTGACATGTTCTATTTTGAAGTGGTAGAACTTGTCGCTGAGTCTTGTGGTTGCCTCAAAATAGGTTTCAATTTTTCTTTTTCAGACTTCAAAAATGCCCAACATTTATCTGAAGACCAGCAATGAGTCGCCAAATACTTCAATACATTTTATGCCCATTTCTAGGGTGATTTCCAAGCCAACTATGAGGGCTTCATATTCCGCTTCATTATTTGTGTGGGATTCCATGAGAGCACATGAATGATGCAATATCCCTTTTTCTGGGGTTACGAAGATAATTCCTACCCCTGCCATATTTGTTGATGTGCCATCAGCCTTCAAGGAAGCCCATGCAGTCCAATCAAAATGTAATTGTCAATATTCAAGTTGAGTTTCTTGTGCTTCATAAGTTTCTTGAGCAGGGAGCACCTCCTCATCAATCAATTCTGTATTCAAATGGGAGTCTTCTGGTATTGGATGGGTTGCTAAGCACTCTGCCATGCGCTGCCCCACTTTTTTTCTTTTTATTTTTCTCTTCTTTTCTTATTTTTTTCTTTTCTTTCTTCTCACTTTTTTTCCTTCTTTTTTTTTTAAAATTTTAAAGCTAGTAATACCCCCAGTGATGCACACATGGCCGCAATTAAAGACTTGCCCTTGATAGGTGCCCCCAGCATAGGAGGATTGAGCAAATATTGATTTTGTTAAGGATTTTTTGACATCCGTTGTCCCATATGAATGGGGCTCCTTTCTTTGTCAGTTTATGTAAGGTGATACCTTCCATTCTTGCTCTCGGAGGGATAAGCCTTTTCTTGAATTTTCTTTGGGGTTTTGAACAACCCTTGTTGGGTTTTCATTCTAACATTTATAACAACATGTTTTTGATGATGAATAACTTCAATTGAGGTTTGATACACTTGACACATGACAAAGAACCCAATGCAATACTTGATCATTTGTGTATTCAAAATACTTAACTTTACATGTTTTATCATGTAGGTACAAATGCCCAAAGTCAAGCTCTCACCAAATAAGTGAGAAAGATCACAAAAAGCAAGAAATAAGGTCACCTGTCGACAGACACAAAAGCACCTGTCGACAAATTGCACAGGAAAGATCATCCCGAAGTCACATTGCTCAGGAAGTCTTCATATGTCGACAGATGGGAAGTCGACTGTCGACAGATCTCACAGTCCAGATATCCAGACTTCTGTCGCTTGCACAAAAGAGCATATCTGTCGACAGATGGACTTCGACTGTCGACAGATCTCACAGAGCTGAACATCCATACTTCTGTCTTACTGTCGCCTGTCGACAGATGGCCAAGACCTGTCGATAGACAGAGTACAATTCAAATTACGGAAAGTTTCTAAGTTATCCTAGGAGGTGTTTCCAACTCTCACGTTTCTCCATGTGAGAACTCCTATATTTAAACACCTCTTAGAAGGAAATTTCACAGAGAAGCAGCCACAACCAAAAACCCTGGAGCTACTCCAAGTTTCACAAGAGTTGTTGTTGCCCTGCTTCAGACTGCTGCACAGAGCCCTAAAGATCCGTCTATCCAGCAGTTCCTGAAAGAAGAACGTCGAGGATTCAACCTTCTCCATCGACTCAAAGCATTCAAGTTGAAGATTGGACTTCCTCCAGGCGTTCTCAGAAGAGTTCTTCACTAGGATTTATTCTATCACTCAGAACTCTCCCTGTTTTCATATTTCTACCATCCGTGTGTGTGTTGTGGTGATTCAAGAGATCCTTGTGCTTGAGATCACGTGTGTGTGTTGTTCTGATCGTGGGTGCACATCAAAAAACACGTGTGTGTGAGTTGTAGTCACCGAACTCGCTGATAAGCAGTTTTTCTGTGTGTGTGTGTGTGCCGTGGACGTAGGATACACGATTTGTGTACTCCGAACCACATAAATCTTTGTGTCTTGTGGTTTGAACGATTTTCACGTTAGATGCTTGATAGGCACATTGCATTCACACACTAGATAGATTGCTAACTCATCTACACATCAACACATCTAAGTCTCACGTTGTTTCTACAGAAAATTCAAAAGACCTTGTTGTGAAATTAAAAAGGGTTGTCTTCATACTTTTAATTGGTAGTAATCTATTCAACCCCCCCCCCCTTCTAGATTACCATATTGGGATTCCGCAAACCTTTCAATTGGTATCAGAGCCTAGTTTCTCCGATTTACTGCTTTATCTGGTTGATCTTACGATCAGGAGATTCACAGTCAAATGGAATCTAGCAAGGGGTATATGGCCGAGGGACACTCAGTGACCAGGCCACCCTTCTTTGATGGCACTGACTATTCGTATTGGAAAAATCGAATGCAAGTGTTTCTACGAGCACAAAA
Organism: Colocasia esculenta; assembly: GCA_014218235.1. Classification (NCBI taxonomy): domain Eukaryota; kingdom Viridiplantae; phylum Streptophyta; class Magnoliopsida; order Alismatales; family Araceae; genus Colocasia; species Colocasia esculenta. Next base: position 151,572,663 of record CM024753.1, on the reverse strand, counting down.
TTTCGAACTTTGGAAAATAGTCAGAAAAGGAGCATATGAATTGCCTCAAGACGAGGATACCTGGACTAAGGACCAGATCGCCAAGGGGACACTCAACTGGAGCGCCCTCAACATGATGCAGTGCGCGGTCCTCCGAAGGAATACTCGAGAGTCTCCACATGCACCTCAGCAAAGGAGATGTGGGACAAGCTTGAGCTGATTTATGAAGTTACGTCTGAGGTAAGAGAATCAAAGGTAAGCATGTTGGTTTCAGAATATGAAATGTTCAAAATGAATAATAATGAAACCATCTCTGACATGTTTGCTAGATTCATGATAATTATAAATGGATTGAAAGGTCTTAAAAAGGAATACTCAGAGAGTGACTTGGTGAGGAAGATACTTCGGTCTCTTCCATCCTCATGGAACACCAAAGCCGCAGTCATTGAGGATTCCAAAGACCTCTCAAAAATGAAAATAGATGAACTGATTGATTCCTTGATGACTTATGAACTAAATGTCAAAAGAAAGGAAACTGAAGAAAATCCTAGGAAGTCTCTTGCCTTGAAGGCTTCCAGGAAGAGTTCTTCAGCTTCCAAAAAGGAGATAAGTCAGGAAAATAATGAGTCTGAATCGTCTAGTGAGAGTGAGAATGAAGAAATGGCCACGCTCACTAGACAATTCAAAAAATTCCTAAAAAACAAGAGGAGAGGTACAGGTAACTCTAAACCTTTCCAAAAGAAAGACTTTGCTAATAAATTTGACTCTACCAAAAAGTCTGAGATTGTTTGTTATGAGTGCAAGAAGCAAGGGCACATGAGAGGAGAGTGCCCCGAGTTCAAAAAGAAGCTGAAGAAGGACAGGTTCACCTTCAAGAAGGCCAAGGCAATGGTGGCCACTTGGAGTGATGAAGATGAAGACGAGGACAGTCAAGCTACCTCAGGAGATGATGAGATTCAGTGTCTCATGGCAAGGAGTGATGACTCCAATGAAGTAAATTCTTCCTTTGAAACATATTCTATTACTGAGTAGGAAGAAGCTTATACTGTTCTATTTGAAAAATTCTGTGAATTCAAGTCTGAAAATAAGTCACTCAAGAAGAAAGTCAATTCCCTTGTTCATAGGTCAAACAATGATGAAAAAATTGAATCCTTGAATAAGGTAATTGAAATGATGAAGAGTGATGAACAAACTCACAGTGATGAATTGGATAGCATGAAACTTAAGTTTCAAGAAGTTCAAAAGAAAAGAGATGATCTAATGAACTCTCTTGAAGTTCTTAAAAATGAGCATGCTAATCTAAAGGAAAGATTGGATCAAGCTGAAAAGGAAATAAAAGATAAGTTAAAGGATCTGTCTGGCTTTGTCAAAAGTAAACAGAATCTTGATGCAATTCTAGGTTCAAAAGTGTTTGTTGCAAGACATGGGATTGGGTTTCAAAATGCAAAGCCAAAGGTAATTGGCAAAAATCTGCTAACAGATTTCATTGATTTCAGCCCAAGTTCAAGTAAACAAACCTCTTCAAAGGGTAAGAAACAAGAACCTAAGTTGATCAAGTTTGTTCCTGGTCAATCTAAAGAATTTGTAACAAGCCCAAGACAGAACAAAAAGCATGCTCCCAAGCCCAAATTGACAGGACAACAAAAGGGCAAGATGCCAATGCATGCTCCCAAGAATATCATGCCCACTGTTGTTCACAAACCTTCATCATGCAAAGTCTGCAAAAAGGTCGGGCATAATGAAAAACAATGCTGGAACAATCCAAATAACTTGAAACTCAAACAGATTTGGATACCTAAGCATTTACTATTTGGCATGAATGATACAACGGCACCCAAAGTAATTTGGGTACCAAAACCTCTTGTCTAATCCACATGTGCAGGAATGCCTAGAAGCCCACAATCAAAACAAATGGTACCTGGATAGTGGCTGCTCGAGGCACATGACGGGCGATAAAGAAAAATTCAGTTTGCTCGTGGAAAAAGATGGAGGTCAAGTAATTTTTGGAGGTAACAACAAAGGTCAGATCATTGGCTCAAGTAAGGTTGGTATGTTTGCCTCTAACTCGATAGACAATGTCTTACTTGTTGATGGCCTTCATCACAACTTGCTAAGCATAAGTCAATTGTGTGATAAAGGTCATAAAATTGTCTTTGAATCTAATTCATGTCAAATTCTTGATAAGGAAACAGGAAGTCTGGAATTTTTTGGAAAAAGATCAAACAACATCTACATGATTGATTTAGATGATCCAGAAAATAATGATTTATGTCTTGTAGCAAACAAACAGGATGAGCTTACATTGTGGCATCGTAGGCTCGGTCACGCTAGCTATAATGTATTGCACAAGATTATGAGGCTTAAATTGGTGAGTGGTCTTTCTGACATTTCCTTTAACAAGAATGAAAATTTCTGTGATGCATGTGCACAGGGAAAACAAACCCGAAAATCCTTCAAATCAAAAGCACCGGTGAGTACTACTAAAGCTTATGAACTGTTGCACATGGACCTATTTGGACCTATAAGAACGTTGAGTCTCAATGGCAAACGATTTGGTTTTGTTATTGTAGACGATTTTTCTAGGTTCACATGGGTGAAATTTCTTGCTCACAAGAATGAAGCACTGCAAGTTTTTGAAGATTTTTTTAATAAGATTGAGCATGGAAATGTCAACAAAATATGCTCCATCTGCACTGATCACGGGGGAGAATTTGACAACAACTCCTTTACTGAATTCTGAAGGCTCCATGGGATAGAGCACTTGTTCTCCTCTCCAAGAACTCCGGAACAAAATGGAGTGGTGGAGAGAAAGAACAGAACATTGGTGGAGATGGCTCGCACGCTTCTGGTCGAGAATCAACTAGCAAGAACCTTTTGGGCAGAAGCGGTAAACACGTCTTGCTACATTCTTAATAGAGCCATGGTAAGACCGGTATTCAAGAAAACCTCCTACGAACTTCTGAAAGGTAAGAAACCCACAATTGAGTATTTCAGAGTTTTTGGCTCAAAAGTGTTCATACATAACAATGATAAAAATGTTTTGGACAAGTTTGAAGCCAAAAGCGATCAAGGTATTTTTCTTGGATACTCAGAACACTCTAGAGCCTATAGGGTGTTCAATCTTAAAACAAGAAAAGTGGAAGAAACTCCACATGTTGTATTTGATGAATCTCAAACCAAGTTTAACAATTCTAAACTTTACAGGTTTGAAGATGAAACTGAAGATACAACACTTGGAGAACTACAGAGTAAATCAAATGCAATCTCTATAACAACTGTCAAGACTAAAAGTGGATATCTTCGCAGGTATAATGATGAAGAAGATATTCTCCCGTACAACAATTCAGAAGATGTACCTGACAAAGATCCACAAGAGGAAGAACATCAACTTGAACTACCTCAAGCACTTCCTCCTCTAGAACCAACTCCTCAAATGCAAGATATTCCAGGCCCTTCAACAGTCATGAATGTGAGGTATTCAAAAGATCATCCTCTTGAGAATGTGATAGGAAATTTAAATGAGTCGGTTCAAACTAGATCAAAGGTTAATCAAATAGTTGAATAGGACCATTTAGCTTTTGTCTCTCAAGGTCAATCAAAAAGCTCAAAATCCAGACCTCTTGGCTAACAAGCCGTCAAGGCCAGTCAAAGGGCGAAACCCATGTCTTTTGGCTAACAAGCCGTCAAGGCCAATCAAAAGTCAAAATTTCAGTTTTCTTTAGCTAACAAGCCGCCAAGGCCAACCAAAAAGCTCCAAATCTAGATCTCTTGGCTAACAAGCTGCTAAGGCCAGTCAAAGATCGAAATCCACATCTTTTGGCTAACAAGTCGTCAAGACCGGTCAAAAGTCAAATCACGAGCCCTAAAGGAGCCTCAATCCTCTAAACACATTTACATCTCTCAGGGAAGCCTCTAATTCCCTACCATACATAAACCTAAATTCTTGATCCATGGCTCCCAGAGAAGCCTTTAATTCCCTACCATTTGAAATTCTAAACTCTAAAACCAGGGCTCTCAGGGAAGCCTCTAATTCCCTACCATACATAAACCCAAATTCTCAATCCATGGCTCCCAAGGAAGCCTTTAATTCCCTACCATTTGAAATTCTAAACTCTAAAACCAGGGCTCTCAGGGAAGTCTCTAATTCTCTACCATACATAAACCCAAATTCTCAATCCATGGCCCCCAGAGAAGCTTTTATAGGGTGTTTGGAAGTAGTTTTTTTAAAAAATGATTTCTATCTAAAAATTAACGACGTCTTTGCTTTCTACTAAAATTTTAAAATTATAAAAAAGTGATCTTATCTGTTTGGTAAGAAATGTTTTTTTTTTTTTTGTTGTTTAAAGACCGGTGGGCTAGGTGGGGGGGGGGAGAGAGAGAGAGAGAGGAGGAGGTGGGGACGCAGGGGGGGCACGGGGAAGGAGAAGGGGAGGGGGACACTGGTGGGGGTGGGGGTGGACGCAGGGGGAGGGGAGGTGGGCGCCGGTGGGCTGGGGGGGGCACTGGGAGGAGGTGGGACGTAGGGGGGGCGGTGGGGGAGGGGAGGGGGGCGCCGGTGGGCTGGGGGGGGCACCGGAAGGAGGTGGGAAGTAGGGGGGGGCACGGTGGGCTGGGGGGGGGCATTGGAAGGAGGTGGGACGCAGGGGGGGGGCGCCGGTGGGGGAGCGGAGGGGGGCGCCGGTGGGTTGGGGGGGGGGAGGAGGTGGGTGGGACGCAAGGGGGGGCACCGGTGGGGGAGGGGAGGGGGCGCCGGTGGGTGGGGGGGGGAGGAGGTGGGTGGGACGCGGGGGGGGGGGGGGGGGGGGGCGCCGGTGGGGGAGGGGAGGGGGGCGCCTGTGGGTTGGGGGGGTGGGGGGAGGAGGAGGTGGGACACAGGGGGGGGGGCGCCGGTGGGGGAGGGGAGGGGGGGCGCCGGTGGGCTGGGGGGGCGACTTTTTTGTTTTTAAAATAAAAATAAGGTGGCACTTGTTTTTTTTTGAAAGAGATTTACAAAGGACAAAAGTTCTTCCCTAAAAAAAAAAATTGCCTACCAAACATATCTTTGTATTTGATCTCTCTCTTTTTTAAAATTTAGAGAAAAGAGAGGTAAAAAACTATAACCAAACACCCTATTAATTCCTTACCGACCATAAATCTAAGTTGTTAGCCAACACACCATCAAGGTTAACCAACTCAACCAAAAAATAAATTCGAATTCCAATGGCTCTCAGGGAAGCCTTTAATTCCCTACCGCACATAAAACCAAACCCTTGGCCAACACACCATCAAGGTCGGCCAAGTCAGCCAAATCCAAATCCAAATTCTCACGGCTCTCAGGGAAGCCTTTAATTCCGTACCATATATAAATTCAAATTCTAATGGCTCTTAGGGAAGCATTTAATTCCCTACCGACTATAAATCCAAGCTTCTAGCCAACACACCATCAAAGTCAGCCAACGCACTTATGTCAACGGTGTTGTAAGCCACTGACATAAATCTAAAATTAAATTCAAATTCTTTTATTTATTTTTAATTTTAGATATTATTATACAAAAATTATAATTATATTTAATATTTAATATTAATGATTAATATATTACTTCTAATTAATATTTCAAGTAGCAGCCGCAACTCGTTCCTTTTCACTTCTTCTTCCTCAACACCGATGGAGCCGTCCCGCATCTCCATTTTTTAGTTGTTTGAACTCTCATCTTTCCAATCATGGCAAGTACTCTCATCGAGACTAGATCACACCGACATTAATGAACCGTTACACTCGATGTTTTGTTAAGCCCTCTATCGTAATTATATATCAACCATGTAATATATATACATATATATATATATATATATATAATAGACACTTTAATTTTTATTATGTGGGTAGTCAAATATGTCTATCAATACATGATTGATCTAATTGAGTACCATTTGATTTTATTTATATATATGATTGATCAAATATTTATATATGTCGTTCTCTTTCTATACTTTGTGTAAAAGTGACATATTCTTTATAATCTAGTTATATGTATTTGATGATATTTAAAATTATATTTAATGATCTATATAATTGTTCATCTACATATATTCGAGTGTAAAATTAATTTGATACTATTAAATATAAATATATATTCTAGTACATATAAATAATATATTTATGTAGATTTAAGATATTATTCAAATGTGATATATATTTAGTGACATATATATTTAATATATATATATATATATATATATTCATATTTTATTATTTTTATTTAAGCTAAAGTAATGTCAGCGGCTAAAGCCGCTGACATATATCTCCTTTTCCACCCCACTGCATGTGGCGATCTCCACCGTGCCCTAACTCGTGAGCTCCAGCGACGATCACGCCACCCGCACTGCCTCCGCCGTCGGCCACATCCACCTCCGGTCGCCTTCGCCTCCGGGCGCCTCTGCTCGTGCTCTAGTCGTCCCCACCGGATCTACACAGTCCACTCGGCGCGAGCTCCATTCAGTCCTAGCGTCGGATCTGCTATCCCCTCCGGCGAGGTCCAGTCCCCTTCGCGACTGCCGCCTCCGCCTCCAGCCACCTCTGCCACCGGTTGCCTCCGCTCATGCTTCAGTCGTCCCTGCCGAATCTGTGTAGTCCACTCGGCGCAAGATCCATCTAGGCCCAGTTCCGAATCTATTGTCCCCTTCGGCGAGTGTGTGAGGTGTTCTTGGCATTCTCGTCATGTTATATCATGTTTAATGTGGGTTTTCTAGAGTTTTCCCAAAAACGTCCGGGTCGAAATATGGCTTTCAAATTAAGTTTCGAATTCGTAGATGCTGCAAAAGGGAGTGGCGATGCCATACGCAAGAAAGAAGAGACTCATAAAATGGCAGAGGCAAATAGAGCTTTTGCACATTTTTGTTAATCCATGGATCTATGTGTCTATGTGGAGAACTGAACTAAGAATTCTCTTTCTTCATCATCAATCGAATCACTTATGGAAAATTCATTCGCCAGGTTTCATCAATTTGCAAATTTTGCCTCAGCTAGTTAAAGATTGAAATTGGCTGATATCATGACAGCCATGCACCACCTGTGTCTGCATTCCCGAAGGCACCCCTCTCTTTCAAGAGGATTTGCGGCATGTCAAGCCCTGGTAAGGTTCTTCGCTTTGCATCGAATTAAACCACATGCTCCACCGCTTGTACAGGCTAGAACGTTCTTCTCTTGAATATCATTCAAGAAAATTTCAGATTGCCTAAAAGAAAGAAAAGTGTTCGCATTAGGGGAAGCTGCTCCAATGTTGCCAGAGTTGAAAAAACGAGTTGGCTCTGTACCTGGGCCCCAGTATATCATCGTACGTGCACGCCAAGAAAGATTACAACTTAAAACAACAAAGGCAGAGAGAAGGAAGATCTATAGGATTAGTACTTGCCCAGCCGAGGATTTGATTTCGGTCCCTAAGTTCAAGACGCTGCCTAAAATGTCGGTCATAAAGAGGCATTGATTTCTATATTGGGAAAATGAGCATGGTTTGACCATGTTAAATCCTAAATAAATAGATTTGTTGTAAATTAGAGTTTCAGAAATTTTACATGTTCCTATGATGACTGTTTTCAGGTTTTAGCACTGTTAGAACCAATTGTATTGCTGTGAACCATGCTTAAGTGAATTTCTTGATAAATCTTCATAAGATCTATTTTAATTGTTAAAATTTGTTTTAAAATTTCAAAAAATCTGAAAAATTAGGCATGTGACATATTAGCTGTATAAAACCGGTGATAAAAATTTGCGTACTGTTTTGATAACTGTAGATACTGGTTGCTTTGAATGAGGGTCTTAAACCATGATTAAATGTATGCGAGTTAAACTATGTAAAGATTTAGTGTTTTACAGTAAGATTAAGTATTGTTATAGTTAAATTTACTACTGTGAAATAGTAACATCATGTTAGATAAACTAAAGCATGGGTGTGTGTTTAAAGTGCATGAGAATGAGATATTAGTGCATGTGAATAATGTAAACCATGTGATTAAGTGATAATGTGTAAATTGTGCCGAGATTGACACTGCTACCATAGAGGGTTGTGGAGCCGCACTGTAGTAAAGTCCATATGGGAAGGCTCAATGTGTATGTGATATCCTATGGGCATTAGGATGAAATCCTGGAGGTGGACAAGTACCACTAGTTAGGGTGGAGAGGGCTTCTCCCGGTCTGCGCAGTGCCAAGATTCATCACTGTGTTGCCTAGGTGGCAGATATGTGTTATGTGTTATGTGTATGTGTGTCCTTCTAGATGGTGGTTCGGACTATGTGTCACGGCAAATAAGTGAAAAAAAAGTGAATATGTGTAAAATGTGTAAAGTGACATGTGAGTGTAGCACGTGGTAAGTGCAAGTGATGTGACATGTGAATGTGTAAGTGAAAACTATGTGAAAAATGAGTGAAATCATGTGTAAATGAAAGTGAATGTAAATGAGAGAGTAAATGCATGTGAAAACCAAGGTAAAATACATATGTTCATGTTATACATGTGTTAATGTAACTTATGTTAATTGTGATATCATGTTTAGTATCATGTTGCATATTTTAATATAATCCATGTGAATGTGAAAATTTTATATTAAAACAGCAAGCTAAATGTGTGAAAAAGTGTTATAATTGCATGTGGAATTGGTTAGATATCATGTTAGGAGTGTTATTTACCATGTACATATTTCCATGATCAAATTTCGTATAATTGTGAAATGATTTGAGTAAAGTTTGAAACCTTGAATCATGTTAGACATAATGTGTAAGAAACATGTTATAGGTCATTCATGGATATTTACTTATTTTAAGGATAAAATTGATATACATTGTGATTTGCAACATGAATCAAGTTAATTATCATGTATAGAAAGCATGTATAGGTTGTTTATGTATATTTGTTAAAGTGATATGAAGCATGTACCATGTATTTCCTTATTGTTTAGAAGATTATCATGTGTATGTGATATGTGTAAGGATGCTATCTTTAGATTGCTTGCTGGGTCTTTTTAGAAGACTCATACTTGCTTCGGCGTATAGGTGAGACAGGTGTCCCTATACTTGAGGAGGGCATAGCGAGGAGCGACTCCGAGCGTGAGGAGTAGTTGCTTATGGAAGATTTCTTCATAGTTTTACTTTTCTTTCCATAGTATGTAAACGATGTTATGGACAATGTATTTCATTTGGAATTGTAATAATGTGGACATTGTTCTTTCTTTCATTGCTATATAGACTGTGGAATGTGTGGATGATGGAATAAGAATTACATTTTATTTCTGCTGTATTTTTGTTGTTATTCATGTACATATCAGCCTATAGTGTTGGGTAAATGTCCCACTGTGACGGCATTCTTTGTGCTGACGTGGATTGGTATAATTGTACCGGTATAAAGAGGGTCATTACACTTCTTCTCTGATTAGTACTGCGCTGATGGAGTGTTCAGTGATTGATAAGTACATGAACAGTTGCTCTCTGAGCACCGGCTTTGAGAGAATAGGCAGAGTAGTGAGATATTCCTTCAGCTCGGTGAAGGCCGCTTCACACTCCTGAGTCCACTGTACCTAACCCCCTTGCGGTGAGGCGACTTTGGGGACTCGCAGCAACTTGAAGAAGTTGAAACTTCTCTCCACTGCTCGGGACATGAAGTGGTTGAGGGCCGCGAGGCATCTAGTGAGCCGTTGGATGTCGCGTACTGTCCTCGGGCTGCTCATGTTCAGTATGGCCCTAATTTTCTCGGGGTTAGCCTCTATCCCTCTATTGAATATGAGGAAGTCGAGGAATTTCCCCGAGAGCACTCCAAAAGCGCACTTGGCTGGATTGAGCTTCATGTTGTACCTCCGCAAGGTGGCAAAGGTTTTGTAGCAACTCTGATTTTTAAATCTGAAATAAAATAAAAAAAAATTAATTAACGAAATGTGGAAAATAGATTTAAATGGGAATAAAAAGGGAATAAATTGAAATTAAAGGAATTAAATCAAAGCCCATTAAGCTAAAATAGGAGATGGGTTATATTAGTGGCCCAAACATAAAAGAGTGGGCCCAATAGTGAAGAGCCCATCTTTAGATGTGAGATAATTAAGTGAAATTCACATAAAAATTAGTAACAATTAGTAAAGGGTTAAGGTAATTATTAATTAACCCATATCTATCCTAAAAAGGAGTCCTAGACTTACCCTAACCCTTTACCCATGAAATTAAACCTCTCCCCAATCCTATTAGGAAGATAAAGGCAAGAAATAGGGAGAATAAATACAGAAATTCGGAGTTTGAAGGAAAGGAGGAATTTTTAGAAGTTAGGACTCTTAAAGCAACCCAATACACCCCCCAATTCGTCTCAACCCAACCCTAGTTTGCTGCTGGAGCCTTGGAGGACGAAGAGAGGAGCTGTGGACGAGAGGAGCAAGGAGAAGGAGCTTGGAGAAGAAGAGATTTCATCTTCTCTTTCGTCATAAACCCTAGGATTCTTACAATGAGAAAAGGTAGGTAATCTCTTAAGCACAAATCGATTAACTTCGGCCATAGGTAGCCTATACATCCATATTTGAAAGCCCCATGATTTCCCTAATTTTTGTTGCTCCATGAAAGAGTATTAAATGCTCTAAACTCTGTTATCATCATGTACTCGAACCTACATGTTTGCTTTCAATCCATGAAAATACTTGATCCCATGCCTCGAAAATTTTATCATAGATACTGCATGATGTTAGGGTTCTAATGATCCTATTTTCCCCAATTTTCATCATGCATTCTATGCGAATTAAATCATTTTCCATGACTGTGCATGTTTTAGGTCACTGAAATATAACCTAATTAAAGCATGCTTAGTACCTATTATTTCCGAATTACTCAGGCATGTTGATACACCTACATGTCTAGTTTTGTTTAAAATTAGTTTCATGATTTTTGGACTTGTATATGATTTAATATAGATTTTTAAATAGACTAGTATCATGCCATGGAAGGAGGGACCAAACCTGAAAAGGGGCTAATTTCCCTTTTGGGTTTCGGGGCGCCTTCTGAAATCACGACGGCCCGACCCGTCGCGATCTCAGAAGGGTCACGATAGGCCTGACCATCGCGTCTTGAATGCGACGGCCCGACCGGTAGCGGTTTCCCTCGGCTCAAACCAGCCCGGTCCGGTTTAGCAGAACACGACTGGCCTGCTTGTCGCGACCTAAAACGCGACGGGTACCCTCGTCGCGATTTCAAAATGTCAGCCAGAACCTTAATTTGCTTATGTACCCCTATTATATATGCCATTTAAACCCTATTTAACCCATAATTGTGTACTGTTGTGAACAGTAGCAAACTATTCATTAAATAATGGGCATTTAATATATAAAACCCATTAATTGAAAGCTAAAGTGCACGACTAATCTTGCTCTCATGATTTCTTAACACTTGCACACACTAAACATTAATGTTTGCCATTAGACCTTATTAAATGACTAAATAATATATGTAGTAATTAAGTGTAATTATTCACATAATCCCCCAATTATTTTAATAACACTTGTCTTCGTTTTATTTGCGTACTTTGTACACCGTTATCGCGTCCCTCTGCCATCGAGCACTCGAGGCAAGACGAACACTTGTTTTATACGCACTTCTTTCTTGGCATGGACCACCTGTCCGTTGGGAATACTCCTAATAGGATCATGGACTCCTTGTCAAGGCCTCCGTAAGTCTTCTTGACTTTGGCAGTCGCCCATTGCCGACGAGCTGGTTGTAACCCTTTTACACTTTTTAGGGATCAATACGATTCATCAGCCTTAGCATGTTCACTCTTACCTTGCGATCATGCCGGACCTCTAGTCTATGTTATGGCACGGCTAGTGGACAGTTGTGACTTCTACCGGGCTACAGGCACACGACCTTGTGCTGTGCAACTGTTACTATCGCTTGTTTATTGTTGTTTTTACGAATACATCCCTATCTCATCTACTATCTTTATACTCTCATCTGCTCACTTTCTCTCTACACTCTCGTCTATTCGTCTACTACTCTCATCTATTCTTGGTACTCTATTTGGCCATCCATATGATTGTCTAAGATAAGAAACATGACTTATGCCGTGCAGGCCCGATTTGGTCTTGGGAGGAGTGCCCGAAAAGTGCTATTTACCCATGGGAGTTAAAATGATCAGGATGTCGGCATACATCCAGTGCCATTATACTATCAAGATTTAATCTATGACAATCAAATCCATGCAATCAATACATATGCTATCTATACAAGTGCTATTGTTACTAGTGCACCATTGTGCAACCTTACGTGCTATATCGTTACATGGCCAATCCATTATCATACTTGATGTGCTATTTTCCATGTACAAGTGTTATCGTTCTCTTGCCATCGTTATTTTACTCTACATGACTATTCTCTCTAGTTATCCTGCCCTTTAAGGCATTAATCACTTAAACATGCCTGTTTACATGAGATATTAAGTCTACTGAGCGTTATCGCTCACCCTGCGCTATTTGTTATATGTGTTTCAGGTGAGTCTGATGGAGATGACCACACACACGAGGAAGGGAATGAGGGGGATGCTCAGGAGTGACCAGTCTCAACAACCAATGCTTAGTAGTTAGACAGTTAGTTGTCAGTTAGCTAGTCATTATGTAATAATTTGGATTTGAATAAAGTACTCTGGGCCCTATTTTTGGCTCTAATTAGTGATTGTAATAGTTAGTTGATGAATTATTAATGAAGTTGGATTACATTTGGCTTTATTTCAATTGTGTAATGGTGAATGTTTATTTACTCGCTCGATATTATTTAATAACTATAATTTTGTTGTGATATTTCGTGTCGGGGTGTTACAGTTTTCCTCCAGGTCGGCGATGTGGTCAGTGCTCGGGTGCATTTTGACCAGCATATCGTCGACGTAGACCTCCATATTGTGCCCGATCTACTGCTCGAACATTTTGTTGACCAGCCGCTGGTAAGTTGCGCCCGCATTTTTCAAACCGAACGACATTCTGGTGAAACAGTAGAAGCCTAGGTCAGTTCCAAACGTATTGGCATCTTGGTCTGGTGGATGCATACTGATCTGGTGATAACCAGAGTAGGCATCCAAGAAGTTGAGAAGCTCGTGCCCGTAAGTTGCATCTACCAGCTGGCCTATGCGCGGCAGAGGAAAGTTATCCTTGGGCGATGCTTTGTTGAAATCCTTGTAGTCCACACATACCCGCCATTTATTGTTGGCCTTGCGGATGAGGACTACATTCGAGATCCACCTGGGGAACTGGGCTTCTTAGAGTAGCCCAACTAATTGGCTTTTGACGACATGATCATGGATCACGGTCTGCCGTTCGCAGTTGACGGGACGCAGTCTCTGCTGGAGAAGTAGTACCCTTAGATCACGGTTCAAGTGATGAGTTATCACCTCTGGAGGGATACCGAGCAGCTCATCGTCCAAACATGCTAATACGTCCAAGTTGGCAAGCAAAAATTCCTTGTAGCGTTGCTGTTCGGCTTCTGGTAGCAAAGCTCCAAGATAAAGGATGTGGTCGGGGTCGTCGTCTACCCGCACAAGTAGCAGTTCCCCAGCAGGCATTCCTCGGCTGGTCAAAGCCTCATTGGTTGGCGTAGGCAGAGCCACCGGTCCACAACGGGCTGTTTGTCTCTTAAGGAGAGAACATAGCACTGCCGAGACTCGCACTGGCTCCCAAGCACTTCCCCGATGCCTTGCAGAGTTGGGAACTTCATTTTATGGTGCAATGATGAGGGCACGACTTTGATGCGGTCGATCAGGCCCCTACCAAGGATGGTGTTGTACCCTGGCATGCTTTCAATGACAAGGAACTCCACCATCTTGGTCACATTCCTTGACGTTGTTCCCAGAGTGATTAGAAAATGGATTCGACCCATCAGACGTACAGAGACCCCAGAGAAGCCAAATAGAGGCGATTCCACTGGGGTCAGCTGCTCGGCCTTCAAACCGATGAGAACAAAATAGTCATAAGCTAACACATCTGGTGCACTTCCATTATCTACGAGGATACGTCACACTTTACAATGATTGATGGTGGCCGAAATGACCATCGCATTGGTGTGTTGAGTCGTAACTCCTACGAGGTCATCGTCTGAGAAGGTTATAACCTCCTCAGATCGTGCGCATGTTGGACTCGATGGATAAGGGGCCGGACGGGGTGCTGGGGACTGTTTGACCTGATGCACCCTCCGAGCATAGCTGCGTTGGTTCTGGGTGTTCTCTCCACCTGTGCCGAAACCTCTCACGATCACATTGATCTTCTGCCCATTTGGCTCATTGTTGATGGGCTGCTCAAGGGTTCATTCTCAGCGCCTCGGGCGGTCTTCATTTTGGCACATGTACCATCCCAGATAGCCGTGCTTGATCAAAGACTTGATCTCGTCCTTGAGTTGGCAGCATTCCAAGGTGTCATGGCCGTGGTCGCGATGAAAACGACAATACTTTTCCTGGTTGTACTTGCGGGGATCAAAGCGCATCCTGGGTGGCCACTGAACGTACTGCTCGTCTTGGATCTCAGCCAAGATCTGTTCAGGGACCACCGTGAGGGCTGTGTACTTGGTGAAGGGGCATGGTCGGCGCAGCGAATCCCCGTTGTGCCGGCTCTTCTTCTGTTCTCGGTTGGAACCGTTGTCGGAAGGCCAATTCTTCTCCGCTGGACCACCTTGTTTGGCCCTGCTGGCTGCCAGACTCTCTTCGCACGTAGTGTGGTGCTGGGTGGTGGAGAGGCGCTTGGTGAGGCTCATCAATTGTTGCACCCCCATCATCCTCTGGAGGAATCCATTGCGAGTCCCTTGGATGAGGGCCCTAGTAGCGAGTGAGACGTCTAGAAGGGGATGCGCAACGCCTCGGTTTGAAACCGCTTGATGTAGTCCCAGAGAGCCTCGCCTTTCTTCTGCCGGATGGACAGAAGAGAGGCCGCCGTGCAGGGCTGGGACCCTCCGCCTAGAAAGTTGTCATGGAAGGACTTCTTCAACTAGTTGAATGAGGTGATGGAGCTTGTCGGGAGGGTTTCAAACCAAGCCCTCGCGGTCTCCTTCAGGGTTGCTGGGAAAGTCCGGCACTTCGCTGCATCTGATGCTCCGTGGAACACCATGCATGACTCGAAACTGTGGATGTGATCCACCGGGTCGGTGGTACCATCATAAGGAGCGATGGAAGGTGGGGGAAGCTTCAGGGAGACCCGGACTTCTAGGATCTCTACGGCGAACGGAGAGTGGAAGTCTAGGTCATCATCCCCCAGAGTTCTACTTTAAAACCTCTGAACCACCGCGTCCATGCGCCGTTCTAGGTCGACGATGTGACTTAGGGATCTGGCTAATTCTGGGTCAGAATGCGTAGAGCCTTCTCACCGAGAAGCATGGAAGTTTGTGCCGACGATAGAATGTGGGGGAGGGGGAGCAGCAGTAGACCAGCGGGGAGACTCGTCCCGCCATTCTGACGTACAGTGGGCCGACAGGGCGCATCGCAATCGTCGGACCAACTCCTCGTGACGTTTGTGGCGTGCCAACAGAGCCGACAATTGTTGCCGGAATGACTCCGCATGCTGCTCCAGTGGCGGGGAGATCGTTGGGGCCGGCTGCCTCGCCAATTGGGCCTAGAGTCCCTAACAGACCCCCATCAGTTGCTGCAGCTGTACCCGGAGCTCGACCACCTTCTGGGCCAAAATCGGGGTTTCGGCCGTAGGTTTAATGCCCCTCTTAGACCTAGTATAGTTATACCAACTCACATTGGATCTAATAGAGGTATTACAGTGGAATAAATCCAACATTTGACGGTACAGGTTGAGATATACACAAATGACAATTCAATTCCAATAATAAGCAACGAAATATGGAATTAAATGATTGTAATCAACATTATACTCAAATGTAAAGTCTAGTGCATATGAGAAATAACAATAGTCCCAAATTTATTACATTTCATAGTCCAAATGCATAAAGGAAAGTACATATAGTCCTCATATACAAGAGTCACTCTAAAACCTCTCAACCAATCTAAGTCTCCACGCCCTCTCGCTCCGAGTCAGTGTGAACTAACTTCTGAGTGTCCTCTGGTTCTCCTGAAATGTTAAGCAAGTATGAGTCTACAAGACTCAGCAAATCACATGAAAGACAGTTCACGATATTATAAATATAATAGGTTTAAAACATGGTAACATATTATCACTCATTTCATTGATATCATATACTCTTCCTACTAACATGCTTCTAATTCAATTGACAATCATTCATTCATAGCATTCTAATTATTATGGAAATAAATCATATCATGTAATGCATAAAATTCACATCTTATTTTCTAACAATTAAATCAACATGTTCCTACATATAGCATGTAATCATTCTTATCATGGAATTTTAGTTATTGTCATGTAACATATAAACCATCTTAATGAAAACCTTATGCTACATTATACAATGTGTAACAGTTGTCATGTAACAATGGACCATTTAAACATGTAGCAATTATTTCATATATCAATTTGCATGTAATTCATGTAACATTTAACACATTGGCATATAGCATGAAATCATGTAGACAATGTTCATGTAGGCATGTAGCATGTAGGTCATGTAGACAATGTTCATGTAGGCATGTAGCATGTAGTCATTTTCATTTATTTGCCAAGACATAGCCCGCACTATTATAGAGATCATATAGCACATTGTCATATAGTCATTCACTTATCACCTAGGCAAAACGGTGATGAAGTTATGGTATTTGCGCAAAACTGGGGAAAGCCCTTCTCACCTTAACCAGTAGAACTTGTCTACCTCCAATATTTCAATCCGTTGCCCGCGGATTTATTTAGTCATTTCATATGGTTGAACCATTACCATAGGGGCATCCATGGTGTAGTTCCTTGTAGGAACCTCTATAGTAGCAATGTCTTATTGGCATTTCATTTCAATGCATGCACTAACATGTATGATATCATTTAATTTACATTTCATGCAATTGCAATAACCTGTAGCATGTCCTTTTAGTTCTGAAATTCTACCTTCTACATGTCAGACCCCTATCATGATACTAAATGCAACACATTCAATCATGTACATACTTGCATTTTTCTTTAAATTCTACATGCAGTTCATTATTCAGAAATTCATAACAGAATGTACAAATGTCTAAAAATTCTGAAATTTTAACAAAAATTCAGAATCATGATATACTATGTACATGCGAAATTTTGTATTTTTCTGATCTCTGTAACCCTTTTTCATGAATTAATTCCATCAATTAGACTAATTTACATGGTACAACATTTAGGAAAAGATCAAGGAATTTTTTTATATAAAACAGAGAACCACTGGCATGCTGTATCTCTCACTATAATTCAATCCTCAACCATTCATATTCTAACATACATCATTTTACAATCCATTGCACTTGTCTTTTGTCAATCTAACATCAATAACATTCATATATATATATATATATATATATATATATATATATATATATATATAGCCTATTTACTATTGCAATAATCAGTCCATATTATAACAGTAAACAAACACCCTAAACCTCACATGGCCAAAACTCATACAAGCATGGATCATATATAAACAATTAAAATAAGTTTTCTGGAAATATATGTTACTGATAAACTTGACGGCAAGGTATGTGGCGTTTACTAACATAGACGTCCGCATACTCTGTCGTTAAGTCTAAATAGAAGGCAGCACATAACGCTGTTAATACATACTGACGGCGGCACATAGCGCCATTTACATATAATAAATGTCAGAAAACGAACGTTGTTCACATGAAGTAGACGGCAGTCAATGCCGCCGTTAACAAGATATAGATGGCAAGCGATCTGGACGTCTAGTTCTTATGCGCAGAAAACACAGAAAACCCTACATGAAATAACGCAACTTCTACCTTCCCGTAGGTTATTTGCATGCTTTTAAAAATACGAAAAAATGGTAAATAGATAGTGTAACATATCCTAAACTGAACCCCCATGTAACTTGCCTTTAACCCTCCTACAGGAGTGACGATTCTAAGCCCGAAGAAGCCCGCCTCACCTGTGAGGCAGTTCCTTCCCGCCGACTCCAAATGCTCCAATCTGCCTTCCACGCAAGTTCTTCTGCTTGGAGAAGCCTTGGATCTTGCAGACGAACAATCCTCCTCGATCCTCAAGCCTCAAGAACGCACGAACGAGTCCAGAATTCCCTTTCCTCAGCCCTCTTTCTCTCCTCCAAAAATCAGAGCGAAAAAAACCCCTATCTAGTTGCGAAATCCGATCTTATAAAGACCTCCCACGCAATGGCCAGCCTAAATCCTGACCCTCAGATCCTAAACACTCGGGTCATCACATTAAAACCCCTTGGAAACGGCCGATCTCTCTTTCCCTGAATGGAAATATCAAAAACAGGCAAGTCAGATTAACGTCAACATAAGATGCCGTCAGCCTCCACGTAAACGTCCATCGATGATGTCGTTTACAGGCTTGCCCAAAAATTTAAATAATTCAGAAAATAATAAATGACACAATAGTCTGTCGTTAACAGAAAATAAATAGCAGGCAATTTTGCCGCTAACAGGTATTAACGCCAAAGGATGTTGACGCCAAGATCCACACAGAACAGCTTTCAAACGCATGCAGAAATAAAGATACAATTTGCAAAATAAATTCAAGAAAATTTTCTAGGGCACTACATCCTCTCCCCCTTAAAATAATCTTCGTCCTCGAAGATTGAGTTAGGTTACTCACCAAATAAGGACGGATAAAGCTTCTTCATCCTCACTTCAAGTTCCCATGTCGCTTCTTCACGTGAGAAGTTTCTCCATAAGACCTTCACAAAGGGAATAGACTTCGATCTTAATTCCTGCACCTTCCGATCCAGAATCTCCACAGGCTGCTCCGTATAAGACATGTCTGGCTGAATCTGCACTAGCTCATAACTGATCACATGAGCCGAATCTCTCACATAATGCCTCAGCATGGATACATGGAATACTGGATGCACCGTTGCTAAAGATGGTGGCAAAGCCAACTGGTATGCCACATTCCCGATCTTCTTCAAAATTTCAAATGGACCAAGAAACCTCGGGTTCAACTTGCCTCTCTTTCCAAACCTCACTACACCCCTAGTTGGTGATACCTTGAGAAAAACATGGTCTCCAACCTCGAATGCCAAATCCTTCCTCCTTGTATCTGCATAACTCTTCTGACGATCCTGAGCTGCCTTCAATCTCTGCACAATCATCTGGATCTTCGCTAAAGTCTCTTGCACCACTTCTGGTCCAACCAGATACCGTTCCTCTGACTCCTCCCAACACAACGGGGATCTATAGGGTCTCCCGTATAAAACCTCAAAAGGTGCCATACCTATGCTCGAATGGAAACTGTTATTATATGCAAATTCCACAAGAGCTAGGTGACGCTCCCAATCACCCTTCCACTCCAAAACACAAGCCTTAAGCATATCCTCCAATGTTTGAATAGTCCTCTCGGACTGTCCATCCGTTTGTGGATGAAATGCCGAACTCAGCCTCAACTGACTGCCAAACGCCTGCTGCAAACTCTGCCAAAATTTGGAAGTAAATCTTGGATCACGATCTGAGATAATTGACTTCGGAATCCCATGCAGCTTCACAATGCCATCAATGTACAGTCTGGCCAAGCTCTCTACGGACTGCTTCTTCTTCATGGCAAGTAAATGAGCACTCTTCGAAAATCTATCAACGATCACCTAAATGGAATCATTTCCTCTAGCCGATCTAGGCAATCCAAACACAAAATCCATGGTCACTTGCTCCCACTTCCACTGAGGAATATCCAGCTTCTGCATTAATCACTGACGCTCTGCCTTCACTTACTGACAAATCAAACACTTTGCCACAACATCAGCCACGTCCCGCTTCATTCCAAACCACCAGAAGGAACGCTTCAGATCCTTGTACATCTTCCCACTGCCTAGGTGAATAGAGAACTAAGACCTATGTGCTTCCTCCAAAATTTCCTTCCTCAGATCAGCATCATTAGGGACACACACCCTAAGATTCAGGCGAATCACATCATCCTCATCTCTGGTAATGTCGCCCTTTCCAACCAACTCCTGCAATAACGGGTCATCTTTCTGCAAAGCAATAACCCGATCAAAAATAGACGATCTCTATGACAACTGAGCCACGAACAAGTTGCACAATTGAGGTTCCAAAATAGCTAAAGCACCCGAAGCATCTTCTAGCATCTTCCAGTCTTGCCTCATCAACTGCCTCTTCCTGCTCAAAGTATCTGCCACTACATTGGCCTTCCTTGGATGGTAAGAAAGCTCAATCATAATCTTTCAAGAATTCTATCCACCTCCGCTGCCTCAGGTTCAACTCCTTCTGCGAGAACAAATACTTGAGACTCTTGTGGTCTGAGAAGAGCTCAAAACTAACTCCGTATAGGTAATGCCTCCATATTTTCAAAGCATAGACCACTGCCGCCAATTCCAAGTCATGAGTCGGGTAGTTGCGCTCATGCTCCTTGAGTTGCCTAGAAGCATATGCCACAACTTGACCTCCTTGCATAAGAACGCAGCCAAGCCCAATCTTCGAAGCATCTGTGTAGATAGAGAAAGAATCTACACCATTGGGCAAAACAAGCACTGGTGCTGAGGTCAGACGAGTCTTCAGCTCCTAGAATGCCTTCTCACAAGCCTCTGACCACTCAAACTTGACTCCTTTCCTTGTCAATCTCGTCAAGGTAGCCGCAATAGAAGAGAATCCTTCGATAAACCTCCTATAATAGCTAGCCAAGCCGAGAAAACTCCTGATGTCAGCTTATGATCTCGGTGTTTCCTAGTCAAGGACAGCTTCCACCTTAGCTGGATCTACAGACACACCATCGCCAGATATGACATGCCCTAAGAAATGGACCTCTTTCATCCAGAAGTTGCACTTGCTGAACTTAGAATACAGCTTGTGCTCCCTTAGGATATCCAGCACAATCCTCAGATGCTCTCTATGAGTTTCCTCATCAGGTGCGTAGATCAGCACATCATCTATGAAGACCACAACAAAAGAATCTAGATACTGCCGAAAAACACTGTTCATCAGGTCCATGAAAACTGCTGGAGCATTTGTCAAACCAAAGGGTAAGACAAGGAACTCGTAATGGCCATATCTCGTCCTAAAAGCCGTCTTAGCAGAATCCTCTGGCTTGATTCGGAGTTGATGATAGCTAGAATGAAGATCAATCTTAGAGAACACCGAAGCTCCTTACAACTGATTAAACACATCATCAATACGAGGTAAAGGATACTTGTTCTTGACAGTTACCTGGTTAAGCTTATGGTAATCAATGCACAGTCTCATCGATCCATCCTTCTTCTTCACAAAGAGAACATGTGCTCCCCATGGCGAAACGCTCGGTCGAATGAAGCCCTTATCAAGCAATTCTTGCAGGTGCTTCCTCAACTCTGCCAATTTTATTGGTGCCATACGATAAGGCACAATGGAAATAGGTGCTGTGCCAGGGTCTAGCTCAATGCCAAACTCGATCTCCCTTGCAGGGGGCAAACCAGACAAATCCTCTGGAAAAACATCGCCGAAATCTCTGACTACCTCTATATCTTCCACAGATAAAACCTTCTTCGAATCCTCGGACACAACCACACTAGCCAGAAAACCACCACAACCCTTGCTCAACATCCGGGCTGCCTTCAAAGCAGAAATGACGAACTTGCCCGACATGCTCTTAGGCAAAGGATGAACAAACTCCTCCTTACCAGGAATCTGGAAAATAATAAGCTTCTGCCGACAATCCATCAGAGCATAATGCTCCTCGAGCCAATCTAAGCCCAAAATAGCATCATAATCCTTCATCTTCAACAAATAGAAACTACCAGGCAAAATATGCTCCCTAATGCTCACCGAAAGAGACGAAAAACACTGCTCGGTCAAAATAGTTCCTGCTGGAGTATGCACAGACAAGGGAACCTCCAACTTTTCCGGAACTAAACCATCATCCTTCATCAAGACCTTGGCAAATCCCTCGGAAACAAAACTATGCATGGCATAGGTATCAAACAAGACTCTAGCATGCATTCCCATAATTAAAATTGTACCTTCTGTGACATGCTCTGCCAACTCTGCCTCGTCTCTCGCCAAAGCGAACACTCGAGCCTGAGCCCTCGGTCTCCCTGCTGCTCTTGGTGCCGGTCTAGCTACTCCTGGTGCTGCTACTTCCGCAGTCTGCTGTGCCATCTTCAGACAATCTCTGATCTTGTGGTTCTTATCACCACACTTCAAGCACCTCCCAGAAGTCACCCAACACACCTCGCCTCCATGGTGCTTCCCACACTGGGTACACACTGGCTTCTCTGCAACTGTGCCTCCGCCTGGTGTCGGTGCAGCCACTCTCGCCAGTGCAACTACTCTCTTCTAGAAAGCTGGAGCCTTCTTCTTTCTGTCCTGACACTGGAATGCTGATGCTGGCCTCTTTAAAGAAGCCCTCTTCTCCTCCAGATAGACCTCCATCTCTGCCACCTGCATGCATGTTGCTGACAAAGCCTCCTCTATGGAACGATGTCCTAAAGCCACCAGTCTCGTCCTCAGGGACGGCTTCAACCCCATAATGAATTTCTTTACCTTCCTCCGCTCATCTGCCACTATGTGGGGCACATACTTGGACAGCTCCTCAAATCTCGCCTCATACTCAAGCACGCTCATTGACTCCTGGGTCAATGTCAAAAACTCTTGCTCCATACGGTCCAGCACATGCTCTGGAATATACTTCGCCCTGAACAGACGGACGAACTTAGTCCAAGCAACCTCCATAGCCCCATCTGCAAATTGTGTGCGTAGTACAGAGGACCACCATACATCGGCACGCTCCTGAGAGGAAAAAAAAAATCAATACAGCTAAGGGTACATTCCAAACAACATGCATAACCCTCAAAAACCAACCTTTACCTGCAGCATATAAGTAGCCAAAGACACCCTCTCCTCTTCCGTGCATCGGATGGCACGAAAGATCTTCTCCGTCTCCTGGAGCCAACTCTCCGCTAGAATAGGATCACTCTCACCCTTAAAGAAGGGCGAGGTCATTCTCCTGAACCTCTCCATCATAGGCACACCTCCAAAAATTGCCTCATGAGCAGGTGCCTGCGCCTACAATCCAAAACAAGCTCTTAGCTAACAATTCCTCCAATTAACACCTTGAATAACTCTTGCATCTACCTGTTGGCCCTTTCTGGGGTACGGCAGCAAGCAAACCTAGAGGGGGGGTGAATAGGTTTTTCTGCTTTCTGAAATAGAAACTTTAAACACAGAAAATAACACTTGAAAGCTTGGTTAGTTCAGTGTGATAGAGAGTGCAGTGCGGAAGCAAATAAACAATCACACAAGGACACAGGAGATTTATCCTGGTTCGGCCCTTCCCACATGGAAGTCCTACGTCCAGTCCCTAAGCAAACTCTTGGGATTTCACTAACCAAGGGTACAGTCCCCCTTATGGACCTTACAACACCCTGGATCCCCCACCAGGTCTTCTTCTCTTTCCCGGGCAAGAAGGCAAACCACTTCTCTTACAGGTCAAGAAGCCAACCTCCTGGAACAAACCCCAGTGCGGTTCTGCTAGACACAAACCCCTAGCTGGGTTAACAACTGTATACAGTCCTACAGCTGGACACAGATCTTTCTTAGAAAGATCAGACTGAGAGACCTTACAAGATGAACACTCATGTAAAGCTCACAGTCCCAAACTCTCCCCAGATATACAATGAGCTCGGAGAGAAAATAGAAGAGAGAAAAGAAGGCTCGAATGCTTGAAAGCTTGGAAGCTTGAGAGCTTGAAATGCTTTGAATGCTTCTTCTTGGCTCAGGCTCTTTCTCTCTTTCCTTGAGTGTATGTGGCGTGAAGGTGCTTCTCACAGATGTACACTCCTTCAAAGATATTCAAGAATGGGCTCTTGTTTTATTCTTCAGCAATGCTCCATCTTTTATATTGAGCAGCTTTAGAATAGATCCGTTGAAGAGATCCGTTGGAGTTCTAGCCGTTGCTCATCTCCTCTTCATTTGTCTTGATCAGATTCTGATGGTCTTCGATGTCTGTAAGCATAGAAGAGAGTGTTAGCATAAAAGAGTGTTTATGATAAACGATGCATGGTACTGTGCTTCTGCTAACATACTGAAAATAGAGGTCATATCTTTTTAACAAGACTCTGAAATATGCATGCAGCCTTTTGTCAGAAGATATTTGACTTTTCATTTAAGCGCCAAGCATATTTGAAATATAAAGGCAATCTGTGTTTCAACAGAATCCATGAAGAAATCGTTATGAGCATGACTTATGAAATCGTTATGGGAACGATTTCTTAACAAATCGTTATGGGAACGACTTCTTATCAAATCAATGCGCTTTAAAGAAGAAATCGTTAAGGCCACTTATCAAATCATTATGACATCGATTTCTTAACAAATCGTTGCGCTTACAGAAGAAATCGTTGCGAACACTTATGAAATCGTTATGGCATCGATTTCTTAACAAATCGTTATGGGAACGACTTCTTATCAAATCAATGCGCTTTAAAGAAGAAATCGTTAAGGCCACTTATCAAATCGTTATGGCATCGATTTCTTAACAAATCGTTGCGCTTACAGAAGAAATCGTTGCGAACACTTATGAAATCGTTATGGCATCGATTTCTTAACAAATCACTGCGGCGCTTGATACTTTGGCACTTTAAACAGAAATCGATGTATATTGATTAAACATCGATTTTATCATTTTAGTGCGCCAAATATTGCATCAATGAAAGACTTAGCTTTTGCTATGAGATTGATGCGACACAGATGAAACAAAATATTCAATTTAAGTTACATCATAAATTTTATTATCACCAAAATACAAGAACAAATAGAGAGTGGTTCAACAATCTCCCCCTTTTTGGTGATGACAAAATTTATGTGAATTTTCTGATAAAATATATATAGCAAAGAAGTTTCAGAAAATTCATACAAACTCTCCCCCTTTTTGTCACTAACCAAAAAGGATGGATCTTACCAGGATTTTCTCTCCCCCTTTTTTGAGAGAATTTCTTACCATAGAGGGGTTCAACAATAATATTTAATGAATAACTCCCCCTTAGTCTGTGCTCCCCCTGAATGAGAGACTCCACCTGAATGAGAGACTCCACCTGAATGAAACTTGCAAAAAATTGTTAGTAATAAAGACTAATTCATTTTTGTGACTACTCTTTCTTCAGATGTGATTTGAATGAAGAATCTGCAGTCACTCCTGCCTTGAGCATTCTTGATTTTTGATGCTCCAAGGCTAACCTGCAAATACATTACTCAGAAGTAGGTACCCAAATCTTTTTGGGTCCTTGATGATTAGATGCATAAAAATAGCCTTTAGGTATCCAAACTAGGTGCTTAGTTGTGCAGGTGTTCACAGTGTGTCCTAGTTTATTGCAATGAGAGCAGCAATGAATATAATTTGTTTTGCAGTTCTTATTGCCTTTATGATGCATGATTTGAACATAATTTTAGAAACCTTTTTCTTTTGATAAAGCTTGGTTGTTTTAGGTTCCTTTTTCTGAGGCATTTTGGTTTCTTTTACAAATTTTGGTAACAGATATTTTCCTGAGTTTATTACTTGTTTTCCTTTTTCTGGAGGTGTATAACCAAGCCCTTGTTTGTCATTTCCAGATTTTGATCCTTTTAAGCATAGGGCTAGAGATGTTTTTCCTTTAGTTAATTTACTAACTGATTCTTTTAAATAGAGATTTTCTTCAGTTAGAGTTTTTAATTTTTCTTCTAACTCTAGCTTCTCTTTGTTCTTGCTTTTCAAATCTTCATTTAAAATATAATTTTTATTTTTATATTCTTTTAATTGTTCTTCTAGTTGTTCCATTTCTGATTTAAGATCAGAATTAGTGTTTTCTAAACAGGTAAGGTTGCTCTTGAGATTTTTTAGTTCTTTTACAACAACCTTATGCTTATTATATAGTTCATTAAAGACTTCTTCTAAGTCTTCAGACTCTGACCCTGAATTTGTGCAAGAGTCAAAAGAAGGTTCAGAGAGTACCTCATTTAGTCCCACCATGAGGGCTAGATTTACCTGCTCCTTTTCGGAATCTGAGCTTGATGATTCTGAGCATGTGGTCTCTTCATTTTCCCAAGCAGCCGCCATAGCTTTTCTTTTAAATTTCTTGTGCTGCTTCTTGAGCTTTTCGGTTTGACCATTCTTCTTTAACCTTGGACAATCTGGTCTCAGATGTCCAGGTTTTCTGCATTCATAGCAGACTGGTTCCTTTTCTTTCTTTTCTTTCTTTTGAATCCTTCTTGATCCATTTTTCTTCTTCTTGAGAATTTTCTGAAGCTTGGACAATACTTCATCCATATTACAGTCTTCAGAATCTACATCCTGGGAACTAGAAGAAGAGATGGAAGGAGCGGCTACAACTTTAAGAGCGTTAGTGCATTTCATTTTAGATGAACTTTCAGATAATCGCTCCATATTTATTTCATGTGCCATGAGAGAACCTATTAGATTATCGATCGATAATTTGGTCAAGTCATGGGCTTCTTCTATGGCCGTTACCTTAGGTGTCCATGAAATAGTTAAGGACCTAAGTATTTTTCTAACGGTTTCTTCATTAGGAAGAATTTTTCCAAGAGAATTTAAACCTACTACTATACTTGAAAATCTGTTATACATAGTAGTAATGTTTTCATTTGGAAGCATTTTGAATTGCTCATATTGAGAGATAAGAATATCTATCCTAGTTTGTTTTACTTTATCTGTTCCTTCATAGGTTATCTGCAATTTATCCCATATTTCTTTAGCAGATTTGCATGCAGAAACTCTACTGAACTCTCTTTTAGATAGAGCACAACATAGATAGTTTTTAGCCTTAAAGTTTAAAGATAATTTACTTTTATCTATTGTTGTAATTGCAGTAGTGCCTGGAATAGGAACAATAACATAATCACCTACCTCGATTACCTGCCACAGATCGAAATCTGTTCCTCGAATGAAGCATTCCATCCTCATCTTCCAATATTGATAATCTTCTCCATCAAAGAATGGAGGTCTGGTGACTGATTGTCCTTCAGCATATCCTTGAGCTGCCATGGATCTTTGCTCTAAGATCGTTGGATCTTCGAATGATCAGAGACCCGCTCTGATACAACTTGTTGGCCCTTTCTGGGGTACGGCAGCAAGCAAACCTAGAGGGGGGGTGAATAGGTTTTTCTGCTTTCTGAAATAGAAACTTTAAACACAGAAAATAACACTTGAAAGCTTGGTTAGTTCAGTGTGATAGAGAGTGCAGTGCGGAAGCAAATAAACAATCACACAAGGACACAGGAGATTTATCCTGGTTCGGCCCTTCCCACATGGAAGTCCTACGTCCAGTCCCCAAGCAAACTCTTGGGATTTCACTAACCAAGGGTACAGTCCCCCTTATGGACCTTACAACATCCTGGATCCCCCACCAGGTCTTCTTCTCTTTCCCGGGCAAGAAGGCAGCCCACTTCTCTTACAGGTCAAGAAGCCAACCTCCTGGAACAAACCCCAGTGCGGTTCTGCTAGACACAAACCCCTAGCTGGGTTAACAACTGTATACAGTCCTACAGCTGGACACAGATCTTTCTTAGAAAGATCAGACTGAGAGACCTTACAAGATGAACACTCATGTAAAGCTCACAGTCCCAAACTCTCCCCAGATATACAATGAGCTCGGAGAGAAAACAGAAGAGAGAAAAGAAGGCTCGAATGCTTGAAAGCTTGGAAGCTTGAGAGCTTGAAATGCTTTGAATGCTTCTTCTTGGCTCAGGCTCTTTCTCTCTTTCCTTGAGTGTATGTGGCGTGAAGGTGCTTCTCACAGATGTACACTCCTTCAAAGATATTCAAGAATGGGCTCTTGTTTTATTCTTCAGCAATGCTCCATCTTTTATATTGAGCAGCTTTAGAATAGATCCGTTGAAGAGATCCGTTGGAGTTCTAGCCGTTGCTCATCTCCTCTTCATTTGTCTTGATCAGATTCTGATGGTCTTCGATGTCTGTAAGCATAGAAGAGAGTGTTAGCATAAAAGAGTGTTTATGATAAACGATGCATGGTACTGTGCTTCTGCTAACATACTGAAAATAGAGGTCATATCTTTTTAACAAGACTCTGAAATATGCATGCAGCCTTTTGTCAGAAGATATTTGACTTTTCATTTAAGCGCCAAGCATATTTGAAATATAAAGGCAATCTGTGTTTCAACAGAATCCATGAAGAAATCGTTATGAGCATGACTTATGAAATCGTTATGGGAACGATTTCTTAACAAATCGTTATGGGAACGACTTCTTATCAAATCAATGCGCTTTAAAGAAGAAATCGTTAAGGCCACTTATCAAATCGTTATGACATCGATTTCTTAACAAATCGTTGCGCTTACAGAAGAAATCGTTGCGAACACTTATGAAATCGTTATGGCATCGATTTCTTAACAAATCGTTATGGGAACGACTTCTTATCAAATCAATGCGCTTTAAAGAAGAAATCGTTAAGGCCACTTATCAAATCGTTATGGCATCGATTTCTTAACAAATCGTTGCGCTTACAGAAGAAATCGTTGCGAACACTTATGAAATCGTTATGGCATCGATTTCTTAACAAATCACTGCGGCGCTTGATACTTTGGCACTTTAAACAGAAATCGATGTATATTGATTAAACATCGATTTTATCATTTTAGTGCGCCAAATATTGCATCAATGAAAGACTTAGCTTTTGCTATGAGATTGATGCGACACAGATGAAACAAAATATTCAATTTAAGTTACATCATAAATTTTATTATCACCAAAATACAAGAACAAATAGAGAGTGGTTCAACAATCTCCCCCTTTTTGGTGATGACAAAATTTATGTGAATTTTCTGATAAAAATATATATAGCAAAGAAGTTTCAGAAAATTCATACAAACTCTCCCCCTTTTTGTCACTAACCAAAAAGGATGGATCTTACCAGGATTTTCTCTCCCCCCTTTTTTGAGAGAATTTCTTACCATAGAGGGGTTCAACAATAATATTTAATGAATAACTCCCCCACAGTCTGTGCTCCCCCTGAATGAGAGACTCCACCTGAATGAGAGACTCCACCTGAATGAAACTTGCAAAAAATTGTTAGTAATAAAGACTAATTCATTTTTGTGACTACTCTTTCTTCAGATGTGATTTGAATGAAGAATCTGCAGTCACTCCTGCCTTGAGCATTCTTGATTTTTGATGCTCCAAGGCTAACCTGCAAATACATTACTCAGAAGTAGGTACCCAAATCTTTTTGGGTCCTTGATGATTAGATGCATAAAAATAGCCTTTAGGTATCCAAACTAGGTGCTTAGTTGTGCAGGTGTTCACAGTGTGTCCTAGTTTATTGCAATGAGAGCAGCAATGAATATAATTTGTTTTGCAGTTCTTATTGCCTTTATGATGCATGATTTGAACATAATTTTTAGAAACCTTTTTCTTTTGATAAAGCTTGGTTGTTTCAGGTTCCTTTTTCTGAGGCATTTTGGTTTCTTTTACAAATTTTGGTAACGGATATTTTCCTGAGTTTATTACTTGTTTTCCTTTTTCTGGAGGTGTATAACCAAGCCCTTGTTTGTCATTTCCAGATTTTGATCCTTTTAAGCATAGGGCTAGAGATGTTTTTCCTTTAGTTAATTTACTAACTGATTCTTTTAAATAGAGATTTTCTTCAGTTAGAGTTTTTAATTTTTCTTCTAACTCTAGCTTCTCTTTGTTCTTGCTTTTCAAATCTTCATTTAAAATATAATTTTTATCTTTATATTCTTTTAATTGTTCTTCTAGTTGTTCCATTTCTGATTTAAGATCAGAATTAGTGTTTTCTAAACAGGTAAGGTTGCTCTTGAGATTTTTTAGTTCTTTTACAACAACCTTATGCTTATTATATAGTTCATTAAAGACTTCTTCTAAGTCTTCAGACTCTGACCCTGAATTTGTGCAAGAGTCAAAAGAAGGTTCAGAGAGTACCTCATTTAGTCCCACCATGAGGGCTAGATTTACCTGCTCCTTTTCGGAATCTAAGCTTGATGATTCTGAGCATGTGGTCTCTTCATTTTCCCAAGAAGCCGCCATAGCTTTTCTTTTAAATTTCTTGTGCTGCTTCTTGAGCTTTTCGGTTTGACCATTCTTCTTTAACCTTGGACAATCTGGTCTCAGATGTCCAGGTTTTCTGCATTCATAGCAGACTGGTTCCTTTTCTTTCTTTTCTTTCTTTTGAATCCTTCTTGATCCATTTTTCTTCTTCTTGAGAATTTTCTGAAGCTTGGACAATACTTCATCCATATTACAGTCTTCAGAATCTACATCCTGGGAACTAGAAGAAGAGATGGAAGGAGCGGCTACAACTTTAAGAGCGTTAGTGCATTTCATTTTAGATGAACTTTCAGATAATCGCTCCATATTTATTTCATGTGCCATGAGAGAACCTATCAGATTATCGATCGATAATTTGGTCAAGTCATGGGCTTCTTCTATGGCCGTTACCTTAGGTGTCCATGAAATAGTTAAGGACCTAAGTATTTTTCTAACGGTTTCTTCATTAGGAAGAATTTTTCCAAGAGAATTTAAACCTACTACTATACTTGAAAATCTGTTATACATAGTAGTAATGTTTTCATTTGGAAGCATTTTGAATTGCTCATATTGAGAGATAAGAATATCTATCCTAGTTTGTTTTACTTTATCTGTTCCTTCATAGGTTATCTGCAATTTATCCCATATTTCTTTAGCAGATTTGCATGCAGAAACTCTACTGAACTCTCTTTTAGATAGAGCACAACATAGATAGTTTTTAGCCTTAAAGTTTAAAGATAATTTACTTTTATCTATTGTTGTAATTGCAGTAGTGCCTGGAATAGGAACAATAACATAATCACCTACCTCGATTACCTGCCACAGATCGAAATCTGTTCCTCGAATGAAGCATTCCATCCTCATCTTCCAATATTGATAATCTTCTCCATCAAAGAATGGAGGTCTGGTGACTGATTGTCCTTCAGCATATCCTTGAGCTGCCATGGATCTTTGCTCTAAGATCGTTGGATCTTCGAATGATCAGAGACCCGCTCTGATACCACTTGTTGGCCCTTTCTGGGGTACGGCAGCAAGCAAACCTAGAGGGGGGGTGAATAGGTTTTTCTGCTTTCTGAAATAGAAACTTTAAACACAGAAAATAACACTTGAAAGCTTGGTTAGTTCAGTGTGATAGAGAGTGCAGTGCGGAAGCAAATAAACAATCACACAAGGACACAGGAGATTTATCCTGGTTCGGCCCTTCCCACATGGAAGTCCTACGTCCAGTCCCCAAGCAAACTCTTGGGATTTCACTAACCAAGGGTACAGTCCCCCTTATGGACCTTACAACACCCTGGATCCCCCACCAGGTCTTCTTCTCTTTCCCGGGCAAGAAGGCAGCCCACTTCTCTTACAGGTCAAGAAGCCAACCTCCTGGAACAAACCCCAGTGCGGTTCTGCTAGACACAAACCCTAGCTGGGTTAACAACTGTATACAGTCCTACAGCTGGACACAGATCTTTCTTAGAAAGATCAGACTGAGAGACCTTACAAGATGAACACTCATGTAAAGCTCACAGTCCCAAACTCTCCCCAGATATACAATGAGCTCGGAGAGAAAACAGAAGAGAGAAAAGAAGGCTCGAATGCTTGAAAGCTTGGAAGCTTGAGAGCTTGAAATGCTTTGAATGCTTCTTCTTGGCTCAGGCTCTTTCTCTCTTTCCTTGAGTGTATGTGGCGTGAAGGTGCTTCTCACAGATGTACACTCCTTCAAAGATATTCAAGAATGGGCTCTTGTTTTATTCTTCAGCAATGCTCCATCTTTTATATTGAGCAGCTTTAGAATAGATCCGTTGAAGAGATCCGTTGGAGTTCTAGCCGTTGCTCATCTCCTCTTCATTTGTCTTGATCAGATTCTGATGGTCTTCGATGTCTGTAAGCATAGAAGAGAGTGTTAGCATAAAAGAGTGTTTGTGATAAACGATGCATGGTACTGTGCTTCTGCTAACATACTGAAAATAGAGGTCATATCTTTTTAACAAGACTCTGAAATATGCATGCAGCTTTTTGTCAGAAGATATTTGACTTTTCATTTAAGCGCCAAGCATATTTGAAATATAAAGGCAATCTGTGTTTCAACAGAATCCATGAAGAAATCGTTATGAGCATGACTTATGAAATCGTTATGGGAACGATTTCTTAACAAATCGTTATGGGAACGACTTCTTATCAAATCAATGCGCTTTAAAGAAGAAATCGTTAAGGCCACTTATCAAATCGTTATGGCATCGATTTCTTAACAAATCACTGCGGCGCTTGATACTTTGGCACTTTAAACAGAAATCGATGTATATTGATTAAACATCGATTTTATCATTTTAGTGCGCCAAATATTGCATCAATGAAAGACTTAGCTTTTGCTATGAGATTGATGCGACACAGATGAAACAAAATATTCAATTTAAGTTACATCATAAATTTTATTATCACCAAAATACAAGAACAAATAGAGAGTGGTTCAACACTACCAACCTGAACCTGCACCTGCGCCTACAATGCCGCTGTAGTCTGAGCCCGAGTCTGCATCGCATGCACCAATCCTTGCATCAATGCTCCATAGTCCACAGGTGGCGGTGGGGGTGGCAAAGGTACTCCAGTCTGGTCCTGAGCCTGCTGAGCTGGAGCCTGCGAACCTCCTGCTGACTCATCACCCCTAGACGGGCCAACTCCTCTACATCCACGAGTCGCCATAGTCTACAAAATAAGCATCAATTATCATAACCTATTATTCTACGTAATTTTGGACTAATTCTTTATGCAGACTTAAAACATGAATACGATGTTGATATTTCATTTATGTACGTGCTCAACCTGTAATGCTCTGATACCAATATCTGTAACGCCCCTCTTAGACCCAACACAGTTATACCAACTCACATTAGATCTAATAGAGGTATTACAGTGGAATAAATCCAACATTTGACGGTACAGGTTGAGATATACACAAATTACAATTCAATTCCAATAATAAGCAATGGAATATGGAATTAAATGATTGTAATCAACATTATACTCAAATGTTAAGTCTAGTGCATAAGAGAAATAACAATAGTCCCAAATTTATTACATTTCATAGTCCAAATACATAAAAGAAAGTACATATAGACCTCACATGCAAGAGTCACTCTAAAACCTCTCAACCAATCTAAGTCTCCACGTCCTCCCGCTTCGAGTCAGTGTGAACTAACTCCTGAGTGTCCTCTGGTTCTCCTGAAATGTTAAGCAAGTATGAGTCTACAAGACTCAACAAATCACATGAAAGACAGTTCACGATATTATAAATATAATAGGTTTAAAACATGGTAACATATTATCACTCATTTCATTGATATCATATACTCTTCCTACTAACATGCTTCTAATTCAATTGGCAATCATTCATTCATAGCATTCTAATTATTATGGAAATAAATCATATCATGTAATGCATAAAATTCACATCTTATTTTCTAACAATTAAATCAACATGTTCCTACATATAGCATGTAATCATTCTTATCATGGAATTTACTTATTGTCATGTAACATATAAACCATCTTAATGAAAACCTTATGCTACATTATGCATTGTGTAACAGTTGTCATGTAACAATGGACCATTTAAACATGTAGCAATTCTTTCATATATCAATTTGCATGTAATTCATGTAACATTTAACACATTAGCATATAGCATGAAATAATGTAGACAATGTTCATGTAGACATGTAGCATGTAGGTCATGTAGACAATGTTCATGTAGGCATGTAGCATGTAGTCATTTTCATTTATTTGCCAAGACATAGCCCACACTATTATAGAGATCATATAGCATATTGTCATATAGTCATTCACTTATCACCTAGGCAAAACGGTGATGAAGTCATGGTATTTGCGCAAAACTGGGGAAAGCCCTTCCCACCTTAACCAGTAGAACTTGTCTACCTCCACGATTTCAATCCGTTGCCTGCGGATTCATTTAGTCATTTCATATGGTTGAACCATTACCATAGGGGCATCCATGGTGTTGTTCCTTGTAGGAACCTCTATAGTAGCAATGTCTTATTGGCATTTCATTTCAATGCATGCACTAACATGTATGATATCATTTAATTTACATTTCATGCAATTGCAATAACCTATAGCATGTCCTTTCAGTTCTGAAATTCTACTTTCTGCATGTCAGACCCTTATCATGATACTAAATGCAACACATTCAATCATGTACATACTTGCATTTTTCTTTAAATTCTACATGCAGTTCATTATTCAGAAATTCATAACAGAATGTACAAATGTCTAAAAATTCTGAAATTTTAACAAAAATTCAGAATCATGATATACTATGTACATGCGAAATTTTGTATTTTTCTGATCTCTGTAACCCTTTTTCATGAATTAATTCCATCAATTAGACTAATTCACATGGTACAACATTTAGGAAAAGATCAAGGAATTTATTTATATAAAATAGAGAACCACTGGCATGCTGTATCTCTCACTGTAATTCAGTCCTCAACCATTCATATTCTAACAGACATCATTTTACAATCCATTACACTTGTCTTTTGTCAATCTAACATCAATAACATTCACATATATATATATATATAGATATAAATAGCCTATTTACTATTGCAATAATCGGTCCATATTATAACAGTAAACAAACACCCTAAACCTCACATGGCCAAAACTCATACAAGCATGGATCATATATAAACAATTAAAATCAGTTTTCTAGAAATACATGTTACTGATAAACTTGACGGCAAGGTATGTGGCGTTTAGTAACGTAGACGTCCACATACTCTGTCGTTAAGTCTAAATAGACGGTGGCACATAGCGCCGTTAATACATACTAACGGCGGCACATAGCACTGTTTACATATAATAAATGTCAGAAAATGAACGTTGTTCACATGAAGTAGACGGCGGTCGATGCCGCCGTTAACAAGATATAGATGGCAAGCAATCTGGACGTCTAGTTCTTATGCGCAGAAAACACAGAAAACCCTACATGAAATAATGCAACTTCTACCCCTTCCCGTAGGTTATTTGTATGCTTTAAAAATACGAAAAATGGTAAATAGATAGTGTAACATATCCTAAACTGAACCCCCATGTAACTTGCCTTTAACCCTCCTACAAGAGCAACGATTCTAAGCCCGAAGAAGCCCACCTCGCCCGTGAGGCAATTCCTTCCCGCCGACTCCAAACGCTCCAATCTGCCTTCCACGCAAGTTCTTCTGCTTGGAGAAGCCTTGGATCTTGTAGACGAACAATCCTCCTCGATCCTCAAGCCTCATGTAAGGCCCTCTAATTTCCGTCGCATTATTTGTAATTATGTGTGTATGTTTATGCTTGTGTATGTATGTACATATTTACGTACGCATTAATTAGTATAATTACGTGTGCATGTGTTTATATTAAACATAAATAATGTATGTATTGCATGATGATAGTGTGGATATAATACCATATACATATTGCATGTATATATGCTTGGTATGCATGGTTTTCTGCATAATTAGGGTTCTGGCCGAAGGCCACCTTGGCGTCAAGCCCAGGCCGTTGATCTGGTGTCAGCGTCCAGACATGGACGCCAACACTAACTCCGGCGTCCAGCGATATGGACGCCAACTTCTCTGGCCTGCATGCGCAGCAGAGCTGCAAGCTTCTGAAACAAGGCATGGCCACCATTGGGGGGATGTCCCCCAACGGCTCTCAGATTGTCAAATCGATATGGTGAGTGGGTGAGGGGCTCTCCTTAACCCTGAACCCGAATTGGACTCTCCCACTATTTCCCTTCACCTTTGCAAGAGGAGAGAAGTGAGAAAGAAAAACCCTAGAGAAGCCTTTGAGAAAAACCCATTTTGGCACCCTCAAATCCGACCCCTTGGACCTTGATCCGGCGTCCCCCTGCTGCAAGGAGGTTGCTGGACCAACGAGGAAGGCTTCCCCGACATCCCCTCGGCGTGGAGATCATCCAGGAGCCCGGAGGAGAGATCGTTTGGAGGCACTTCTGCAACTTCTTGGGACTGCCCAAGGAGGTCTTCACCGAGCCATAAATCCCTTGGAGGAATTTTAGAGAGGCAAGTGACCTATCCTTGATGTCCCCTTATGAGTCTAGGTTGGTTTTGTGAATTTTATGGATTTTTCCTTGAGTCCTAGACCCTCAAATTCACCCAAGATTCAGAGCTCGGGTCTGTGTTTCTGCATAGACCTGGTTAGACGGCAAGGTCCCTGGACGCCTGTGATGAGCTTGGCGTCCATCGACCATGCCGCTGACCCTGAGTCAGCGGCCAGAGACCGCCGTCGAGTTCTTCTGGACAGAACAGTGAGCTATTTTGTCCCTCTTATACATTAATTTCGGTATGTTTTACGTGATGAGGATATATGGTAAATCTTATACCCTATGTATATTGTGCATTGTGGTGTGTGAATGAATGTGGTGTGATGGTGAATGTGGGTTAATAGTATCTTTTAAATTTGTGAGCATGACTTGTAGATAATTTTGCAAATCCATGTTCCATGATTTGGATTAGTTGAATGTCTTGGTTGCAGTCTATTCATGAAGAATTGTGGGGCATGTATGTATGTTTTGAAAATTTGGTAATTCATGCATGCTTGCGAAATTTCTAATAAGTTCGGTAGAATAAAATGAAAGTATGCAAGAATGATTTGTAGTATTCAATCCATAGATGTATGAATTAGGGAAATTTTGTGTTCTCAGTTCATGCATATGTGAATAGCTTATGTTTAAACAGCAAGTGGCTAATTTGCAAAATGTGTTAGACCCATGTTAACTTAAGTTGTTAATAGCATGCTAATTAGGCGTTTTATTTTCTGTAATTCCTATTTAGCTCAGAAAAATCTGAAAAATTGAGGGTATGACCTTGAACCCGAAAACAGCATGTGGTTAAATTTTCAGGTCATTTGGATCAGTAAATAAAAAGTTATGTGTTTTCTTGTGAAATGTGATAATTCGTGCATATGATCGTAATGTGATTAGATTTTGTTTAAACCCAGCATGATTAGTGTGTTTACTGTGTGTTAAACCTTGAAACTCTGTAGTACCATGTTAGGAAAAACAGAGGTGTTCATGTGAGTAAGAAAGTGAGTGAGATGAAGTGTTATGTGCAAAACCAAGTGTAAAACGGTAAATATGTAAATGTGTAAGTGACAATGTGAATGTGTATGTGTAAAGTGTAACCATGTGAAAAGAGGAAACTAGTGTAAAGAAAAATGTGAAATTCTAGATGTGTAAATGTGTTATTGAAACCCATGTGAGACTAAATCTGAAACCATGTGAATTCAGAAAATGCATGTTATTATTCTTATGTTTATGTGGGCAAAAATGCTTAGAATCCATGTTAGGGATAATTAGTGAACACGGGCACAAGGTAGCATGAATGGTTGTTGATGTGACATGTTTTATGCATTATTGTAGCTCTCATGCATAGGTTTTCAGCGATGAAACTATATGAAATCAGCAACCTAAAGCATGTGAAAAGGTTCATGTAAGTGTTTAAAAATGTGTAAAACCCATGCTAGTTGCGTTACCTTTCATGCATGTAAATTGCTCATGTTGATAGCTCTTATGTTTGATTCTTTAAAAGGTTAAAGTTCATGAGTAAATTGAATAGAGACCATGTGATAGGTGAATTTTATTTTAGAAATCTGAAAGCATGAGTTATGTATAAAATTGTAAAATGTTCATGATAGGTTGAAAACTTGAAATGACTAGCATGCTATGTGTTGCTAATTGTAATCTGCATGTAGAAACCACTAGGACTTCTAAGTGTACATCATGAGTAGTGTTGCTTGCTGAGTCCTTGGACTCACTCCTTGCTTCGGCGTACAGGTATAGTTGGTGACACGACACCGCTTGAGGAGACGGTGGAGACGGACTCCGAGCGCGGAGACTAGCTAGTTGTTGGAGCTTCTTTGTGATTTGTGTACTTCATAGTATGTATTTGGAACATTATATTAGAATTATCATGAAAGGAATGTATTATGTGGACATTTTGTAATTCTATTTCAGCAATTTAAATTATGTGAGCTCTTAGTTCCTCATTGTTAATTGCGAAAATTCATGTATGGTTAATGTGGATGATGAATGAATGGAGATAGTTCTCTTTTACTTCCGCTACTCTGTTGTATATTCGCGTGTATCTCAGCTATATGTATCGTTTGGGTAAATGTTCCACTGTGGCAGCACTTGTTATACTGACGTGGGTTGGTATAACCATACTAGTATAATGAGGGCCGTCACAGAGATTCGTATCAGAGCGACCGGTTGAGATTGCAAATGAATATACCTAAGTCATCATCCCCATTGCATGCTAAGTATGTCCACATGTGTAGAAAACAGTAATAGGAAGTGAAAAATAGATAAGAAATGGTTAGAAAATTTAGTAACCTAGCTCTAATTGGTGGCTGAAATTTTATTACAGCCATGGCTTCCCGTGGACGACGTGGAGGTGTGCCAGCTCGCGACGACGAGCAGAGGCGTGAGGAGCGGGCGGAGTAGCAGGCCCCGGCCCCACAGGGTCCTGTGTTTCCCCCACCACCGCCAGTGGACTATGGAGTATTTATGCAAGGTCTGGTGCAAGCCATGCAGACGTAGGCCCACACCCAGGCAGCACTCCAGGCCCAGTTGGAGGCCCAGGTAGAATAATAAAACAACCTAGTAGTTTGCTATTTAGATTGCATGATATTGTGTTTATTGTATATTGTTATTGTTTAATGTAGCAGGCTCAGGCCCCAGCTCAGGACCATGGTGGACCTTCCATCATGGAGCGATTCAAGAGGATGGCCCCACCCTCTTTTAAGGGGGAGAGTGATCCGCTATTAGCAGAAAGCTGGATGAGGGAGACCGAGAAAATCTTCCGAGCTATCAGGTGTCCTGACGAGGACAAGGTGACCTTAGCCACCTACATGCTACATGTATGTTTTGGTTTATGCTTGTATGTTGTTTGTCAAGTTAGAAATTGTTAGTTAGTGCTTATGGAGGTGTATTGCAGGAGATAGCTGATGTATGGTGGTCCTCCCTACTGCGTACGCGCTTCGAGGACGGAGCAGTTGATGTGGCATGGGACGCGTTCGTGAGGCTCTTCCGAGCCAAGTTCGTCCTAGAGCACATCCAGGACAAGATGGAGCAAGAATTCCTTTCCCTGACGCAAGGATCAATGACCGTCCTGGAATACGAGGCAAGGTTTTCTGAACTTTCTAAATATGCACCGCATATAGTAGAGGATGAGCGCAGGAAGACCAAGAAGTTTGTGATGGGTCTCAAACCATCACTGAGGACGAGGCTCGTGGCGTTCGACCACCGCACGCTAGACGAGGCCCTCAGCGCAGCCTGCAGATAGGAGGGAGAAATGGAGCAGTATCTGGAGGAGAAGAAGGCTTCGCAGAAGAGGCCGGCAGCGACTTTCCAGCGGCAGGATAAGAGGAAAACGGTGTACCAGACACCGCAGAAACCAATGACAGTCAGCAACTCTCAGGTACCTTCTGTACGTTCCCCCGGTGCGAAGAGAGAGTGTCCCCATTGTGGGAAGACCCATGGAGGTTCCGAGTGCTGGTTAGTAGCGGGTAGATGCTTAAAGTGTGGGAGCAGCGACCACAAGATCAAGGACTGCCCAAGACTTCAGCAGGAAGCTCAGCGAGGAGCGCCAGTACCAGCAGTAGCGGCAGCCGCGCCAGCTACAGGACGACCAGGAAGGCCTCGAGCCCCAGCTCGAGTTTTTGCGTTAGCTCGTGAGGACGCCGAGCAGGCGGAGCATGTCACCGAAGGTACAGTTTTACTTTTCGGTGTTCACTCTCGGGTTTTGTTTGATACGGGTGCTACTCACTCGTTCATTTCCGAGCGGTTCGCTAGGCAGTTAGCCTTAGAGTCAGGCATAGAGTCTGAGGAGTTAGAGGTCCCTTTGTCTGTGCACACCCCTGCGGGTACGGTATCGACTAGGAAGTGCATTCCGTCGTTACCTGTGTGCATTGAAGATAGATTCCTAGATGGGTGTTTCTTCTTGCTAAAGATGAAAGATTATGATTGTATCCTTGGTCTGGATTGGCTAGAGGAGCACTATGCGTTAGTGGATTGTCGTAGGAAGAAGATTGTTTTCCGCATTCCTGGTGAGGATGAGTTCTCTCATCCCTTGCCAAAGAACTTAGCGGGAAAGTTAGTTATCTCTGCCATGAAGGCGATGCGCATGGTGAACAAGGGTTGTGACGCATTTCTTGCCAGCGTTATGCTAGTACCCGATGCTGGTTCGTCACTGACTCTTGCAGAGATCGATGTGGTGCAGGACTTTCCAGATGTCTTTCCCGATGACTTGTCTGGATTGCCACCGGATAGGGAGATAGAGTTCACTATAGAGTTGCTTCCAGGCACCTCTCCTATCTCGAAGGCCCCATATCGAATGGCCCCTGCAGAATTAGCTGAGTTGAGGAAGCAATTGCAAGAATTGCTCGATAAGGGATTTATTCACCCCAGTGTTTCCCCTTGGGGCGCACCTGTATTGTTCGTCAAGAAGAAAGACGGGTCACTTCGGTTGTGCAT
Source organism: Colocasia esculenta (assembly GCA_014218235.1). Classification (NCBI taxonomy): domain Eukaryota; kingdom Viridiplantae; phylum Streptophyta; class Magnoliopsida; order Alismatales; family Araceae; genus Colocasia; species Colocasia esculenta. The sequence continues at coordinate 151,532,055 of CM024753.1, read as the reverse complement.
TGATTATAGGAACCTAAACCAGGTGACTGTGAAGAACAGGTATCCCTTACCTCGGATTGATGATCTGTTTGACCAGTTGCGAGAGGCATCAGTCTTTTCCAAGATTGACTTGCGATCTGGTTATCATCAGTTGAAGATTAGGAGTGAGGATGTGTCCAAGACGGCATTTAGAACCCGTTATGGACATTATGAGTTTTTGGTTCTTCCTTTCGGATTGACCAACGCCCCTGCAGCGTTCATGGATCTCATGAACCGGGTGTTTAGTCCGTATCTAGATAGCTTTGTTGTTGTGTTTATTGATGACGTGTTGGTCTATTCTCCGGATGAGGCCACACATCGTCAGCATTTGAGGTTAGTCTTAGAGGTTCTCCGTGAGCACAAGCTGTATGCGAAGTTCAGCAAGTGCGAGTTCTGGTTGCGCGAGGTTCATTTTCTCGGGCATGTTATCTCCGGCGCTGGTGTTGCAGTTGATCCAGCAAAAGTCCAGGCAGTTATGGATTGGGAGATTCCCAGGACCCCTTCGGAGATTCGTAGTTTTATTGGGTTAGCTGGTTATTATCGACGATTCATTGAGGGTTTCTCATCCATCGCCGCCCCTCTAACAAAGCTGACCCAGAAAGGTGAGAAGTTCGTATGGTCTGAGGCATGTGAGCGTAGCTTTCAGCTATTGAAGGCTAAGCTTACTTCTGCTCCGGTATTGGTACTACCTAGTGGTCTAGAAGGTTTTGCCATTTATACGGATGCATCTCAGATTGGTTTAGGCTGTGTGCTCATGCAGCAAGAGAGGGTAGTGGCTTATGCTTCTCGTCAGTTAAAGGAGCATGAGAGGAACTATCCGACTCATGATTTAGAGCTCGCAGCTGTGGTTCATGCACTAAAAATCTGGAGGCACTATCTTTATGGTGTCAGATTTGAGGTGTTTACCGACCACAAGAGCTTGAAGTATCTTTTCTCCCAAAAGGAATTAAACCTAAGGCAGAGGAGATGGATTGAGTTCTTGAAGGACTATGACTTCGACCTTCAGTATCATCCTGGAAAGGCGAACGTCGTAGCGGATGCTCTTAGTAGAAAGAGGTCTTCGCTCCAGCAGGATTGGAAGATGTTGGAGGATGCAGCGTGCTCTATGACCGAGTTAGAGCCATCGTTGTGTCAGGCTTTTGTAGCTCAGCTATCCCTTAGATCCTCAGTCTTGGATGAGGTGATTGAGCAGCAGAAAGCCAACCCTAGATTGTTAGAGTTAGTGGGTAAGGCGGGCATTGCTCGTGATGAGGACAGTGTGATTAGATTTCAGCACCGTGTTTGTGTCCTGATGTGGTTGATGTCCGTGAGCATGTGTTAGCGGAGGCTCATAGATCGCGATTCTCTATTCATCCGGGTAACACTAAGATGTATCAAGACCTGAAGAGATCATTTTGGTGATCCGGCATGAAGAAGGATGTTGCGGATTATGTGTCTAGATGTCTAGTATGTCAGCAGGTGAAAGCCGAGCGGCAGCGACCATCCGGCCTTATGCAGAGGATGGATATCCCCGTATGGAAGTGGGAAGCTGTCACTATGGATTTCGTATCGGGTTTGCCTCGATCTAGAAGGGGCAATGACTCGATTTGGGTAGTTGTAGATAGGTTCTCGAAGACTGCTCATTTCTTGCCTATGAGGAAGAAGCAGTCAGTAGAGAGTTTATCTAGATTGTATGTTAGCGGTATTATTAGATTGCATGGTGTGCCGAAGTCGATCATTTCGGATCGAGATCCGAGATTTACTTCGAGGTTGTGGAAGGGTCTTCAGGATGCGTTAGGTTCGGAGCTTAAGCTCAGTTCGGCATTTCATCCCCAGACCGATGGACAGTCCGAGAGGACTATCCAGACGCTCGAGGATATGTTGAGAGCGTGTGTTCTGGATTGGAAGGATGATTGGGAGCGTCATTTACCTCTTGTGGAGTTCGCATACAACAACAGCTTTCATGCTAGTATTGGTATGGCTCCATTCGAGGCGTTGTATGGTAGGCCCTGCAGATCTCCTTTATGTTGGGAGAAGACTGGTGATAGGCAGTTGATCGGACCGGAGTTGGTTCAGGAAACTTCGGATAAGATTCAACTTATCAGGAAAAGGCTTGTTGCGGCACAGGATAGGCAGAAGAGTTATGCCTACAACAGGAGAAAGGATTTGGAGTTCGAGGTTGGCGATCATGTCTTCTATAAGATATCGCCTACTCGAGGTGTTGTCAGATTTGGCAGGCATAGCAAGCTAAGCCCTAGATTCATTAGCCCATATGAGATTCTTAGACGTTTGGGCAACCTGGCGTACGAGCTAGCATTACCCCCAGCTTTGGCTAGCGTTCACCCTGTATTCCATGTATCTATGCTCAGAAAGTATGTCCGAGATCCGTCTCATGTGATTAGTCATGAGCCTGTGGAGATCCAGCCAGATCTTTCGTATGTCGAGCAACCAGTAGCCATTCTTGATCGGAAGGTTCAGCATCTCCGGAACAAGAGTATCGCATCGGTGAAAGTTCTATGGCGGAACTTCACACGTGAGGAGGCTACGTGGGAGCTTGAGGATGCGATGAAGAAGAAGTATCCCCTTTTGTTTGAGTAGTGTCATTCTAACTTCGAGGACGAAGTTTCTTTAAGGGGGAGAGGGTGTAAGGCCCTCTAATTTCCGTCGCATTATTTGTAATTATGTGTGTATGTTTATGCTTGTGTATGTATGTACATATTTACGTACGCATTAATTAGTATAATTACGTGTGCATGTGTTTATATTAAACATAAATAATGTATGTATTGCATGATGATAGTGTGGATATAATACCATATACATATTGCATGTATATATGCTTGGTATGCATGGTTTTCTGCATAATTAGGGTTCTGGCCGAAGGCCACCTTGGCGTCAAGCCCAGGCCGTTGATCTGGTGTCAGCGTCCAGACATGGACGCCAACACTAACTCCGGCGTCCAGCGATATGGACGCCAACTTCTCTGGCCTGCATGCGCAGCAGAGCTGCAAGCTTCTGAAACAAGGCATGGCCACCATTGGGGGATGTCCCCCAACGGCTCTCAGATTGTCAAATCGGTATGGTGAGTGGGTGAGGGGCTCTCCTTAACCCTGAACCCGAATTGGACTCTCCCACTATTTCCCTTCACCTTTGCAAGAGGAGAGAAGTGAGAAAGAAAAACCCTAGAGAAGCCTTTGAGAAAAACCCATTTTGGCACCCTCAAATCCGACCCCTTGGACCTTGATCCGGCGTCCCCCTGCTGCAAGGAGGTTGCTGGACCAACGAGGAAGGCTTCCCCGACATCCCCTCGGCGTGGAGATCATCCAGGAGCCCGGAGGAGAGATCGTTTGGAGGCACTTCTGCAACTTCTTGGGACTGCCCAAGGAGGTCTTCACCGAGCCATAAATCCCTTGGAGGAATTTTAGAGAGGCAAGTGACCTATCCTTGATGTCCCCTTATGAGTCTAGGTTGGTTTTGTGAATTTTATGGATTTTTCCTTGAGTCCTAGACCCTCAAATTCACCCAAGATTCAGAGCTCGGGTCTGTGTTTCTGCATAGACCTGGTTAGACGGCAAGGTCCCTGGACGCCTGTGATGAGCTTGGCGTCCATCGACCATGCCGCTGACCCTGAGTCAGCGGCCAGAGACCGCCGTCGAGTTCTTCTGGACAGAACAGTGAGCTATTTTGTCCCTCTTATACATTAATTTCGGTATGTTTTACGTGATGAGGATATATGGTAAATCTTATACCCTATGTATATTGTGCATTGTGGTGTGTGAATGAATGTGGTGTGATGGTGAATGTGGGTTAATAGTATCTTTTAAATTTGTGAGCATGACTTGTAGATAATTTTGCAAATCCATGTTCCATGATTTGGATTAGTTGAATGTCTTGGTTGCAGTCTATTCATGAAGAATTGTGGGGCATGTATGTATGTTTTGAAAATTTGGTAATTCATGCATGCTTGCGAAATTTCTAATAAGTTCGGTAGAATAAAATGAAAGTATGCAAGAATGATTTGTAGTATTCAATCCATAGATGTATGAATTAGGGAAATTTTGTGTTCTCAGTTCATGCATATGTGAATAGCTTATGTTTAAACAGCAAGTGGCTAATTTGCAAAATGTGTTAGACCCATGTTAACTTAAGTTGTTAATAGCATGCTAATTAGGCGTTTTATTTTCTGTAATTCCTATTTAGCTCAGAAAAATCTGAAAAATTGAGGGTATGACCTTGAACCCGAAAACAGCATGTGGTTAAATTTTCAGGTCATTTGGATCAGTAAATAAAAAGTTATGTGTTTTCTTGTGAAATGTGATAATTCGTGCATATGATCGTAATGTGATTAGATTTTGTTTAAACCCAGCATGATTAGTGTGTTTACTGTGTGTTAAACCTTGAAACTCTGTAGTACCATGTTAGGAAAAACAGAGGTGTTCATGTGAGTAAGAAAGTGAGTGAGATGAAGTGTTATGTGCAAAACCAAGTGTAAAACGGTAAATATGTAAATGTGTAAGTGACAATGTGAATGTGTATGTGTAAAGTGTAACCATGTGAAAAGAGGAAACTAGTGTAAAGAAAAATGTGAAATTCTAGATGTGTAAATGTGTTATTGAAACCCATGTGAGACTAAATCTGAAACCATGTGAATTCAGAAAATGCATGTTATTATTCTTATGTTTATGTGGACAAAAATGCTTAGAATCCATGTTAGGGATAATTAGTGAACACGGGCACAAGGTAGCATGAATGGTTGTTGATGTGACATGTTTTATGCATTATTGTAGCTCTCATGCATAGGTTTTCAGCGATGAAACTATATGAAATCAGCAACCTAAAGCATGTGAAAAGGTTCATGTAAGTGTTTAAAAATGTGTAAAACCCATGCTAGTTGCGTTACCTTTCATGCATGTAAATTGCTCATGTTGATAGCTCTTATGTTTGATTCTTTAAAAGGTTAAAGTTCATGAGTAAATTGAATAGAGACCATGTGATAGGTGAATTTTATTTTAGAAATCTGAAAGCATGAGTTATGTATAAAATTGTAAAATGTTCATGATAGGTTGAAAACTTGAAATGACTAGCATGCTATGTGTTGCTAATTGTAATCTGCATGTAGAAACCACTAGGACTTCTAAGTGTACATCATGAGTAGTGTTGCTTGCTGAGTCCTTGGACTCACTCCTTGCTTCGGCGTACAGGTATAGTTGGTGACACGACACCGCTTGAGGAGACGGTGGAGACGGACTCCGAGCGCGGAGACTAGCTAGTTGTTGGAGCTTCTTTGTGATTTGTGTACTTCATAGTATGTATTTGGAACATTGTATTAGAATTATCATGAAAGGAATGTATTATGTGGACATTTTGTAATTCTATTTCAGCAATTTAAATTATGTGAGCTCTTAGTTCCTCATTGTTAATTGCGAAAATTCATGTATGGTTAATGTGGATGATGAATGAATGGAGATAGTTCTCTTTTACTTCCGCTACTCTGTTGTATATTCGCGTGTATCTCAGCTGTATGTATCGTTTGGGTAAATGTCCCACTGTGGCAGCACTTGTTATACCGACGTGGGTTGGTATAACCGTACCGGTATAATGAGGGCCGTCACACCTCAAGAACACACGAACGAGCCCAGAAATCCCTTTCCTCGGCCCTCTTTCTGTCCTCCAAAAACCAGAGCGAAAAAAATCCCTATCTAGTTGCGAAATATGGTCTTATAAAGACCTCCCACACAATGGCCAGCCTAAATCCTGACCCTCAGATCCTAAACGCTCGGGTCATCACATTAAAACCCCTTGGAAACGGTCGATCTCTCTTTCCCCGAACGGAAATATCAAAAATAGGCAAGTTAGATTAACGTCAACATAAGATGCCGTCAGCCTCCACGTAAACGTCCATCGATGATGTCGTTTATAGGCTTGCCCAAAAATTTAAATAATTTGGAAAATAATAAACGACACAATAGTCTGTCGTTAACAGAAAATAAACGGCAGGCGTTTTTGCCGCTAACAGGTATTAACACCAAAGGATGTTGATGCCAAGAGCCACACAGAACATCTTTCAAACACATGCAGAAATAAAGATACAATTTGCAAAATAAATTCAAGAAATTTTTCTAGGGCACTACAGTAGGTTTGTTGGTGGTTGCTCCGGCAGGGACAATATTGTCGTCGGTGGGAGGGGCTTGGTCAAGCGAGTCCCCACGCGACTGGCGAGATTGCGTCACCCTGCTGTTAGGATTATGTGGGAGGATCATCCGCGAGCCATGGCTGTCGTCGTTTCCCACAGACGGCGTCAAAAATGTGGTGATGTTTTCCTATTCGGTAATGGGCCGAATGGGCCTCCACCAATAGAGAGGGGACGAGCGGTCGCCGATGCAGACGAAGGCCTGCAAGACCAGAAAGTACATCAGGGGGCCTAGTTGAAGAACCGAGGGGAATCCTCCGATGCCTAAGTCAGGTCAGACTGCGTAAAGAGGGTAGGAAGAGAAGGTTTCTTAGTGTGTGGATTTACACGTGGGTGATTGTGCGTGAGAGATCTCGTACCTTTGCATGAATGTTACCTGTTCCTTTTATAGGGGAGTTCGGATGCTTCCTTCTCCAATGATAATCGAAGGGATGTGTCGGTTAAGTTCCCAAAGCAGGGGTTGTTCGTTTAAGACGCCCCTTGGGATCCTACGCTGCCATTACTCCAAGTCAAAGGGAGGTGCGTTACGACATCCCATCAACTACCATGGTAAGCAAAGAGCCGCTCAGCGTTGTTGGCCATGGAGATGCTGAATAGGCATTGGTGGACCTACTCAGTGCTCAGGACCCTGGCACTGAAACCCGAACAGGGACGAGTGGGCTTGTTTGATGTAGCTATCTAGGGTGCGATGCTTTGACACTAGGGCCACGGGTGGTCTGAACAGGGACCCTGAGGTCTGTTCGATCGGACCCATCTTGCTCGAATAGGGTCGATGGTGTCCGGAGACCGTCTGGGAAACCCTTAGGTGCTTAGTGGCTGAGACGTGTTCGGAAGCCTACAGCTAGACTCGAGGACACGTGGCCGAAGGACCAAAGCCTGATCACCTTGTTGGGTCATGATGGGCCTATGGGCCAAGGAGGCTGAAATTAGCATCTACAAGGACAATGCCATGTTGGTTAATGCTCATGTTCTTTTGTTCTTGCTCTTTTTCCTTTTTTTGGCGAGGTTTTGAAACAGTCAATTTCAACCTGAATTTTCTTTTTTGAGCCCCTCATATTTAGTGATTCCAATGTATTTCTCTATAAAACGTGAGGATCAAAATGGGTAGGCCTTGAGCCTAGATAACCTCCAATCTATGGTTCTCCTTCACGTTGGGTTGACATTCACACATATAAAGGTAATCCTATGAACACTCGATGGTAAACTGCAAACAGTTGTGAGGCCTTCATTCGTTTATGTCAGAATTTGGAAGCAATGTGGCTAGCATTTTGCACAGTGGCATTGCAACAGGTCCATACCAGTATCCCATCATGGTAAACTCTAATTCGGATGTGTTTCTTTAACAAGAAAATTGTTATCTTATATTACATAAATTTTAGGATACTTAAGAAGTCCAGAGTCCAAAACACAACCTGCACAATGCTGTATTTGTCCACTCTTCAGAAATTGGTTGACAAAATGTGAGTCTCATTCTATTTTTTGGACGTTGATGCTGCTTGGTGGTGAAAAGAAATAAAAACAACCATCAAGCTAGACTGAATATCAAAGAGTGGGGAATACGACCAGAATTACATGTGCTAGAAGACCCTCAGTCAGGAAGAAAGTTACCTGAAACTTTGTACACACTAAATAGAGCAGAGACATCAACTATGTGTGAATTCTTGCGTAACATTAAAGTCCCAGATGGATATTCATCTAACCTATCAAGATGTGTAGATATTACTGGTCGAAAGCTTACTGGATAGAAAAGCCATGATTGTTATGTCTACATGCAAGTTTTGTAAAGGTGATCGGTGTGACATGGACGTCGGGGCCCATCCAGAGGTGTGATAGATAGGAGGTTGGAGTCTGGCCAGCGATGGAATGTAAAGGTGATCTGTGGGACTGGGATTGGAGAGTCAGGAGCCTAGTTCGTTAATCACATGGGCATTGTATCAAAGCTTCATTATAAAACATGGCAAAAAGATTTTGTCAAACTTCCCTAAAAAATGATAGATACAATTTTTAGAGATCTTGAGGTAATAGTGTCACGCCCCGCCAATTTAGCAGCGGAATAAATCGGGGAGACGTGAGCTACATACATAGTAGAGTAAAATGTACAATAGTTGAATAATTCAGAGCATCTAAGGAACAATAATTGAAATAAAATTCTTCATTTCATTTAAATTCACTAAGACAATTACAACCGCTAATCCAGAGCCCCACTACAATGAGCTCATTGACGTCATTACATTGAAAAGAAATCTAAAGCAATAACTATTAGACTCCATGGTACTAGAGTAATTTCATGACTTGACTCCAGATTGCTCATCACTCGAGTCCTGCCCCATTGGTGTGAGTCATCATCTAGCTTACCTGAGACACAATAACAAATAACGAAGGGTGAGCGATAATGCCCAGTAGGACTTAAATCTCGTGAATCAAGCAGGCTTTAAATAATTAGTGCTTTAAAAAGGGCAGAGTAACTAAAGATAGCAAGAGTCATGTAAATTCGAGAAAGTAATAGAACGAATAACATGGTTCAGATAGCAAATGAATCAAGTATAGCACGGTGATTAAAGTCAAATCACGATATAAAATGATAACAGCGTAATAGCAAGTAACGACATTGTCAAGCAGTAGCAAGCGACATGTATAGCAAGGAGAGAGATAGTAGTTGGCCATGTAGAGAGTAAATTGCACTTTGATTGATTTTCATCAATCGAAATAGTATAGCACTTTTAATTAACTTTTGTCAATCGAGATAGTAATGGCTCTTTGGTTATCCATAGATAGCCGAGAGAGAATATAGCACTTTTGTCGTCAATAGACAACGAGAGAATATAGCACTTTGTTTTGATTGTCATAGATTAATCTTGATAGTATGGCACTTGGATGTAATGCCGACATCCAGATCATTTAACTCCCGCGGGCAAATGGCACTTTCGGGCGCTCTCCCTAGGACCAGATCGGGCCCTATTGCGCTGGCATTGGTTATGTTGTTTATCTTTAGACAATCAATTAATGGCCAATAGAGAGTACCAAGAAATATATAAGAGCACTAGATGAATAGACGAGATAGTAGAGTGGATGTGAATAGATGAGCGAGTAAAGTATAGATGAGAACTACAGGTCAATGCACATAAAACGTCGAGTAAACGGGTGATAATAGTGGTTGCACAACAGGCGCACTTGGTGTTGTCAGTCAGGTGGAATTCACTACCTTCCACTGGCCATGTTACACACAGGTCCAGAGGTCCGGCGTGATTCAAGATAAGAGCGAACTTCTAATAGCTGTTTGGATCATATTGATCCCTAAAGGGTATCATAGGTGTTAGGGTACAACCAGCTCATCGACCATGTGGGAATCCATGGATTGAGAAGACTTACGGAGGCCTCGAACAAAGACTCACTAGTTCGACAGAAGGAGTATCCGATGGAGAGTTCATCCAAGTCAAGAGAGAGTGTGTATATAGAAACAAGTGCTCGACGTTCTCGAGGAATTCTAGAACAGTGGCACATTAGTAACGTGTTCCAAATCATCGCGAGAAAATGTAGACAAGTATATTTAAAATAGGGCATTGTAATTACATGACATAATTTGTTGCCCAGCTAGCTAGCCCAGAGGGGGGGGGGTGAATGGGATGTTAAAATTTTGATCACTTTAAAACATGTCCACAAAAACAATCACACAAAACACACTTCGATAGATGTTAATGTTAGTGAGAGTTAACAACAAACACACACAAAGCAATCACACTACACAAGGATTTATCCTATATGTCCAGTCCCTGAGCAATACCTCATGATTTCACTACCCAAGGCTACAGTCCCCCTCAAGGACACTTACACACCCAGCCGCAACTAGTCTTCTCTTCACAACCCGAAGAGGAATTACAACACCCTGGATCCCACCAGGTCTTCCTTCTACGCGAAGCGAAACAAACACCCTGGAACCCACCAGGTCTTCCTTCAACACGAAGGGAAAGTACACAGTAATGTGTTCAGGAAGACAAGCCCCTGGACCCAGCTAACAGCACAATGCTTGATCCAAAGCGAATACTGAGAGGAAGAAAATGAGCAGTAATGAACTCTCTCAGTACACAAAAATGCTCTCTCTCTAAGATCTAGACTCGATGCAGATAGCTAAGAGCTAGACATGCAAAAGAGTGAAACTTCGCTCTTTCAGATGCTCGCAGAAAACTTGTCAAAGATTGTCGTGAGTGTTGTGTATATGCTTGTTTCTGGAGCTTCAGTCTTCTATATATGTCTTCCATTTGAAAAATTGAACATTGAAGTATCCGTTATCTCTAAGCTTTTGTTTACGTTAGACTGCATGGCACTGTAGAGGTTTCAGTCAACGGTCGTTAGCTTTCCATGCACGGAAAGAGAGAGAATCCTCTTTGATATCCTTCGGCTTCTATTATGTCCAACGTTGTATCGAGATGTGCTGTCAGAGACCTGCACGCATTAAAAGCTTAAACGATGGACAACTAAGTTGTCTCTCGGTGTCAGTCAACGTTAAGAAAGATTTTATACCGAAATGGAAATTCCATTCTGTTCATCTAAAAAGATGTTTAGAGAATAAGCATGAAAATAGAAGATATCGTTTACATGCAGTGCAGTGATATGTTCAGTCATAATAAATGCATGGATGTGAGAGAAAAGCAAGGGAAGACTTTGACTTTTCAAACTATCTGAGAATAAGTTTGAATATCAAGTCGTTATATACCATGAAATTGACATGATCATGACTTATGAAATCATTATATTGATGAGTCGTTATTCATGTGAATCGTTATACATTCATAAGCAAGTCGATGTACACACAAATCGTTATGCATTAATAACCGAATCGTTGTAGAGACAAATCGTTATGATACTATCAGCAAATCATTATGAGCAAATCGTTGTTTCACTTATCGAGTCGATATAGTGAACAAATCGTTGTTTTAATGTATCGAATCGTTACGGCGACCAAGTCGTTATGTAACTTAATGAATCGTTACAGTGACTGAGTCATTGTGTAACTTATCGAATCGTTATGAGACTAGTCGTTGTGAGACCGAAATCGTTGTGAGAGCAAATCGTTGTTCTCACTTAAGAAATCATTGTGAATACAAATCGTTGTTCTCACTTAAGAAATCGATGCGATAACCAAATCATTATGAGCTCGGAATCGATGTGCACACTTATCGAATCGTTCTGAGAGCAAATCGTTGCAATCTCTTAGCGAATCGTTATGAGAGGCAAATCGTTGAGATCTCTTAGCGAATCGTTACGAGAGGCAAATTGTTGCGATCTCTTAGCGAATCATTATGAGAGATAAATCGTTGCGATCTCTTAGAGAATCGTTATGAGGGGCAAATCGTTGCGATCTTTTAGCGAATCGTTATGAGGCAAATCATTGCAATCTCGAAGTCGATAAGATACTTATGAAATCGTTATGAGATAAAAATCAAAACAAATTGGAATAACTTATGAAATTGTTATAGAACCAAAAATCGATGTGGATGAGGAAATCGTTATGATCTTAAGAAAATCGTTGTAACAATTAGAAAATCGATGAGTACTTAGAAAATTGTATGCTTTGAACTTTAAATTGCTAGTATGAAGAATACTTACCAGTTTAGCTTGTTTTGCTTTGTTAGATTTCCTGTGCTCAAATCTCATAGAAAATATGTTAGAGATGTACATTGTCTTAGTTTTGTTAATCACCAAAATAGATATGTAATTCATTTAAATTATATCCGAAAAATCTGATCATCAATCTTCCTCTTTTTGGTGATGACAAAACATATCATTAACTAAATATGTTCTGAAAGAAATCTAAATAAATTGTGAAATAAAATATCATGAGAGATGTATTTCAGAAGACTATATTTCTCCCCCTTTTTGTCATTAAGCAAAAACAATATCATTCGGAGACAAAGAAGAAAGAGAAAAGAGAGAGAAGAGCAAAGAACTCTTCTATTTATCTTGAGGGGTTACATGAAGGTAGAAAGCAGGAGATAGAAGGGAGGCATGCCGCTGAATAATGTGCAAAGCCTTGCATTCCTGCTCCTAAAAACAGGTCTGAAAAACCCCAAAAGCAATAGAATAAGATGACCCCATGTCAGGAAGCATTCTCTTGTTGTGAAGTCAATGCTGATCTTCTAGAAAATTAGCGTATTCATCATTGCCAAGAGATTCTTTGAAGGAAATAAAAGATCCAAAGCTGGCAAACCGAAGAAATTGGTTGATCTTGATAGGGTAGTGGATCTAATGCTGCAAAAGATCTTTCTTCAAATCCATAAACAGCTTGTACCGGGCGACCCATTGATCATAGGGTTCTTGAACTAGATGGATGGAATTTAAATCCAAAAAGGCTTTAGCTGAGAGAATAGGCTTGCCTACCTTAAACAAGGAGCTGTTTAAGGCTTCCAACTGAAGGGTTGACTGGTTATAATGCTTTTCCCAGTCAGTGGGAGAAAGCCTTTCACATTCAGATAGAAAAGGAGCAAGAACTTCAGAGGAGATATGACTTAGATGAAATTATCTGAAGATGAATCTTTGGAAGGAGGGGAGACGACCCTACTGAGCTGAGATCCTACCCATGACACGAGCAAATCTCTCAAAAATTACAAGACCAACTGAGGAGTTGTAAGGCCCCCGATTTTTCGTCCTTTTCTTTTATAAGTACCTTATTGTGCGAATGTTTACGTGTCATGTATGTAGCTAGATATACATATGCATATAAGATGTGCGTGTAACTAATCGTATGCTTATACATATAAAACCTTTATTTTATGCATGCATGTAAGCATGTATGTATACATATGTGCTATCTATGCTATATATATATATGATATTTACTTAAGTGGTAAATTAGGTGTATGATGTGTTGCTCAAATTATATATGTGGTATTGAATGAAGATTGGTATAAAAGTGTGTATTGTGTGTATAATTAGTTAGTAAGTGTTGTTTATTGCATTGTGAAGATAGTATGTACATTATACCGAGCACATTATATACCATCTTGACTATTTATGAATACATGTGTGTACTTAGTCGTATATATATATATATATATATATATATTGTTTGATTGCATGATGTAATTGGTGTGTACATTATACCCTATGTATTGCATACATGTACATAAGGAGGATTAGGGTTTCTGTGAAATTGTATGTTCTGGCCGAAGACCATGTCGACGGCAGCATCTATGGACGTCAAGGACAAGTAGGCGGCGACCTCGATGGACGCCAACTATTATTATGGACGTCCGTTGATGTAGACGTCTACTTCCCTGACAATTTTCTGAGCAGCTGCATGGTGTGCCATGCCTCCGATTGGGGGATGCCAACCACCCCCCAACGGCTCCTTCGCCCCTGCCAAGACAGACCCCATGTCTTGTCTATATGACCACCCACCCCTTGCAACCTAGAAGTCCCTTTGACCCTTGCAAGAGGGGAAGAAACCCTGGCCCCAAAAGGGTGAGAAAAACCCTAAAACCCTGAGAGCTGTGAGGAAACCCGAACTTGGGAGGCTTTGATCCAGCGGTTTGGAGCTTCTTCCGGAGATCTACTTCGACAAGGAGGGAGACAACACATCCGGCTACACATCCCCGGCCCTGGATTGCAGAGGGGAGCATCACAGAAGCCGGAGTGAAGGCATCTTGGAGGCTTCTTGGAACTGCCCAAGGAGAGCTTCTCCAACCATTTTGATCCCTTTAGGAGTTTTTCCAAAGGCAAGTAACCCTTGCACTTCGTCCATGTATGTGTCTAGGAGGTTTTTGTGATTTTTACGGATTTTTCTCGTGTCCTGGATCCCCTACATTCACCATTCTTTAGAGCTCGGACTGTGTTTTTACACAGGTCCGAACTAGACGTCCAGATCTATTGCCGTTGAGATCTTGAGTCAGCGGCCAACGATGTTGCCGCCAACTCTTGTAAACGTCCATAGTATGCCGTTGAGTTCTTCTTGACAGAACAGTGAACTGTTCTGCCCTATATCCTTAATTTCTAGATTTCTACGCATGAGGATATATTGTAAATTTTATATGTTATGTAAAATAGATAATGTGATGTGTGTGAAATTTCCTGTATTTTTCTGTGGATGGCATAATTTATTAGAATTATTGAAAGGCATGTGTAGGAAAGAGGTTATGCTTGGTTAATTTTGTTTCCCATGATTTCTGAGGAATTAAATGTTGTAGAATTTTATGAACCATGTTTATATGTATCAGTCCATGCCCTGCAAATTTGGGGATTTTCCCGTATTCATGCGAATTTTTATAATTCCTACAATGAGAAATAGAAAGCATGTGTAGACCTTGTGAAAATTCTAGTAAATCGTGTGTTGGGAAATAAATTTGGGAAAAATTTCTTATACCAATATGTATGTGTGGCTCATGACTGTGCATGATCAAATCTGAAATCCATGTCATGTTCTATGTTAACTTAGTTTATGAATGGCATGAAATTGAGTGTTTTAATTTCTATAAATGCATGTGAATTCAGAAAAATGTGAAAACTTGTATGTGTGTTCTTATACCCGAAAACAGCATGTGGTTAAATTTTCAGAAAAATTTGATGACAGTAGCCTATACTATGAGATTTCCATGTGAAAATGAGTTATAATTACATGTACCATGATTAAGGTTAAATGATGTGCGTTCCAATTAATCCATGAGGGCTACTAAATGCTTGATTTCTGTTATTAGTGGTATCATGCTAGGGAAGAACAGAACCATGTGCATAAATAAGAAAGTGTGAATATCATATGTAAAACGTGTGTTAATCGGAATGTGTAATGTGTAAAATGTGCCGTGTGTGACACTGCTTCCATAGAGGGCTGTGGAACTGTACCATGGAAAAGTCCCCATGGGAAGGTTCAATGTGTATGTGTATCCTATGGGCATTAGGATGAAATCCTGGTGGCGGACAAGTACCGTCGATAGGGTGGAGAGGGCTTCTCCCGGTCTGCACAGTACCAAGGCTTATCACTGTTTTGCCTAGGTGATAAGTATGTGTTATGTGTTATGTGTCCTTCTAATGGTGGTTTGGACTATGTGTCACGGCATATAAATGTGAAATGTGAACGTGTATATGTGAAGATTGTGTAAGTGCCATGTGAATATGTGCAAAATGAAAGATGTGTACATGTGAATGTGTAAATGTGTAACATGTGAAACCAATGTGTTAGAGTGTAAAACTTTGATTCCTAATGTGATAATGATAGAAACATATTAGAACAGCAAGCTAATTAGATAAGCAATCATGTTATTGTGTGCAAGAATGTCCATAGAATCCACGCTCGAATCTTCCTTTCACCATGTGCAAAAACCATGCCTAAATTGCTCTCATGATGTGGTGTGAATGAGACAAGTTCTTAATTGAGTTCATATGTTGACGGAATGAGAAAAGAACATGTGTTAGATTAGTTGTTTGTTTGAACATAATTCATATGTTATAAAACTAGTAGAAGCATTATGCTAGGTTTCCCTTGAATAACAATAGATATGCGTAGAAGGTGTAGGAGAGTGAACCATGTGAGAGTGTGAGAGATGAACTTGCATGTTATGAGACTTCTAATCCATGTCAAAACAGCAACCTTAATGCATGAGAAATGATAGTTAGCATGTGCTACCATGTGTAGAAACCATGATGGTAGTGTTTCCTTTAATGCATATGAGAACCTCATGTTTAGTTGCTTTCATGTTTTAGTTAATTAGAAATGTAGCTTTCATGTGATTGGATGAGTAGAAACATGTGATAGATAGTTTAAATTGAAAGGTATAAATCATGTTCCATGTGCTTTAAATTTGTAGGAATACCCTGACAGGTTGTGATAATATCACATAACCTTGCTACACGCTTAGATTGAATGCGATTGAATGTGAATGCCTATATGATGTATACATGTATGAAGTGTATGGTGTTATTTGTTGAGTCTTTTAGACTCACTCCTTGCTTCGGCGTACAGGTTTAGTAGGTGACCCTACATCTTTTGGAAGAGACAGTGGAGAGCGACTCCGAGCACGGAGAGTAGCTTGGCGGAGTCGTTATTGTTATATTTCGCTTTCATAGTATGTAATTTGAGGCATTGTATTGAACTATTATGTAATTGTGAACAAACTATGTAATTTGATGATAAAATTGTAGTTATGTGGACAATGTACCTTGTTTAAATTTCAGTTAAGTAAGCTTTAGCTTTCCTTTATTTGCTATATGGACTGTGGATGTCAATGTGGATGATGAAATTGAAGACAATAGTCTTTTCTTCCGCTACTCTGTACTTATATTTGTGTACATCTCAATCGAATGATAATGTCGGGTAAATGTCTCGCTGTGGTGATCTTCGTCGTGCCGACGTGGGTTGGTACAACCGTACCGGCATAGCGAGGGTCGTCACAGGAGTCCATGACCAAGGAGTGCTGCTTAGGGAGAAACACAGTGTCTGGAATGTGCAAGGTAGCGAAATCCACTTTGAAGGAGCAATTGACTGGATTTTCAACTTTCAACAAAGCAATGGCTCCCTAGAATTGACCCAACTGCACTTCAGGTAGCTTGTGAAGATACCGATAGTCGTTGAAGAGCTGGAAGTACCTGATGAGCTTAACTTCCTTTTGAATAAAAGGCGCCCAGGTAGACTGATGATGGATGACAAACCACTCAGAGAGAGTGAGTGGGTGATCCCGGGGTGGAAACTGTTCAGACTTCATAAGAAGAAACTTCCTGTAGAGAGCCTTATGCCCTTTAGCCCACTGATCTTTAGACTTGCATTCAGCCATTTGGAAGATTTTGGATTGATCGGCTTTTGAGAAGTGATTATAGGGAAGAACAACATTGAGGTGATCGGTGAGGTTGAGAAAAGGAACACAAAAAAGGGTGGAAAAGATACAATTTTGGAGATATTCATAGTAGATTGGTTTTCTCCAATTCTCAACAGTGAGGGAAAACCAAAGAGGAGGAAATTTAGGTTCGGTGGGAAGAGCAAGAGTGTTGGAGAGTTTCCTCTTTTTAGAGACAGGACTAGAAGAGTCAGTCCTGTGGACATGAGAGGCAACTGCCAGAACTGAACGGATGGTGGTAATTTCCAACTCATCCTCAAATTTATTGAGAAAGGGACCTTCTAGTTGTGCACCTTCAGGTATAAAGGTGACAAAGGAAGGAGGAGTAGGAGGATGGAGAAATGATTGATGGGTAGAAGGAGGTATGATGGACGGTCCATCTGAAGAAGGACCAGAGGAAGATGAGGCTCCAGCTGATGATGAGGCTGGAGGGTCTTCAAGAACAAGAGGAGGTGGTGGAATTGATGTAGAGGTGGCAGGAGAAGGGAAGGATTCAGAAGGAAATGGAGTTGGGGAAGAAATGGTGCGAGGCAGGGGTTGTTTGAAGGTGATAGGTGCTGGAGGTGCTGTGGAGGAAGATGGTGGTGAAGGAGGGGCTAGAGTTGCAAGAGATGAAGAATCAGGGGCTTCTAGAGCTACAGCTGGCTCTTCTACTCTTGGAGGCATACCCTCAGAAACCACTAGCCTGGTTGACCCAACAACATCCTCTGATGGCCCTGGTGGCCCCGCGTTCACAGCTTCAACATTAACTTCCATTTCAGTGGCTACCTCTTCATCAACCTGTGGCCCTGATGGCCCTACTGTGTAATACCCGAGAAATTTTATTAATTAAAAAAATATTATAGATAAATAAAAATTTTGCCCATTAATAAAAATCAAACTAGTTAAAAGATACACATCATTATTGCATGAGTAGAAACTCATATAAAAATTCTATGAAAATAATAGTTATACCTTAAAAATTATTATATAATGACCCATTAAGAAATTTGGGTATAGAAAAATAATTCGGACCATGATTTAGAATTTATGTGACTTATTATTGTAAATAGGGAATAAATTGGAGAATCCATTATTTCATGAGCCAAGTGGATTAACAATTGAAATAAAAATTATGGGTAGACTCCAAACAATATGTGGGGATAGTCCATAAAAGGAATTGGATGAATGGACAACTTATGACCCATGAACAAATTCAAGTATGAAAATAGTAAATAAATAACTTACGTATTATCGAAATGATAGAACTTACGTACCACTATCGTACGTGAGAAAACACATTAGAAAATTCCGTAAAAATTATAAATCAACCTCAAACATTATTCTTAAGAGTTTCATGAAGAGATTCGAGCAACGAAAAATCCGATTGGCCAAGTGTACGTTACATGTGACCAAGTTAACCGAATTAGGGAACTAAGTCAGAAAATTGTTAACACGGAAAAATAACCCAACCATAAATTAAATAAATAGGTTGGAGAGACTTATAAAATTATGTATTAGTGACCCATTAATGAAAATGGGCCAATGGATCACTTTTAGCCTAATAATAAAATTGAAACATAAAAATACTCAGAAATTCGTACCTATAAATATGCAATAATTGTGAAGGGCACATTAGGGTTTAAATTAGGGTAATTAGTCATGCAAGGTAAGTCAAAACCGGACCCAACTCTAAGAGGTGGTTTCCTAAACCTTTGCTACCTCCTTTGGGTGAGAGAATCTCAGTTTTTGGAAACTAGAATGCAGAAATTCGCAGCCCTCTTTTCTAGTCCCATTAGGACATGAAGTAGCACCATAAAACTATAAGAACTCTTCACAAAACGTTTAGGGAAGGTTTAGCATCAAGTTGGGGTCATGTGCAGCAAGTTTGGGGCGCTGGAGGAGAGGAGAAGGCTGGGGAAAAATGTGGTCTTCTTCCACCTCGCCCTGTAGCGAACCAGGAACCTGCAGGGAGTTCTTTGCGTTCAAAGGTAGGCATTCTTGGGTCAAGATTAAAGAAAAATAATATCATCTTGTAGAGATTCGAGTCTAGATTCATTTGCTTCTGATTTTACTAATTTTCATGGAGTATCCTTTGTGTATTAGTCGTTCTCCCTAAGTCGCGCACAGTTAGGGCTTTTCCCGTTCTTCTTATTATGCATACAATTTGAGACCTAACTAGACTAAATCATCAACAACAAAGTTCTTCTACTTGTAGTCACGATCATCTTTAATGTTGAACGTTTTGTCTAAAAGTCTTTAGTTAGAGAGTTATGAACCCCATAAGAGAGTCATGCATAATACTATGTTTTCGGGTTTGCAGATAGGCTTAAGTTCTTCCTGTTTTGCACAAGATTAAAGGCCGAAGTAGGTCAAGCCTCCAGCATAAAAGTTATTTAACTAGTTGTCATGGTCATCTTTCATGTCAAGTGTTTTGTTTAAACATCATTAGTTAGAGAGTTATAAACTTTGCAATAGAGTCATGCAGGATACTGTATTTTCAGGTTGCATTTAACTTTAAGTTCTTCATGTTTTTCACAAGGACAAAGAACGAATTAGGTAAAACCCCCAACATCAAAGTTCTTCCACTAGTTGTCCTGGTCATAGTTTATGTTAAACGTTTTGTCCAAATATCAGTAGATCTCATGTTACAAGCCTAACATGTAAGTCGCAACGAAGTCATGCATGTTTAGGGCTTTTTTTACGTTCTTCCTGTATTTCATGCCATTAGAGATGGATTCAGACCCAGACCACAACACAAAAGTTCTTCCAATAGATGTCCTCAACATTTTCTATGTTGAGTGTTTTGTCTAAAGGTCAGCATATAGAGAGATATAGGCATTTCATGAATATCGCCCCTGTGTCAAAACATGGTAAGTCTGAACCAAGAGCATGTTAGATCCCGGTCGGACTCAGGCGCAGACCCTGTGAACGCGATGGCCCGATATGTCGCGTTCTGAGGTGGGGTCGCGACTGTACCTCTGTCGCGTTCTGGTCGCGACAGTACCCCTGTCGCGTTCTGCCTGCCTGATCTGACGACCCCGTCGCGATCCTTGCAAGACCACGTCGCGATCTCAGTTTTGGGCCTGAAAATCAGTCTTTTGCAAGTCTTGTTGTACCACCATAATTCCCATATCATGTTGACGATCTTAACTACATAAAAACAAAGTTGTAAGTATTGTTTGTATTTTAATCTAATAAAAGTCAATCACTTGATCTTTCATATCCTTGATTTCATGACACATACACACACGTTGAACCATCCAAACATGGCTTAAATTGTATGAATATGACACATAACATATCTGGTAATTATTGCAATTAATTACCTTACTTTAACAAGTACTCGTTTACGATTCGTGCGATGTTTTAGAACACCGATCTTGACGCTCCACTGTTCTAGAATTCCTCTAGAACGTCGAGCACTTGTTTCTATATTTACACACTTTCTTGACTTGGACGAACTCTCCATCGGATACTCCTTCCGCTGGACTAGTGAATCCTTGTGCAAGGCCTCCGTAAGTCTCCTCTGATCATGGATTCCCACATGGTCGACGAGCCGGTTGTACCCTAATACCTATGATACACTCTAGGGATCAGTGAGATCCAAACGGCCTTAGATTGTTCTCTCGCTCTTATCTTGAATCACGCCGGACCTCTGGACCTGTGCTTAACGAGGCCAGCGGAAAGATCGTGAGTTCCACCTGACTGCCAATACCTTACGCGCGTGTTGTGCAACTGTTACCATCACTCGTTACTCGACGTTTCATGTGCAATGACTATAAGATCTCATCTATGCTATACTCGCTCGTCTACTCATATTCACGTTCACTCTACTATCCCGTCTCTCTCGTCTATTCATCTAGCACTCTCTTGTTACCCTTTGAGTTGTGTGGCTCCTATCGTTTGTGCTATTTCGTGACTGTCTAGCGCTATAATATGGGTCTTGTGACTCTACTGTATCAAATGCATACTGTGCAGGGCACGGAGAGTGTCCGAAGGGCTCCAATCTAGTCCTGGGGGTAGAGAGCCACCCAAAAATACCTGCAGGGGCTATTGACGGTGTTCTGCATTGCACCAGTTCTGACTATACTATCTTGGCTAGACATCTAACTACTATCCTTTTAGTCTGAGGAGTTCAGACGTACTGTGATATTACTGTGCTATCACAAACTGTTATACATTAGTCCGAGGAGTTCAGACGTAATGTACTATCGTGAAACGACTACTGTCCCAAAGTGACTATTGTCGTACTCTACCAGTGCACCGTTGTGCAACCCTACACGCTATCTTGTTACACGCTACCTTGTTACACGCTATCTTGTTACACGCTATCTCGTTACACACTATCTCACCATACGCTCTACTTGCTCTACTTGATACTCGCTATCTTGAGTTACTGTGTGCTATCGCGACTTGATCACATTCAAAGTGCAATTTACTCTTTACATGACCATCTACTATCATCTCTTCTTGCTATACATGTCTCTTGCTATTCTGGACAATATCGTTACTTGCTATTATTGTTATTGTTTTCTATCGTGACTTGACTTTAGTCATCGTGCTATACTTGATTCATCTGCTATTTGAACCATGTTACTTGTGCTGTTACTTTCTCGACTTTACATGACTTGCTCTATCATTAGTTACTCTGCCTTTAATGCATTAATTACTTAAAGCATGCTTGACTCATGAGATTTAAGTCCTACTGGGCGTTATCGCTCACCCTTCGTTATTTGTTATTGTGTCTCAGGTAAGTCGGACAATGACGTTATACGTACCAATGGGACAAGACCAGAGTGATGAGTGACCCGGAGTCAAATAACGAAGTTACCCTAGCATAATTGGAGTCTAGTAGTTGTTGCTTTAGATTTCTTTTCAATGTAATGATGTCATTGAGCCCTATGTATTGGCTCCGAATTAGTGGTTGTAATAGTCTTAGTGATTTTATAATGAAACGAAGAGTTATTTCAACTATTGTTCATTAGATGCTCTGATGTTTGTGAAAGTATGCGCATTTGTCGTTACCATACTCGTTGTTCGCGTCTCCCTCCGATTTATTCCGCTGCTAAATTGGAGGGGCGTGACATGTTGGCTCTTCTGAAAGTGGCCCTGATGGCCCTGCTGGCTCTTCTGAAACTAGCCCTGATGGCCCTGCTGGCGCTTCAGAAATTGGATCTGCAGGAGAAGGAGTAGGAGGGGCATTTGAGGACTGCGCCCTGACCAAGTTTCCAAGTACGGCTATAGATTCCTTGATGCTTATGAGCTCACTTCGCACCCATCTCACTGCATTTCTTACCATTCACATTTCCTTAGCTGAAGTACTCTGGCTTATGAAAATTGACTGAATATCTGATTACACAGAGCACATAATCTTTCCTTGCTCATCCAGTCTTTTGATAACAGGCTTCATATTTATCTTCAACTTCTTCTTCTTCTGATGTGGCCGCTAGGTAAGGAGAGGAGTTTCCTGAGCCACTTCTTTTCCCTTGACTTCTCTTTCCCTTACAACGGGCTCCACGGAGTCATCACTGTCATCTGAGGCACTTTCCACAATGCCTTCTCTGAGCTGATCAACATTGGGGACATTAGCTGTGTGCTCCCCCTGAGAAGCTGCTTGCTCTTCAACAATTTGCTCTTCTTGAATAGGAGTGGTTACTCCTTGCATATCTTCAATCACAATCTCCTGCTCCCCCTGAATGGGAGCTTCCTCTATCACCACATCTGCAGTGTAGCTTGATGCCACAACTTCTTCTTCAGGAGCAACCTCTGGCACACTCTGAGTGCTTGGAATGGAGTCTAGCACTCTTCTGAGGACTGACCCTACCATAGAAGTTGGAGGGGCAATCACTTGCGATTGCTCGACAAGTTCAAGGTGCTTAGGAGGAATATCCTCTATTCTGCTGCCTGCTGCTTCTTCTGCTGGTGCTGCTGCTGGTTCTACTGCTGGTGCTTCTGCCCTTGTATCTACTTGCTCAATTGCCTCTTCCTAAACTATTGATGCTGCTACTACTTGTTGGACCTCTTGGGCTTCGCAGATGATGGCTTCACCCTCAGCCACTGAAGTCTTGGTCCATATACCATTAACTAGAGAGAATCCACTCTTCTTCAAATTTTTGCTGCGGATTGCCTGCCCCATCTTCTCTAGCACTGCTCCAGACAAATTTACACCAAAATGTTGAAAAACCTTGGTGAGCAGGTGAGCATATGGAAGGGACACATTTAATTTATTCTTTTTGTCCGAAATCTGAGCAGATGAGAACTTCATCCTTTCCAGAATAACTTCTACCATGTTTATTTTCTAGTTCTGGATGGTCCAGAACATCATATCTGAATCTGCCTTAGTACAAGTCGAGAAAGTGGTGCTTCTGGGTACCAGAATCTGATAAACTATAAAGTGCAGGAGGCAGTTGAAGGCGTTCATCTGGTTGATATCCAACTTCCCATCCTTAAGCTTAAACTCGGGACCAATAATCCCTAATCCCTTAGTCTGGATGTCCACAGTGTGAACCCCACTGTGACTGGTGGTGCAAACTCCAAATAGAGACTCCAAAAGAGCATATGAGATTCTAATCTGGGTTCCTTTGACAGATGATGTCAAGGACCCGTCATCCTCAATCTTCAGGCACACATTGAAAGCTTTGACGAGATCTGGGTAGCTTACCTCTGATAGAGTTGCTATCTTTGACCACTTCATCTTTTCCATTGCTGCAACTACACTGCCCTTCCATTCTTCTGCAAATCTGCAACGTCTACAACCTTAATTCCACAAAGCTTTGTCTTCACTGAGGTAAATCTTTCTTGCTACTCTGCAGTGAGAAACTCAGCTCCGTAGCCCCCGACGCTGCCGGAAACACCAGAAGAGGCCATGGAATTGAATGGGGAAAGTTTCTGGATGACTGAGAGAGGTGAAGCAGAAACCCTCAAGAAATTTCTCGCAGGAAGGAGTTGGAAGCTTGAAATCTCAGAGAGTCGATGCCGGAGTCGATAGGGTATCGCCTCAGGCAGATAGAGGGAGATGAAGGTGGTATGTGAATCATTGCCACACAAATTTCAGGATATATAGAATAACAAAAAAGTGACTTTTGAGTTGCTGACGCCATAAGGGCAGAAAATGACAAACTAGCATGATTTTGAGATGAAAGAAAGCTTTAAAAATAAACAAACTGTCTCTGATAAAAGCGCAACATCCAATATTGACAAAATTTTGCTTAACTACAGGGGAGAGAATATTTAATATTCTGTAGTAATTATTATTTCAGTTATTTACAGGTAAATTTCTCACAATTTACACATGCCCAATTCCCTTATAAGAGATGTAAATCTCTCTTCAGATAAGGTTTTTGTGAAGATATCTGCTAACTGATTCTGAGTATCAATAAAAGAAATTTCTATATTACCATTAGCTACATGATCACGAATGAAATGATATCTAACCTCTATGTGTTTTGTACTTGAGTGCTGCACTAGATTTTTGGTAAGGTTTATTGCACTGGTGTTGTCGCACAGCAAGGGAATTGTCTTGATGTTGAGTCCATAATCCTCAAGTTGTTGCTTAATCCACAGAAGTTGTGTACAACAACTTCCAGCAACCACGTACTCAGCTTCAGCTGTAGACAGTGCTATTGAATTTTGCTTCTTTGAGGACCATGATATCAGACATCCTGCAAGAATTTGACAACAACCACTGGTGCTTTTTCTATCTATTTTGCATCCAGCATAGTCAGCATCAGAGTATCCTACTAAATTAATTTCACATGACTTTGGATACCACAGATCTAAGTCATAAGTTCTAGTCAAATGTCTAAAAATTCTCTTGACAGAAATTAAATGAGACTCTCTAGGGTCTGCCTGATACCTAGCACACATGCAAACACTAAATAATATATCAGATCTACTTGCTGTTAAATAAAGCAAAGAGCCTATCATACCTCTATAAAGCTTCTGATCTACTTTCTTACCATCTTTATCACTGTCTAATCCTGTTGATGTACTCATTGGGGTTGACAGTGGCTTGGCATTTTCAAAACCGAATTTCTTTTGCAGCTCTTTTGTGTATTTTGCTTGACAAATATGTGAGCCTTCTTTTCCTTGTTTAATTTGCAATCCGAGGAAGTAGTTAAGCTCCCCCATCATGCTCATTTCAAATTCTCCTTGCATTAGCTTCTCAAAATACTTGCAAAGAGATTCATCAGTAGATCCAAATATTATGTCATCAACATATATTTGAACAAGTAACACATTTTTGAGTTTAGACTTAATGAATAGTGTGCTATCTACTTTTCCTCTAATAAAACCATGATCTAATAGAAATGCACTTAATCGTTCATACCATGCTCTAGGTGCTTGTTTTAAACCATATAAAGCTATATGCAATTTAAATACATGATCCGGAAAATCCATGTCATCAAAACCAGGCAGTTGTTCCACATAAACTTCTTCTTTTATAAAACCATTTAAAAATGCTGATTTCACATCCATTTGAAATAGTTTTAAAATTAATGCAGATGCATAAGTAAGTAAAATTCTAATAGCCTCAAGTCTAGCTACTAGTGCATAGGTTTCATCGAAATCTATACCTTCCTCTTGAGAATAGCCTTGAGCTACCAATCTGGCCTTGTTTCTTATGATCACACCAACTTCATCCAATTTGTTCCTGAACACCCATTTGGTGCTAATCACTGGATGATCTGATGGTCTAGGAACAAGTAACCACACATGGTTTCTCTTGAACTGATTCAGTTCATCTTGCATGGCTAAAATCCAAGATTCATCAGTGAGAGCTTCATTGACTGTCCTAGGCTCTATTTGTGAAACAAAAGCTAGATAATCGCAAGAGATTACATTACCTCTTGTCCTTACCCCAACAGATGGATCACCAATGATGTTTTCTGATGTGTGATCTTTCTTATGTCTCCATTCTTTTAGAAGATTATCGTGGGTTTTATTCTTTTGTTGTAAGTCTTCCAAAGGTGGATCTTCCTTGTCCTTGATAGATGATTTCTTTAATTTCTTGGACAATTCATCTGTATCATCAATATCACTATCGACTTCCTTTCTCAATGAAGGGTTAGTTTCATCAAAGATAATATGTACTGATTGCTCGATTAATAAGGTTCGTTTATTAAATACTCTATAACATCTAGGTTTAGAGGCATACCCCATGAAGATACCTTCATCTGATTTAGCATCTAACTTACCGAGGTCTCTTTCGCCGTTGTTGTAGATGAAACATGGACATCCAAATGTCCTGAAATGACTGATCTTTAGCTTCTTCTTTTTGTATAGCTCATATGAAGTCTTCTTCAAGATTGGCCTGATCATGACTCAGTTGATGATATAACATGTTGTGTTAACTGCTTCGGCCCAAAAATATCTTGGCAAATCATATTCTGACAGCATTGTCCTTGCCATGTCCAATAGAGTTCTATTCTTCCTCTCAGCAACTCCATTTTACTGTGGTGTCCTTGACATTGAGAAATTATGCTCTATGCCTTGATCATCACAAAACTTAGCAAATCTCATTCTGGAATTCTCCTCCATGGTTTGATCGAATACTAATGATACTATACTTATTATCCTTCTGTACCTTCTTGCTGAAGCTTACAAAACTGTCAAAGGTATCATCTTTGTGTTCTAGAAAAGAAACCCATGTGAACCTGGAATAATCATCTACTATAACAAACCAAAAATTCTTTCCTCCAAGACTTGTGGTTCTCATTGGCCCAAATAAATCCATATGTAAGATTTCTAAGGGTTTTGAGGTTGTTACCATAGTCTTCGACTTGAAGGATGACTTGGTGTGCTTTCCTTTTGCACATGGCCCACAAACACCATCCATTCTTGTGCTAACTTTGGGTAGGCCTTCCACCAAGCTTCTCTTGATCAACTTTCTCATGCCATCTAGACTGCAGTGGCCCAGTCTTCTGTGCCATAGTTCAGTTGACTGCTCTTTGTTTACGGCCAGACAGATATCCTGATCTTTTAGTTCTTCTAGGTAAAGTACGTACAAGTTCTTTTCTCTGTTGGCTTCAAAGATGTCTGCACCATCCTTCATAATGCTGCACTTTGATTCTTGAAATCTGATTTGATGGCCTTTGTCGCACAACTGGCTGATACTGATGAGGTTGTGCTTCAGTCCTTTGACGCATAACACATCTTCAATCACTGTTTTTCCTTTACTACCTACTGATCCACTACCTATCACAGTCCCTTTTCCATTGTCTCCATAGGTGACTGTGCCTTCTTCAGCTTCTAGATGAGAGAATAACTTTCTATTTCCTGACATATGCCTTGAGCATCCGCTATCCAAATACCATTTAGATGCTCGAGGGTTTCCCTGCAATGAAGACACTAAACTTTAGGTACCCAAGTTCTTTTGGGTCCTGATTGGTTAGTATCATCCATTTTCTTCTTAATTACCCATTTTTTATGTTTAGTTGGACATGTCATTTTGATGTGATCTAACTTGTTACAATGGCTACAACATGATATTCTAGTTATCTTTTCATTTGGAATGTATTTAAGATTTGATTTATATGCTGTATCTTGTTCAGGTATAAACTTTAGTGTTGGATATGTCTTAGGATGTATTATTGTTTCTTCATTGTCTGGAGGTGTGTATCCTAATCCATGTTTCTTTCTACCTGACCGTCTAGCTCCCTTTAGTATTAGTGATGGTTTTCTATTTGTGAATTTATCTAATGTACTTAATAGCTTTTCATTTTATTCAGTTAGTGTGTTAATCTCCTTTTTAAGTCCATCTGGAGTTTCTTGTTTTTCTAGTTTAACTATCTGTTCATTTTTATTTTTCAGATCTTCACATAACAAATCGTTTCTTCTTTTTAGTTCCGTAATTTGTTTTTCCAATTGCTCATTTTCAGATTTTACATCTGAGTTAGTATTTTCTAAACATGCGATGTTTTTCTTACTTGTTTTTAGTAGTTTACATACTTCTTTGTATTTACAATATAGTTCATTAAAAGCTTCTTCCAAATTATCAGAATTTGATTCATTACATGAAGAAAAGGATGAGTTTGATGTTACCTTGTCTTCGATGTTGGCCATGAATGCCATGTTTGCTTCTTCTTCTTCTTCATTGCTTGAGCTTGACTCGTTGTCCGAGTCACTACTGTTGTCCCAAGCTGCTGCCATAGCTTTCTTCTTATACCTTCTGAATTTCTTGGAACCATCTTTCTTTCTGAATTCAACTTTCTTGAGTTTTGGACATTCTGCCTTGATATGTCCGGGCTTCTTACATTCATAACAGATTAGTTCATTTTTCTTTGAATCTTTGACTTCAGACCTTTTGAGGTCTTTTCCTTTCTTGAAGTATCTTCTCCCGGACTGATACTTCTTTTTCTTAGCTAGTATTCATTGTAATCTTCTGGACAACATTGCTTCTTCATTTTCACTGTTGTTCATGATTTCTTGGCTGTATGAGCCTTCTTCTAATTCGTCTTCTTCTGCCTTGAGTGCATTGGAGTGCTTCTTTCTGCTAGAAGATTCTCCCAACCTTTCCATATTTATTTCATGGGCCATGAGGGACCCAATGAGCTTCTCTAATGACATTATCTTCAAGTCATTAGCCTCCTCTATTGCTGTAACCTTTGGAGTCCACGAGGCAGGTAGGGATCTGAGTATTTTCCTCACCATGTCTCCCATCTGATAAGTCTTACCCAGACTAGCTAACCCATTAGTGATATCGGTGAATCTGCTGTACATCTGAGTAATGGATTCTCCTTACTGCATTTGGAACATTTCGTACTATGTTACCATAATGTCTATTCTGGTTTCTTTAACCTTGTCAGTACCTTCATATGTGATCCTTAGCTTCTCCCACATTTCCATAGCGGATTTGCAGGCTGATATGCGGTTGAACTCCTTCTTGCTAAGAGCACAACACAGGATGCTCTTGGCTTTGCAGATTAAAGAGATCTTCTTCTTGTCGTCTTCAGTCCACTTGTCCTTTTCGTTTGTGACTAAAAGGTCACCTTCTTCAACAATCGACCAGATCTGATAGTCGAGTCCTTGTAAGAATAACTCCATTCTTGTCTTCCAGTATGTGTAGTCTTCACCATCGAACAGTGGTGGCCTGTTAACTGACTGACCTTCGAAGTGACTTTGGGCTGCCATTTGATCTTTCTCTTCAGATCATTGGATCTTCTTCTTTGTCAAAGAGACTAGCTCTGATACCACTTGTTGCCCAGCTAGCTAGCCCAGAGGGGGGGGGGGTGAATGGGATGTTAAAATTTTGATCACTTTAAAACCTGTCCACAAAAACAATCACACAAAACACACTTCGATAGATGTTAGTGTTAGTGAGAGTTAACAACAAACACACACAAAGCAATCACACTACACAAGGATTTATCCTGGTTCGGATCTCTTCTCCACAGGAGTCCTACACCCAGTCCTTGAGCAATACCTCAGGATTTCACTACCGAAGGGTACAGTCCCCCTCAAGGACACTTACACAACCAGCCGCAACTAGTCTTCTCTTCACAACCCGAAGAGGAATTACATCACCCTGGATCCCACCAGGTCTTCCTTCTACACGAAGGGAAACAAACACCCTGGAACCCACCAGGTCTTCCTTCAACACGAAGGGAAAGTACACAGGAATGTGTTTAGGAAGACAAGCCCCTGGACCAAGCTAACAACACAATGCTTGATCCAAAGTGAATACTGAGAGGAAGAAAATGAGCAGTAATGAACTCTCTCAGTACACAAAAATGATCTCTCTCTCTAAGATCTAGACTCGATGCAGAGAGCTAAGAGCTAGACAAGCAAAAGAGTGAAACTTCGCTCTTTCAGATGCTCATAGAAAACTTGTCAAAGATTGTCGTGAGTGTTGTGTATATGCTTGTTTCTGGAGCTTCAGTCTTCTATATATGTCTTCCATTTGAAAAATTGAACGTTGAAGTGTCCGTTATCTCTAAACTTTTGTTTACGTTAGACTGCATGGCACTGTAGAGCTTTCAGTCAACGGTCGTTAGCTTTCCATGCACGCAAAGAGAGAGAATCCTCTTTGATATCCTTTAGCTTCTATTGTGTCCAACGTTGTATCAAGATGTGCTGTCAGAGACCTGAACGCATTAAAAGCTTAAACGATGGACAACTAAGCTATCTCTCGGTGTCAGTCAACATTAAGAAAGATTTTATACCGAAATGGAAATTCCATTCTGTTCTTCTAAAAAGATGTTTACAGTATAATCATGAAAATAGAAGATATCATTTACATGCAGTGCAGTGATATGTTCAGTCATAATAAATGCATGGATGTGAGAGAAAAGCAAGGGAAGACTTTGACTTTTCAAACAATCTGAGAATTGGTTTGAATATCAAGTCGTTATATACCATGAAATCGATATGATCATGACTTATGAAATCGATGTGTTGATGAGTCGTTATTCATGTGAATCGTTATACATTCATAAGCAAGTCAATGTACACACAAATCGTTATGTATTAATAACTGAACCGTTGTAGAGACAAATCGTTATGATACTATCAGCAAATCATTATGAGCAAATTGTTGTTTCACTTATCGAGTCGATATGGTGAACAAATCGTTGTTTTAATGTATCGAATCGTTACGGCGACCAAGTCGTTATGTAACTTAATGAATCGTTACAGTGACTGAGTCATTATGTAACTTATCAAATTGTTATGAGACTTAACGAGTCGTTGTAAGACCGAAATCATTGTGAGAGTAAATCGTTGTTCTCACTTAAGAAATCGTTGTGAGAACAAATTGTTGTTCTCACTTAAGAAATCGATGCGATAACCAAATCATTATGAGCTTGGAATAGATGTGCACACTTATCGAATCGTTCTGAGAGCAAATCATTGCGATCTCTTAGCGAATCATTATGAGAGGCAAATCATTGCGATCTCTTAGTGAATCGTTATGAGAGGTAAATCATTGCGATCTCTTAGCGAATCGTTATGAGAGGCAAATCGTTGTGATCTCTTAGTGAATCGTTATGAGAGGCAAATCGTTGCGATCTCTTAGCGAATCGTTATGAGGCAAATCGTTGTGATCTCGAAGTCGATAAGATACTTATGAAATAGTTATGAGATAAAAATCAAAACAAATTGGAATGACTTATGAAATCGTTATAGAACCAAAAATTGATGTGGATGAGGAAATCGTTATGATCTTAAGAAAATCGTTGTAACAACTAGAAAATCGATGAGTACTTAGAAAATTGTATGCTTTGAACTTTAAATTTCTAGTATGAAGAATACTTACCAGTTTAGCTTGTTTTGCTTTGTAAGATTTCCTGTGCTCAAATCTCATAGAAAATATGTTAGAGATGTACATTGTCTTAGTTTTGTTAATCACCAAAATAGATATGTAATTCATTTAACTTATATGGGGAAAATCTGATCATCATAATTTACTAGATGTATTATGAGATATTTTCATGCCAAGTTGAGCCATATTTGGATGGTTCAAGTGTGTGCATGTGTGAGAGAAATTATAGATAGAAAGTGGTCATGTGCATGTCTTTTAAAAATCACACATTAATGTTCAATTTATAACAAGTGTATTTACTGCGTGTAAGATAGTTAACAAAGTGTACAAGCACTGTAGAAAGTTAGAGCATCATAAATTGGGGGTTTTCATGCAAAAGTCTGAGATCACGACGCACCCCAGTAAGGGCCGCGACGGGGTCAAAATAGAACGTGACACGGTCATTTGAGGATTGTGACAGGTCGGTCAGGTCAGGCGGCCAGAATGCGACAGTGTACCCTATCGCGATCAGATCGCGACAAGGTCCTGTGTCACGACGGCCCTGAGAATGCGGCCTATCGGGCCATCGCGTTCTCAGGTTCTGCGCCTGAGTCCAAGCGGGAAAAGGATAGCTCCTCGGATTGCAGTCCGAGTTGCCTTGTTTTGACACAGGGTGGTTCAAAAATTCATAACTAATTGCACAAGCAATGAAAAATCACAAAACTAGTTCCGAACGAATCTAAACATGCATTAGTATTCACAATAAATAAGAATTGAAAAGTAGACAGGGTCTCGACATGATTGAAATAGGTTATTCACGAAGTGCATGGTATAGTACACAGTTGAGATCAATGAATTAATTCACATGGTAGGATGGATGAAAATTAGGGCTTTCAGGGGTGAAAGATTCCTAAAATCATCAGTATCTCCAATAAAATTTTGAGGCATAGGATAGAGTATTCAAGGAGATATGAATTAAACATGAAGGTTCAGGGTCAAGAGGTTTGCAGGATTTCAAAATTCATTAAGAAAAGATTGGGTGCACAAAAAATTATGAAACGAAAGGGGTTTTGTTCTTGATGCATGGAACAATCTATAGACGAATTTAATTTGATTTTACTCGTGAGAATTCCTACCTTTGACTCCTTTTCTCTTCTAGGGCTAGAACTTTGAAGAACGGGGATGAGAGCTTGAGAGGTTCTTCTCCCCACGAGATCTCCTCCTCCTTGGCCTCTCCTCCTGGTCTAGCAACCCTTGGCAATGAGCTAGGGCCGGCCATGGGGGTTTTAGGAGAGTATTTAAGCATTCTCCCTTTCTATTTCCTAATAGGACACTAACTCCTATTAATTCCGAGATTTCCTAATTCCTTCCTTCCTTCTAAGCTTGACAACTTCTAATTGGGTTAGGATGGGATCTAAATTCGTGGCCAAGCAATTAGGGTAGGTTTAGGAATCCAATTCCTACACAATTTACTTATTTTAATGTATTAAATACCTCTTTTCTATTTAAGTAATATTTAAGTTATGAATTTAGGGTATTTTCTTATTATTCCCTATTTAAAAATCCTTATTTTGGCCCAAAAATTTTTAGATGATCCATTTAGCAAAACCCATCACTCAATGGAATTTAACTTAAGGGAATTTCCTCTTTTAATTAGGGAATAATAGAATTTCAGACTTATTATATTTTTCTCACTTGTATTTATTCATGGGCTATGGGAGGTCCCTTGGTCCAATTTCGATAATGGGTAATCATTACATGACATTGGAAGTCTCTTCGACAGGTTCGTTTAATTTATGGGCACGTTATCTTTCCGTGTTAACGGTTTTCTGACTTAGTTTCCTAATTTGGATAATTAGTCACGTTGCGACGCACACTTGGCCAATTAGATTTTTCATTGTATGAATTTCTTCGTGGAACACGTAGAAATACTGTTTGGGGTTGATTTGTAATTTTTACGGAATTTTTCGATGTATTTTCACACATACGATAGGGGTACATATGTTTCTATTATTTCGAGTTAAATAAATTATTATTTCAAAATTTTAGGCATTTAAATTTTTCCAGGGTGCTACAAATAGTATGTAAATTTAATATTATATCTATCAAATTTCTTATCATGACTCATGTTAGCTCTAATTTGTAGTTGATCTTTCGGTGGGATCAAACAACCAATACTGATAAAGAAATGCTAATGCACATGTCCTCTATGCATCGTACATGGCGTGGAGTTTTGAAGAAACGAGTAAGTTAATATTTTTCATTCATATAATTATAAGATATATTATGTTTTCTTATCCTTGACAAAATGACATAAATTGTTATCATTTACAACATTATACAGGCAAGTCTTTCGAGGATGCCATTGCCTCAGTTCCAACTGGTGTTAATCCGCATGATTGGCGGACATTGTGTGAAAATGGAACACTTCGGATAAGTAGGTAATAATAAAGTTTTATAGTACATCTTTATTTTTTATTTTATTTATTTTATAAAAATTTAACATTTAAAATATTTGTTGGCAGAATATCGCTGATTCTAGTAAGGCAAATCGGTCTCATCAATCTATACCATATAGAAAGGGCAGGAAGAATCATTATCAATTGAAAGATGATTTTGTAAGTTAAATATTTAGTTAATATTTACTGTCAATTTAATATTTACTTAGTTCTTACTCTATTTAACACATGTGAATAGTGCCTTGCTCATGATCGTGAACCCAATCGTGTGGAGATCTTTAAAATTGACAGATGTAAAGAGTTACCTGATGGTATGGAGCAGTGAGTAGATGACGAGAGTAGGAGTCTGATGCCATCTCCATATAATTTATTATTAATTATATATATATATATATTTTGGTGATTAACAAAACCTTGAAAAGTATTTTCTAACAACATTTTCTGAAGTTTATCCATAGGAAATAATTCAAGCAAAATCTGTAAGTTGTCGACACACACTGTCATTTGAAGTTCAAAGCATGAATTTTGTCTAAGCATACATAGACTTCCATATAATAGCTCACAAAAATTTCGTTGATACATCGATTTCATATGACTTAAACATCAATTTCGTTGATACATTGATTTCATATCACTTAAACATCAATTTCGTTGATACATCGATTTCATATCACTTAAACATCAATTTCATTGTTACATCGATTTCATTTCACTTGAACATCGATTTCAGTAAAACAACAATTTCATCATTGAAACAACGATTTCATCATTGAAATAACAATTTCATGATCGATTTCACTTAAACAACGATTTCATCATTGAAACAATGATTTCATGATCGATTTCACTTAAACAATGATTTCATCATTGAAACAACGACTTCATCATTGAAACAACGATTTCATGATCGATTTCACTTAAACAACGATTTAATCATCAAAACATCAATTCTGTGTCACTTAAACAACGATTTGGTCGCCATAACGATTTGGTTATTGTTACAATGATTTGGTTGAAACAACGATTTCTTCTCTACATTGACTTCTGTTAAACAACGACTTTGTATAGAACATCGATATCATTAATACATGGATTATGCTCACATCAACTTGATTTCAACATGGATTACATTCTCACTTAACTTATGATTATAACAATGATTTAATATCAACATCGACTCTCTCTGAGTACGTCTTGTCTAAATACAACAACCCTCTATTATTGATTACATTTTAGATAGTTGTCCAACATTCTCGTTTAAATCTTCTTTTAACCATTCTTTAGTTCCATTCCACATGATATTCAAATGTATTTCAAATCCTTGTGGATTTCAAAGTTTTCCTGTGAAAGCATGTTGTATCCCACATCGTCTAACATTTATTGTGATAGTACTCAACTCTGCACAATATATCTTTTACCTATCTTGCCTATTCACACAAAGTCAATGACAAAATGGCATTTCCTTTATAGTGTCCGATAAGATGATAGCCTCCTCAGATCGTGCGCATGTTGGACTCGATGGATAAGGGGTCGAACGGGGTACTGGGAACCGTTCAACCTGATGCATCCTCCGAGCATAGCTGTGTTGGTTCTGGGTGTTCTCTCTGCCTGTGCCGAAACCTCCCGTGATCACATTGATCTCCTGCCCATTCGGCTCATTGTTGAAGGGCTACTCGAAGGTTCATTCTCGGTGCCTCGGGCGGTCTTCATTCTGGCACACGTACCATCCCAGATAGCCATGCTTGATCAAAGACACAATCTCGTCCTTGAGTTGGTGTCATTCCAAGGTGTCGTGGCTGTGGTCGCGATGCAAACAGCAATACTTGTCCTGGTTGTGCTTGCAGGGATCAAAGTGCATCCTGGGTGGCCACTGAACATACTGCTCATCCTAGATCTTAGCCAGGATTTGTTCAGGGGCCACCGTGAGGACCGTGTACTCAGTGAAGGGGCATGGTCAGCGCGGCGAATCCCCATCGCGCCGGCTCTTCTTCCGTTCTCGGTCAGAACCATTGTCGGAAGGCCAATTCTTCTCCGCTGGATCACCTTGTTTGGCCCTGTTGGCTGCCAGACTCTCTTCGCACGCAGCGTGGTGCTGGGCGGTGGAGAGGCGCTTGGTGAGGCTCATTGATTGTTGCACCCCCAGCGTCCTCTGGAGGAATCCATTGCGAGTGCCTTGGATGAGGGCACTGGTAGCGAGCGGGATGTCCAGATGGGGGATGCGCAGCGCCTCAGTTTGAAACCACTTGATGTAGTCCTAGAGAGCCTCTCTTTTCTTCAGCCGGAAGGATAGAAGAGAGGCCGCCGTGCGGGGCTGGGACCCTCCGCCTAGAAAGTTGTCGCTGAAGGACTTCTTCAACTGGTGGAATGAGGTGATGGAGCCTGTCGGGAGGGTTTCAAACCAAGCCCTTGCAGTCTCCTTCAAGGTCGCTGGGAAAGTCTGGCACTTCTCCGCATCTGATGCTCCATGGAACACCATGTGTGACTCGAACCCGTGGATGTGATCCACCGGGTCGGTGGTACCATCATAAGGAGCGATGGAAGGTCGGGGCAGCTTCAGGGAGACCAGGGCTTCTAGGATCTCTGCGGT
Source organism: Colocasia esculenta (assembly GCA_014218235.1). Classification (NCBI taxonomy): domain Eukaryota; kingdom Viridiplantae; phylum Streptophyta; class Magnoliopsida; order Alismatales; family Araceae; genus Colocasia; species Colocasia esculenta. The sequence goes on along the minus strand of CM024753.1, from coordinate 151,495,784 downwards.
GAATGAAGAGTGGAAGTCCAAGTCATCATCCGTTGGAGTTCTACTTTCAACTCTCTGAACCATCGCATCCATGCGCCGTTCTAGGTCGACGACGTGACTTAGGCATCTGGCTAATTCCGGGTCGGAATGCGTAGAGCCTTCTCGCCGAGAAGCATGGGAGTTTATGCCGACGATAGAACGTGGGGGAGGGGGAGCAGTAGTAGACCAGCGGGGAGACTCGTCCTGCCGTTCCGACGTACGACGGGCCGACGGTGTGCATCGCAATCGTCGGACCGACTCCTCGCGACGTTTGTGGTGCGCCAACGGAGCTGACGGTTGTCACCGGAATGACTCCACTTGCTGCTCTGGTGGCGGGGGGGGGGGGGGATCGTTGGGGCCGGCTGCCTCGCCAATTGGGTCTGGAGTCCCTGAAAACACCCCATCAGTTACTACAGCTGTCCCCGGAGCTCGGCCACCTTCTGTGCCAAAGTCAGGGTTTCGGCCGGAGGTTTGTTGGTGGTTGCTCTGGCAGGGACAGTATTGTTGTCGGCGGGAGGGGCTTGGTCAAGCGAGTCCCCACGCGACTGGCGAGATCGCGTCACCCTGCTGTCGGGATTCTGGTGGGAGGATCGTCTATGAGCCATGGCTGTCGTCATTTTCCACAGACACCGTAAAAAATGTGGTGGTGTTTTCTTGTTCAATAGTGGGCTAAACGGGCCTCCCCCAATAGAGAGCGGACGAGCAGTCGCCGGTGCGGACGAAGGCCTGCAAGACCAGAAAGGATGTCAGGGGACCCGGTTGAAGAACCATGGGGAACCCTCCGATGCCTAAGTCAGGTCAGACTGTGTAAAGAGGGCAGGAAGAGAAGGTTTCTTGGTGTGTGGATTTACACGTTGGCGATTGTTCTTGAGAGATGTCTCGTACCTTTGCATGAATGTTACCTGTTCCTTTTATAGGGGAGTTCGGATGCTTCCTTCTCCAATGATAACCGAAGGGATGTGTTGGTTGAGTTCCCAAAGCGGGGGTTGTCCGTTTGAGACGCCCCTTGGGATCTTGCACTGCCATTACTCCAAGTCAAAGGGAGGTGCGTTACGGCGTCCCATCAACTACCATGGTAAGCGAAGATCCGCTCAACGTTGTTAGCCATGGAGATGCCGAATAGGCGCTAGTGGACCTGCTCGGTGCTCAGGAACCTGGCACTAAAACCCGAACATGGACGAGTGGGCCTGTTCGGTGTAGCTATCTGGGGCACGATGCTTTGACACTAGGGCCACGGGTAGTCTGAACAGAGACCCTGAGGTCTGTTCGGTCGGACCCATCCTGCTCGAATAGGGTCGATGGTGTTCAGAGACTGTCTAGGAAACCCTTAGGTGCTTAGTGGCTGAGGCGTGTTCGGAAGCCTATAGTTGGACCCGAGGACACGTGGCCGAAGGACCAAAGCCTGATCGTCTTGTTGGGTCATGATGGGCCTATGGGTCAAGGAGGCTGAAAATAGCATCTACATGGATAATGCCATGTTGGTTAATGCTCGTGTTCTTTTGTTCTTGCTCTTTTTCCTTTTTTTGGCGAGGTTTTGAAACAATCAATTTCAACCTGAATTTTCTTTTTTGAGCCCCTCATATTTGGTGATTCCAACATATTTCTCTGTAAAATGTGAGGATCAAAATAGGTAGGCCTTGAGACTAGATAACCTCCAATCTATGGTGCTCCTTCATGTTGGGTTGACATTCACACATATAAAGGTAAACCTATGAACACTCGAAGGTAAATTGCAAACAGTTGTGAGGCCTTCATTCGTTTATGTCAAAATTTAGAAGCAATGTGGCTAGCATTTTGCACAGTGGCATTGCAACAGGTCCATACCAGTATCCCATCATGGTAAACTCTAATTCGGATGTGTTCCTTTTACAAGAAAATTGTTATCTTATATTACATAAACTTCAGGATACTTAAGAAGTCCAGAGTCCAAAACACAACCTTCACAATGCTGTATTTGTCCACACTTCAGAAATTGGTTGACAAAATGTGAGTCTCATTCTATTTTTTTAGACGTTGATGTTGCTTGGTGGTGAAAAGAAATAAAGACACCCGTCAAGCTTGACTGAATATTCGAAGAGTGGGGAATACGACCAGAATTACATGTGACAAAAGACCCTCAGTCAGGAAGCAAGTTACCTGCAGCACTGTACACACTAAATATAACAGAGACATCAACTGTGCTTGAATTCTTGCGTAACATTAAAGTCCCCGATGGATATTCATCTAACCTATCAAGATGTGTAGATATTACTGGTCGAAAGCTTACTGGATGGAAAAGCCATGATTGTTATGTCTACATGCAAGTTTTGTAAAGGTGATCGGTGTGACATGGACGTCGGGGCCCATCCAGATGTGTGATAGATAGGAGGTTGGAGTCTGGCCAGCGATGGAATGTAAAGGTGATTGGTGGGACTGGGATTGGAGAGTGACGAGCCCAGTTCGTTAGTCACATGGGCATTGTATCAAAGCTTCAATATAAATTATGGCAAAAAGATTTTGTCAAACTTTCCGCAAAAATAATAGATACAATTTTTAGAGATCTTGAGGAAATAGTCTGTAAATTTAATATTATATCTATCAAATTTCTTATCATGACTCATGTTAGCTCTAGTTTGTAGTTGATCTTTCGGTGGGATCAAACGACCATTATTGATAAAGAAATGCTAATGCACATGTCCTCTATGCATCGTACATGGCGTGGAGTTTTGAAGAAACGGGTAAGTTAATATTTTTCATTTAGATAATTATAAGATATACTATGTTTTCTTATCCTTGTCAAAATGACATAAATTGTTATCATTTACAACATTATACAGGCAAGTCTTTCGAGGATGCCATTGCCTGAGTTCCAGCTGGTGTTAATCCGCATGATTGGCGGACATTGTGTGAAAAATGGAACACTTCGGATGAGCAGGTAATAAGAAAGTTTTATAGTACATCTTCATTTTTTATTTTATTTATTTTATAAAAAATTAACATTTAAAATATTTGTTGGCAGAATATCACTGATTGTAATAAGGCAAATCGGTCTCATCAATCTATAACATATAGAAAGGGCAGGAAGAGTCATTATCAATTGAAAGATGATTTTGTAAGTTAAATATTGAGTTAATATTTACTCTCAATTTAATATTTACTTAGTTCTTACTCTCTTTAACACATGTGAATAGTGCCTTGCTCATGATTGTGAACCCAATCATGTGGAGATCTTTAAAATTGGCAGATCAGGCGGGGAATGACGGATTGAAGGGCGGTATTCGCGGGAAGCTCCTAGGGTTTCGACGCGATTTGAGGTTCTTTAGGAGTTTGTTTGCGTTTCTGAGGTAGGGACTGGACCCCTTGACTTCTCCTGTTTGATTTGTCATGCTCTGTTTGTATGGATTGTTTGTTAATTGTGTTTTTGGGAAAAAGGGTTACCATGTTGAGAGATTGGGTGGTTTGATCGATCCAAGTGTTGGATCTTGATTTTCCGGTTTAATTATGGTATACAAATGTAAGGGGAAGTGTTTCCCCTCATTTTTCTATTGTTTTTATGGCTAGATTTCCCGTGTGATCGACCTAGGGCTATTTTGTGTGTTCTGTGCGGGTTCTGCAGTGAAGATCTTGACGTCAACATCGGTTGACACTGAGTTCTTCGTTGGGAGATTAACGGCTAGGTATCTAGCCGTTGATTGTGGGTAAACGGCTAGGTGGTGGTCGTTTACTTGGTGTTGACAGCAAGAGACATTGTCGTCTATATACTTTGGACGACAATCGATGTTGCCGCCAACCTGTGCATGTGCACAGTGTGTTTCACGGTGTTTGTGTTGTATGTGTTGGGGTGTATTAACACCTGTGGTGCTTCTAGAGCACAGGGCTTTTGAGGTCAGCTTACTGGCCATGTAGTTTACTAGTTCTTTATGTGTATGTGTAGGATTTACTACATCCTAGCGCACAAGATTAATGTGAAATATTTCGGGGTTTTGATGTCGTACATATGGTTTGTGTATGCATGGTACATTGTACGTCATCATGTTTATTGTATATTAATTATTGTGGCTAATTAGTGGTGTTGTGGCGAAGAGGTTCATGTCTGAACCTAGCCTCGATCCTCCAGAATCTTATATAGATTATTCTGGATGAATAATTAGTAAAGTACAAGTGTGATTATTATATGATTATCGTGGTCAGTTTTTAGTGTGACCTCCACTGTCACTTTGTGACCGATGACAGGCCGAGGTATTATTATTAATGTGGTTTATGTGTGTGATTGTGTAGGTTAGCTTGTAAGTCACCGGGTGACTGGAACAAGCTATTCCCAACATATGTACCGTGATCGGTAACAAAAAGTGGTTGTGAATATATCACGATTTGAGTTTGCCGAGTGTGGTGGTCCGACACCTATTCCGGAATGCCTCTCTAGTCGGGTACCCCAGGCTCTTTGTGAGCCAGGCACGTGTGTTTGTTGTGCTCGGGGTTTGTCTCAGTACAGTGTGGTACCGTCAAGGTCTGTGTCGTCTTCTTGGACACCCTCACTCCTGTGTTTGAGTTGTACGTCCGGCTGAGGGAAAGATGATAGTGGGGCAGCGACTTGTGTTTGTGGGTGTGCAGTCGCTTGTAGCGCGCTCGTGGTTGGGGGTGCGGACACCAGTAGATGTACTGGTCCCCAACTAGTCCTGTTTTCCAGTGCCTCACTTTAGGGTGCTCCGGCCAGAGACCCTAGAGGTGCCAGGCATGGACCTGCAGCTGTGTGTCTGCAGGTGTGGTGTTGGTTGGTCTCCACAGTTGTTTGACTTGTTCTCGTGGAGCGGCAGTTGGACCTTTCGTCCGTGACTGCGAGACTGAGAGGTTGTTCTTGTGTTGTGTTGTCCGGGTTGGATACTGGCCTGATCAGCCAGTAGTCCGTTTCCGTGTGGTGGCGTCATTCCTTTCCGACTCGAGCTTTGCTACTTGTCGTGGTTTGTGAGTTAGTGACTCATAGTCGAGGTTTGACTCGTTCGAGGTGTGCCCTGGTGTTGGCACAGTTGTGACTATGGTTGTGGCTTGTGGAGTGCCCGAGTGGTGGCACAGTTTTGGTTGTGGTTGGTGAGTATTGACTCATCAAATGTGGTTTAGCTCGCTATGGTGTGCCCTGTTACGGCACTAGTTTACTTGCGGTTTCTGTGCTGGTACCTTGTGGTAATAGGTACCCGTACCCTTTGTGGGTAGTGTTTTGTAATGGTACATTGTGTACTAATCTTTTCAGGTGTTGAAGTGGTGGTTGTGTGGTGTGACCTTCCACTTGTTGTATTTTACCGCTTTATGGGTAAGCTTCCGATTATGGTTTAGTATGTGATGGATTGGCACCGTGGTAGCCAGTCCTGTTACTTAGGTGTGATATTCGATCCATCATGGTTTAAGGGTATAAAGGATTAGCTCTTGGTTAGCAATCCTGTTACCCATGTGTTGAAGGCTCGCCAGTGAAGCTAGTAGCTTAGGCAATGCTTTGCCTGTGCGGCTTGCAGCTTAGGCGACCATTTATTAAGATGGTGTGCCTGTGAAGCTTGTGATCTAGGTTTTGCAGTTGTTGGGCAGACTAGTGGCGTTGAACTAGTTCTGCTGTTTCTCTCCTGTTTTGAGATTTGCATTAATTAATGTTATTGTGTTTAGATTATGTTTTAACTGTTGTTAATTATGTATGCGGTGAGCGTAATATGGTTTTGCTTTTAGTGTTGCCAGTGAGACCCTCTGGGGTTGAGGTTCTTCAGTGTTGTGTGAGGTTTTTGGTGGTTCCCCTACTAAGCCTGTGACTTGTTGAGGCTCACTCCCCTACAGTTCTTTTCAGAGCTTGCTGTGTGTTTGGCTTGCAGTGGCGTAGTGGTAGACTTGTACCACCAACAGTAGTATAGTAGTTAGTGTTGTGTGAGCTTGTGCTCCCTCGGGGTATGCCCCAGGTAGTTGTACTTTTTAATTAGACATGTAATGATGTAATGAGACAATTGTAAATTATTATATGCAGGTATGAGCACATGTACTTTCTTATGTCTTATACTGTGTAGTTGTCTTTTATATTCTTACTGGACAGTTGTGTGAGCTATCCCTTGCGAGACTTCGGTCCATTCGCGGGAGGCGGATCTGGATATGGAGCCTTAATGGGCATAAATATCCAGGGCCGTTACAGTTGGTATCAGAGCATGGTCCAGTTAGAATATGAAAAGACAATTGAAATTACAATGTCCCAAGACATGGTTTAATGTCCACTGCTGGTAGTAAGTCTGTGGTTTTATGTGATTTTCAGTATGGTTTTCACGAGAGTTTTGGTACACGAATTGTGAGTTCTTGTTTGTTAAAGCGGTAACTGTTAGAAATAGCACCGGAATGTGCATGCTTGCAAGGAAAATGGCAGTGTTGGTAGTTATTAAGGAATGGTATGGTTAATGGTACGGTGTGAGAGGTTACACTAGAGTGCCAGTTTGCAATTAGGAAGGTGTTCAGTTATGGAAATTAAAGGAATTAGTGAATTTAGTTATGGAATTCAGTAAGAGTATTTTAGTGAGGATCAGAATTGGTAGAGACAGGTATAAGGAAGTAATGTGATGGAATAGCAGAGAGAACAATGTTATGATGAGAGATAGAATAGTGTGATCAGAATTATTAGATGTGTGAACTGTGGCTGAGATTTGCGTTATTAAGTGTTGAGGAGCAGCTTGGATAATAATGTGATTAGTGTTATGTCAGATTTGAAATGATTGAAGAAGGCAGTTTAGCTTGAGATGGGGTGAGATGGGGTATTAGTAAACAGAGGAGCAGTGATTAAGATGATCATTAAGTATGTTTTGTAATTTAAAGTGGCTGCAGTGAAAAGTTGAAGAACAGTGCTGTTATGAATAATAAGGTTAATGGAAAGTTTGACACAAAGATTCATGTAAGAATAAACAGAGATGAGCAGTTGAGTAAAGAAGGAATAGAAAAAGAATAGTGGACAGTTAGATTTTTCTGAGAATTTCATAAGAAAGATATTTGTTTAGTAAGAGGCAGAACGTAAAGATTTCACAGAAACATTTGTGTAGGGTTACAGTGCTAAAAGATAATACCAGCGATACTAGCATTTGTATGCAGTTTGTGTCAGAAATAGATTGAGATCAAGGCTGAGTAATTAAAGTAATTTGAAAGTATATAAGTCAGAATAAGAAAAGATGAATCAGTTGAGAAGCAATTGAGTAGTAAATTAGTAATGTGAAATAAAGGAATCAGATGGTATAAGTTACTGTGTTTAAAGGTTCAGTTTATGGTTATGGCAATATTTAATAAGAGAAATTACAGTATAGGTGGTATAGTGAAATTAGTCAGTCAATAAAATAGTTGAAAGAAATACTTTGCAGAAATGGTATTATGTTGTAGAGTTGAAGTTCAGTATTGATGATCAAAGGAAGAATGAATATGGTAGATTAAAGAACATTGATAATTAGATAGGTAGAGAAATGTGCAGCGAGAATTTGCGTAAGTAGTGTTTCTAATAAGAGGATATAGTGTCACAGTAGTGGGAATGGAAAATAGTGAAGAGTTATGAATTTGATATGTGAAGTCAGTCAGAGAAGTATAGTGTCAGCTGGAAAGTGTGATTTAAGCGAGATTTGTTAATAGTGATATATCAGAATTTAGAATTTGAGTAAATGGTATGATCGGAAAGAGAAAAGCAGAATAGAAATAACAATGTTTTCTTTCAGTATTAAGTGAATAAGTAAAATGACTTGGGAAGCCAGTAGAGTTAGAATTGTGATCAGAAATTATGAAGTATTTTTGCCAAAGGTCCAATGTGATCAGAATAGTGCAGCGGAAGTGTGGAAGGTTTGAGATTTGCAGATTATTTGAGGTTCAGATAATTAAGAGAAAGTCTAAATTTGTGCACAGTTGAGGCAGAGGTTTATAATCAGATATGAGTCAAGGCAGTTTATGTAAATGGTCAGAAGAGGCAGGGAATTCAAAGATGATGATGCAAATTTTCTGAAAAATAAACATTTGAGAATGTGAAAGCAGATAAAGTAAAGCAAAAGCCGACAGTAACAAGTGGATAATGGATGGTACAGAAGAATCCAAGAATTTCAGCAAGGTTTAGTATGGAAGAGCACTCAAAGATAGCAGAATAAGGTGAAAGGTTTTAAGCAAGAAAATGGTCCAGAAAGAAATTTGGCAAACACAGCCCAGAAAATGTGGAAGTAGGTCGAGTCTAAGAAGGTAAAGTGCCACCGGCAAGGTAGAATCGCTTACAGCTGAAAACTAAAGAAAGGGCAGTTTGTAGTAACTGAGTAGAGTAACTGTGAATGAAAGGAAGAGAAAAGAGCAGTAGAATGAGTACAGAGTTGAGTAGATAAATTGAAAGGCAAATGCAGAAAGAGGTGTATCCTAATTGTTCTGATTACGGCTTTATTTCTTTTTAGGTGATAGTCCTGTTTACTGTGGTTCATTTTGAATGACGAGGATGGCATTTCTTTTTAGGTGATAATAATGTAACGTCGCGCGTCTTCCGGATCCCCGTGGATCCAGGTTTAGTGGGTTTGGTGGCCAATGTGTGGCCCATTAGCTTGTGTGTTTCTTATTGGATCCTTACCGGGCTTGGTTATGGATCTTGTTCAGTGCACTGGACATCAACAGTATATTGGCGTCCAGGTGTGTGACATTGATTGTGTGTTGGCAGCAATGGTGTTTCCGTTAACATGTTTTTGGCGTCCATCGATGTGGATGTCTATCGTTTATTTTAATGGGTTTTATTGCATGAACTTGGCGTCGAGCGATGTGGACTCCTAGTCGTGGTGGTTTTGGTCAGCGGCGCATAGGTTGACATTAACCTGAGGTGCCTGTGTTTTTAGGAGAACCTGAGTCTTCTTCTTTCCCCACCTTCTCCCCTCCTTTTCCCCCACCTGTATCCTTGTGCCTCTTCACTACTTCCGGCGGTCGACGGGAGCACGTGGGAAGGCCGTGATGCGTGCAGCAGCGGCAGATCAGGCGGGGAATGACAGATTGAAGGGCGGTATTCGCAGGAAGCTCCTGGGGTTTCGGTGCGATTTGAGGTTCTTTAGGAGTCTGTTTGCATTTCTGAGGTAGGGACTGGATCCCTTGACTTCTCCTATTTGATTTGTCATGCTCTGTTTGTATGGATCGTTTGTTAATTGTGTTTTTGGGAAAAAGGGTTACCATGTTGAGAGATTGGGTGGTTTGATCGATCCAAGTGTTGGATCTTGCTTTTCCGGTTTAATTATGGTATACAGATGTAAGGGGAAGTGTTTCCCCTCGTTTTTCTATTGTTTTTATGGCTAGATTGCCCGTGTGATCGGCCTAGGGCCATTTTGTGTGTTCTGTGCGGGTTCTGCAGTGAAGATCTTGACGTCAACATCGGTTGACGCTGAGTTCTTCGTTGGGAGATTAACGGCTAGGTATCTAGCCGTTGATTGTGGGTAAACGGCCAGGTGGTGGTCGTTTACTTGGTGTTGACAGCAAGAGACATTGTCGTCTATATACTTTGGACGGCAATCGATGTTGCCGCCAACCTGTGCATGTGCACAATGTGTTTCACGGTGTTTTTGTTGTATGTGTTGCAGTGTATTAACACCTATGGTGCTTCTAGAGCACAGGGCTTTTGAGGTTAGCTTACTGGCCATGTAGTTTACTAGTTCTTTATGTGTATGTGTAGGATTTACTACATCCTAGCGCACAAGATTAATGTGAAATATTTCGGGGTTTTGATGTCGTGCATATGGTTTGTGTATGCATGGTACATTGTACGTCATCATGTTTATTGTATATTAATTATTGTGGCTAATTAGTGGTGTTGTGGCGATGAGGTTCACGTCTGAACCTAGCCTCGATCCTCCAGAATCTTATATAGATTATTCTGGATGAATAATTAGTAAAGTACAAGTGTGATTATTATATGATTATCGTGGTCAGTGTTTAGTGTGACCTCCACTGTCACTTTGTGACCGATGACAGGCCGAGGTATTATTATTAATGTGGTTTATGTGTGTGATTGTGTAGGTTAGCTTGTAAGTCACCGGGTGACTGGAACAAGCTATTCCTAACATATGTACCGTGATCGGTAACAGAAAGTGGTTGTGAATATATCACGATTTGAGTTTGCCGAGTGTGGTGGTCCGGCGCCTATTCTGGAATGCCTCTCTAGTCGGGTACCCCAGGTTCTTTGTGAGCCAGGCACGTGTGTTTGTTGTGCTCGGGGTTTGTCCCGGTACAGTGTGGTACCATCGAGGTCTGTGTCGTCTTCCTGGACACCCTCACTCCTGTGTTTGAGTTGTACGTCCGGCTGAGGGAAAGACGACAGTAGGGCAGCAGCTTGTGTTTATGGGTGTGCAGTCGCTTGTAGCGCGCTCGTGGTTGGGGGTACGGACACCAGTAGACGTACTGGTCCCCAGTTAGTCCTGTTTTCCATTGCCTCAATTTAGGGTGCTCCGGCCAGAGATCCTAGAGGTGCCAGGCATGGACCTGCAGCTGTGTGTCTGTAGGTGTGGTGTTGGTTGGTCTCCACAGTTGTTTGACTTGTTCTCGTGGAGCGGCAGTTGGACCTTTCGTCTGTGACTGCGAGACTGAGAGGTTGTTCTTGTGTTGTGTTGTCCGGGTTGGATACTGGCCTGATCAGTCAGTAGTCCATTCCTGTGTGGTGGCGTCGTTCCTTTCCGACTCGAGCTTTGCTACTCGTCGTGGTTTGTGAGTTAGTGACTCATAGTCGAGGTTTGACTCGTTCGAGGTGTGCCCTGGTGTTGGCACAGTTGTGACTATGGTTGTGGCTTGTGGAGTGCCCGAGTGGTGGTACAGTTTTGGTTGTGGTTGGTGAGTATTGACTCATCAAATGTGGTTTAGCTCGCTATGGTGTGCCCTGTTACGGCACTAGTTTACTTGCGGTTTCCGTGCTGGTACCTTGTGGTAATAGGTACCCGTACCCTTTGTGGGTAGTGTTTTGTAATGGTACGTTGTGTACTAGTCTTTTCAGGTGTTGAAGTGGTGGTCATGTGGTGTGACCTTCCACTTGTTGTGTTTTACCGCTTTATGGGTAAGCTTCCGATTATGGTTTAGTATGTGATGGATTGGCACCGTGGTAGCCAGTCCTGTTACTTAGGTGTGATATTCGATACATCATGGTTTAAGGGTATAAAGGATTAGCTCTTGGTTAGCAATCCTGTTACCCGTGTGTTGAAGGCTTTCCAGTGAAGCTAGTAGCTTAGGCAATGCTTTGCCTGTGCGGCTTGCAGCTTAGGCGACCATTTATTAAGATGGTGTGCCTGTGAAGCTTGTGATCTAGGTTTTGCAGTTTTTTGGCAGACTGGTGGCGTTGAACTAGTTCTGCTGTTTCTCTCCTGTTTTGAGATTTGCATTAATTAATGTTATTGTGTTTAGATTATGTTTTAACTGTTGTTAATTATGTATGCGGTGAGCGTAATATGGTTTTGCTTTTAGTGTTGCCAGTGAGACCCTCTGGGGTTGAGGTTTTTCAGTGTTGTGTGAGGTTTTTGGTGGTTCCCCTACTGAGCCTGTGACTTGTTGAGGCTCACTCCCCTACAGTTCTTTTCAGGGCTTGCCGTGTGTTTAGCTTGCAGTGGCATAGTGGCAGACTTGTACCACCAGCAGTAGTATAGTAGTTAGTGTTTTGTGAGCTTGTGCTCCCTCGGGGTAAGCCCCAGGTAGTTGTACTTTTTAATTGGACATGTAATGATGTAATGGGACAGTTTTAAATTGTTATATGCAGGTATGAGCACATGTACTTTCTTGTGTCTTATACTATAGTAGTTCTTTTCAGGGCTTGCCGTGTGTTTGGCTTGAAGTGGCGTAGTGGCAGACTTGTACCACCAGCAGTAGTATAGTAGTTAGTGTTTTGTGAGCTTGTGCTCCCTCGGGGTAAGCCCCAGGTAGTTGTACTTTTTAATTGGACATGTAATGATGTAATGGGACAGTTTTAAATTGTTATATGCAGGTATGAGCACATGTACTTTCTTGTGTCTTATACTATAGTAGTTCTTTTCAGGGCTTGCCGTGTGTTTGGCTTGAAGTGGCGTAGTGGCAGACTTGTACCACCAGCAGTAGTATAGTAGTTAGTGTTTTGTGAGCTTGTGCTCCCTCGGGGTATGCCCCAGGTAGTTGTACTTTTTAATTGGACATGTAATGATGTAATGGGACAGTTGTAAATTGTTATATGCAGGTATGAGCACATGTACTTTCTTGTGTCTTATACTATGTAGTTGTCTTTTATATTTTTACTGGACAGTTGTGTGAGCTATCCCTTGCGAGACTTCGGTCCGTTCGCGAGAGGCGGATCTGGATATGGAACCTTAATGGGCATAAATATCTAGGGCCGTCACACTGTGTTTGCTCATCCTTCTGAGCAGACACACAAGTGTTTTCATTTCTGTATTAGATAACCCATAGGAGGTTTATTTCCTGCTGTACCCCTTTTGTGAAGGGAAGACCTACTTGTGTAGGTTGTCTTTGTACCCCTTAGTAAAGGGAAGACTTGCTTGGGAGAAAGTGGATTTGTAATACCACCTAGGTTAAGAGAAGGCCAAGTGTTCTTGGCAGTTTAGTGAAATCCCAAGAGGTTTCTTGGGGACTAGATGTAGGACTTCCAGGTGGGAAGGGCCGAACTAGGATAAAATCTCTAGTGCAAATTATGTAATTGTTTCTGCCAAGCCTTCACTTGTTTCACACACACCACACTATATACTAACGACTTTATTTAGTGCCATCTATTTTTAGATAATATTTAAAAGCGCAAGAAGTCCTATTCACCCCCCTCTAGGACATCTATAGTGCCATCTCGATCTAACACATGGTATCAGAGAGAGGTCGTCTCAGAAGAATCAAAGATTTAAGAAGAGATGGCATCTGAAGCTCACAACTATGAAGGACAGTCAGTCACTAGACCACCATTCTTCAATGGTGAAGACTACCATTATTCGAAGATGAGAATGGAATGCTTCATCAGAGGCACATACTTTGATCTGTGGCAGGTAATAGAACAAGGTGACTTTACTATAGTGTCTGATGGAACTTCTGCTCTTTCTATAGTTGATAAAGGAAACATGTCCCTAAACTATAAAGCCAAGAATTATCTATGTTGTGCTTTATCCAAAAAGGAGTTTAACAGATTATCTGCTTGTAGAACTGCTAAAGAAATGTAGGATAAACTACAAGTAACTTATGAAGGAATTGATAGAGTAAAGCAAATTAGAATAGATATTCTTGTCTCCCAATGTAGCACCCTGGAAATTTTAACTATATAAAGATTCGAATAAATGGAAATAAATAGTTTCCATAATATCAAAGTATTTAAAACATACGAATCATTATCGTATGTGCTAAAACACATCAGAAAAATCCGTAAAAATTATAAATCAACCCCGCACATTATTCCTAAATGTTCCACAAAGAAATTTATGTCAAGAAAAATCAGATTAGCCATGTTTAAAGTGCTTCATGACTTATTATCGTAATTCATGAATAAGTTGAAAAATCATTATCACACGTACTTGGATGAGTCAGAAAATTAAATAAAAATCATATACGGGCTTCAAATAATATCTTCTAATGACCCATCAAGAAATTTGGATCAATAAAAATCATTTGGGCTAGGTTTAAGAGTTAGTGTGACCGATTATCCAAACTAGGGAACAAGTCAGAAAGTGGTTAACACAAAAATACGACGCAACCATAAATTAAATAAAAATATTGGGGAGACTTCCAACATTATATATTGATGACCCATTATCATAATTGGGCCAATGGACCACATATGACCTAAAAATCAAATGAAGCAAGAAAATGCATGGAAATTCGTAGCTTAAATAAGCTGAAATTAGAAAGAGGCTATTAGAGTTGAATTGGGAAGAGATCTTGCACTCTTGCCAACCCAAATTCGTGCCTACCCACCATGGAGGTTGCTTGATGGCCAAGACTCTCTAATGGAGGGAGAGATTGTAACGACCCATGATCCGCATTACCGGTATCTGACCACTAACCCGAATCATGACCCACTAACCCACGAGATGAATCTCGGAAGGGTAGAAGAAAAGCGTCTGAGGAGATCATATAAGCAAATGTACACACCACAACTAACTTGATTAACACATATAACTCAGAGACAACAGAGAAGTAAGAGTACAGTGAGTACAAGAGCAGGGTACTACTCAGAGTAGCCAAGCAGAGCCAGCACGGAGTAATGAAGCTCCACGACACACGCAAGCTGCCCACGGACCCACCTGAAGGGAAGGGAGTGAGTCTCACAGAAACGAGACCCAGTAGGGCAACTAACCCCCACAGGTAACAAAGCTACTAAATAGTGCTAAACAAAAAGTGACTGTAAGTAAACACACACACTCTATCAACACACAGGAACCGGTGTCGTAGTGCGCAGCTCCCTCAGGAGCGCACTGAGAAAACTGGAACCTCGCAGGCTCGACAGCACACAAGCACTGCACACACACAAGCTCACAAGCAAGAGCTCACACAGCACTCACAAAGTAGGACTCAGCCAGGGTCTACGGTCCGGCGTCCTGTCACCACAAAGTCTCTCAACCCTAGCCACATGTGCACACTCAGACGCTCTCCCTCGCGTCTGGTCCATGACCGATTTTCCCCTACGCCAGGCTCAGATGGTGGAGAAGGGGCTCCACGGTAACCGGCTCAAAACCACCACAAGGAGTACGCACAGAATGGAGTCGCACTCAACATTCCGGCTCACTGGCTGAGGACCCCCCACACGCCAGTCATCTAGACAGAGCGTAGCTCTACATCCAGGAAACACAACAGAAATAGGAGCACGGAAACCCACCAACACAAGTACAGACGGAAACACTCTCAGTGTTTGAAGTACGGCGCAACGGACGGACACCATGTGTCAACGTCACAACATAGCCAAACACAATGCGAGCACAGGCAGAGACACTTTCTACACCTGGCAGACTGTGCTAACAGGCGGACACCGCATGTCAACACCTCAAACCACGGAAAGGGAAACACACAGCATACTGGGAATACATCTGCAGGTAGATAGCAGCATCGACCGCCGCCAACCAGGAAGTAAACGACAGTGTCACATGTCACCAAGAAAACAGTAGACGGCAACATCGACTACTGCTAACAAAAGGTAGACGGCAACACTCCAGACGTCTAGAAAAAGTAGACGGTCAGAGGTTGGCTGTTTACCCAAACTCGGCGGTAAGGATCATGCCGTTTATATCCTACCTGAAGAACCTGACGGCACAGATCTCGTCGTCTAGTTCTCCTCTGAAGAGCTTAATGGCGAGGGATCACGCCGTTTACCTCTTCCGTGAAGAGATCAACGTCAACATCCCTTGACGTTGACTTCTTCAGCCTCCAGCAGCTGAACCAGCCTCCAGTTGATTCCCACACAGGGCAAATCCGCCCCACAAACCACAATCTGATGTACGAAAACACTCCCCTACATCATAGTACACTACCACAATGCCGGTAAAACACGATCCAACACATGGATCGGGCAAAACACCCTAAAACCCGGCATGAAGAAAAACCCTCCCCAAAGCTCGATTCCACGCAAATCGTACGCACACAAGCATGGAATAGCACACAAAGGAACTAAGGGTTTACATCCCTACCTCAGAAATGCTTAAAAACTCCATATAAACCTCCATTCGCGCTGAACCCCCAGGAGCTTCCCGCAAGAACCGCCACCCGATCCATCAATTCCTGCCTGTCCCGTCATCGCCACGCGCACCACGATCTCCCCACGTGCTCCCGTCGGTCGCCAGAAGTAGTGGAGAAGAACAAGGGTGAAAGTGGAGGGAAAGAGTGGGAGAAGAGAGAGGAAGAATGGCCCTCGGGTTGCCCCTAAAAACACAGGCCGAATCAGTTGACGTCAACCTGATTTGCCGCCAACTGAACCGCCAACAACCTGACGTCCAGATCGTTTGCCGCCAAGTTCTATCTCCAGAAAAACCCGGAGACATACGTGGATGACAACATCGATGGGCGCCAAAACACGGCTAACGGAAACACGCTTGCCGCCAACACACAGTCGACGCAAGCCACCTGGACGTCAACCAGGCACATATCCACAACTAAACCCGGTAAAGATCCGATAAGAATCCAATAAGTCCCGAGACGTTACAGCCCTCCCCCCTTAAAAGAATTTTGCCCCCGAAATTCTAGCCACACTAGGGAAAGAGACAGCAACACAGAGGTACAAAACTACATGCGCATCCCACTCACCGGTTGACACACCCACCTGAGTATCGCCGTAAATAACACAGAATAGTGGGATCACCTCGTTCTTTAACCTCAAAACTCGGCAACCCACAAGGAACAGCGAAACTCGGGTACTGTCAACCAAAAGCACCTCGACGACAAAGACACATGGAACACACCAAGGTCAAAACCATCACTGGCAACAAAACCTCCGTCTAAGGAGCCAAACTACTTCTCAGCCCACTGGGCCAATTCCGGTCCAGCAACGACACGTTTGTCCAGCTCCACCCAACAAGAGGAGAACTATACGGTCATCCACACAGGTCCTCCATTACCTGACACACAAACCAGCAGGAGATACTAACGACTGCCAACACACGCAGCTGTATACTCCAAGCCGTAGGTCGGGTAACTCTCCTTGTAGGGCTTCATTAATGCGACACACAGTTTCTCACTTAACAAATCGTTGTGAGAATCAAATCGTTGTTTCTCACTTAACAAATCGTTGTGAGAACTAAATCATTGTGGGACGAAATCATTGTTTCTCACTTATCAAATCCATATGCGATGCAATCGTTAAAGTGACTTATGAAATCGTTACGCTATAAGGGAAGTCGTAAAGCAAATCGATGAGTACTTTAACAAATCGTTATGATTCTAATGAAATCGTTATATCACTTAGGAAATCGATGTGTACTTAGAAGAATTACATGCTGTGAACTCTAAATGATACAGTATAAGAATACTTACAGATTTTTGCTTGATTTTTCCCGATTTATTTTTTGTGACTTGGCTTCAAGGAAACTTGTTAGACAATACTTATTATGGTTTTGTTAATCACCAAAATACGCATAAATGAAATTATATAGGGATGAACTGATCATCAATCTCCTCCTTTTTGGTGATGACAAAATCATAACAAAACATAACATATAATTTGTTGAAATAAACTTGAGTAATTTTTCTAAAATTATAAAGAAGGTATGTTGATATGTATTTCAAAATGTTTTATTTTCTCCCCCTTTTTGTCATTAAGCAAAAAGATACAAAGAGAGAACATAAGAAAGATAAATGGGTGCCAGGAAGAGACAGTTTGTCATTAAATCATAGAGGAGGTACAGGAATGTAGAAAGCAGGGGACAAAAGAGAGGCATGGTGAGTAATGATTGGCCAAGCCTTGTGCTCCTGCTCTTCAAAATAACTTTGAAATGCACCATAAACAATGGAGTAGGAAGGTCCCATAGTAGGAGCCATCCTCTGGATGTGCAACTACCTCTGAGCTTCTATGAAAGTGCCATATTCATGGCTGCCAAGAGAAGATTTGTAAAAGGTAGAGGTACCAAAACTGGCATGTTGAAGGAACTTATCTATGGTTATGGGGTAGAATATCTGGTGCTACTTCAGTTCCTTTTTCATAGCCATATACACCTTGTATCTCTCAACCCAGGTTTCATAGGGGTCTCTAACAAGATGAATAGAGTTCAGGTCTAAGAATTCTACAGCAGATAGAGGAGGTTGACCTGATCTGGCCTAAGAGACATTGAGAGCAGTGAGCTGCTGAGTAGTGAGGGGGTAAAGCTGTTCCCATTCTGATGGAGATAAGCACTCACATTCAGACAAGAGAGGGGAAAGGACATCAGATTTGATGTGGCCCTGATGATATCCTCTGAAGACAAATCTGTGAAAGGAGAGGGAACCACCTTTCTGCATTGAAATTCTGCCCATTGCCCTTGCAAATCTTTCAAAAATCATAGTGCCGACAGCAGATTCCATGACTAGGGAGTGGAGTGGAGGCAGAAACACAACATCTGGAATTTCCAAAGTAGCAAAATCTACCTGGATGGAGGATGTATGAGCATTACCTAAACGAAGAGCAGAAAGAGCTTGCCAGAATTGACCAAGCTGAACTTCAGGTACATTTTTAAGATAGCAGTAGTCAGTGAACATATGGAAATGACAGATAAGCTTGATCTCCTTTTAAATGAATGGCCCCCAGGTATCCTTATGATGGATCTGGAACCACTCAGAGAGGGTCAAGAGATGATCCCTAGTTGGGAATCTGGCTGCCTGAGCACAAAGGAATTGGCTGTAGAGGGACTTGTGGCCCCGAGCCCACTGTTCTTCAGTTTTGGCTTCAGTCATGTAAATTTTTTTTGACAGTTCAGCCTTGGATAAAGAGGAAAAAGGAAGAATGACGTTTAGTTGGTCTGTGAGGTTGAGGTAAGGAAGTCCAAAAATAGTGACAAAGGTGCATTTCTGGAGATATTCACAATAAAGGGACCTTCTTCGATTTTCAACTGAGTGAGAAAACCAAAGAGGTGGAAAATGAGGTTCCGAAAAGATGGCATGGTTGGAAGAAATTTTCATTTTCTTAGGAGCATGGCTGGAAGAGCCTGTCCTATAGAGGTGAGTCCCAACTGACAGGATTGAGCGAAGCATTGCTACTTCAAACTCATCTTTAATGTCCTGGATCATATGATGTTCAATTTGGGCACCCTTAGGAATGATGGTGATAAAGGAGGTGGGAGTAGGAGGATGAATAAAAGAATGAGAGATAGATGGAGGTGGTATGGATGGTCCAGAAGATGAAGGACCAGAAGAAGAGGCTCAGCTGAAGATGATGCTGGAGGAACCTCAACAATATGAGGAGGGTTGGATGTGGAGGAAGCAGGAGATGAGGAAGAGGTGGTAGGAAATGGAGTGGGTGATGATATGTGTTTAGGAAGGGGCTGTTTGAAGGTGGCAGGAGCTGGATGAGTAGTGGAGGAGGATGGTGGAGAAGGAGGGGCTGGAGTTTGAAGAGAGGAAGAAAGGGGCTCAGGGGCTACAACTTGGTTTTCAACTCTTGCAGGCTTAGCTACTGATTCCACCGGCCCTGATGGCCCTGACTGCTCAACATCAACTAGCCCTGATGGCCGAGACTCATCCAAAATTGGCCCTGATTGCTCAACATCAACAGGCCATGATGGCCCAACTGCCTCTTCTTCTTCAACCCTTGGCCCTGAATGCTCAGCATCAACTGGCCCTGATGGCCAGACTTCTTCAAGCCTTGGCCCTAATGGCCCTGAACTGCTGGCAGTAACAAAGGGAGAGGGAGAAGGTGGAACAGGAGTAGATGATTGTGCTCTCACCAAATCGAAAACATTTGACATTAGTTCTTTCATGTTCACCCTTCAAACCTTGGAGCTCAGCTGTCAATGCTCCAATTTGCTTAGCTCTAGTGCTTTGGCTCACAAAAATAGAAGAAACCTCATTTTGAAGTGAGCATAAGATTTCCCCATGGGCATCTAGTCTTTCTATCACTGGCTTCATGTTGACTTTCAGCTGCATCTTCTTTGATCTTCGGTGTGCCTTATTAGAATGAAGTAGAACTGTAGTGGCCACACCTTTACCTTTATTACTGGCGCCAGCAGCGGGCTCCACATTATCAATATGAACTTCTTCTTTGTCGGAGGCGCTCTCCACAACACCTTCTTGAAACGGATCAGCAAGAGGACTAACGGTGTGCTCCCTGTGAAGCTCTACTTCCTTCTCAACTACATGCTCACCCTCAACAGGAGCATCTTCCATTTGAATATCTTTATTGAGTCCTGATGCCATATCTTCAGGTGATGCTTCTTGCTCAATATTAACAGCAATTTCTTATGCAGGATCTTGATTAATTTCTTCACGAGACTTTTCCTGCTCCCCCTGAGTGCTGGTGATTGATGTCAACACATCTCTAAGCACAGAGGCAACAATTGAGGTGGGGTTTTCTGCCTCTAGTACTTGCCCAACGGGCTCAATATGATCTGGAGGAATTTCTTCAATTCTTCTGACCACAGATTCTTCAACTTGGACATCTACTGCTGCTACTGGTTGCTCTTCTTTAATTGTAACTTCTGGAATAACTGTTGCTGCTGAGACTGGTTGAGTAGCTTGATCTTCAAGAGTTGCTGCCGCAGGAACTTCAATTCTTATAGATTCTGCTTCCTTTGGAATTTGCGGAATTTCTTGAGCTTCCCCGATGATAGCCTCACCTTCAGCGATTGAGGTGTTGGTCCAAACCCCAGCTACCAATGAGAAACCACTTTTCTTCAAATTTCTGCTTCTAATGGCTTGATCCATCTTTTCAGAAACCTCACCACTTAAACTAATGTTGTGGTGCTGGAAAATCTTTGTTAACAAGTGAGCATAAGGTAGAGACACATTGAGCTTGCTCTTCTTATCCCAAATCATTGTAGTTGCAAACTTCATCCGCTCAATGATCACTTCTGCCATATTAATACCTTGGTTCTGGATGGCCCAGATCATCATATATGAGTCTGCTTTTGTACAGGTGGAGAAAGTTGCACTTCTAGGTACCAAAATCTGGTAAACTATAAAAGTGAAGAATTCTATTGAAGGCATTCAATTGATTGATGTCAATTTTTCCATCTTTCAACTTGTATTCTGAGCCGATAATCCCCAAACCTTTGGCCTGAACATCCACACAGTCTACCCCACTGTGACCGGTGGTAGAGACTCCAAATACGGACTCCAACAAATCATAGGTGATATGACTCTGGGTTCCTTTGACTGTGGAGGTCAAGGACCCATCTGCCTCTGATCTTAAACAGACATAGAATGCTTTTAACAAATCCGGATAACTTGCCTCAGAGAACGTTGCCATCTGCGACCACTTCATCCTTTGTATCGCTGCTACTATGCTACGCATGCCGTTCTTCTCCAAGTCTACTACATCCACACACTTATTGCCGCACAGCTTCGTCTTCACTACTGCAAACTGCTCCTGCTGCTCAGCCATAAGGAAAGCAGCGCTGTAGCCCCCAACGGTGCCGGAAACCCCAGAAACCGCAATGGGATTGAACGGGGGAAGTTCTAGAGGATCGTAGGAAGGAGTAGAACAGAAACCCTCAAGAGATTTTGGGCGGGAGGAGAGGGATTCTTTGAAATCTCTCGGAGAAGGGGAGCCGGAATCGATAGGGCTTATCGTTCCAGGCTAGTCGGAAGAGATGAGAGAGGGAGGTGAATCGTTATGGCATAGATTATGGGATATAAGGCAGAAGGTAAAGTTGCTTTTCGAAGGATGCGACAATAAATGCACAAAACGACAAACTAGGAGACGATTTCGCAAAGAATAAAGATTTATAAAATAGCGAACCGTCAAAGCAATTTATAACGGACTCAATTTAAAGAATTTGCTTAATTTTAGGAGAGAGAATAATTGTTATTCTAAAATAATTGTTCTTTCAGCTATATATAGATAAATCTATCACAAATTACACATGCCTAATTCCCTTCTAAGAGATGTAAATCTCTCTTCAGGTAAGGCCTTTGTGAAGATATCTGCTAACTGATTTTGAGTATCTATAAAGAAATATTTATATTGTCATTTGCTACATGATCTCTAATAAAATGATATCTAACCTCTATGTGCTTGATTCTCGAATGCTGAACTGGATTCTTGGTGAGATTTATTGCGCTCGTATTATCACACAGCAGAGGAATGGTTTTGATGTGTAATCTGTAGTCCTCAAGTTGTTGTTTTATCCATAGGAGTTGTGTGCAATAGGTTCTAGCAGCCACGTACTCAGCTTCAGCTGTCGATAGAGCTATTGAATTTTGTTTCTTTGAGGACCATGAAATCAGACACCCTGCAAGGAATTGACAACAACCACTGGTGCTTTTTCTATCTACCTTGCATCCAGCATAGTCAGCATCAGAATATCCTACTAAATTTACTTCGCATAATTTAGGATACCAAAAGCCTAGATCATGAGACTTTGCTAAATATCTAAAGATCCTTTTGACAGAGATTAAGTGAGATTCTTTAGGATCAGCCTGATACCTTGCACACATGCATACACTAAATAAAATATCAGATCTACTGGCAGTTAAATAAAGTAGTGAGCCTATCATACCTCTGTAGAGCTTCTAATCTACATTCTTACCATCTTTATCATCATACCTCTGTAGAGCTTCTAATCTACATTCTTACCATCTTTATCACTGTCTAATCGTGTAGATGTGCTCATTGGTGTTGATAGTGCCTTTGCATTGTCGAATCCAAATTTCTTCAATAACTCCTTGGTGTACTTAGCTTGGCAGATATGTGTTCCTTCTTTTCCTTGCTTGATTTGCAATCCAAGAAAATAATTTGGTTCCCCCATCATACTCATTTCAAATTCTCCCTGCATAAGCTTTTCAAAATATTTACAAAGAGATTCATCAGTAGATAAAAAATTATATCATCTACATATATTTGTACAAGTAATATATTTTTGACTTTTGATTTAATAAATAATGTGCTATCCACCTGTCCTATGATAAAACCATGTTTTAATAAAAATACACTGAGCCTTTCATACCATGCTCTAGGTGTTTGCTTTAAACCATACAATGCTTTATGCAATTTAAAAACATGATTTGGGAAATCCACATCATCAAAACCTGGAGGTTGTTCTACATAGACTTCCTCCTTTATATAACCATTTAAAAGTGCAGATTTTACATCAATTTGAAAAAGTTTTAAATCTAATGCAGAGGCATATGCAAGTAAAATCCGAATTGCCTCTAGTCTAGCCACTGTTGCATAGGTTTCATCGAAATCTATATCTTCCACTTGGGAATAGTCTAGAGCAACCAGTCTAGCCTTGTTTCTAGTGATAACACCAGCTTCATCCATTTTGTTTCTGAACACCCATTTGGAGCCAATCACAGGATGATCTGATGGTCTCGGAATAAGGGACCAAACTTGGTTTCTCTTGAAATGACTAATTTCATCTTGCATGGCTAGTATCCAAGATTCATCAGATAGTGCTTCATTGACCGTCTTAGGCTCAATTTGAGATATAAAAGCTAAATAATCACAAGGATTACATTACCTCTAGTTCTTACCTTAACTGATGGATCTCCAATGACGTTACCCAACGGGTGATCCTTCTTCTATCTCCATTCCTTTGGAAGATCATCACGTGATAGATCTTTTTGTTGTAGTTCTTCCAATGGTGGATTTTCATTGTCCTTGATAGATGTATCCTTTAGTTTCTTGGATAAATTATCTGCATCATCATTATCACTATCTACTTCCTTTCTCAAGGAAGGGTTAGATTCATCAAAGATAACATGTACGGTTTGCTCAATTAATAAACTTTATTTATTAAATACTCTATAGCCTTTGGGTTTAGAAGCATACCCCATAAATATACCTTCATCAGACTTTGAGTCTAGCTTACCAATATCTCTCTTGCCATTATTGTGGATGAAGCAAGGACAACCGAAGGTTCTGAAATGACTGATCTTTGGTTTCTTTTGCTTGTAAAGCTCGTATGCAGTCTTCTTCAGGATTGGCCTGATCATCACTCTACTAATTATATAACATGCAGTGTTGATTGCTTTAGCCCAGAAATATCTTAGAAGATTATATTTTGATAGCATTGTTCTTGCCATATCCAACAAAGTCCTATTTTTCCTCTCAGCTACTCCATTTTGCTGGGGTGTCCTTGGTGCTGAGAAGTTATGCTCAATTCCTTGATCATCACAGAATTCTGCAAATCTTTCATTTTGAAATTCTCCTCCATGATCTGATCGAATGCTTATTATACTGAACTTCTTGTCTTTCTGAACTTTCTTACTGAACTGAACAAAACTGTCGAAGGTATCATCCTTATGTTCCAAAAATGATACCCAAGTAAATATGGAGTAATCATCTACAATCACAAATCCAAAGTTCTTTCCTCCTAAACTGGTTGTTCTCATCGGCCCAAATAGATCCATGTGTAACAGTTCCAAAGGTTTTGATGAGGTTACAACTGTTCTTGACTTGAAGGAAGATTTTGTATGCTTCCCTTTTGCACAAGGTTCGCACACACCCTCTATCCTTGAACTTATCTTTGGCAGACCTTCTACTAAATTTCTCTTAACTAATTTTCTGATTCCATCCAGACTACAGTGGCCCAATCTCCTATGCCACAGTTCAGCTGATTGATCCTTGTTTGCTGCAAGACATACATCCTGATCCCTCAGTTCTTCTAGATGAAGCACATAAAGATTTCTTTCTCTGCAAGCTTCGAATACTATTGCACCATCTTTCATAATACTGCACTTAGTCTCTTGAAACTTAATTTGATGCCCTTTGTTACAAAGTTGACTGATGCTGATTAGATTGTGCTTGAGTCCTTTCACACATAGGACATCTTCTATGAGAGTTCTGCCTTGACTGCCAACTGATCCACAACCTATCATTGTTCCTTTTCCGTTGTCGCCATATGCCACTATACTTTCTTCATCCTTGATGAACGAAAATAGCTTCTTGTTACTTGTCATATTCCTTGAGCACCCATTGTCCAGGTACCATTTTGATGCTCTAAGGCTTCCCTGCAATAGAAACATTAAGACTTAGGTACCCAAGTTCTTTTGGGTCCTCGCTGGTTAGTTTCATCACTTTTTCTTTTAATTATCCATTTTAGATTTTTTGTTGGACAAGTTATTTTAGTATGTACTAGTCTATTATAGTGACTACAACATGATGTTTGACTTATTTTTTCATTCAAAATATATTTAAAATTAGATTTATATTCAGTATCTTTTCCAACTACAAATTTTAGAGTTGGATACACTTTATGATGAACTATAGTTTCTTCATTATCAGGTGGAGTATATCCTAAACCATGTTTCTTTTTCCCTGATCTTCTAGATCTTTTTAATATTAAGGATGATTTACCATTTGTAAAATTTTCAATTGTACTGGATAAATATTCATTTTCTTTTGTTAGTGTGTTAATTTCCTGTTTAAGTTTACTTAAACTTTCCTTGCTTTCTAGATTTGCTATTTGATTATTTTTAATTTTTAGATCTTCATATAGCAATTCATTTCCCCTTTTTACTTCTGAAATTTGCTTTTCTAGCTGCTCATTTTCAGACTTTAAATTTGAGTTGGTAATTTCTAAACATGCATGATTTTTCTTAGTAATTTTTAATAATTTACATACATCTTTATATTTACTATATAACTCATTGAAAGCGTCTTCTAAACTATCAGAATCAGACTCATTACATGAAGTGAATGAGGAGTCAGAAGTTACCTTGTCGTCGGTGTTTGGCATGAAGGCCAGGTTGGCCTTTTCTTCTTCTACATCATTGGAGCTTGACTCACTGTCTGAGTCGCTTTCATTGTCCCATGCTATGGCCATGGGTTTCTTCTTATACTTTCAAAACTTCTTTGTGTTGTCCTTTTTCTTGAACTCCATCTTCTTAAATTTTAGACATTCTGCCTTGATGTGTCCAGGCTTTTTGCATTCATAACATGTGGGTTCTGACCTCTTGACATCTTTGACTTTAGATTTTTTGAAGTCCTTTCCTTTCTTGAAATATTCCTTCCATACTGGTATTTCTTCTTAGCAAGTATCCTTTGCAGTCTTCTGGAGAGAAAAGCTTCTTCATCTTCACTGCTTTCCATGCTGTTACTGTCATCTGATTCTTCACCAGATGTATCTTCTGCTACCTTGAGAGCGTTGGTGTGTTTCTTCCTATTGGAGGACTCTCCAAGTCATTCCACATTTATTTCGTGGGCCATTAGTGATCCAACAAGCTTTTCTAACGACATTCTTCTCAAATCATTCGCCTCTTCTATAGCTGTCACTTTTGGTGTCCACGAGGCTGGTAGGGATCTTAAGATTTTTCTTACCATATCTCCCATTTCATAATGCTTTCCAAGACTAGCCAGACCACTTGTAATGTCTGTGAACCTATTGTACATCTGAGTAATTGATTCTCCAGTTTGCATTTGAAATCTCTCGTACTGTGCTACTAAGATATCTATCCTTGTTTCTTTAACTTTGTCTGTGCCTTCATAGGTAATTCTGAGCTTCTCCCACATTTCCATTGAAGACTTGCATGCTGAGATCCTATTAAATTCTTTCTTGCTCAGCGCACAGCACAAAATACTCTTTGCTTTGCAGTTTATAGATATCTTCTTCTTGTCATCTTCTGTCCAATTTTCTCTGTTGTTGAGAACTACTTAATCTCCTTCTTCTATGATTGACCAGATTTGAAAATCGAGACCTTGAAGGAAGAACTCCATTCTGGTCTTCCAATAGTTATAATCTTCACCATCGAATAAAGGTGGTCTGTTGACTGACTGGCCTTTTGCATACCCTTGAGCTGCCATTTATCTTTGCTCTTCAGATCGTGAGATCTTCTTTGTTGAAGAGACTTGGCTCTGATACCACTTGTTGCCCAGCTAGCAAGCCTAGAGGGGGGGGGGGGTGAATAGGATTCTAAAATTTTAGATTAAAACCTATTAAGAAAAACACTTAATAGAAAAACACTAAAGAGAATAGTTAGTGTTAGATGAATGAAGATAAACAAGCGCACAAAAGCAATCACACATGCAACATGAGATTTTTATCCTGGTTTGGCCCTCCTATATAAAGGAGTCCTACGTCTAGTCCCCAAGCAACAACTTGGGCTTTCACTACCAAGGGTACTATCCCCCTTAAGGACCCTTATAAATCCAGCCATAGCTGGCCTTCTCTTCTAACCCTGAAGAGGAATACAAACACCCTGATACACAGGTCTTCCTTCCTTACCGAAGGGAATACAAACCACCTATTCACAACAGGTCTTCTCTTCACAGCCCGAAGAGGAACTTCACCACAAGTGTGAATGAAGGCAAAATGCCCCTAGACCAAGCCTACAACAAGTGCTCGATCTGAGGCAGTGACTGAGAGAGAAAGACCTACAATAAGAAAATCTCTCAGAACACACTAGCTCTCCAAAGGCTAAAAACAATGAAAAACGGAGAGCAAGAGCTACAACATGCCAGGGAGTGAAGCTCAGAGCTCTTCTTTCTGATGCTCGCAGGTTGTAAGATGAAAGCTCAAAAGTTGTTCTTTACGGAGTCATCAGTCTTCTATATATCCTTCTCTTTGAAAAATATATCCTTTGAAGTGTCCGTTGTCTCTAGGTTGGATGCTCGTTAGACTGCATGGTTCGTCGAGTAGGACATGTGTGTTTGCAGTCATTTAATGCTTTACGACCCATGCACGCAAGGAGAAGATCCATCTTGATATCCTTTAGCTTCTATTTTGTCCAACGTTGTATGACATGGTACTGGCAGAGACCTGCACACATTAAATGCTAAAGCATAGACAGCTAGACTGTCTCCATGCTTGTCAGTCAACGTTAGAAAGAATATACATCAAAATAGAAATGCCATTCTGCTATTTGAAAAGTGCTTCTTATAGGAGCATGGGAATAGAAAGCAACATGCAGATGATGTGGATAGTCATAATAAATGCAAGGATACTAGAGATATGCGTGGGAATACTTTGACTTTGACAATACTTGAAAATACATTTGAATATCGTGTGTGAATTTTGATGTAATCCATGAAGTCGTTATGACAGAGAAATAGTTGTACAACTTATGAAATCGTTGTGTATACAAATCATTGTATGCGAGTAAGAAAATTGTTATACAAACATAAGCAAATCGTTGTTCAAACATAAGCAAATCGTTCTTTCACTTACCGAATCGATACAATGATCAAATCGTTATGGCAACCAAATCGTTGTTCAATCAAACAAATCGATGCAGTGACCAAATCGTTGTTTGCTTTATCGAATCGTTACGACAAACAAGTCATTATGTAACTTATCGAACCGTTACGGTGACCAAGTTGTTATGTAACTTATCGAATTGTTACGGCGACCAAGTCGTTATGTAACATATTGAATCGTTATGGCGACCAAGTCATTATGTAACTTATCAAATCGTTACAGCGACCAAGTCATTATGTAACATATCAAATCGTTGTGAGACCAAATCGTTGTTTCTCACTTAAGAAATCGTTGTGAGAACCAAATCATTGATTTTCACTTAACAAATCGTTGTAAGAACTAAATCGTTGTTTCTCACTTAACAAATCGTTGTGAGAACCAAATCGTTGTTTCTCACTTAACAAATCGTTGTGAGAATCAAATCGTTGTTTCTCACTTAACAAATCGTTGTGAGAACCAAATCGTTGTTTCTCACATAACAAATTGTTGTGAGAATCAAATCGTTGTTTCTCACTTACCAAATCGTTGTGAGAACTAAATTGTTGTGAGACAAAATCGTTGTTTCTCACTTATCAAATCGATATGCGATGCAATCGTTAAAGTGACTTATGAAATCGTTACGCTATAAGGGAAGTCGTAAAGCAAATTGATGAGTACTTTAACAAATCGTTATGATTCTAATGAAATAGTTATATCACTTAGGAAATCGATGTGTACTTAGAAGAATTACATGATGTGAACTCTAAATGATACAGTATAAGAATACTTATAGATTTTTGCTTGATTTTGCCCGATTTATTTCCTGTGACTTGGCTCCAAGGAAACTTGTTAGACAATACTTATTATGGTTTTGTTAATCACCAAAATAGGCATAAATGAAATTATATAGGGATGGACTGATCATCAACCCTTCCATCCTTCTTCATGATCGGGACAATGTTTGCCACCCGATTCGGATATAGTACAACCCTAATGAATCTGGCTTTGTGGAGCTTATCGACCTCATCTTTCATTTTCAAAGCCATCTGGGGGTGGAAACGCCTCAACTGCTACTTAATGGCAATGGGCCCCGGCTTAAGGGTAAGACGGTGTTCAAAAAGCACGGTGTCCAAGCCTGGCATATCCTCATAACTCCATGCAAACGCATCCTTGTACTCCTTGAGAACCTCAATGATTGCCTCCTCTTCAGCGGGTGGTAAATTACTGCTTATAAGGATGGTCTTAGAGTCTTCCTTAGTTCCCAAGTTGATTTCCTTGGTGATTTCCTCTATGGCAGCTGACGGTTCGTCAAATCTCTTTAATCCACTTGGGAACGCGTTAGCCTTGTCCTCAAACTCTTCATCACCTTCCTCCATTGGGTCGTCATCATCCATGATCTCATAGACTTCGAACCCATCATCAATCAAGCATACTGACTGCTCATATTCTATTTTCGACAACGCTACTCCACAAATTTTGGAATTGCTAAGCATGCCTTGCACCTACGGGCTAGATCAGCGAGGAATCGGTGTGGAACCCTCTTACCCTTGGACTTCTTCTCAGATACTACCCCTAGCTCATTACTAGCCTGGCCTAGACTTGAACTACCACTACTGGACTTTACACCAGGGGGTGGAGGAGTAGGAAAAGCAGTAAAAGGATCCCGCGTGGGGGATGATGGAGAAGGGTTTAAAGTAGTAAAAGAACTTCCCTGTGTGGGGGAAGGAGGAGTAGGAAAAGCAGCGAAAGAATCCCGCGTGGGGGAAGATGGAGAGGCATTTAAAGCAGTAAAGGAATTCCCCTGCGTGGGGGAAGGAGGAGAAGGAAAAGCAGTAAAATTCCCCCGCGTGGGGGAAGATGGAGAAGTATTTAAAGTAGTAAAAGAACTTCCCTGCATGGGGAAAGGAGGAGTAGGAAAAGCAGTAAATGAATCCCACGTGGGGGAAGATGGAGAAGTATTTAAAGCAGTAAAAGAACTTCCCTACATGGGGGAAGGAGGAGTAGAAAAAGCAGTAAAATTCCCTTGTGTGGAGGGGAATGGAGGTCCCTGCGTGGAGGTACGCAAAAGGTCGGTCATAGGACCGAACAGAGGTGGTCCGCCGGTCGGGGCACACTCTGGGGCGAGGAAGGAGGTCTCCTCGTTGGAGACGACGGAGTCAGCCATTGTGAAGCTGATGCTTTCGGGGCCCCCTCGGTGCTCCGTATGCACAGAGGGAGAGGGCGAGGTGAGATCGCCAAACAGGAGAGCTGAGAAGAAAGCGCAAGCTCAACAGTGGGCAGATTGGGGGAAAGAGGGAGCTGGTGAGTGAGTGCTTGCTTAGGAGAGTGGAGGGAGATTGCCAAGTGGGGCATTGGTGCCCGAGGAATGTTTAGAGAAAGGAAGGAAGGCCACGTGTTGGCCTGCAGGAGGAAAGGCACGATGCCTGGAGACAAGAGAAAGGTGGGCACGTGGCCCGAGGAGGGAAGGAGAATGGGCGCGTTGCCCTGAGGGGGAGTGAGTGCATTGCTCAAGGAAGAAGCAAGGGAGTGGGTGTGTTGCCCGGAGAAAGAGGGGAAGCGGGCGCATTGCCTGGAGAAAAGGGGAAATTGGGCGCATTGCCTGGAGAGGGAAGGGGAGTAGGCGTGTTGCCTGGAAAAAGCAGGGAAGCGGGCGCATTGTCCAAAGAAGAAGATGGAGTAGGCGCGTTGCCTAGAGAAAGTGAGAGGGCGGGCTTGTTGCCTGGAGAAGAAACTGAAATTGGCGCGATGCCAAGAGGTGAAAGGGAAGTGGGCGTGTTGCCCAGAGGGTAAACTGAGGTGGGCGCGATACCTAAAGACGAAACTATCGTGGGCGCGATGCCCAGAGGGGAAACTAAAGTGGGCGCGGTGCCTGGAGCAGGAACTAAAGTGGGCGCAATGCCCAAAAGGGAAACTAAAGTGGGCGCGATGCCCGGAAGGGAAACTAAAGTGGGCGCGATGCCCGGAGAGACAGGGCCAGCACTAAGCCTTGTTGTTGCGGGAGCTTCCAACCCCTATCCAGCTTTAATTGCCTGCTGCTTGTTGGTGGCTACTACTAACTGCTCGGCCAGCTGCTCGGCGTCTGTCATTGTGAAAAGCTAGTCCAAAGTGGTGGCAATATCACTCATGTCGAACCATTTGCTCCATTCCACCTCAGACTCACCCTTCTTGACTTGCTTTGGTGTCCTGGAGTTGTCTACTGCCCTGTATGTGGCCAGGGATGAATGACGGATAGGCTCAACAGTGATAGTGGACGTCTGTTCACTCCTTGGTTGCAGTGGGCCCTTCTTGAAATGCTCATACAGGGTCCATGTGAGGGGCTGCCTTGGTTGCTGCTTGGCCCTGCCTGGCCTGTACCCCAATCCTACTTTGGGTCTCATTTTGCATTCTTTAACAGTTTCGGTCCTCCCCTATAATTGTGCCCCCAGCCCCTTGCCTGGCTGGTACCTCATCTGCATCATGATTTGCCAGCCCTTCTTAGTGATGATTTTGCTCCTCTCGGCAGCATTAACAGATGACCTGCTCGGGCATGGATACATGCTGGGTGCCTCTAGCACTGACATCAGTGGCTGATTGCTTGGCCAGATGGAAGGGACTGAATTATCAGTCATGGCATCCACTTCCATAATTGCAGGCTTACTGGCAACCTTGACGACTCGCCCCTTGTAAGGAAACATGAGGCATTGATGGACAGTGGAGATAACGACGACAAGGGCTTGAATGAAAGGCCTACCCAGAATCATGCGGAAACTTGGGTCCATGTCTAGAATATGAAAGTCCATTTCAGTGACTGACGGACCCAGCCCTATTCTCAAAGTAACGACCCCTTTCGGCGGCCTACTGGTGTTATCATAAGCCGTAACAGTGATGGTAGAGGGCCGGATTGACTGTAAGGCTACTCCGCAGAAATCTAATGTGTCGGAGGACACAACATTAATTGACACCCTGGAGTCCACCAAGCATCAAGACACGTGGATCCCATTGATGTTGACTGTCAAGCATAGGGTGTACCGCTGAGACTCGGCTGGTGCTAGCTCATCTTCGTGAAATTTGATGGCTGGGTGTGAGCTCCTGGGAGTCAAGACAGCGCTGATCTGATTTACTAGCAAGTCTTCATTCACCATGACCTTTTGCAGATACTGCATGAGGGCTTCCTGGTGCACCACTGACCTCTTGATCAATTCTGGAATAGATATCCTGGCCAGAATCTTGTCTAGGTGCTTTAGCAAATCATATTGGGTCCCTGGAATGGACTCCTCTTGCTGGGCTTCTTCTTCCTAGGGCACTGATACCTGTTCCTGCTACTGAGGGAATATTCTATTAAAGATGCGCCCACTCCAGAGCACCATGGTTGCTTCTGAATTTTCTCCCACTGTTGTTGCCACAGCCGGTGGAACGGAAGGTGGTAGGGAGGTGGAAGGCTGGTGGGTGAACAATTGGTGTGGCAATTGGATGCTTGGCGCACTCGGGGGTGGAGTGCGGGTACGGAGGAAGGGGGCTTGGTGATTGGGAGTAATAAGGGGTACGGTTGATGGAGTGTGGAGGAAAGGTGGGTTAGATGATGGTGGTGGTTGTGGGGAAGTGGTGGTAGGAGATGGGCAATTTGGTTGCGGTGGTATGGTGGAGGGGTTGCGTAAGGAGGGGGCTTGTGTGTTGGTGGGTGGTGGCATTGTGGTGGTGGGGTGTTGGCGGATGAGCGGCGGGTTAGATGGTTGGTTAGATGGTGTGAGACGATGGGTAGGGATGCATAGAAAGGAGGGTAGTGGGTTGGCAGGGGTGGGTGTATGGATGAAGGGGGGCAAGGTGAGAGAGGATTGGGAAGTGGATACGACGGGTTTTTCCATCGTCCGGCCAGATGTTCTTTCACTGTTGGGAGACGCCGTGAAGGCATTTACTTGTTGGTTTGGAGGATGGTGCTTCGGGAGAGGATTCTGAACTATGCCCATGCTGGGCCGCTGCTGGGGTGCCTGGGCCTGCTGCTGCTGTTGCTGCTGGCCCTGCTTGGGTGGTATCCTTGCCTTCATCTCGACAATATATTTGCCCATTTCCTCCCAGTCTATGTCACCATTGTCATTCAGATTATAAATGTAATCCTTGAAGTGGAAGCATGCCTCCAAGGTGTGCCCCAGTCCCCAGTGAAATGCATAGTAGCGAGACATATCAACATTAGGAGACCATTGTAGCCTTTCCCTTGGCAAGGTGAGTGCACCGGCGGCCATGAGGGCATTAAAGATATCTGGTAGAGTCTTCGGCAATGGGGGATAGTGGGTTCTCCTTGGGCCAGGGAGGTGTCGAGGCTGCTGGGGATCATAGGTGCCTGGGGGAGGCGTCTGGTTGTATTGGGGAGGTGTAGGAGAAGGTTGTTGTTGTTGGTACTGAGGAGGGGCAGGTGATAACTACTAAATTTTTCGTGTTAAATTTCATACATTTAGTTAAGTTTAGACATCAGTTGTCCATAAATAACATGTAATTTGACTTTAATTTTTCATTTCATCCATGCTTAAGTTTTTGAACATATTAGTTGATGAGTCAATAAATCACTGTTTTAACAAAATTAGGTGCATAAGAATCTTTGTAAATAAATGTTGTAAATAAATAAATTTCGTTACAATAATACTTTTGTAAATAATTTTTTAGTAATAGATAAATTTGAGTTTGTAAAAAAATAATAAATATTTTTAACACCTACCTAAGGGTCATAATCTCATTACAAATTTTTACCTAACCAACATTAGCCACGTACCCCATTTTAACCCATCTTTAAACCTTTCCTATACTCCCCACCAGGAACCACTAGAAGCCGCTGGAGACTTCTGGCGATTTGGGGCAGCTTGCTGGCGGTGCCCAACAGTGGAGGTTGCTGGCGATTTGTGCTGGAAGCAGTTGCTGGCTGGGCGTCCAAGAGGGAGGTTACCAGATCTGCTGGGGCATTGCGGTTTGGGTGAGCAGGAAGGGGGCGATGGCTGTTGATGGCGGTTTGGAGATGGTGCGGCTGGCGGAGCTGGTACAGCGCGGCGAGCTGAGGGCTGAGGCGCCCAGGCTGCAGCGGCCAGGGGTGCTGGCGCAGCCAGATCCAGGTGTCCGGGCAGGCTGGCAACGTGCGTGACCTGCTGGAGGTGAAGGCGGCCGGGCGTGCAGAGCTATGTGAAGCAGGCCTGGCGCGATGGTGTTCTAGGCGGCTGGCACATCTGGGTGGCGGTGTGCAGAGACCTGGGCATGGCGGTGCACTGGCGACCTGAAGCAGACCTGGACCATGGAGCTGGGTGGAGATGCATGCAGAAGCATGGCGATGCTGGGCCAGATCTGGCTGAGGTGGCGCGGTGCTGGGTGGATGTGTACAAGGCGGTTGGCGATGGGGGCCTGCTGAGGTGGCTCCTGGTGTGCGCTGGAGATGGAGCTCGAGCAGATGCAGAGCGGCCCCGGGTGCGACATGGTGCTGAGCTGTGGGTGTGTGCAAAGCAAGGGCCACGGCTTGTGAAGGCTGGCAACCAGACCAGGTGTGCTCAGGGTTCCTTTGCATGGCGCTGTGAAGCGGATCTGGAGCTGGGCTGGATCGATGGGCTGGGCGATGTGGCGTGCTCCCGTGCACAGATGCGATGGTGGTCAGGCCGGTCAAGGGCGGATTTGGCCTGAGCTGGGGCGGATGTCCAGCTGTACGGCCGGATCTGTGCGATTGGGCGGTGCGTGAAGGGCTGGGGAGTGCTTCTTCGGGCGATGGTGTTGACGGACCGGTGCTGGGAGGCGCGGTGATGGCTGGCGATGGGGCAGATGGCCCTGCTACTGTGTGCGATTTTGCTGCGCATCTGAAGCTGGAGGCGCAGGTGTGAGGGTATGCTGATGTGGCAATCCGCGGCGTAAGGGAAGAGGAGCTCGCCAAGGCGCCCGAGCACCTATAAAAGGGACCCCAAGGTCCAGGGCCAGGGGGTCTTCGCTAGTTGGTAGGAATTTTCTTAGTTTTTTTTATTCCCATTTTACCTGTATTTCTGGTTCTTTGGTGCAGAGCAATTGGGTGCTCTGCAGTAGGAATCTCTTAGGATTTTAGTTTCCTCTCTTCTGTATTTTCTGGTTTAGCAGAGCGTTTAGATGTTTGGGGGGTTCGTTGGTTAGAATTTTTAGGAATTTTAGTTTACTATTTCCAGTATTTTCTTTCCATTGGAGCAGAGAGTTCGATTGTGGGAATTTCTTAGAATTTGTAGTTTCTTCTTTCATGTATTCCTCTTCTTAGTATAGAGCAGTGGTGCAGAGCTCTCTGGTTCGGCTCTGCAGTAGTTCTATTTCCCTGTATTTTCTATTCTTCCAGATTTCGCAGAGGATGGTTGGCTAGTTCAGTTTTTGAGTTTTTCCCTGTCATTTTTTTGTAATCTTCCTTTCTTCAGTTCTGTAAGGAGCATAGCAGTGAGATGTTTAGGGAGTTTTAATTTGTTTCCACAGTTCTTGGGCTTCACCAGTAGATATGTTTTAGGAATTTTTCTTCCAGCATTTTTCTTCTGTAATTCTTTTTGTAGCAGAGCATGGGAGTGTTGGTTAGTTCGCCATTTTGGATTTTTTTAAGTTTCTTCCTGTTCTTCGGAGTTCTTGGGATTCCTTTTGTCTCTGCCAGTTCATTTCTGTAGTTTCCTTTCAGCATAGCAGGGGAGGGTGACGGCTTCTGCTATTTCTGGGGGGAATTTGTTGCTTCTCTGCTGTGGCTTCCGGAGAGCAGATGAAATTTTTGTTCCATTTTTCTGCTAGTTTGATTCAGTGGCATTTCTGTTTCAATTATTCTAGTTTCATTCCATCGGTGTTGAGGAGAAATAGATCCAACATTATTTGATTACTTTTGTTCATCCGGAGAGAAATTGAGGGCTGTTTTGGACGATCCAGAGGGCGACTGCAACTTCTTGGTTTACTTCTTCCTTTTATATTTACTGATGAGAGGGAAATCACTGCTGCTTGTCGAGAGAGAATTTGTTCTGCTGCTAAGAGGAACTGGGCGATTTTAATTCTTGAGGTTTTCTTCTTGCTGTGAGCAGAGGTAGGCGTTTTAATTTTCTTTTGCATCTTCTTCAAATGGTTCGGCTGCCGAGAGGAGGATCCAATAGCATTTTCCATTTCTCTTGTGCTCTAGAGTTTGTTCCAGAGTTGAATGCGAGATCCATAGTTCTGTTATAGCAAGAGATGGGGTTAATTTAGTGAAGATTTCTAAGTTGTTTTAGTTTTATTTTCAAGTCATTAATTTGTTCGTCCTCCCATTTTTCATAGCATAAGAATTCTGATTTGATGACAGTAAATTGTTGTTCTATTTGTTCTGGTTTTCTTTTCGATCCTTGAGTTGTGAGGATATGATCCGGTGTTTGTGGAGAGTTACAATTGTTGATTGTTCATCCCCTGTGCTCTAGGGGTACATTGATTTAAAATTTTTCTTTTAAAGATTTCTATCTACCGATTTGATCCCTCAATTTTGAGAGGGTACATTGATACCAAGTATCTTTCCATTTCAATTAAGCTGGTTCTTTCATTAAATTTGATCTGTCAAGTGTGAGGGATTTGATCGGTATTCTTTACACAGTCACTTTTAATACATCGTCGATAGAGATTTCAAGTCAAGGTAGTTAATTCGAGCTCTATTCTGCCTCTCCGTGGATATGACCTGTTCTCACCATTGTGCTAGTTCCTTTTTGTGATTTTAATTCTGTGAGACAGTTTAGAGGAGGTGAGCTTGTTGCTATGTGCAAGGAACTCTAGACAACGGAATTGCACAATCAACAATGCGCGCGTTTCATCTTGGCGCCGTTGCCGGGGAGGCATTAGAGTTTGATTTAGATCTATTTTGATTTGATTTCATTTCTATTGGTTTTACATTGACTTGTTTGTGGGCTTTCATTTCAGATTTGCATAAGGAGTGGACCATGGAGATTGGGCTTGACATTTGAGGCCCATTGGAGGAGAGAAGCTTGCTGAATTTTTTTTAACTACTTTTAATTCTGAATTTTAGATAGAAAGAGTGTGAGTGAACTTTGTAGTGAGGCTTTGATGTATTCTCTGTGCATGTACAGAGATTTCTTTCACGTTGGCATGTAATAATTGGCCTCTTTTGGTGGTTTGATTGGTTTGACATTAGTCTATAGTACCACTTCATATTTTCTTAGTTAAATTTCATTTCATTCAGTTTAAAAACCAAATAAAAATTAAAAAATTCTAAAATTT
The DNA here is from genome assembly GCA_014218235.1 of Colocasia esculenta. NCBI lineage: Eukaryota > Viridiplantae > Streptophyta > Magnoliopsida > Alismatales > Araceae > Colocasia > Colocasia esculenta. The sequence goes on along the minus strand of CM024753.1, from coordinate 151,458,879 downwards.
AAAAAATTTCTAAATCGCTCTTTCATGTTAGCCGTTTGTTTGTAAATAAAAATTTCATTTTTCAAGATTAAGATCCCATGTTTTAGGACATTCATCACTTTAATTGTCATTTGAATTCAATTTTGTTCTTTGCATTGAAGAGTGCGGGGGAAAGGTAAGATTTCTCTCTCTCATTTCATGCATTAGTCTTAGCATTAGAAAACCATTGTTTAAAATTGATCTGTGCACTTCACATTTTTAAATGGGACTGCTTAAGGGCTTTACCCATTAGAATAAAAAGATAAGGTGAGGGATTTCATCACCCTTTCCTTTGCCCAAAAATCACAAAAATTTCCACATTCTTGCATTTTTCCTCAGCTTTCAATAAAAACTAGTAGACGTGGCCTTAGGGTTCATAATTAGATTTGTTCTTTCTTAAATTCAAACTTCTCTTTAAGTCTGGTGTCTAGGATTAGAGGTTAAGAAGCTAATGCTTAAGTGAGCTAGAGGTTACTTAATTGGGTCCTTGCGAAAGCAAGGGGGGCCTCCCTCTATTCCACCTCTTACCTGGCCAGTACAAGAAGAGTAGGATTGGACTTAAGCTAGCATAAATCTGATTTTGAGAAAATAACATAAGTCCAAGGAACACTTAGTGGTAGGTTAATTTGATTTGAAAGTGTTTGTTTGTTTGTGTTTGTTTAAAAATTCATCAAAAGTCAATAAAAATCTTAAAAATTCAAAAATTATAAATAGAGGGCTTTTTCATCTGTGCATGCTTGGTAGACATTCTCTGGACTTAGATTTGGCTCAACCTATCGATTGAGAGATTCTTTCAACCCATGGCCTATCAAGAACAAGTCCAAACTTTCCAAGGTTTCTACCAACCCCCTCATGATCCATATTCTAACACATACAATCTTGGTTGGATAAACCACTCAAACTTTTCTTGGAGAAATCAATATGAAGAAGTGTCTCAAACTTCTTTCAAGCAATCCATGTATGGTCAATCTTATCCCAATCAGAATTCAGGATTTGACCAATCTTTTTATTTCAGACCTCCACAATTCAATGGAAATCAAAACTTCGATCAATTTGCTCATACCAATTTTCAGCAAACTTCATACAATCAACCACCATCTTTTCAACCCAATTGGGAAGATAAAATGAATCAACTTCAAAACATGATGATGACTCTTTGCCAAACTGTGCAAAAACAACAAAATCAATATCAAAATCAGAAGCAAAATATTCAGCAAAATTTGGATAGGATAGAGTCTCAGATTGCTGAGGTGTGTAGGGAGGAATTGGGTCAGTTACCAAGTCAAACTATAACAAACCCAAGGAACAACTCTTCTGGATTTTATCAGGACCAGCAATACTATCAAGGTCAGGGGTACAGACCACCTGTCAGACCAAATGTACCTCTACCACAAAACCCACATCAAACTTTTGTCCAAAACATTTCAGCACCACAAATTCAAAATCAACTTATACAACAGGACCATCATTCTGCCCAAGCTAGGGGCCCCCAAGTGAAAATATGGAAACAGTGTCTACTTTAAGAAGTGAAAACATCATAACAAATCCTTACTCACACATGTCAACATTGCATGAGGAAATTGAGAATGAAATTGAAGAAGAGGTTGAAGAGAATGTTGAAAAATTCAAGGAAAAGAGAAAATATTTGAAGAGCCTCTAGACATAATCAAAATAAATGAAGACCCAAGTCATTACATTCCAAGAGTCCATTTTTCTGAAGTTTTAAAGCCAAAATCTAAAAACAACCATCTGATAATGAAGAACTCTTGGAAGAATCTTGTGAGGAAAAAGCAGTAGACCAACCCTGTGCTCTAGGGTTTGAGGGAGAAGAAGGACAACTTAGTTCCTTATTTCAGGATAATGATCCATCATTTCCATTAGAATGTCCTCCTAAGGTTAAGCTAAAACCACTCCCTGTTAATTTAAAATACATCTTTCTAGGAAAGGATGAAACTTGGCCCATCATAATTGCTAGTGATCTTGATGAAGGGCATGAGAAGAAATTGATTGAAGTCTTAAAAATTCATAGAAAAAATTTTCAAGTGCATGATAATGTTTGGTTGTTTAATTCAAGGCTTAGTGTGTTTTTGGGAAATTGAAGTCCCGATGGGATGGTCCTTACATTGTTGTCAGATCTTACGACAATGGTGTTGTTATTATTCTCGATTCTAAAACTGGACAATCATTCATTGTTAATGGGCAAAGATTAAAGCATTTCTTTGAAAGCCCACTTTTCTTAAAAACAGATTCTACCAAGCAAGCTGAGCCAAATGAAGCCTAATTGCGTCCGGCTGAAGACGAAATAAACTTAGCGCTTCTTGGGAGGCAACCCAAGTGTACAGATTTCCTTTATCAGGTAATTTTCTGTCTTACTTTCTGTTCCTGTGAATAAGTAGGGGGGAGAGGTAGAATAAGCATGCATTCATAGTCTCCACCCCATCCATGCTTCATTTCATTTTCTTAGCTTGTATATAGAAAAATAAAAATTTCACAATGTTTCATCTTTAAATCTTTGAATAAAAATGCTTGTCATTTCACAGACTATTTGTCTGATCTTTAACCATTAAATTGTTGTAGTTGTCACACTCCTTTGCAAGTATCCATGTTAGGTAGCCTCTAGTAAAGGATTGCATGTACTTATTGTCTACCTTATGTAAGGATTTATGGCAAGAAGTTTTCATACACACACTACACAGCCACTTAGACTAGCTGAATCCGAATGTAGCAATTTTGTCAAGGCTAGTAGGAGAGAGGTGATTGGTTTTCTCCCCTCCCCTTAAGTGAATTGCGAAGGAAGTGAAGGTGTGTGATCAAGGAACCTGACTGTCCATCCTTCCTGTAAGAGGAAAAGAAAAGAAAAGAAAAGCAAAATGCAAAAATGCAAAAGCAAAAGCAAAAGAAAAATCCATGAAAAATGCCCCGGATCTGAGTAAAGTTGGACTCGTTACTCTTGAAAAGTGATGGGTTGTGCAGCATTATGGATGAAAAAGAGAAAATTCTGAGTGCACAAAGTGCAAATAAAAGGACAAAAGTCCTCAGCTCAGATCAAAATAATCCTCAAGGAAGATGGGCAGAATGGAACTGAGAGAAACAACCCAATCTGACTGAACAAGGATCTTACTCCAAAATTCTTTTCTTCTCCCTCAAATCAATCTAATCTCAAATACTAACTGAAGCAGAGGAGTTTCAGAAGGGCTGATGTGAACTCTTAAGTGAGCTACCATTTGTGCACTAATTTCTTGCCATAAGTCTTTACAATTAGGAAAGACATATCTTTACATGAGTCTTTTACATAATGGCTGGTTAGCATGAGATATTACATCTTCTAGTCTTATATTTTGAGTACTTTTTATTGCTAAGGGACTAGCAATGTTCAAGTAGGGGGGAGTGATAACTACTAAATTTTTTGTGTTAAATTTCATACATTTAGTTAAGTTTAGACATCAGTTGTCCATAAATAACATGTAATTTGACTTTAATTTTTCATTTCATCCATGCTTAAGTTTTTGAACATATTAGTTGATGAGTCAATAAATCACTGTTTTAACAAAATTAGGTGCATAAGAATCTTTGTAAATAAATGTTGTAAATAAATAAATTTCGTTACAATAATACTTTTGTAAATAATTTTTTAGTAATAGATAAATTTGAGTTTGTAAAAAAATAATAAATATTTTTAACACCTACCTAAGGGTCATAATCTCATTACAAATTTTTACCTAACCAACATTGGCCACGTACCCCATTTTAACCCATCTTTAAACCTTTCCTATACTCCCCACCAGGAACCACTAGAAGCCGCTGGAGACTTCTGGCGATTTGGGGCAGCTTGCTGGCGGTGCCCAACAGTGGAGGTTGCTGGCGATTTGTGCTGGAAGCAGTTGCTGGCTGGGCGTCCAAGAGGGAGGTTACCAGATCTGCTGGGGCATGGCGGTTTGGGTGAGCAGGAAGGGGGCGATGGCTGCTGATGGCGGTTTGGAGATGGTGCGGCTGGCGGAGCTGGTACGGCGCGGCGAGCTGAGGGCTGAGGCGCCCAGGCTGCAGCGGCCAGGGGTGCTGGCGCAGCCAGATCCAGGTGTCCGGGCAGGCTGGCGACGTGCGTGACCTGCTGGAGGTGAAGGCGGCCGGGCGTGCAGAGCTATGTGAAGCAGGCCTGGCGCGATGGTGTTCTAGGCGGCTGGCACATCTGGGTGGCGGTGTGCAGAGACCTGGGCATGGCGGTGCACTGGCGACCTGAAGCAGACCTGGACCATGGAGCTGGGTGGAGATGCATGCAGGAAGCATGGCGATGCTGGGCCAGATCTGGCTGAGGTGGCGCGGTGCTGGGTGGATGTGTACAAGGCGGTTGGCAATGGGGGCCTACTGAGGTGGCTCCTGGTGTGCGCTGGAGATGGAGCTCGGGCAGATGCAGAGCGGCCCCGGGTGCGACATGGTGCTGAGCTGTGGGTGTGTGCAAAGCAAGGGCCACGGCTTGTGAAGGCTGGCAACCAGACCAGGTGTGCTCAGGGTTCCTTTGCATGGCGCTGTGAAGCGGATCTGGAGCTGGGCTGGATCGATGGGCTGGGCGATGTGGCGTGCTCCCGTGCACAGATGCGATGGTGGTTAGGCCGGTCAAGGGCGGATCTGGCCTGAGCTGGGGCGGATGTCCAGCTGTACGGCCGGATCTGTGCGATTGGGCGGTGCGTGAAGGGCTGGGGAGTGCTGCTTCGGGCGATGGTGTTGACGGACCGGTGCTGGGAGGTGCGGTGATGGCTGGCGATGGGGCAGATGGCCCTGCTACTGTGTGCGATTTTGCTGCGCATCTGAAGCTGGAGGCGCAGGTGTGAGGGTATGCTGATGTGGCAATCCGCGGCGTAAGGGAAGAGGAGCTCGCCAAGGCGCCCGAGCACCTATAAAAGGGACCCCAAGGTCCAGGGCCAGGGGGTCTTCGCTAGTTGGTAGGAATTTTCTTAGTTTTTTTTATTCCCATTTTACCTGTATTTCTGGTTCTTTGGTGCAGAGCAATTGGGTGCTCTGCAGTAGGAATCTCTTAGGATTTTAGTTTCCTCTCTTCTGTATTTTCTGGTTTAGCAGAGCGTTTAGATGTTTGGGGGGTTCGTTGGTTAGAATTTTTAGGAATTTTAGTTTACTATTTCCAGTATTTTCTTTCCATTGGAGCAGAGAGTTCGACTGTGGGAATTTCTTAGAATTTGTAGTTTCTTCTTTCCTGTATTCCTCTTCTTAGTATAGAGCAGTGGTGCAGAGCTCTCTGGTTCGGCTCTGCAGTAGTTCTATTTCCCTGTATTTTCTATTCTTCCAGATTTCGCAGAGGATGGTTGGCTAGTTTAGTTTTTGAGTTTTTCCCTGTCATTTTTTTGTAATCTTCCTTTCTTCAGTTCTGTAAGGAGCATAGCAGTGAGATGTTTAGGGAGTTTTAATTTGTTTCCACAGTTCTTGGGCTTCGCCAGTAGATATGTTTTAGGAATTTTTCTTCCAGCATTTTTCTTCTGTAATTCTTTTTGTAGCAGAGCATGGGAGTGTTGGTTAGTTCGCCATTTTGGATTTTTTTAAGTTTCTTCCTGTTCTTCGGAGTTCTTGGGATTCCTTTTGTCTCTGCCAGTTCATTTCTGTAGTTTCCTTTCAGCATAGCAGGGGAGGGTGACGGCTTCTGCTATTTCTAGGGGGAATTTGTTGCTTCTCTGCTGTGGCTTCCGGAGAGCAGATGAAATTTTTGTTCCATTTTTCTGCTAGTTTGATTCAGTGGCATTTCTGTTTCAATTCTTCTAATTTCATTCCATCGGTGTTGAGGAGAAATAGATCCAGCATTATTTGATTACTTTTGTTCATCCGGAGAGAAATTGAGGGCTGTTTTGGACGATCCAGAGGGCGACTGCAACTTCTTGGTTTACTTCTTCCTTTTATATTTACTGATGAGAGGGAAATCACTGCTGCTTGTCGAGAGAGAATTTGTTCTGCTGCTAAGAGGAACTGGGCGATTTTAATTCTTGAGGTTTTCTTCTTGCTGTGAGCAGAGGTAGGCGTTTTAATTTTCTTTTGCATCTTCTGCAAATGGTTCGGCTGCCGAGAGGAGGATCCAATAGCATTTTCCATTTCTCTTGTGCTCTAGAGTTTGTTCCAGAGTTGAATGCGAGATCCATAGTTCTGTTATAGCAAGAGATGGGGTTAATTTAGTGAAGATTTCTAAGTTGTTTTAGTTTTATTTTCAAGTCATTAATTTGTTCGTCCTCCCATTTTTCATAGCATAAGAATTCTGATTTGATGACAATAAATTGTTGTTCTATTTGTTCTGGTTTTCTTTTCGATCCTTGAGTTGTGAGGATATGATCCGGTGTTTGTGGAGAGTTACAATTGTTGATTGTTCATCCCCTGTGCTCTAGGGGTACATTGATTTAAAATTTTTCTTTTAAAGATTTCTATCTACCGATTTGATCCCTCAATTTTGAGAGGGTACATTGATACCAAGTATCTTTCCATTTCAATTAAGCTGGTTCTTTCATTAAATTTGATCTGTCAAGTGTGAGGGATTTGATCGGTATTCTTTACACAGTCACTTTTAATACATCGTCGATAGAGATTTCAAGTCAAGGTAGTTAATTCGAGCTCTATTCTGCCTCTCCGTGGATATGACCTGTTCTCACCATTGTGCTAGTTCCTTTTTGTGATTTTAATTCTGTGAGACAGTTTAGAGGAGGTGAGCTTGTTGCTATGTGCAAGGAACTCTAGACAACGGAATTGCACAATCAACAATGCGCGCGTTTCAGCTGGTTGGCGGTATTGGGGCTGCTGAGGCTGGCAATATTGTGGGGGTTGCGGTTGCTGATGATACTGGTTAGGGGGAGGCTGTTGGTACTAGGGCCGCTGAGGTTGCTGATATTGTGGAGGCTGTTGGGGTTGCTGAGGTGGGGCCCTGAACACTGGAGGGCTGTTGGGGTTGTTGGGGTTGACAAAAGGAGGATTTGTACATGAATTCTTTGATGTGTACGAATGAATTGCCGTGCCGTTGTAACGGCGGTAGACTGGCAGCTCAGAAGGGGGAAGGCGGAAGATTGGCATAGAAGGGAGTGCCAGTTCAAATGAATCCTTGGGTGCGGACACCCTCTTCAAGTCTTGCTCCAATCGACTTACTTTTGCTAGGAGGGCTTGAGTAAGTTGGTTGGAGGATGGTTTGGGAGGTACCCCAGTAGAATGGGGGTGGGGGGACATCTACTTGAGCGGAATAGTGAAGGGGAGGGGCGCCGACGAGCACGGAAGCATGGGCCGGGGCCCGAGGAAGGTAAGTGGGCTTTGCAACATTAGGGCTTGGCTAGACATGAGAAGGCCCCCCAACAGGGCTGTGGGGGCGAGAGTGGATGACAGAATTGGCCCGCAAGGGGGCAGGAGAGGCTCGGACCGTCGGGTCATGAGCAGGTTGAATGTGAACACCCGTATTCGGGTGGAGGGATTGACTTGGGTTGGGGACGGATTTCCCCTTGAGGGCAGCCTGGACCTCCTGAAGCTGAGAAGCTTGGAGGCTTTGAACGATGTCCACAAGTTGGGACAGATCAATTGGGTTGGAGGCATTTGCGGTGTCGCGCCTCGGTGATATGTGAGGGGCCTGAGCATCCATCGCATTGACATGCGAGGCAGCAGGATCAGCATGACGTATATTAGGAAGGCATGGAAAGGGCTCGCATATCCTCATAGGTGTCATCATGGTAGGTCATATCTTCGTATTTAGCAATTGAAAGGGATCGGCCTAAACGAAGCTACATAAAAATTTTCAACAAACAGTGTGTTTTAACAAGCAACTAGCCAAACAACTACTCAAACATGTTTAAGAGAAGAAGTTAATGGTTTTTTAATAACACGCTTGAATATGCTTACGTCCACTTAAATGTTCAATAAAGTTCAATGTGCATTTTAAGTGAAGTGTGTCACTACAAGTGGGTATGGGCCTAAATGGGTAAGATGAGAACTTCGGGCCCACTAAGCAACTCCCTCTCACGCAATGGGTGCTCCAACTCGGGTTTCCGAAATTGGTACAACCTGCTCGGTCCTCCGTGAGGGAATCCATGGGGTACGGAGACTTATGGATGTCCCGATGAGGATTCTCTAGCCTAATGAGACGGAATGCGCAATGGGGAGATAGCCCTCACCGAGAGAGGTGTGTGGATCCTAGGAAAAGGAGGGAAGGAGGTCCCTCGGCCGAAGTATGCCCTACAAATGCACAATGCAAAATAGCAGTAAAACCGAGCTCTCTGTGACAGACTGAATCACGTCCAGTACAGTGGACGTGCTTCAGTTTAATCACGTATGTTCAATCAGCCGCAGATCTGACAGCTCACAGAAGCTGTAAGAGCCGAGGCGACTCCCTCCGAAATCTATCACATAAAGGCATCTAGTATGTCCGCCGAACAACAAACACAGAAAACGCATCGTCTGCACCAGACGCGGATCAAAGATGCACCCGAGTAGTTATAAAAAGTTGTGAATCAAATGAGCATGCTTTCAAATGATAAAAATACAAGCCTAATGGAGATGCTTTCTTCAGGTGAAAGTAGGTAAATAGGGAGGGGAACAAGATGGTGATTTTTTTTTTCTTTAAATCAAATTCTACGAAGGAAATGTAGAGAAAAGAAATAATGCAACTACAATTTGGTAACAGTGATGGGAATCTCAAATAACACCGCGTGGGGTGCGAAAGGAGGGGGGGGGGTGTACCGCGTGGGGTACAAAGGGAGTGACACACGTGCGTGTTGAAGGAGGGGCACACGTGGGTGCCGAAGAAAGGTAACCAAAGCTAAAAAAGAAAGAGTCCCACCGTGATCGCCAATTTGTAGACGGTGTTTTTCTTTTCGAAAATACGATCCCACAATGAATTTAATTTAAAGAGAGGATATTTTTATCTTTATATTTAGAGAATGAAAATGGCGAGATAGGGTGGAAAACCAGAAAAAGGGGTAAAAGAAGGAGAAGAAGTGGTGCATGTGTGCACGAGATGGAGTGTGTGATCGCCAGGTACACGTAGGTACTGAAGGAAATGGGAGAGAGGGAAGAAGTGCGTACTTACCTTCACCCGAAGATCGCAGGAGTTGATGTGAGGGTCCTTCTTACTCCTTCCACCAGCCGGGCAGTAAAGGAGATTTAGCTCCGATGGTTACCTTGCAAAAAGGATAAATGAGAAAACAAGTGACAGATGGATTAGACCATGAGGTGTAGTAAAAGCTCAAATGGAATGAAATAAAAAGCATTAAAGGGCCTTAACACACCTCGTGGGGTGGTGCTAAACCCCTAAAAGAGTGGGAGTGGAGTAAATGATGTTGTGTGTGTGTGTGATGAATGTGGTGAATGCATGCAACGAGCACGATAAAAAGTGAAGGGGAGAAGGGAGGACAGCGATGTGGGCCACTGCGGAGACAGTTGGAAGAGGTGGACGACGTGGATGAAGCTCTCCCCCCCCCCCCCCCCCCCCCCCCCCCCCCCCCCCCCCCCGCCCCCCCCATCGCACCCCAATGGAATGAGGAAGAATACTCCGAACTCCAAGGATGGCGACGTGGAAAGGCTTGAGTTGACGTCACTTCTCCTTAGCTTTGGGATGCGGGTCTCCGGTCCAGCAGAGCTTCGCCTTAAGCTCGGGTTGCCTAGACAATGCGGCAACGCTTCGCCGTAAATATCAATTGTTACCTTCAAACAATGGCCTCAGGTTTGTATTTATTGGCAAAATTCTTGAATCGCGTCGGGTACAGCGGACACCTATCAAATGAATTCGCGTCCGACCAAAGCGCCACAATTTAAAAGATCCGCATGATTTGCTAATCATGGCCTATAGCTAGGATTCATAATCACGTCTGGCATGGCAGCCGCGTTTCCTAACTGAATTGATCTTCTAATAGAATCGATCTTGATTTGACTGTTGGTTTTGAAAATGCGGTGACTTAAGCAGACGTGATTCTAAATTTGCCATGATTTGAGAGGTGGGAGCTCTTAAATGTCGTGGCTTTAGGGCGTACGTTTAGGCTTTGACTTTTAATCGTGTCGGCTTACTCAGATGCGAATCTTGCTTTTAAATGATTTGAAACGTGACCCCTCTTAAATGTCGCGGCTTTAGGGTGAATGTTTAGGTTTGACTTTTAATCGCGACGGCTTTGTCAGACGCGATTCCAGATAGTAGGTGTGCAAAAAGCAAGTGTGATGCACATCGGTTGTACCCGCCGCAGATCAAACTCCTTTAAAGGGCATCCACCGTACTAGACGCGAATCACTTAAGTACATCAGACCCCTTTGACCCCTTTAGAAAAATTCATAAAAATCCTAGAAAAATCAAAAAAATAGGAAATCACTCAAGAGGTTAATTGAAGAGAGCCACTTTGAGGTATTGTGGTGTAACATGAAATTTACTTGATATGATGTCAAAATGGCGTGTCTACAGCTCACCTACAATCCGTAGATCGATAACACCATAGAAATGTGCAAGTTCCAGTCCGGCCAATAAGGCTTCATATTCAGCTATATTGTTGGTGACAGGGAGTGCTAGCTGAAAAGCCTGTGGAATGGTGACCCCTTCAGTGATAGTAGAACAATCCTAATACCCTTTCCATGAGAATTCAGAGCTCTATCGAAATACAACATCCACATAGGATCATATTGGCTAAGGGACATTAATTCTTCATCTGGAAACTCCGAACGGACATGATCAAATTGTGGAATAGGGTGTTGAGCGAGATGTTCTGCTAAGGCGTAGCCTTTGATAGATTTCTGCTGAATGTAGGTGATATCAAACTGAGAGAGAAATCTTTGCCAACGTGCTAGCCTATCAGTGAGGACAGATTTTTCAAGAAAGAATTTGATAGGATTCATACGAGCGATAAGGTGGACCTCATGAGAAAGAAAGTAGTGCTTTAATTTCTGCACTACCCAAAACAAGAGCAGCACATGTCTTCTCCATTGTTGTGTACCTTCGCTCGTAGGAGTTGAGAAGTTTAGACAAGTAGTATGCTGCCCTCTCCTTCCCTTCTTCATCTACTTGTGCAAGGATAGCTCCTACAGAGTCTTCCAGGATGGATACATAGAGAATGAGTGGTTTGCCTTGAGTCAGCAGCCTCAAGACAGGAGGATTAGATAAATATTCCTTCAGTTCGTCAAAAGCAGCCTGACACTTCTCGTCCCAATGGAATTTGACTCCCGACTTGGTGAGGTCGTCAAAGGGTCTACACCTCTATGAATGTTGGGAGACAAATCAGCGAATAAACTGCAACCTCTCGATTAATCCTTGAACTTCCTTCAAATTCTTGGGAGGAGGCATCTCTCTTATCGCCTTCACCTTATTAGGATCAATCTCAATACCCCTCTTGCTCACAATGAACCCTAGGAGCTTACCCGATGGCACACCAAATACACACTTCTTGGGGTTCATTTTCAAATGGTACTCTCTTGATCTTTGTAGAACCTTAGTTAGAACCCCAGGATGCTCAACCAATGTTCTAGATTTCACTATCTGGTCGTCCACATACACCTCAATATAAATATGAATCATGTCATGAAAGATGTCCATCATTGCCCTTTGGTAAGTAGCTCCAGCATTCTTATGTCCAAATGGCATGACTACATAACAATATGTACCTCACAGTGTAGTGAACGATGTCTTCTCCTGGTCTTCCTCAGCCAACTTGATTTGGATGTACCCTGAGAAGCCATCCATAAAGGAGAGGGTTTCATACCAGGCCGTATTGTCTATGAGCAGATCGAGGTGAGGCTAGGGGAAATCATCCTTAGGACACGGGTTGTTAAGGTCCCGGAAGTCAATACAAATTTTGACTCTTCCATCCTTCTTCATGATCAAGACGATGTTTGCCACGCAATTAGGATAAAGCACGACTCTAATAAATTTTGCTTTGTAGAGCTTGTTGACCTCATCCTTCATTTTCAAAGCCATCTGATGGTGGAAACGTCTCAACCACTTCTTAATTGCGACTAACCCGGGCCTAAGAGTGAGATGGTGTTCAACAAGCGCGGTGTCCAGTCCTGGCATATCTTCGTAGCTCCAAGCGAACGTGTTCTTGTATTATTTGAGAACCTCGATAATTGCCTCCTCTTCAGCTGGTGATAAGTTACTACTTATGAGGATGGTCCTAGGGTTTTCCTCACTTCCTAGATTGATTTTGTAGAACCCCATAAAATTCAGTAATTTAAAATTTTATATAAATGGAAATAAATAATTTTCGTATTATCGAAATGGTAGAACTTATGTACCACTATCGTACGTGCAAGAACACATTGGAAAATTCCATAAAAATTATAAATCAACCCCAAAAAATATTTCTAAGTGTTCCACGAATAAATTAATGCAACAAAAAATCCGATTGGCCAAGTGTAGGTCATAATGTGACTAATTATCTAAATTAGGAAACTATGTCGGAAAACCATTAACACAGAAATATATCCCGATCATAAATTAAATAAAAATGTTGGAGAGGCTTCCAACATCATATATTGATGACCCATTATCGGATTTGGGCCAATGGGTCACTTTTGACCCAAGAAGAAAATGGAGCAAGAAAAATATCCAGAAATTCGTAACCTTAACTGAGCTGAAAATAGGAGGAGGTAATTAGGGCAAATCCCAAGGCAATTAGACTTTTTTGGCAACCCAATTTCGTGGATAACCATAGTGGGAGGTTTCCTAAAGCCTCACACACACCAATGGGGTGAGAAATCACCAAAATATGGAAGGTGGAAGGCCAAAACCGCACCTTGCCATTCCTTCACCAAATGAGACTTCTAAAACACACTAGATGCATATATAAATGCCATGAAACCCTAGGGGACGAAAATACACATTGTTGGGGTCATGGGAGGCTGTTCTTGAGCACCCAAAGGAGGAGGAAACTGCCCCAACTCGGAGCTTCTTCTCTGTTGTGTTCTGCATCAACCTGTGTAGAAAGCTCTTCTTGGAGTCGACCATAGGTAAGCCAAACCCTAACCAAACCTTGCAAGACTTATACCCCTAGAAGGAGGGTCGATTCTAGTTCCTAATCCCACTGGTTTGCCTATTTTTCATCCAGTAGATCGAAAGTGTTAAGCGTTCTCCAACAAGTGGTCTGAACAAGGACTATATGGAGAACGAGACTTCTTCAACCCAAAGGTAGGTGATCTCGGGCCAAATATTAATACATCATATACCATTGTGTATAGCATCGAGTCTACTTTCATGTCCAAGTTGTTTCATCAAATTTCATTAAGTATATCTTGAGTTGTAAGTGTTTTACCAAAGTCGCGCATGTTAATCTCGTTTTATGTTCATGTGGATTTCTCACATTTTCGGGTTAGATCCCAAGACACGATGGGATCAGGCGTTGCGTTTTGGCTTGCATGAACACGACGCATGAGTCCGACGCATTCATGTAAATCACAACCGTGACCTACGTCACAATTTAGAGTGCAACCGTACAGCACTGGCACCCCAAACTGTGCGCTGCATGGTTTTCAACGCTGCATGAAAACACGACGTGGACCCCCGTCGTGATTCATCCGATTTTCCCGCTCAAATATTTCACGCGATTTTTATATTACTATTTTAAACGTGTTTCATGAACGCGACGGGCTATACCATCGTGATTCTATCGTAAAGGTGATGACATGGGCCGTCACGATTTCAAAATTTACATGTTAGTGTTGTTCCGACTGTGCACAATGTTATTAAATGCGTTGATTGTGTCCGACACGAATTCTAAGACCTACTCGAGACCTATTTACATGGTATTGAGTTCATGATTTGCATGTCTTGGTTCTGGTCATTTCATGAGGTTTGTTTAATGGCTTAAAAGCAATTAACTCATTAAAAGCTATAACTACATGAATGTTATTCTAATTGTTCGTTAATGACGTGACCATTCATGCAACTAGTGATTTGCTCTTCTCAGTATTCTATCTTGCTATAATTATAATTGTTATATTAAAATATTGTAAACCTATGAATAATTAAATGCATAGTTCATCTCATGCTATCATGTTAATTGTTTTCCGCAAGTTTGACACCGATGGATTGTGGATTGAGATATGTGTTCACTACACACTTGCACATCTAGGCAGCCCTTTCTTGGGGGAATGGAAACTCACGGCTGGTCATTCCGTATCGGCAGTCTAGTGACCTTTCTCTTAAGACCTCCATAATTCTTCGTACTCTGTGGATTCCCTCATGGAGACCGAGTTGGTTGTACCATTGAAGTTCACTAGAGATTGCGTGCACTTCCTCTCTCATCTTGTTCTCGTGAGTGTGATTTATAATCTAGACTTGAGCCATTAATGTAAAGAGTGAACTAAAGTATAAATTGTGTCGTTATGCTACCAAAATTATCTCTTGACTATTGTATCATGGAATCATGTTCACATTACTTATTACTTGTTCTCATCATCCATCATGAACATGACATTACAGTTGCTTACATCTTGAAACTCTTATTGGTCATTAATGACTGTGGGTATCTACATTTATAATTAAGTGAGATGCTGACCGGGCACGGCGAGTGTCCAAGGGCTCCAGTCTAGCCCCAATGATAGAGAGTAATAAATATATAGTTAACCATGGGGTATATTGCATCTATGTTGGGAGTCGTGCGTGTTGAATGCTAGATACAATACCTACATACACGTGTCCTAGTGTGCATTTCAAGGTGGATCTTACCATGGTGTACAATAGTGTCTACGTGCCTGATTAAGTGAATCGTGTTAGAAGTTCATGCTCATGCTTGCTTGCTTGCGTGATATGGCCATCCTGCATTTATTGCAATTTAAAGTGATATCTTGTGTGCTTGTTACATGCCTTACTATTGATAATCTCTTGCTCGTTATATCATTCTAGATCTTGCTCTATCATGATTACTCTATCTAGCTTGTTCGTGTATCATGTTTTAATGAGTTTTACTCGTACATGCATATCTTGACAATCGTGCTTACCCAGATCTAAATTGCTAATCACTTATATCATTGCCCGCACATTGAGATATAAATCCTACTAGGCTAGTTTGCTCATTCACTACTTTTAACCATTCTAGGTGATTATGAAATTCAAGAGGAGGAGCAAGTCGAGGATGGGAATGCGTCCGAGTGATGAACATTTCAATACTTGAGTCTATCTATAGTTAGTTTGCCTTGAGTGTTAGAACAATGTAGTAGGAAGTGAGGAATAAATATACTTTGCCTTTTATCGAGTCTTATTCCTGTTATACAATGTTTAAGAGTTGTATTAGTTCTTTTTGATACAATGAGATGAGATTTGAATATAATTTCCATTGAGTACAATATTTGGGCCCTATGATGATGTTTTGTTGTTATACACTTAGTGCGTGCTAGCTAGAGGCTTATTTGCCGACTGTTCATGTCTCAGAATATCGACTCGAATTATCCGAATTAATATCCGCTGCGTAATTCTCGGGACGTGATGGTTTAGTGGTATCAAAGCCTAGGAAACAATAGGAATATTAATTCCTAGGTTTAAGTGACACAATATAAACTTACGTCATGGAAATTACATATAGTACCTGGTGAGAATGGGTAGAGACTGGGAATATGTTAGAATGAACAAAATACCCCTACCCATTGACTCTCATAATGTATCCAGAGATATTAATTGGTTTCTGTTCTTTTCTCAGGAACCCTCATAACTCTCTCATTCAAATGCAATGGCTCGCAATCAGTGGCAAGCTATGCAAGAAACCGTAGTTGGTTTGACCCAGGCATTACGAAATGTTGTTCACGCTAGAAATTAGGCTGCTGCTGCTGCTAGAAATGGAGCTGGTGATCTACACCTCAACTTTAGGAGTTTGAACTCTCCTTGTTTCTCAAGATCCCCTGATCCGGACGAAATGAAGAACTGGCAGAAGGAAATAGAAAGAATTTTCCAAGTTATGCAATGTACCAATAGGGAGAAGGTGGTACTGGCCACTATTCAATTCACTAAGGATGCCCGAGCATGGTGGAAGGCCACATCGGCCCATCTACGTAATGTAGCTAAACTAGAGTGGGCCGGATTCCTGGAGATATTCTGAGGAAAGTATTTCTCTGAAAGAGTTAAGGGAAACAAAAGGACATGTCTGTGGCTGAGTATGAAGCTCAGTTCGCTCGTCTGGTGGTGTATGCCCCACATCTGGTGGGCACGGAAAGGTTGAAGGCCAACCGTTTCATGGATGGGCTAAGCCCCATGTTCATCGAGAGGCTCAGACCTCACAACATTCAAACCTACACTGAGATGGTCCAAAGAGCCCAGTTGGTAGAAGACACTATGGCCAAAGTAGAAGCCATGAGTGGCAAGGACAACTCAAAGCCGATCTTCGTTAAGAAGGGAGCCCCTAATACTACTCCAACTTTTCGTAACAACAACACCTTTAACAACAACAACAAAAGGATGAATGCTGTAAGTGACTATGCTGTGGACAAGAAGGTCAAAGTGGAAGGTAGGCAGTTAGCTGAGAACTGCAGATTTTGTGATAAACCAGGGCACCGGGCAGAAGAATGCTGGAAGAAGCTCGGGGCGTGCTTGAAATGTGGTGGTCGTGACAACCGTATTCCTGACTGTCCTATGCTGAAGGACTAGCCAGGTAAATCCCAGAACGTACCATGGCATCAGGGATGCCTTAATGCTGTCGTTGAAGCTGACCTACTCGAGGAAGGGGGTATGGTGGAAGGTACCATTTACATACACTCTCAACCTACTTTTGTGCTTATTGATACTAGAGATGCATATTCATCTATTTCCACCACATTTGCTACAACTCTACCTGTCAAACCTATACCTCTGAAATCCAAGATCATTGTAGCCTCTCCCATTGGTTCAGAATCTAAACTCACCCACTACCTGACAAAATGTGAAACTATAATTGGAGGGCACAATTTCCCCGCCGACCTCATCTGTTTAGACATGAAGGGTTATGATGCCATACTGGGTGTTGATTGGCTAATTGAATATGATGCTGATGTAAACTGTCGTCATAGAAGGGTCACCTTTAAAAGACCAAACCTTCCAACTCTATCACTTCCTGGCACCCGTTATCATAAACACCCTATCTTGATATCCTCTTTAAAGGCTTCCTAGCTGATCAACCAGGCTTGTGATGCTTTCCTAGTTTTAGTCTTGGCAACTGAAAAGAAGAAACCAACCCTAGAAGACATTCCCATAGCCAGGGATTTCCTGATGTATTCCCAGAGGAATTACCTGGTATACCACCTGAGCGGGAGGTAAACTTCACCATTGAGTTACTCCCTGGGGCAGCCCCTATTTCCAAAGCTCTATATCGCATGTCCCCTGTTGAATTGTAGGAGCTAAAGAGGCCGATGCAAGAACTACTAGATCATGGTTTTATCATGCCCAACACATCTCCGTAGGGAGCACCTGTACTATTCGTCAGGAAGAAGGATGGATCAATGAGGCTTTGCATTGACTATGGTCAGTTGAACCAGTTGACAATAAAGAACAAGTATCCATTGCCCCGCATCGATGAGTTGTTTGATCAGATCTCCAGTGCACAATATTTCTCCAAGATAGACCTAAGATTAGGCTACCATCAACTGAGAATTAAGGAAGAGGGTATACACAAGTTTCAATTCTGGAGTAGATATGGTCACTATGAGTTCGTGGTCATGTCGTTTGGTTTAACAAATGCTCCAGTAGCTTTCATGTAACTTATGAACAATATTTATAGGCCATACTTAAACCAGTTTGTAGTGGTGTTCATTGATGACATCCTCATTTACTCCAAGTCTAAAGAAGAACATGAAGAACACTTGAAGGTTGCTCCGCAAGTGCTTAGAGATAATCAACTCTATGCAAAACTTAGTAAGTGTGAATTCTGGATGGAGGAAGTGTCTTTCCTTGGCCACATCATATCCAAGGAGGGAATCTCTATAGATCCATCCAAGGTAGAGGTGGTAAAGAACTGGGCAAGGCTGACAACTATGTCGGAGATCAGAAGCTTTCTCGGTTTAGCTGGTTATTATCACCGTTTCATCAAAGATTTTTCAAAGATAGCTGTACCATTGACCAGGCTTACCAAGAAGGAAAATCAATTTGCATGGACTGCCGAATGTGAAGTAAGCTTCAAGGCATTGAAAGAGCACCTCACCTCAGCACTTGTACTGACATTGCCAGTGACTGGGGGTAGTTTTGAAGTATACAAAGATGCATCCGGGATCGGCCTAGGCTGTGTGTTGATGAAAAATAGTAAAGTCATATGCTACACGTCCAGACAATTGAAGAAGCACGAGGACAATTATCCTATACATGATCTGGAGCTAGCTGTTGTAGTCTTCACCGTGAAGATATGGCGACATTACCTCTATGGTGAGAAGTTCATTGTGTTTTCTGATCATAAAAGCTTGAAGTATCTGTTTTCTCAAAAGGAATTGAACATGAGACAACAAAGGTGGTTGGAGTATTTCAAAGGCTTCGACATCACTATCCAATATCATCTAGGTAAAGCAAATGTTGTGGCAGATGCTCTAAGTAGAAAGCCAATGATTACATTGTCAAGTCTAATGGTGGGCGAATGGAGATTATTAGAAGACATTGCCAAGTTAAATATTGACACTGACATCAAGAAGAAGGGATGCCTTATTGCTAGTGTTAGAGCACAAGCTACACTATTGGAGGATATTATAGCACTCCAAGACAATGACCCTGTGCTCGTGGAGATTAAGGCTAATCTAGACCAGAGGCTGGATTTCTCTTTAACTGAAGAAGGAAGATTATTGTTCTGGGATCGAGTCTGTATACCTGACCATACGGAGACAAAGAAGATGATTTTGGAAGAGGCTCACAAGACCACATATACCATTCATCCTAGAACTACCAAAATGTATCAAGATCTGAAAAGAAGCTTTTGGTGGCCTACATGAAGAGGGAGGTGGCGGAATATGTCGCCAGATGCCTAACATGTCAAAAGGTCAAGGTGGAACACTTGCGACCTGCATGTAAACTTAAACCCCTAGAAATCCTAGCATGGAAATGGGAAGGTATAGGGATGGATTTCATTTTGGACTACCTAAATCTAGAAGTGGATTCGACAGCATATGGGTGATCGTCGACGCTTAACTAAGTCCGCTCATTTTCTGATAGTAAAGAACAAGTGGTCAGTGTATGTTCTAGCTGTGTTGTATGTAAAGAAAATAGTCAGATTACATGGAGTACCGGTGTCTGTCGTGTCTGATAGAGACCCTAGGTTTACATCCCACTTTTGGAAAGAACTGCACTATTCCTTGGGATCTAAACTAAACTTTAGCATGGCTTTCCATCCGCAGACTGATGGTCAGACGGAGAGAACCAATCAGGTGATTGAAGATATGCTCAGAGCCTGTGTTCTAGACTTTTGAGGTAGTTGGCATGAACACTTACCTCTTGTGGAGTTCGCCTACAATAATAGTTACCAAGCTAGTATACAAATGGCACCATTCGAAGCACTCTATGGCAGGAGTTGCCGATCTCCAATATGCTGGTATGAAGTTGGCGAAAAACAAATGCTAGGACTAGAGATGATAAGGGAAACCACAGTAAAGGTGAAGCTTATTAGGGAAAGAATGGCAGTGGCACAGCAAAGACAAAAGGCATATGTAGACAATAGAAGGATAGACTTAGAGTTTCAAGTTGGTGATCACGTATTCTTAAAGGTGTCTCCAGGCCGTGGGATCAGACGATTTAGCATTAAAGGCAAGTTGTCACCAAGGTTCGTCGGGCCTTTCGAAATCCTCGAGAGAATCGACGAAGTTGCATACCATCTGGCATTACTACCACAAATGGATGGAATACACAATGTGTTCCATATATCCATGTTGAAGAAATATGTACAAGATCCGTATCATGTTATAGAATATGAACTTCTGAAGTTCAACAAAGATGGAACTTATCAAGAAAGGCCAATTAAGATCGTGGACGGGGAACTGCGCCAACTAAGGAACAAGGTCATCCCACTAGTATGACTGAGATGGAATCAACGCAGAGAAGAGGATGAGACTTGGGAAACTGAGGAAGCTATGCGCAAAAGATATCCGGAGCTATTCACATGTAAGTACACCTCACTTGTACAATAAATTCTATCTATGAATTTGGGGACCAAATTCTCTTAAGTGGGGGAGGGTGTAGCACCCTAGAAAATTCAATAATTTAAAATTTTAAATAAATGGAAATAAATAATTTCCGTATTATCTAAATAGTAGAACTTACGTACCACTATCGTACGCACAAGAACACATCGGAAAATTCCATAAAAATTATAATTAATAGAAAAAAAGTATTCCTAAGTGTTCCACGAAGAAATCCATGCAATAAAAAATCCGATTGGCTAAGTGTACATCACAATGTGACTATTTATCCAAATTAGGAAACTAAGTCGGAAAATTGTTAACACAGAAATATAACCCAATCATAAATTAAATAAACATGTTGGAGTGGCTTCCAACATCATATATTGATGACCCATTATCGGAATTGGGCCAATGGGTCACTTTTGACCCAAGAAGAAAATGGAGCAAGAAAAATACCTAGAAATTCGTAACCCTAATTGAGCTGAAAATAGAAGGAGGTAATTTGGGCAAATCCCAAGGCAATTAGACTTTCTTGACAACCCAATTTCATGGATAACCATGGTGGGAGGTTTCCTAAAGCATCACACACATTATTGGGGTGAGAAATCACCAAAATATGGAAGGTGGAATGCCAAAACCGCACCTTGCCATTCCTTCACCCAATGGGACTTCTAAAACACACTAGATGCATATATACATGCCATGAAACTCTAGGGGATGAAAATACACATTTTTGGGGTCGTGGAAGGCTGTTCTTGAGCACCCAAAGGAGGAGGAAACTGCCCCAACTCGGAGCTTCTTCTCTGCTACATTCTGCATCAACCTGTGCAGAAAGCTCTTCTTGGAGTCGACCATAGGTAAGCAAAACCCTAACCAAACCTTGCAAGACCTATACCCCTGGAAGGAGGGTCGAGTCTAGTTCTTAATCCCACTGGTTTGCCTATTTTTCATCCAGTAGATCGAGAGTGTTAAGCGTTCTCCAACAAGTGGTCTGAACGAGGATTGTCTAGCGAATGAGACATCTTCAACTCAAAAGTAGGTGATCTCCGGCCAAATCTTAATAAATCATATACCAATGTGTAGATCACCGAGTCTACTTTCATTTCCAAGTTGTTTCATTGAATTCCATTAAGTATATCTTGATTTTTAAGCGTTTTTCCAAAGTCGCGCATGTTAATCACGTTTTATGTTCATGTGGATTTCTCGTGCATCCCAAGACTGTTTTTAATGATTCCAAAACCATAGTTCTATCCTATTCCATGTTCCCAACAAGTTTCATGTCGACACTTTTGTCCAAAAAGCTCTAGATTAGAAGTTATAAGCATTGCATGGATCGAGCACATGTTTTCTACGGTAAATCATGACCGTGACCTATGTCATGATTTAGAGTACAACCGTACGACATTGGCACCTCAAACTATGCGCTGCATGGTTTTCAGCGCTACATGAAAACGCAACGTGGACCCCCGTCGCAATTCAGCTGATTTTCCCGCTCAAAGATTTCTCACGATTTTTATATTACTATTTTAAACGTGTTTCATGAACGCGACGGGGTATACCGTCGTGAATCAATCGTAAAGGCAACAACATGGGCCATCGCGATTTCAATCTTTACATGTTAGTGTTGTTCCGACTGTGCATAGTGTTATTAAATGCGTCGACTGTGTTCGACGCGGATTCCAAGACCTACCCGAGACTTGTTTTACATGGTATTGAGTTCATGATTTGCATGTCTTGGTTCTGGTCATTTCATGAGGTTTGTTTAATGGCTTAAAATTAATTAACTCATTAAAAGCTATAAGTACATGAATGTTATTCTAATTGTTCGTTAATGACGTGACCATTCATGCAACTAGTGATTTGCTCTTCTCACTCTTCTATCTTGCTATAATGATAATTGTTATATTAAAATATTGCAAACCCATGAATAATTAAATGCATTGTTCATCTCATGCTATCATGTTAATTGTTTTCCGCAAGTTTGACACCGATGGATTGTGGATTGAGATACGTATTCACTACACACTTGCACATCTAGGCATCCCTTTCTTGGGGGATTGGAAACTCATGGCTGATCATTCTGTATTGGCAGTCTAGTGACCTTTCTCTTAAGACCTCCATAATTCTCCGTACTCCGTGGATTCCCTCATGGAGATCGAGTTGGTTGTACCATTAAAGTTCCCTAGAGATAGCGTGCACTTCCTCTCTCATCTTGTTCTCGTGAGTGTGATTTATAATCTAGACTTAAGCCATTAATGTAAAGAGTGAACTAAAGCATAACTTTACACTTGCTTACATCTTGAAACTCTTATTGGTCATTAATGACTGTGGGTATCTACATTTAAAATTAAGTGAGATGTTGATTGGGCACGGCGAGTGTCCAAGGGCTCCAGTCTAGCCCCAATGACGGAGAGTCATAAATATACTGTTAACCATGGGGTATAATGATTATTGGCATTGCATCTGCGCTGGGAGTCATGCGTGTTGAATGCTAGATACAATATCCACATGCACGTGTCCTAGTGTGCATTTCAAGGTGGATCTTTCCTTGGTGTACATTAGTGCCTACGTGCATGATTAAGTGAATCGTGTTAAAGTTCGTGCTCGTGCTTATTTGCTTGCGTGATATGGCCATCTTGCATTTATTGCAATTTAAAGTGATCTTACGTGCTTGTTACATGCCTCACTATTGATAATCTCTTGCTCGTTATATCGTTCTAGATCTTACTCTATCATGATCACTCTATCTACCTTGCTAATGTATCATGTTTTAATGAGTTTTAATCGTACATGCATATCTTGACAATTGTGCTTACCCAGACCTAAATTGCTAATCACTTATATCATTGCCCGCACATTGAGATATAAATCCTACTGGGCTAGTTTGCTCATTCCCT
Organism: Colocasia esculenta; assembly: GCA_014218235.1. Classification (NCBI taxonomy): domain Eukaryota; kingdom Viridiplantae; phylum Streptophyta; class Magnoliopsida; order Alismatales; family Araceae; genus Colocasia; species Colocasia esculenta. The sequence goes on along the minus strand of CM024753.1, from coordinate 151,435,918 downwards.
ACTTTTAACCATTCTAGGTGATTATGAAATTCAAGAGGAGCAGCAAGTCAAGGATGGGAATGCGTCCGAGTGATGAACGTTCCAATACTTGAGTCTATCTATAGTTAGTTTGCTTTGAGTGTTAGAACAATATAGTAGGAAGTGAGGAATAAATGTATTTTGCTTTTTATCGAGTCTTAATCCTATTATACAATGTTTAAGAGTTGTATTAGTTCCTTTTGATACAATTGATAATTACAAAATTTTTATGTTAAATTTCATACATTTAGTTAAGTTTAGACATCAGTTGTCCATAAATAATGTGCGCATTGACTTTAATTTTCAACTATGAATAAAATTTTGAACATGTTAGTTAAGAATGGGTTAGAATACACTGTTTTGACAAATTAGGTACATAAGAAATCTTAGTAAATAAATGTTGTAAATAAATTTTTTTTACAATAAGATTGTTGTAAATATTTTTAGTAACAAATAAGTATAAGTAAATATAAATAATAAATTTTTACACATATCCCATCCACTTTCATTAAACAAAACATTTTAATACCCCGTGATGCCACAACCCTTTCCCATTTTTTTTTAATCCAATATTATCCTAACCTTTCCTATTATATTGCTGTCTTTCCATCAGAAACTCCTGGAAGTGCCAAGGCTGGGGCTAGGGCGGGCCGGATCTGCTGCTGGGCGGCGATGGTGCTTGACCAGCACAGTGGCTGTGCGATTTGGCGATTGAAGCTGCTGGAGATGGCGGAGCCATGGATGGTGCATGCAGGGGAGCTGGTGCGATGCAGATATGCCATGCGGGCTGGGGTGTGCCCAGGTGATGGCGATGCTGGGCCAGATCTGAGGTGGCCGATGGAAGCCCTGGTGGATGGGCAGCGATGGCAGATGGTGGATGGGCGGCTGGCTTGGGTGATGCAGGTGCGCGGCTGGAGGAGCCCAGGCTGCTGCTGGCGCTGGCGATTTGGAGGCCAGATGGCGGTGCGCAGCAGGGTGGCTGAGGTGGCATGGTGAGCTGAGGCGGTGCTGCAGGGGAGCTGGCGCGAGGCTGCTGGTGTGGGCAGGGCCAGATGCAGGCGATGGTGGTACTGCGCATGCGGCTGATGCAGGGCATGGCGGTAGATGTTGGGCATGGCGGTTTGTAGCTGAGGAAGATGGGCCGGAAGCTGGAGGCGCCTGGTGTCCTGGGCTGGGCCCTGGCGCGATGCTGAACCAGGAGCGGCTGCGGCGGTGTGTGCAGATGGGCCAGATGTGCCAGAGCTGGGACCTGGGCTACCAGCGCCCAGGTGTGCGAAGCTGACGGATGGCTGTGCGAAGCAGCATCAGTGCGATGGATGAGCTCTGGCGTGCGCATCCGGAGCAGGGGCGATTCGTGCTGAGCTGGAGATCCTGCCGACGTGGCGATCCTGGTGCGCATTGGAGAGGAAGCAAGAAGACCCGGAAGCCTATATAAAGGGACCCCAAAGGTCCTCCCGGGGGGGGGGTTGGTGAGAATTTTTAAGAATTTTAGTTCTTTTATTTCCTGTATTTCTCTTCTTTGAGCAGAGCATTGAGGGATGGGAACACCAGGGGGTTCGGAGTTTTAGATATTTTTCCAGTTTATTTCTCCTGTATTTTGTTTTCTTGAGCAGAGCAGTGAGGGGTGTTCTTGAGTTGAGCATGGGAGTGTTGGTTGATTCGGCATTTCGGATTTCTTAGCTTCTTCCTGTTCTTTTCTGTTCTTTGGAGATCAGGGCAGGAGAGAGAGCTTATTTGGCATTTGTCTTTATACCTGCCTTCCCTTAGCATCTGTGTAGATAGCAGACAGTTCTATCTTTCTAAGCAATCTTCTGAGTTCAACAATTTACTTTAGTTTGTTCTGTACAATTTCTTTTTGAATTTGATAGTTCTCTACTTCCTCATGTGCAATGTGTTGAGAGTTCAATCCATTGGAGCTTGTTTTGTCCATTTCCGTTTGTGCAATTGCCTGTCCCTTTTCTTCTATGTTTACATGGCTTGATCCTGTGTAAATTTGTTATTTCATTTCTTCTTATTTCAAATATTCAAACGCTTCTTTCTTCCAATCTCCTGTTCTTGCTGTTAGAGATTTCTGAGAGAGGGGAGATCGGTTTTATAATTTGCTTGGGATTTTCTTCTTCGTTGTTGTTGGCTGTTGTCTCGAGGGAGTCGGTGGTTTGAGCGGAGTGAAGTTTCTTTTTCAGGAACGAATGCCATTTTGGCCTCTGTCCCTGCCTCCCCTTGTGAGAGAAGAACTGGACTATGGGTTTTGGGGTTTTCTGGTTGCTCATCAGTGATCTTGTGGGCATTTCTGAGAGGTAGTTGTGGGTTCTGGTTCATCTCTGTAGTTGTTCTTTAATCCGAGGAGAGTTCCTGTGCATCTCTGCTGTTGTTCTCTAGTCCGTGCAGGAATAGAAGTTGGGAGCACAAAGTTCAATTTTCTTCAACTGTAATACTTGTCAGTCTAAGGCGTAAAAGACGGCAGTGGTTTCTTCCTGTACTTCACTCGGTGGCGTCCAGAACACTTCTGGAAGTAGCAGTGATCATTCAAAAATTGATAGATTAAGGAGCTCAGCCCCTCTTCTGATTTTAGTGTTTTTAATTTTCTTTCGTTGGTGTGCTTAATCCTCCCTGTGGATAGATTTTGAGTTTAGCATTGCAGTTTATATTTCTGTTGCTATTTTCTTACTAAGTCGCTAGACTGTGAGGAAGACGAGATCCAATGTGTTTCTCCTCGCTGTTCTAAAGCTGGTTGCATCTTATTTCTTGCTTGTTCATCATCCCTCGAGCTATGAGGGTACAGTGGTTTGGAATGTTCTTTTGAGAATTCATGTTCTGTCATCTTTCCGAAGCAATTCAGATTTAGAGATACATACGTATGTGCCTAGTTTAGATTTCTTACTTGTTTGATCCCTCGAGATGTGAGGGTACAGTGATACCAACTCTTTGGTTCTCCATTCTACTTGTTCTCTCCTTGATTAATCTGTCAAGCGTGGGGGATTTGATTGGTGTTGTTCACACAATTGAATTTGATGCAATATGATTTTGGTGAAAATGTGAATGGTTTCAAGTCGAAGTAATTTTAATTCAAGCTTTATTTAGCCTCTCTGTGGATATGACCTGTTCTCACCATTGTGCTAGTTCCTTTTTGTGATTTTAATTCTGTGAGACAGTTTAGAGGAGGTGAGCTTGTTGCTATGTGCAAGGAATTCTAGACAACGGAATTGCACAATCAACAATGCGCGCACTTCATCTTGGCGCCGTTGCCGGGGAGGCATTAGAGTTTGATTTAGATCTACTTTAATTTGATTTCATTTACCTTGAGATTTCATTTGACTTGTTATTGGGCTTTTATTTCAGATTTGCACACTTGGAGTGGGACTTGGAGATCTGGACTTGGAGATTTGAAGCCCATTGGAGGAGAAGCTTTCTGAAATTTTTTTTTTAATTGCTTTTAATTCCAAATTTTAGATAGAAAGTGTGTGAGTGAACTTTGTAGTGAGGCTTTCATGTACTCTCTGTGCATGTACTGAGATTTCCTTCTCGTTGGCATGTAATAATTGGCCTCTTTTGGTGGTTTGATTGGTTTGGCATTAGTCTATAGTACCACTTTATATTTTCTTACTTTCATTTCCTTATGTTCAAAAACCAAATAAAAATTAAAAAATTTTAAAATCTAAAAAAATTCCAAATCGTTCTTTCATGTTAGCCGTTTGTTTGTAAATAAAATTTCCATCCTCTCTAGATTAGAATCTCATGTTTTAGGACATTCATCATTTTCATTTGAATTTTATTTCATTTTCTTGCATTGAAGAGAGCGGGGGAAAGGTAAGACTTCCACCACTTGTTTCATGCATTAGTCTTATCATTAGAAAACCCTTGTTTAAAATTGATCTGTGCATTTCACATTTTCAAATGGGACTGCTTAAGGGCTTTACCCATTAGAATAAAAAGATAAGGTGAGGGATTTCATCACCCTTTCCTTTGCCCAAAAATCATAAAAAAATTCACATTCTTGCATCGTCCGAAACTTTCAATAAAAACCATTAGATTTGGCCCTAGGGTTCATAATTAGATTTGTTCTTTCTTAATTCTAAAACTTCTCTTTAAGTCTGGTGTCTAGGATTAGAGGTTAAAAAACTTACGCTTAAGTGAGCTAGAGGTTATTTAATTGGGTCCTTGCGAAAGCAAGGGGGGCCTCCCTCTACTCCACCTCTTACCTGGCCGGTACAAGAAGAGTTAGAATTGGATTTAAGCAAGCATAAATCTGATTTTGAGAAAATAACATAAGTCCAAGGAACACTTAGTGTCTAGGTTAATTTGATTTGAAAGTGTTTGTTTGTTTGTGTTTGTCATAAAAATTCAAAAATCAATAAAAATCTAAAAATTTAAAAATCATAAATAGAAGGCTTTTTATCTGTGCATGCTTGGTAGACGTTCCCAGAATTTAGATTTGGCCCAACCTATAGACGAGATTGAAAGATTTTTCCATAGGATGGCCAACCAAAATCAGAACCAGGTTGCTAGAAATTTAGAAGAGGCTGCACCCAGAAAAATGAAGGAATACTTCATTCCTTCTGACTATCAACCTGCTACTTGTATCAGGCCGGAAATTCCGGAAAATCATTTTGAGATCAAGCCAGGAACCATTCAGATGCTGCCATCTTTTTATGGCAATCCCAATGAAGATCCTTATAGGCATATAGATGAATTCTTAGAGATCTGTTCCACTGTAAGGATCCAAAACTTTACTGAAAATGCCTTAAGGTTGACCTTATTTCCATTCTCTTTAAAAGACAAAGCTAAACATTGGTTGGGAACCATAGGGAGAACTATCACAACATGGCCAGAAATGCAGCAGGATTTTTTAAAGAAATTTTACCCCATTGGTCGGACCAACACCATGAGAAGAGCAATAACTGGATTCTCCCAACACCCGGGAGAATTAATGCATGAATCATGGGAAAGATTAAAGGAGTTGCTTAGAAAATGCCCCCATCATGGTCTGTCGAGGTGGCAAATTGTTCAAGCCTTTTATGAAGGACTAACTGAATCAAATAGGCAAATGGTTGATGCCTCATGTGGAGGAGCATTTATGACTAAGAGCGAGGATGAGGCATATAATCTTTTTGATACATTGAGTGAGAATTCTATCAATCATGCCTCACTCTACTCTTACGAGAGAGCACTAGGACCTATAAAGAAGGCAGGAATGTATGAAGTAAAAGGGAGAGGAGAGTCAGATTCTAGGGTAGAAGATCTGATAGCTAGACTTGACCACAGATTGGAGCAGAAGTTGGAACAAAAATTTGATCAATTACTGTCTTTGACTGGGCAAGCCACACCCAATTTTTCTCAACAACCTGAAACTTGTGCTATGTGTGCTAGCCCAGCTCATCCCACCAGTGCTTGTCCCACTACTGCCCAATTACCCCCTTTCATTCAGGAACAAGTCCAAGCTGCTCAAGGCTTCTACAAACCCTCCTATGACCCATATTCCAACACATACAATCCAGGTTGGAGAAAGCACCCAAATTTTTCATGGAAAAATCAATCTGAGCAAGTTTTCCAACCTGCCTTTAAGCAATCCATGTACGGTCAATCTTATCCCAATCAAAATTTGGGATTTGGCCAATCTTCTAACTCCAAACCTCCACAATACCAAGGAAATCAAAATTCCAATCAATTTGCTCACACAAATTTCCAACAACCTTCATTGAATCAACCACCACCTCCTCAACCTAATTGGGATGATAAAATGAATCAACTCCAGAATATGATGGCGACTCTGTGCCAAACTGTGCAAGAACAACAAACTCAATATCAAACTCAAACTCAAAATTTTCAACAAAATTTGGCAAGGATAGAGTCTCAAATTGCTGATGTATGTCAAAGGAGGGAAGTAGGGCAATTGCCAAGTCAAGCTATAGCAAACCCAAGGAACAACCCTCCCGGATTCTACCAGAACCAGCAATACCATCAGGGTCAGGGGTACAGACCACCACTTGCTAGACAAAATGCACCTCCACCACAGAACCCACAACAAGCTTTTGTCCAGAACATTCCTGCACCTCAAAATCAAAACCAACCTATACAACAGGATCATCCTCCTGCCCAAGCTAGGGGCCCGCAAGTACAAAATGCAAAAACTGTGTCTACTTTAAGAAGTGGAAAAATCAGAACAAATCCTCACCCACACATGTCAAATGAGGATAAAGAAAAGGAAATTGAAATTGAAATTGAAGAAGAAATTGAGGAAATTGTTGAAAAAGACAAATCCAAGGGAAAAGAGAAAGTAAATGAAGAACCTCTAGACACAATCAAGAGGAATGAAGATCCAAACTGTTACATTCCAAGAGTCCCTTTTCCTGAAGCCTTAAAGCCAAAAATAAAAAACAAACCAACTGGCAATGAAGAACTCTTGGAATTGTTTAAACAAGTTCACATCAACATTCCTCTCCTTGATGCCATCAAGCATGTGCCGGCCTATGCCAAATTTCTAAAAGAAATGTGTACTCCAAAACGAGATGTGAGAAATAAAACTGAAACCATCATTCTTCCAGAAATTGTGAGTACCATTGTCTTAAACCAACTCCCTAAAAAGCTCAAAGATCCAGGCAATCCACTAATTCCTTGCACCATCGGTGGAGTCACTTTTGAGAGCGGCCTTTTAGATTTGGGAGCCAGTGTCAACCTCCTACCTTCTGCCATTTTTGAGAAATTTAAGCTAGGAGAGTTGAAACCCACTTCTGTTGTCCTCCAACTAGCCGATCGTTCTGTCACCACTCCTAAGGGCTTAGTTGAGGACATGATTGTAAAAATCAATGATTGTTACTTCCTTGCCGATTTTATCATTTTGGACATGAACACTCCCCAAGATTTGACTCAGTCCACCATTATCCTTGGTAGACCTTTTTTGGCCACAGCTAGAGCCAATATTAACTGTGCTACCGGGATGATGGATATATCATTTGGAGATAGGCGGGTTAGTATCAACATTTTTAGGGCATCTAGGCATCATGATGAAGGAGAAAGTTGTCTAGTGGTAGACACCTTGGAAGAGTCTTGTGTGGAAGAAGCAATAGACCAACCCTGTGCTCTAGGGTTTGAGGGAGAGGAAGGACAATTTAATTCTATGTTTCAAGATAATGATCCATCAATTCCATTTGAGTGTCCTCCTAAGGTTGAGCTAAAACCACTCCCTGCAAATTTAAAGTACATCTTTTTAGGAGAGAATGAGACATGGCCCATCATAATCGCGAGTGATCTTGAGGAAGGGCAGGAAAGGAAATTAATTGATGTTTTGAAGAGTCATAGGAGAGCTATAGGTTGGACAATAGATGATCTGAGAGGGATAAGTCCTTCAGTTTGCACTCATCGCATTTACTTAGAAGAGAATGCCAAAAGTTCAATCGAGATGCAAAGAAGACTAAATCCCAACATGAAATAAGTTGTTAAGAAGGAAATTGTCAAATGGCTGGATGTAGAATTTATTTATCCCATCTCTGATAGCCAGTGGGTTAGTCCAACTCAAGTTGTGCCTAAAAAGTCTGGACTAATCGTAATTCAAACTGAAAAGGGTGAGCTCATTCCCACTAGGCTGGCTACAGGATGGAGAGTGTGCATTGACTATCGCAAATTGAATGCGATGACCAAGAAAGACCATTTCCCCTTACCTTTCATTGACCAAATCTTAGAGAAACTGGCAGGCCAAAAATTCTTTTGTCTCCTTGATGGATACTCAGGGTATAACCAAGTGGCTATTCACCCCGATGACCAAGAAAAGACCACTTTTACATGTCCATTTGGAACCTTTGCCTTTAGACGCATGCCATTCGGGCTGTGCAATGCCCCTGCAACTTTTCAACGTTGCATGTTGTCTATTTTCTCAGACATGGTTGGGGAATACTTAGAAGTCTTCATGGACGATTTCTCTGTGTTTGGAAATGACTTTGATTCGTGCCTCGACCATTTGACTGAAGTGCTCAAAAGATGCATTAATGCCAATCTTGTCTTAAGTTGGGAAAAGAGCCACTTCATGGTTAAGGAGGGAATTGTCTAGGGCATATTGTCTCAGGGAGAGGGATAGAGGTAGATAAAGCCAAGGTGAATCTCATTTCCGAATTGCCTCCTCCCAACTCTGTCAAACAAATTCGATCCTTCCTTGGTCATGCTGGATTTTATAGGAGGTTCATCAAAGACTTTTCCAAAATTGCAAGGCCATTGACTTCTTTGTTGAAAGACACTCCTTTCATTTTTGATGAAGCTTGTCATAAAGCCTTTGAGGAATTAAAAGACATTTTGACCAGAGCTCCAATTCTACAATCTCCAGATTGGTCATTACCATTTGAGATAATGTGCGATGCTTCAGATTATGCAGTAGGTGCCATTTTGGGCCAGAAAACTGATAAAGGATCTGTGGTGATTTATTATGCAAGCAGAACATGAATGATGCTCAGATTCGATACACAACCACTGAAAAAGAGCTCCTAGCTGTTGTTTTTGCTTTAGAGAAATTCAGATCTTATCTCTTAGGAGCCAAAATCATTGTTTTCACTGACCATGCTGCCTTGAGGCATTTGCTTGCCAAAAAGGATGCCAAGCCTAGATTGATCAGATGGATTCTATTGTTACAAGAGTTTGATTTGGAAATTCATGATAAGAAAGGATCCAAGAATGTGGTAGCTGACCACTTGTCTAGAATAGTTTCCCCGGACTCTATGCCCATTAGAGATGCTTTCCCAGATGAGCACATTTTAGCTGTCTCCAACATTTTATCTCCATGGTACGCACACATTGTGAACTACAAAGTCATTGGACGAGTGCCTGGAGATTGGACCAAAAATGAGAGAGAGAGATTCTTTGCTAGAGACAAGTACTTTATTTGGGAGGACCCGGAGCTATTTTTCATAGGACCAGACCAAGTGATAAGAAGATGTGTCCCTGAGAGTGAGCACCAAAGTGTCCTCAATTTTGTCATTCTCTCGCCTGTGGAGGACACTTTTCAGGAAAGAAGACCGCTGCTAAGGTCTTAGACTCTGGTTTCTACTGGCCCACATTGTTTAAGGATGCTCATAAATTTTGTAAGGCTTGTCCTAGATGTCAAACCATGGGAAATATTTCTAAGAGGGACATGATGCCTCTTAACCCCATTTTGGTTGTAGAAATTTTTGATGTATGGGGGATAGACTTTATGGGACCTTTTCCACCATCCTTTGGATACACATACATTCTGGTTGCTGTTGACTATGTGTCCAAATGGATAGAAGCCATAGCCACGAAGACCAATGATCATAAGGTGGTCATCAAATTTGTTCAGAAAAACATCTTTTCTAGATTTGGGTGGCCCAAAGCAATCATTAGTGATGGAGGACCTCATTTCATTAACACTCAGTTTAGGACCCTCCTAAGGAAGTATGGGATCACCCATAAGCTAGCAACACCTTACCATCCCCAAACTAGTGGCCAAGTGGAAGTATCAAACAGGGAGATTAAAAACATTCTTCAAAAGTCGGTAAGGCCTGATAGGAAAGACTGGTCAGAAAGGTTAGATGATGCATTGTGGGCCTACCGAACTGCTTTCAAAACTCCCATTGGAATGTCCCTTACCGGCTTGTCTTTGGAAAATCATGTCATTTGCCGGTCGAACTTGAGCATAGAGCCTATTGGGCTATTAAACAAGTCAATCTTGACTTAGCCCAAGCTGGTCAACAAAGGACCCTTCATCTGAATGAGCTAGAAGAGCTCAGAAATGAGGCCTACGAAAGTTCCAAGATCTATAAAGCCAAGGCCAAAGCATTCCATGATAAACACATTCATAGAAAAACTTTTCAAGTGCATGATAAGGTTTGGTTATTTAATTCTCGGCTCCGTCTTTTTCCGGGAAAATTGAAGTCCCGGTGGGATGGGCCTTACATGGTTGTCAAAGTCTATGACAATGGCGCTGTCGTTATTCTTGATCCTAAAACTGGACAATCGTCTACTGTTAATGGGCAGAGGTTAAAGCATTTTTTTGAAAACCCGCCTTCCTTGAAAGTTGAGTCTACCAAGCTAGATGAGCCAAGTGAAGCCTAAGTGCGTCTGGCTGAAGACGATAAACTTAGCGCTTCTTGGGAGGCAACCCAAGTGTACAGATTTTCTTCATCAGGTAATTCTCTGTCTTACTTTCTTTTCCTGTGAATAAGTAGGGGGGAGAGGTAGAATAAAACATGCATTCATAGTCCCCATCCCCACCATTGTTTCATTTTCTTTCTTGAGCTTGTACATATGCAAATAAAAACTTCACAATGTTTCATTTTAGAATAAAAATTCATGGCTTTACGCATCCCAGACTATGTGTCTGATCTTTAACCATTAAAATTTTGTGGTTATCACACTCCTTTGCAAACATCCATGTTAGATAGCATCTAGTAAGTGATTACATGTACTTCTTGTCTACCTTATGTAAGGATTTATGGCAAGAAGTTTCATACACACACTACACAGCCATTGAGACTAGCTGAACCCGAATGTAGCAAATTTGTCAAGGCTAGTAGGAGAGAGGTGATTGGTTTTCTCCCTTCCCCTTAAGTGAATTGTGAAGGAAGTGAAGGTGTGTGATCAAGGAACCCGACTGTTCATCCTTCCGTAAAGAGGAAAAGAAAAGAAAATTCAAAAACAAAAAGCAAAAGAAAATCCATGAAAAATGCCCCAGATCTGAGTAAAGTTGGACTCGCTACTCTTGAAAAGTGATGGGTTGTGCAGCATTATGGATGAAAAAGAAAAAAATCTGAGTGCACAAAGTGCAAATAAAGGGACAAAAGTCTCCAACTCAGAGAAATAATCCTCAAGGAAGATGGGCAGGATGGAACTGAGAGAAACAACCCTACTTGACTGAGCAAGGATCTTATTCACAATTCTTTTCTTCTCCCTCGAATTGATCTAATCTCAAATACTAGCTGAAACAAAGGAGCATCAGAAGGGCTGATGTGAACTCTTAAGTGTGCTATCACTCGTGCACTAATTTCTTGCCATAATCCCGTACAATTAGGAAAGACATATCTCTACATTAATCTTTTACATGATGACTGTTTAGCATGAGATGTTATATCTTCTAGTCTTACATTTTGAGTACTTTTTATTGCTAAGGGACTAGCAATGTTTAAGTAGGGGGGAGTGATAATTACAAAATTTTTATGTTAAATTTCATACATTTAGTTAAGTTTAGACATCAGTTGTCCATAAATAATGTGCGCATTGACTTTAATTTTCAACTATGAATAAAATTTTGAACATGTTAGTTAAGAATGGGTTAGAATACATTGTTTTGACAAATTAGGTACATAAGAAATCTTAGTAAATAAATGTTGTAAATAAATTTTTTTTACAATAAGATTGTTGTAAATATTTTTAGTAACAAATAAGTATAAGTAAATATAAATAATAAATTTTTACACATATCCCATCCACTTTCATTAAACAAAACATTTTAATACCCCGTGATGCCACAACCCTTCCCATTTTTTTTTTAATCCAATATTATCCTAACCTTTCCTATTATATGCTGTCTTTCCATCAGAAAATCCTGGAAGTGCCAAGGCTGGGGCTAGGGCGGGCCGGATCTACTGCTGGGCGGCGATGGTGCTTGAGCAGCACAGTGGCTGTGCGATTTGGCGATTGAAGCTGCTGGAGATGGCGGAGCCATGGATGGTGCATGCAGGGGAGCTGGTGCGATGCAGATATGCCATGCGGGCTGGGGTGTGCCCAGGTGATGGCGATGCTGGGCCAGATCTGAGGTGGCCGATGGAAGCCCTGGTGGATGGGCAGCGATGGCAGATGGTGGATGGGCGGCTGGCTTGGGTGATGCAGGTGCGCGGCTGGAGGAGCCCAGGCTGCTGCTGGCGCTGGCGATTTGGAGGCCAGATGGCGGTGCGCAGCAGGGTGGCTGAGGTGGCGTGGTGAGCTGAGGCGGTGCTGCAGGGGAGCTGGCGCGAGGCTGCTGGTGTGGGCCGGGCCAGATGCAGGCGATGGTGGTGCTGCGCATGCGGCTGATGCAGGGCATGGTGGCAGATGTTGGGCATGGCGGTTTGTAGCTGAGGAAGATGGGCCGGAAGCTGGAGGCGCCTGGTGTCCTGGGCTGGGCCCTGGCGCGATGCTGAACCAGGAGCGGCTGCGGCGGTGTGTGCAGATGGGCCAGATGTGCCAGAGCTGGGACCTGGGCTACCAGCGCCCAGGTGTGCGAAGCTGACGGATGGCTGTGCGAAGCAGCAGCAGTGCGATGGATGAGCTCTGGCGTGCGCATCCGGAGCAGGGGCGATTCGTGCTGAGCTGGAGATCCTGCCGACGTGGCGATCCTGGTGCGCACTGGAGAGGAAGCAAGAAGACCCGGAAGCCTATATAAAGGGACCCCAAAGGTCCTCCCGGGGGGGGCTGGTGAGAATTTTTAAGAATTTTAGTTCTTTTATTTCCTGTATTTCTCTTCTTTGAGCAGAGCATTGAGGGATGGGAACACCATGGGGTTCAGAGTTTTAGATATTTTTCCAGTTTATTTCTCCTGTATTTTGTTTTCTTGAGCAGAGCAGTGAGGGGTGTTCTTGAGTTGAGCATGGGAGTGTTGGATAATTCGGCATTTCGGATTTCTTAGCTTCTTCCTGTTCTTTTCTGTTCTTTGGAGATCAGAGCAGGAGAGAGAGCTTATTTGGCATTTGTCTTTATACCTGCCTTCCCTTAGCATCTGTGTAGATAGCAGACAGTTCTATCTTTCTAAGCAATCTTCTGAGTTCAACAATTTACTTTAGTTTGTTCTGTACAATTTCTTTTTGAATTTGATAGTTCTCTACTTCCTCATGTGCAATGTGTTGAGAGTTCAATCCATTGGAGCTTGTTTTGTCCATTTCCGTTTGTGCAATTGCCTGTCCCTTTTCTTCTATGTTTACATGGCTTGATCCTGTGTAAATTTGTTATTTCATTTCTTCTTATTTCAGATATTCAAACGCTTCTTTCTTCCAATCTCCTGTTCTTGCTGTTAGAGATTTCTGAGAGAGGGGAGATCGGTTTTATAATTTGCTTGGGATTTTCTTCTTCGTTGTTGTTGGCTGTTGTCTGGAGGGAGTCGGTGGTTTGAGCGGAGTGAAGTTTCTTTTTCAGGAACGAATGCCATTTCGGCCTCTGTCCCTGCCTCCCCTTGTGAGAGAAGAACTGGACTATGGGTTTTGGGGTTTTCTGGTTGCTCATCGGTGATCTTGTGGGCATTTCTGAGAGGTAGTTGTGGGTTCTGGTTCATCTCTGTAGTTGTTCTTTAATCCGAGGAGAGTTCCTGTGCATCTCTGCTGTTGTTCTCTAGTCCGTGCAGGAACAGAAGTTGGGAGCACGAAGTTCAATTTTCTTCAACTGTAATACTTGTCAGTCTAAGGCGTAAAAGACGGCAGTGGTTTCTTCCTGTACTTCACTCGGTGGCGTCCAGAACACTTCTGGAAGTAGCAGTGATCATTCAGAAATTGATAGATTAAGGAGCTCAGCCCCTCTTCTGATTTTAGTGTTTTTAATTTTCTTTCGTTGGTGTGCTTAATCCTCCCTGTGGACAGATTTTGAGTTTAGCATTGCAGTTTATATTTCTGTTGCTATTTTCTTACTAAGTCGCTAGACTGTGAGGAAGACGAGATCCAATGTGTTTCTCCTCGCTGTTCTAAAGCTGGTTGCATCTTATTTCTTGCTTGTTCATCATCCCTCGAGCTATGAGGGTACAGTGGTTTGGAATGTTCTTTTGAGAATTCATGTTCTGTCATCTTTCCGAAGCAATTCAGATTTAGAGATACATACGTATGTGCCTAGTTTAGATTTCTTACTTGTTTGATCCCTCGAGATGTGAGGGTATAGTGATACCAACTCTTTGGTTCTCCATTCTACTTGTTCTCTCCTTGATTAATCTGTCAAGCGTGGGGGATTTGATTGGTGTTGTTCACACAATTGAATTTGATGCAATATGATTTTGGTGAAAATGTGAATGGTTTCAAGTCGAAGTAATTTTAATTCAAGCTTTATTTAGCCTCTCTGTGGATATGACCTGTTCTCACCATTGTGCTAGTTCCTTTTGTGATTTTAATTCTGTGAGACAGTTTAGAGGAGGTGAGCTTGTTGCTATGTGCAAGGAATTCTAGACAACGGAATTGCACAATCAACAATGCGCGCACTTCATGCACACTTAAGAGTTCACATCAGCCCTTCTGATGCTCCTTTGTTTCAGCTAGTATTTGAGATTAGATCAATTCGAGGGAGAAGAAAAGAATTGTGAATAAGATCCTTGCTCAGTCAAGTCGGGTTGTTTCTCTCAGTTCCATCCTGCCCATCTTCCTTGAGGATTATTTCTCTGAGTTGGAGACTTTTGTCCCTTTATTTGCACTTTGTGCACTCAGATTTTTTTCTTTTTCATCCATAATGCTGCACAACCCATCACTTTTCAAGAGTAGCGAGTCCAACTTTACTCAGATCTGGGGCATTTTTCATGGATTTTCTTTTGCTTTTTGTTTTTGATTTTTCTTTTCTTTTCCTCTTTACGGAAGGATGAACAGTTGGGTTCCTTGATCACACACCTTCACTTCCTTCACAATTCACTTAAGGGGAAGGGAGAAAACCAATCACCTCTCTCCTACTAGCCTTGACAAATTTGCTACATTCGGGTTCAGCTAGTCTCAATGGCTGTGTAGTGTGTGTATGAAACTTCTTGCCATAAATCCTTACATAAGGTAGACAAGAAGTACATGTAATCACTTACTAGATGCTATCTAACATGGATGTTTGCAAAGGAGTGTGATAACCACAAAATTTTAATGGTTAAAGATCAGACACATAGTCTGGGATGCGTAAAGCCATGAATTTTTATTCTAAAATGAAACATTGTGAAGTTTTTATTTGCATATGTACAAGCTCAAGAAAGAAAATGAAACAATGGTGGGGATGGGGACTATGAATGCATGTTTTATTCTACCTCTCCCCCCTACTTATTCACAGGAAAAGAAAGTAAGACAGAGAATTACCTGATGAAGGAAATCTGTACACTTGGGTTGCCTCCCAAGAAGCGCTAAGTTTATCTTCTTCAGCTAGACGCACTTAGGCTTCACTTGGCTCATCTAGCTTGGTAGACTCAACTTTCAAGGAAGGCGGGTTTTCAAAAAAATGCTTTAACCTCTGCCCATTAACAGTAGACGATTGTCCAGTTTTAGGATCAAGAATAACGACAGCGCCATTGTCATAGACTTTGACAACCATGTAAGGCCCATCCCACCGGGACTTCAATTTTCCCGGAAAAAGATGGAGCCGAGAATTAAATAACCAAACCTTATCATGCACTTGAAAAGTTTTTCTATGAATGTGTTTATCATGGAATGCTTTGGCCTTGGCTTTATAGATCTTGGAACTTTCGTAGGCCTCATTTCTGAGCTCTTCTAGCTCATTCAGATGAAGGGTCCTTTGTTGACCAGCTTGGGCTAAGTCAAGATTGACTTGTTTAATAGCCCAATAGGCTCTATGCTCAAGTTCGACCGGCAAATGACATGATTTTCCAAAGACAAGCCGGTAAGGGGATATTCCAATGGGAGTTTTGAAAGTAGTTCGGTAGGCCCACAATGCATCATCTAACCTTTCTGACCAGTCTTTCCTATCAGGCCTTACCAACTTTTGAAGAATGTTTTTAATCTCCCTGTTTGATACTTCCACTTGGCCACTAGTTTGGGGATGGTAAGGTGTTGCTAGCTTATGGGTGATCCCATACTTCCTTAGGAGGGTCCTAAACTGAGTGTTAATGAAATGAGGTCCTCCATCACTAATGATTGCTTTGGGCCACCCAAATCTAGAAAAGATGTTTTTCTGAACAAATTTGATGACCACCTTATGATCATTGGTCTTCGTGGCTATGGCTTCTATCCATTTGGACACATAGTCAACAGCAACCAGAATGTATGTGTATCCAAAGGATGGTGGAAAAGGTCCCATAAAGTCTATCCCCCATATATCAAAAATTTCTACAACCAAAATGGGGTTAAGAGGCATCATGTCCCTCTTAGAAATATTTCCCATGGTTTGACATCTAGGACAAGCCTTACAAAATTTATGAGCATCCTTAAACAATGTGGGCCAGTAGAAACCAGAGTCTAAGACCTTAGCAGCGGTCTTCTTTCCTGAAAAGTGTCCTCCACAGGCGAGAGAATGACAAAATTTGAGGACACTTTGGTGCTCACTCTCAGGGACACATCTTCTTATCACTTGGTCTGGTCCTATGAAAAATAGCTCCGGGTCCTCCCAAATAAAGTACTTGTCTCTAGCAAAGAATCTCTCTCTCTCATTTTTGGTCCAATCTCCAGGCAC
Source organism: Colocasia esculenta (assembly GCA_014218235.1). Classification (NCBI taxonomy): domain Eukaryota; kingdom Viridiplantae; phylum Streptophyta; class Magnoliopsida; order Alismatales; family Araceae; genus Colocasia; species Colocasia esculenta. The sequence continues at coordinate 151,419,583 of CM024753.1, read as the reverse complement.
TCGTCCAATGACTTTGTAGTTCACAATGTGTGCGTACCATGGAGATAAAATGTTGGAGACAGCTAAAATGTGCTCATCTGGGAAAGCATCTCTGATGGGCATAGAGTCCGGGGAAACTATTCTAGACAAGTGGTCAGCTACCACATTCTTGGATCCTTTCTTATCATGAATTTCCAAATCAAACTCTTGTAACAATAGAATCCATCTGATCAATCTAGGCTTGGCATCCTTTTTGGCAAGCAAATGCCTCAAGGCAGCATGGTCAGTGAAAACAATGATTTTGGCTCCTAAGAGATAAGATCTGAATTTCTCTAAAGCAAAAACAACAGCTAGGAGCTCTTTTTCAGTGGTTGTGTATCGAATCTGAGCATCATTCAATGTTCTGCTTGCATAATAAATCACCACAGATCCTTTATCAGTTTTCTGGCCCAAAATGGCACCTACTGCATAATCTGAAGCATCGCACATTATCTCAAATGGTAATGACCAATCTGGAGATTGTAGAATTGGAGCTCTGGTCAAAATGTCTTTTAATTCCTCAAAGGCTTTATGACAAGCTTCATCAAAAATGAAAGGAGTGTCTTTCAACAAAGAAGTCAATGGCCTTGCAATTTTGGAAAAGTCTTTGATGAACCTCCTATAAAATCCAGCATGACCAAGGAAGGATCGAATTTGTTTGACAGAGTTGGGAGGAGGCAATTCGGAAATGAGATTCACCTTGGCTTTATCTACCTCTATCCCTCTCCCTGAGACAATATGCCCTAAGACAATTCCCTCCTTAACCATGAAGTGGCTCTTTTCCCAACTTAAGACAAGATTGGCATTAATGCATCTTTTGAGCACTTCAGTCAAATGGTCGAGGCACGAATCAAAGTCATTTCCAACACAGAGAAATCGTCCATGAAGACTTCTAAGTAATCCCCAACCATGTCTGAGAAAATAGACAACATGCAACGTTGAAAAGTTGCAGGGGCATTGCACAGCCCGAATGGCATGCGTCTAAAGGCAAAGGTTCCAAATGGACATGTAAAAGTGGTCTTTTCTTGGTCATCGGGGTGAATAGCCACTTGGTTATACCCTGAGTATCCATCAAGGAAACAAAAGAATTTTTGGCCTGCCAGTTTCTCTAAGATTTGGTCAATGAAAGGTAAGGGGAAATGGTCTTTCTTGGTCATCGCATTCAATTTGCGATAGTCAATGCACACTCTCCATCCTGTAGCCAGCCTAGTGGGAATGAGCTCACCCTTTTCAGTTTGAATTACGGTTAGTCCAGACTTTTTAGGCACAACTTGAGTTGGACTAACCCACTGGCTATCAGAGATGGGATAAATAAATTCTACATCCAGCCATTTGACAATTTCCTTCTTAACAACTTCTTTCATGTTGGGATTTAGTCTTCTTTGCATCTCGATTGAACTTTTGGCATTCTCTTCTAAGTAAATGCGATGAGTGCAAACTGAAGGACTTATCCCTCTCAGATCATCTATTGTCCAACCTATAGCTCTCCTATGACTCTTCAAAACATCAATCAATTTCCTTTCCTGCCCTTCCTCAAGATCACTCGCGATTATGATGGGCCATGTCTCATTCTCTCCTAAAAAGATGTACTTTAAATTTGCAGGGAGTGGTTTTAGCTCAACCTTAGGAGGACACTCAAATGGAATTGATGGATCATTATCTTGAAACATAGAATTAAATTGTCCTTCCTCTCCCTCAAACCCTAGAGCACAGGGTTGGTCTATTACTTCTTCCACACAAGACTCTTCCAAGGTGTCTACCACTAGACAACTTTCTCCTTCATCATGATGCCTAGATGCCCTAAAAATGTTGATACTAACCCGCCTATCTCCAAATGATATATCCATCATCCCGGTAGCACAGTTAATATTGGCTCTAGCTGTGGCCAAAAAAGGTCTACCAAGGATAATGGTGGACTGAGTCAAATCTTGGGGAGTGTTCATGTCCAAAATGATAAAATCGGCAGGGAAGTAACAATCATTGATTTTTACAATCACGTCCTCAACTAAGCCCTTAGGAGTGGTGACAGAACGATCGGCTAGTTGGAGGACAACAGAAGTGGGTTTCAACTCTCCTAGCTTAAATTTCTCAAAAATGGCAGAAGGTAGGAGGTTGACACTGGCTCCCAAATCTAAAAGGCCGCTCTCAAAAGTGACTCCACCGATGGTGCAAGGAATTAGTGGAGTGCCTGGATCTTTGAGCTTTTTAGGGAGTTGGTTTAAGACAATGGTACTCACAATTTCTGGAAGAATGATGGTTTCAGTTTTATTTCTCACATCTCGTTTTGGAGTACACATTTCTTTTAGAAATTTGGCATAGGCCGGCACATGCTTGATGGCATCAAGGAGAGGAATGTTGATGTGAACTTATTTAAACAATTCCAAGAGTTCTTCATTGTCAGTTGGTTTGTTTTTTATTTTTGGCTTTAAGTCTTCAGGAAAAGGGACTCTTGGAATGTAACAGTTTGGATCTTCATTCCTCTTGATTGTGTCTAGAGGTTCTTCATTTACTTTCTCTTTTCCCTTTTGATACAATGAGATGAGATTTGAATATAATTTCCATTGAGTTCAATATTTGGGCCCTATGATGATGTTGTGTTGTTATACACTTAGTGCGTGCTAGCTAGAGGGTTATTTGCCGACTATTCACGTCTCAGAATATCGACTCGAAATATCCGAATTAATATCCGCTGCGTAATTCTCGAGACATTACAGATTTCCTTGGTGATTTCTTTTATGGCAGCTGACGGTTAGTCGAATCGTTTGACTCCACTTGCGAACGCGTCAGACTCATCCTCAAATTCTTCATCACTTTCCCCGATTGGATCGTCGTCATCCATGATCTCGTAGACTCTGAACCCATCATCAATGAAACACAGTGACTGCTCATATTCTATATCCGGCAACTGCAATGGCTCTTCAACAAATTTTGGAATTGCTAGACATGCCTTGCACCTACGGGCTACATCAGCTAAGAAACAGTGTGGAACCCTTTTATCCTTGGACTTCTTCTTGGATACTACCCCTAAACTATTACTGACTTCGCCTAGACTCTTACTACAACTACCCAAATCTACAGCAGGAGGTAATGGAGTAGGAAAAGCAATAAAAAAAGATCCCTACGTGGGGGAAGATGGAGGAGAAGTGAAATCAGTAAAAGAATTTCCCTACATGGGGGAAAGTGGAGGAGGAGGAAAAGCAGTAAATATCCCCTATGCGGAGGGGGATGGGAGTCCCTATGTGTAGGAGAAGAGAAGTTCGGTCATTGGACCGAGGAGGAGTGGCCCATAGGTTGGGGCACACTCGGAGGAGAGATAAGAAATCTCCTCAACGGAGGCGATGGAATCGGCCATTTGAAAATTAGCATTTTTTTGTGGTGTTTTCAGAGTTATTTGAATTTTATTATTTTTATTAATCATAAATAGAGGGTGATGTGAGATCAGCAATCTGGAGAGTTGAGAAATGAGCGTATACTCGAGTGGAGGGAGGTTATTAAGAAGGGGGAGTTCGAGAATGAGTGTCTGCTCGGGGGAATGGAGGGAGATTGTAAAATTGGGCGTTGGTTCCCGAGGAATGCTTAGAGAAATAAAAAATGGCCATGCGGTGGCCTGGTGGAGATTGGGCACGATGCCCAGAGAGGTAAGGCCCACCCCGAGCCTGATTGTAGTGGGAGCTTCTTCAGACTGTGTGCTTAGCTTGGCTTCATCTGTCCATACATCTGTTAGACGCCTCCTACTTGTAGTTGCTGCCAGCTGCTTGGTATCCGCTGGTGTGTGAAGATTTGACTTAAAGAAATGTCAAGATCATTCACATCAAACCAGCAGTACCATTCTGATTCCAGATCACCCCTTTTCCTTTACTTCTGGGGCCTGAGGTTCTCAACTGCTTTATATGTAGCTAGGGGTGAAATATGAGAAGGTTCAGACCTGATAACTGAGGTCTGTTCATCCCCTGGCTACAATGGCCCCCTCTTAAAGTGTTGGTAGAGGGACCAAGTAAGCGACTACCCTTGTCTGCAATCTGCCGTGCCTAGCTTATACCCCAGTCCTGCCCTGGGTCTTGTCTTGCTATCCTGTACCACCTCAGTTCTTCCCTGTAGATATACCCCCGGCCCTTTGCCTGGTTGGCACCCCATTTTCAACATAATATGCCACCCTTTTTCAGTTATGATCTTGCTTCTCTTCACTGTACTTACTAATGGTGAACATATTGGGCCTTACTGCATGCTGTACATGTCTAGCACCGACATGAGTGGCTGATTACTTGGCCATATGGAAGAGACTGAATTGTCAGTCATAGAGTCCACTTCCAAGACGATCGATTTACTGGCGACCTTGATGACCCGTCCCTTGTATGGGAATTTGAGGCACTGGTGTGTGGTGGAAGTGACGGAACCAAGTGCCTAAATAAATGGCTTGCCCAAGATCATGCGGAAGCTCAGGTCCATGTCTAGAATATGGAAATCCATCTCAGTAGTGGATGGACCCAGTCCTTCCTTCAAGGCGACCCCTCCTTTTGGCAGCCTACTAGTGTTGTCGTAGGCCGTGATAGTGATAGAGGAGGGTCGGACTGACTGCAACATGACCCCACAAATGTTTAACGTGTTTAGAGACACGACGTTGATAGATGCTCTGGTGTCCACCAAGCATTGGGACACGCAGATCCTATTCATCTTCACGATCAAGCATAATGCATATCTTTGATATTCCACAGGTGCTAGCTCATCTTTGTGGAACTCTATAGATGGATGTTGACTCGTGAGGGTCAATACTACACTAATCTGATATACCGAAAGGTCTTCATTCACCATAAACTTTTGCAAAAACTGCAAGAGAGCTTCTTGATTTACCAACGATCTCTTGATCAATTCTAAGAAACAAATTCTGGCTACTGTTTTGTCTAAATGTTTGAGCATATCATATTGAGTCTCAGGGATGGACTTTTCTTGCTGGGCTTCTTCTTTTTAGGGTTGCTGGGGTGCCTGGTCTTGTTGCAGGAATATGCGATTGAAAATCCGTCCACTCTGGAGCACCATAGTCTCCTCAGTGTTATCTCCCGCTACATGTGTCGTGGCTGGCAGAGTGAAAGATGGATGGGAGGTGGTGTGCTGGTTGTTGAACATTTGGTTCGGCAGTTGAATACCTGTCGCATTTGGGGGTGGAATGGGGGTACGTAGGAAGGGAGCTCGGGGGTCAGAAGTAGTCATGGAAGTGGTTGGTGGTGTGCGGAGAAGAGGTGGGTTGGATGATGATGGTTGTGAAGTGGTAGTAATGGGAGGTTGGCAGATGAGTGGTTGGTTAGGCTATAGTGGTGTGGTGGCAGTGTTGCATAGAAAGGGTGTCATACCCTGACGTGGAATATTGGAATGTGAGGCAGTTGCAAGTAAGCGAGTACAGAGCGTAGAATAGACAACAAACCATTAGACAATTAAATAATACGAAATCAATATCTTTCATTGATAATTCAACTATTGTCTATTACGTCAACTAACTCAAAGCCATAACATAGGGCCCAATTGACTATAATACATAAAATGAAATAAAAGACTAACTACGACATCTAGGATAACATGGTGACGTCATGGCACTCTTGGATCACTCCTACTCCTTCCCATCCTCGTGAGTGTACTCATTCTCCTCAGCCTCACCTGAGAACACAATGACAAATAACGTAGGGTGAGCGACAACACCCAGTAGGATTTATATCTCATTGTGTGGGCAACTTTACATGATTAATGTATTAAAAGTAGAGTTACTATATGATAGAGTGAGAGAGTCAGGTAATGTGAGAGATAGCACGATAGTGTGAAACAAGATAGCATGAGATTGAAAGAGCACAAGTTTCCAAATATAGCACAGAGCTGGATGGCCATAGCACAAATAGCACAATGTATAACAATAGCACAACGAGTATAGTATAGCACGTTGATTGTCATTTAGATAGTTGAGGTAGATAGCACTTGAGTGTAATGCCAAAACACTCTGGTCAATAAACTCCTGCGGGCACTTGAACTTTTGGGCGCACCTCCCAGGACCAGACCAGGCCCTTTATATATTGCCAGGAATTAGTTATATTGTTTACCTTTAGACAATCAGTCAATGGCCAATAGAGAGTACCAAGAAATAGATGAGAGTACTATATGAAATAGACAAGATAGTAGAGAGAGTGTGAATAGATTAGTGAGTCGAGTATAGATGAGAGCTAAAGGTCATTGCACAACGACAATTAAACGGGTGATTGTGACAGTTGCACAACACGCGCAATTGGTGTTGGCAGTCAAGTGGAATTCACTAACCTTCCACTGGCCATGTTATGCACAAGTCCAGAGGTCTGGCGTGATTTAAGATAAGAGAGAACTTCTAAAGCCGTTTGGATCATATTGATCCCTAAGGGTGTTATAGCTGTTAGGGTACAACCAGCTCGATCTCCATGAGGGAATCCACAAAGTACGGAGTCTTACAGAGGTCTTAACAAAAGGTCCCTTGTCTACCAAAATGGAATGCCTGATAGAGAGGTTCCAACTTGTCAAGAGAGTAGTGTGTAGAGAAAACGAGTTGCTCGATGTTCTAGAGGAATTCTAGAGCAGTGGAGCGGCGATAACGGTAATCCAAATCCACGTAAGAAAATGAAGATAATGTCATTGTTATCATGGGGAAATAATGTGCAATTATTGAAGTAAATTACCAGATAATTTATTCAAGTATTTTCTGCATGGTTTCATGGCAAGGATATGTATTTGGTGTGTGCATGTGGATGAAATCATGAGACATGGAATGATCGTGCACATTAACCATTAAATTAAAGAACTTATGTGACATATAAAAAATTTTAATAACATGATGGTTTACTGTTAATTACAAAGTTTTACAGGGTAAACACATGCTTAACAAGCCTAAATCATCCTTTATATAACACAAAAATCGGTACTGGAATAACACAAGTAAATCGCGATAGGTATGATGGATGCATTTATCAGGCGGTCAAAAACGCGACGATGAGGACCGTCGTGTTCATGCAAAACCTAGCTGTTCAAACGACGTGGTTTCCCAGAGGCAGGAAAAGACAGTGAAGCGTGACGACCTTAGCGGTCACGTTTCAGAGGTCTTCTGACAGTCAACGGGCGCACAATTTGAGGCACGAAACGAGGGAAACCCTATCCAAAACGTGACGACATGGTCGGTCGCCTTTCAGGTAAATGTGATGGACATGTCCGAGATGATATCAGTCGCTTGAATTGCGTCGCCTGGCTCGGTCACGATTCGAGGTTCACACCGAAAATTGTGAAATCAAGTAGCATTCTTCATGCAATGCTTATAACTCACAAACTAGGGCGCTAGGGATAAAGTGATGAACATGGAACATCTAGGGGACATCAAGTAGAAGAGAACTATGCCTTTGGACTGAATCAATTTGGTCTCGTTAGGCATGCAAACTAGCATGAACAAGAAACGGTACAGAGTTGCGCGATGATGGGAAAACACTTATAACTCGATGGATACATCATGAAAATTGGGCAAATCACTTGCATATGAACCTAGACATGTAGAAATACGAGATGGTATGATTTTAGTTTCCCTTCAGCCTAAGAATACCTACCTTTGTGAATATCTAAGACCAGGTTGTGCACAGGTTGCAGCAGAGCATGGTTGAGGAAGAAGCTCCGTTCTCCAGGCATTCTCCTCTGCTCCTGGTGCTCTAGGTTAGGCTCTCGCGACTGCAATACATTGATGGACCTTCCCCTTTAGTCTTAGGATGAATACTTATAGGTTTAGGGTTTATTCCATGTCCTAACATAACTAGGAAAGGAGGGGAGCGGCCATAGCTAGTTTCCTTCCTTGTTTTGATGATCTTTTCTCCCAATTGGAGTGGGATTACCATTAGATGGTGCTTGCTATGGTGGGTGACGAATTTGATTACCTTTCTTGGCTAATTACCATAGTTTAAATCCCTAATTTACCCTTTTCTATTTTCTATGCAATTATGGTCACGAATTTCTTGGGTATTTTCCTCTTAACCCATAATCCAACTCCTAGCTTGGACCAATAACCTTTAGGTGAGCTAATATAACAAGCCCACTACTTTTTAATGTTTATTGGGTTTTATTTAATTCATTTCTTTCATTGTTTCTATTTATTTAATTATTTAAAATATCGGGTTGCTACAAAGGGAGCTTGGGGGTTTGGTGACTGTGGCATGGAGGTCGCGGGAGGTTGACGGATGAGTGGTTGGTTAGAGGGTGGTTGGCTAGATGGTGGTGGACATTGTGCGGGTGCCGTGGGGATACGGAGGAAGGATGGTAGTGGGTTAGAGGGTGTAGGTGTACGGATGAAGGGTCGGAGTATAAAGGAGGATTGGGAGGTAGAAGTAGAGGGGGATGCTTCCATCAGTCGACTGGACGTTCTTTCGTCATGGGGAGACACCCTGAGGGGGTTCACTTGTTGATTTGGAGCCTGGTGCTCCGGGAGTGGGTTCTGCACAATACCCATATTGGGCTGCTGCAGGGGTGCTTGGGGCTACTGTGGGTGTTGTTGTTGCTGTTGCTGCTGCTGGTCCTACCTTGGTGTTCTTCTTGCCTTCATCTCAGCAATATATTTTCTCATCGCCTCCCAATCAATCCCTCCATTGTCATTCAAATCATAAATGTAATCTTTAAAATTGAAACAGGCCTCCAGTGTATGCCTTGGTCCCCTATGGAATGCGTAATAGCATGAGGTATCAACATTGGGAGGTCGTTGCAGCCATTCCCTTGGAAGAGTGAGCACATTGGCAGCCATAAGAGCATTGAAAATGTTAGGTAGGGTCTTCGGCAGTGGAGGGTACTGGCTCTTCTTAGGCCAGGGGGGTGTCTGGGCTGCTGGGGGTCATACGTTCCTGGTGGAGGGACTTGGTTGTATTGTGGAGGATGTTGGGGAGGTGATGGCTATTGTTGGTACTGGGGAGGAGGAGGCTGACGATACTGAGGCTGTGGGGCCAGACGACATTGAGGAGGTGGAAGAGCTTGACGGTATTAAGGTGGCGGTTGTTGTGGCTATTCTGGTTGTTGGGGTTGTTGGAGTGGGGCCCTAAATACTGGAGGGTTACTCGGCCTGAAGGTTGGCTATTGTAATGGTTGGTATTGTTGAGGCTTGGGGTTTGGGGTTGAAATGTTGCGGAAAACAGCTATGATGAAATCTAGAAGGGGGGGGGGTTGAATAGATTTCAATTGAATTTAAAAATTACTTGATTAGATACTCAGAGAAACCAATGAGAAACTTAGATCTTAGACTTAAGAACAATTCCGAGCAATCTAGACAGATCAAGTGATGTGAGAGCAGTGAGTCTACCAATCATCTAACGCAAAGATAATCAAACCACAATGGCACAATGATTTAGGGTGGTTTGGATTACACAATTGTGTATCCTACATCCACCATGCACACACACACACAAAGTGGCTTATGTCGCCAGTCCAAATAGGTCACACTACAACACACACACCCTCAGATAACAGAGATCTCATATCTAAACATACGTGAAATTGAGCACAAGAGTTGCTTCAATTTCACAAAACACACACTAGGATATGAGTTTTAAGTAAGGAACCAGACAGAATAGTTGAATTGCAGATTGAAGAAGTCTGGTTCGATTTCCCCCTGTTTTGCTTCCAGTTGAGAGTTCAGATCTCCAACTTCAGCTCTAGGATGTAGACTCTAGAATCTTGGAATTCCACTTGAGGTTGATCAGCCAAGGTGCTTCGATCTCCCAATTCTTCAGATCTGGTCGCAATTCTCCAGGATGAAGTCTCTCACTGAATTCGCCTTCGGCTTCTGGGAGTTGAAAGAACTGAGGTGTGTGTCCCCCAAAAGATGAGTGGATGATGGGCATTTATAGTCCTATGTGTCCACGAAATGCCTTGGAATTTGGGGGCACAAAAATTCCCGCTCAAAAGCCTTCAACCAAAATCATCCACGTGTCCTTAAACTCAGATATGGAAAAGTAGTTGAAGTGTGTCGACACAACATGAGTTATGTGTCGACACATGTTCCTGACTTTGTGTCCTGGCAGCTTTGACTGATGAGTTGTGTCGACAAACTTTGCACTTGTGTCGACACACTTCCCACTGACTGTAAAACAAGCTTCTGGGAGGGACAGGATGTGTTGACATACAATCATCCTGTGTCGACACCACTGGCACTTAAGTTCCGACTGTTTTCTAGATACATGCAATGTGTCGACACACAACCAACTTGTGTCGACACCACTGGCTCCTTCACACTTCACTGCTTACTGGATGCATAGGATGTGTCGACACCACTTAACTTGTGTCGACGCAACTAGCTTGCTTTCATGATTATTTGCTCTGGGATTGAGTCATGTGTCGACACACTATATGAATTGTGCCGACACCACCGTCATCATATGAACATTTCTGTGAGCTACACATGGAAAATAGTGTTAGATATAATTTAAGCATGATTTCCACATTTGTATGGATCATAGTTAAACATCATCAAAACAAGAGATCCAACAATCTCCCCCTTTTTGATGATGGCAACTATAATTTATTTATCATTTTTGTCTTCTCAAACAAGATGTTTTAAGGCAATCATGTACACATTTCCATTGCACACAAATAAGACAATCAAATCACAAATTCACATAACTTATCATAGAATCACAACATTCATGAAGGATTTGGTTGCATTCATATGATGTTTGCATTAAGATCTCATTAAGAGCAACCATAACAATTAATGTTCAAATTCCAAAATGAGCAAACATAACATTCAATGTTTAAGCCAAACCATTAACCAGAACTAAACAGAAATAAAGTAGCACCCATTACACCCTTCTCCCCCTTTGACATCATCAAAAGAAAAAGAGCATCATGGAGATGGAGGAGGAGGAGGAGGCAGCTTGTCCTTAATGATCTTCAATTGGGCTTCCAAAGCACCCAAATTATTTCGCAGTTGGAATTGCACAGAAGTCAGTCTTATATGTAGTGTCTGTTTCATTTGCTGGAGATTTTTTGAGATATGTGCTTGTAGTTGAGTAAAGCCTTGAGACATGGGAGGAGCAGTAGTTGATGAACTAGTAGCATTTCTTGTCTGCCATATATTTTCAAAATCAGTTCTGAGATCTGCAATTTCTTGATCAATGTGAGCTGTATGTGCCTTTATATGCTCCATATCCTCAACAAAATGTGCAAAGGACAGTCTACATTTTGACACTTGAACTACAACATCTTGTCCAGTTTGAATGCTCTGTTGTAGGGCTGTCAAATGAGACACATTTACCCAAAACCTGAATTGGACCAGTAAATAAAAATGGGTAAAGTGTACAGTCTTTACCCGATATTAAATATATGGATGGGTCTAGATCCATCTTTTTTATTATATTTATATAATGGGTTTGATCGGGTCTATCTATTGGGTGCTTTAAGGGTTCAAAAAAACCCCAATTCCAGGGACATGTAAGGCTCGCCGCTGCGGTGCTGCCCCTTTCTCTCCCAATTTCACCCCCCATCGCCAGCAATGTTGCTGCCTCCCCCATCGCCGATGATGTTGCTGCCTCCCCCCATCGCCGACGCCGATGTTGCTGCTACCTCCTCCCATCGCCATGGATTCCGCTGTGAATTAGGGTCTCGGAGCTTTGGCGGCGCCTCTTCTTGCTGATCACCCCATTTTGGCCCACACAAGCGAGAGGAATTTGGAGCTGCTAGTTCTCCCGACCGGCAACGTCGACAACACTATCTTACCCGAGGTAATCGCGCACTAAAACGGCCTTCCTCCCCCCTTCATTTCAACTTCTGCAGATCTAATTTGTTACTTCTAGGGAAACTTGTCATCTTCCGGGGGGGTGGGGGGGCGTGGACGGTCCACTCCCACTGTGCATGCCAACCACCACCCACAGTGGGGACGCCGGCAGCAGTGGCCAGAGAGCGTGTTGGTCGTGGCAACGGGGGGAAGCAGCAGTAGGTCGGAGTTGGTATATGCCACGGAGACCGGCCAACAACTGTTGTATGAAACGCCAACCTAGCTAGCTACCTGAGAATGGCATTTAACTCTGCTATGACAAAAGCAGCTAGGAAGCAGCACGTTGCAGGGCCCATGACGAGTTAAGGCGCTGCTGGCATCTTCATTTCAACCTCAGTGATCTTTCTAATTATTCATCTTTATTTGTTGTTTCTTCCTTGTTATATATGTTCCCATAGAAACATGATAGAGTACCCTATTCCAATTTCAAGCTTTATGTATTATATTTTGACAAATAGGTATCTGTGGGCAGTTCCTTTCCAATCACAGGCTAACAAAACCAGCACAAGGACAGGTTCTACACATGAAATGTGCAATGAAAGGTACTGTAGTTAGAAGCCAAAACACATGTTTATATAGGAGGCTGGCCTCCCCGATGGCCCAGATATTATTCTATGCACCGATCTTTGGATCTTTCTACACCCCATTGAATTGAAGGTCAGTCTTTAGTACATATCATTCACACAAGATCATCTCATACAAGATAATTATCTTCTTTTTGTTCTTGATATAATGATATCTACCTAATGCTGAAAATTACCGCACCAGGTTGTAGGTATCAAAGAGCCTTTGGAAACTTTTTTGATGAAGATGTTGGATGTCTCTTAATTCTTTGTTTTTTTTTTCTCAGTTCTTTTTTCTTCAGTACCCTATCATGCAGGATTTTCTTTTTTTTTTCCTTTTTGTGGTGGGGGCCTAAGATCTATATATCATATTTTGGTATAATAAACAATTTATGTCTTGTAACTGTTGCCTCGGTGGTTCTTTAGAATCCACTCAGAAACCATCTTAATCATGATTTTAGGTTCTTTCAGTTTTCGTCTTCGACTTGTCTATTCTCTTGTTCAACTTTTGAATCAAGTTTCCTCTTGAACTTGTATGTTTGTCGGCCAATTTTGAAGGAACCACTAAACAGAAATTTTGAATATTTTGGAGGTTATTTATTACTTCTGTAACTGGTATGTTCATCTTTCCATGTGTCTTTGTTCATTTTCCACGTCAATTTTCACCTTGTCTCTTCACTCTTTAATCTGGTGCTGTAACTTCTTTCTAACAAAAATTGTGTCATTCTCAATATATGCCATTCTACAATGTAGGCAACTATAATGTTTATGGAGCCTATAATTACTAGAAAACATTTAGTTTACATAGGTTTGTTGTGTATTTGCTGCACACTGCTCTTATCTATCATGTTCCACTGAGCTTAATGGAATACATTTTCTAGTCTTTATTGTTTCACTTGTACTTGGCTATTGGAGAGAGAAATCTTGAAGTTATATTTGTCTTTACATTCTGTACATCAAAACCCCGTGCATTTTCACATGTCAATAAGTCTTAAGTGGTACAATTTTACGCAGTATGTCTGATACAATTGATATGGATGTGGAGGAGAGTGTAAGTCTTGATACTCAAGTACGAGATGTGAGCACTTCCAGTTCTACTAATGGAAGAAGATTGCGTTCTTTAGTTTGGAATGATTTTACTAGAGAACGACAAGGGGATGATGGCTTTGTTGCTATTTGTAATCATTGTCAAAAGGTTTTAAGTGGAAGAAGCCAACATGGGACGACTCATTTGAAAAAACACTTGCGTATATGTATTCCTTACGAAGATGAAAGAAGGGGGAAGTCAAGAGACAATGAAGACTTCAAATTCAATCAAGAATTGAGCCGTGAGAAACTTGCGCATATGCTTGTCAAGCATGAATATCCATTTTCCATGGTTGAGCATTGTGGTTTTGTGGATTTTGTTAAGAGTCTTCAGCCACAATTTAAGATGTTTACTAGAAATACACATAAAGAAGATTGCATTAAATTATATGAGAAAGAGAAGGACAAGATGTGCAAGTTCCTCAATAAAATAACTTTTCGAGTTACACTCACAGCTGATATATGGACTTCTAGTAATATGGTTGGTTATATTAGCTAAACTTGCCATTTTATTGATGATGATTGGAGGCTTCAAAAAAAATTCTTGAACTTCTTATCTTTTGAATATCTACACAGTGGTGAGGAGATTTATAAGACAATTAATATGTTACTTGTTGATTGGAACCTTGACAAGAAATTGTGTAGCATTGTTTTGGACAATGCCTTGTCCAATGACAAATTTGTTCATGAGCTCATTGAAGATCTATCATTGAATAGGTCTCTTCTTTTGGATGGTGAATTTTTTCGTGTTAGATGTTGTGCACATATTTTAAATCTCATTGTTCAGGATGGACTCAAGGAGATTGGAGATGAATTGGCAAAGATCTGAAAGATTGTATGACACATTAGATCTTCTTCCAAAAAATACAAGATTTTAAGAAAATTGCAATGCAAGAAGGAATATTACCAAAGGGTTTGATACTTGATGTTCCAACTAGGTGGAACTCTACATACCTAATGTTGGAAAGAGCATGTGAGTTTCAAGAGATCATTAGGCGTTTCATTTGCTTTGATGATGATGTTCATTTATATATGTCATTAGAAGAATGGGAAAGAGTTAAAATTGTGAAAGATTGCCTGGAGTTATTTTATTCCATCACAAAGAGATTCTCAAGTGTGAAGTCTCCAACATCCAATTTGTATTTCAATGATCTCTGTCTTGTCAATTTACAGTTAAACAATTGGTCAAAACATCCACATCTATTTATTGTGAGAATGGCAGAAAAAATGCATGCAAAGTTCAACAAATATTGGGATATGAATATCATATTGCTATCAATTGCCTCGGTTTTGGACCTCCGTTACAAAATGAAGTCAATGGAATATTTGTACATGACAATCTTTTTAAACCCCTCAGAAGTCAAAGAAAAAATTGACCAATATAGTAGTTCCTTATCTCCTGAAACTGTTCAGGCCCTAATATGCACTCAAGATTGGTTAAGAGATGCAAAGAAAGGTACATTAAATTGTCTCATTAAAAAGCTAATATTTTAAATTTATAGTTTACTAATTGCAATATGAATTAATAGATGATGGACTTTCGACCATGGGTCATGCATTTGAAGTTGATGCTGAACTTGAGATGAATGATATGTCAATCATACCTCTAGATAATGAGTAAGTATTCATTTTGAAGTTTTAATTAAAGTTGTAATGACTTACTTATTCTTTGCTATTTTGTGCAAATGTCTATTCGTAGCTTTGTGGTGCCATTGATACCTTGATTTCATGGCTTCCTATTTCACAAATTCCTCTGAGATCAATTCCTCTACTAGTTTTAATTAAAATTGTGCTTGACCTCTTGCTGGGCTGCAAACAGTGGTGCCCCAACATGAGTCACAAGTTCTGGATGATCATCCATACTGAGAATAAAACCCGAGAGGCTTCTGTTTAGTATATGTTTCAATTTTTACTGTAAGCTCATTAAGTGTTTTTTGGTGTTTATGACCATCACTTTACTTATGGAGAAATATGTACTTGCATATCCTCAATGAGTCTCCTTTTGTCCTTTGTTTACCGAGACTAATTAATGCACTAATATCACTTTCTCATGTCAAGTCTTCTGTTGCAAAGAAACCAAAAGCATATACTGGTGCTTCATTTGGAAAACCATTTCTAGACTCTGTCAAATTTATATTGGGTTATAAATTTGTGCATGATCTTTATTATTACTCTGTCAGACTTTCTTTTGACTGTCTATACGTGTATGGTGAAATGCATTCATTTTGTTGAAATTCTAAGTCATGTTCTTTTCATTAATGTCCTTTCTTCTCCTGATAGTCTCTTTGCCTGTCATTGAAGCAGAAGGGCATGATCTATATAGAGTCTTTTACTATTACTTTTATATCTCTCATTGAACTTGTGTAGTTCCTTCTTGTTTACTTCCTGGCATCTCTTTTATGAGGATCCTACCAGCCTTTGAACTGGGCTTCATATAGTTGGATCCAAAATTTTGTTACGACATGTAGATAAAATTTTAAAATGGGTGTGGAAGTTTAATGTACATTGTTTATCAGTTTGAAAGGGGGGAAGCTTTGGATAAAATTGCCCAAGATGCAAAATTGGTACTTGAAGAACAAGCCGATGAAGAAAGCTTACATTTTTTGCAAAAGGGAGTTGATACTGTTAGGAAGAAGGTACATGTATTTGCCTTTCACTTCCTGCATTTGATTTTTCTACTGTGCTCACTTTTCTTGATCGAAATGAAACTAGCACTTTTTTGTTTTCAAATTTTGCCTGTAATATTTTTTTTTTCCATCAGCACTAGTATCATCTTATTCTAGGCCAAGTTTTGGAAGGTGAACTCCAGGCAGCAGTTCATCGAGAAAAAGAAAGATAAGATGGATCCACTTTAGATCATCTGTTTCCATCATGGGAATAGGTATGGACAATGCCACTACCATAACATGTTACCTCTTTTACTGGCAAGGTAAGTCTAACCATGATGGAAATCATCTTCAAATCTGATCTTGCTATTTTTTTTTCCAACTTGAGATAAGTCTAACCATGCTGAACAGTTCCTGGTTATGCTTCGGAGTACAGGTCATGTAACAACTCTGATTTATAATGCGTTGCTTCGGACATGTGCAAAAGCTGGCAACATGCCTCTTATAGTTATAGAACGGATGAAAAAGGATAATGTCCAGCTGGATGAAGTGACACAAGATCTTATAAAAGCAACCTGTAGACTTTGTGTTGGCAAAGTTTCAGCCTTGATTTCTTGAGAGCTTGTTTTTCTTCAAGTAACTTGTAAAATTGGGTTACCTAACGTGCTTTCCGAGTGAAATTGACCATACTTGAGAGGTTGTTTGTAAGGCCCTCGAATTTTCGTCGCATTATTTGTATTTGCGTGTGTATATTTGTGCTTGTGTATGTATATACATATTTACGTACGTATTGATTAGTATAATTACGTGTGCATATGTTTATATTAGATGTAAATAATGCATGTATTGAATGGTGATAGTATGGATACACTACCATATACATATTGCATGTATATAAGCATGGTATGCATGGATTTCTGCATATTTTAGAGTTCTGGCCGAAGGCCACCTTGGCGTCAACCCCTAGCCGTTGAGGTAGTGTCAGCGTCCACACATGGACGCCAACACTAATCCTGGCGTCGAGCGACATGGACGCCAATCTCTCTGGCCTGCATGCGCAGCAGAGCTGCAAACTTCTGAAACAAGAAAACCAGCCATTGGGGGGCTGTCCCCAACGGCTCTGAGGGCTGTCAAGTCACCCTAAGAGTGGGAGAGAGGCCTCTCCTTAAGTCTGAACCCGGAGCTACCTTTCCCACCCCTCTCTTCACCCTTGCAAGAGGAGAAAAAGAGAGAAGAAAACCCTAGAAAAAAACTGAGGAAAACCCCACTTTGGAACCCAAAAATCCCTCAACCTGAAGATTGTTCCGGAGATCTGCTGCTTCAAGGAGGTTGCTGAATCGACGAGGAAGGCCTCCCCGACCTTGGAAGGCCCTGGAGCTCGCTCAGGAACCCAGAGTCAAGCATTTCTAAGAGCTTCTTGGGACAGCCCAAGGAGAGCTTCACCGAGCCCTAGATCCCTTGGTGCATTTTTTTCTAAAGGCAAGTGACCTAACCATGATGTCCCCGTATGTGTCTAGGTCGTTTCTACTATTTTTATGAATTTTCCCTCGAGTCCTAGACCCTCCCATTCACCCAAACTTGAGAGCTCGGGTCTGTGTTTCTGCACAGACCTGCATTGACGGCAAGGTCAATGGACGCTGAGATCATGCTTGGCGTCCATCGACCATGCCGCTGACCCTGAGTCAGCGGCCAGAGACCGCCGCCAAGTTCCTCTGGACAGAACAATGACCTGTTCTGCCCTCCCTATACACTATTTTCGGTATGGTTTCCGTGATGAGGATATATGGTAACCCTATACACTATGTGTACTGTCAAATGTGGTGTGTGGATGAGTGTGATGTGTGGTGGTGAATGTTAGAATATTGTAGCCCATGAAATTGTAAGCATGAATTGTAGATAATCTTGCCAATCCATGTTTCATGATTAGGATTAGTCTGAATGCCTTAGTTTGTCAGAGCATGAAGATTAGTAGATCAGTATATGTATTCTCAATTTTGATAATTTGTCCCTGCTTGCATGAGCTGCAAATAAATTCGGTTCGGTAAATAGAAAGACATGTAAGAATGATTTGTGGTGATCGATCTACAATTGTATGATTTAGGGTAAATTCTGTAATCCCAGATTATGTATATGCTAGTAATCTCGGTTTAAAACAGTAAGTGGCAAAATTGCATGATGTGTTAAACCCCATGTTAACTAAATTGTGAATGACATGCTAAATAGGTGTTTTTATTTACTGTAAATCCCATTTAGCTCAGAAAAATCTGAAAAATTGAGTGTATGATCTAGAACCCGAAAATAGCATGTGGTTAAATTTTCAGGTCATTTGGACCAGTATATAAGGAGTTATGTATTTTTCATGTGAAATATAGAAATCTATGGATGTTATCGTAATGTGATTAGATATTGCTTAAACCTAACTTGAATGGTGAAATTTCTGTGTGTTAAGCTCCTGAAATCTGTAGTGCTATGTTAGGAAAAATAGAGATGTGCATGTGAGTGAGAAAGTAAATGAGATGAAAAGTGATATGTGTACACCATGTGTAAAAATCGGTAAAATGTGTAAATGTGTAACTGTGCCAATGTGACACTGCTTCCGTAGAGGGCAGTGGAGCTATATTAGGGAAAAGTCCCATTGAGAAAGTTCAATGTGTAAGTGACCCTAAGGGCATTAGGGGGAAATCCTAGAGGTGGACAAGTACCACTGGTTAGGGTGGAGACTTGTTCTCCCGGTCTGCGCAGTCCAAGAGTCGCCATTGGAATGCCTAGATGGCGTCTATGTGTAATGTGATGTGTATATGTCCTTCTTTGGTTGTTTGGACTATGTGTCACGGCACCTAAAATATGTAATGTGTAATGTGTATGTGTTCATGTGTAAATGTGTAAATGAACAAATGTGAAATGTGTATGTGTAAAGTGCAACTATGTGAAAGAGGAAACTTTTGTAAAGAAAATGTGAAATTCTAAATGAGAGGTTATGATATTGAAACCCATGTGAGACAAATCTGAAATCATGTGAATCAGTAAATTCATGTTATTATCATCATGTTTATATGTGCAAAGATGCCTAGAATCCATGTTAGGGATAATTGGTGAACACGGGTACAAGATAGCATGATGGGTTGTTCACATGATATGTTTTACTCAATATTGTAGCTCTCATGTATATGTTTTCAGCCATGAAACCATGTGAAATCAGAAACTTAAAGCATGTGAAAATGTTTATGTATGTGTTTAAAAACATGTAAGATCCATGCTAGTCGTGTTTTCTTTTCATGTATGCACAATGTTCATGTTGGTAGCTCTCATGTCCTGGTTCTTTAAAGACAAAGTTTCATGAGTAAATTGAATAGAGAGCATGTGATAGGTAAATTTTATTCTTAGAAATCTGAAAGCATGATCCATGTATAAATTGTAAAACTTTCATGATAGGTTGAAACTTTAAAATGACTAGCATGCTATGCTTGAAAATTGTAAATGTGCATGTAGAACCCGCTATGACTTATACGTGTATGTTATGGGTAGTGTTTCTTGCTGAGTCTTTGGACTCACTCCTTGCTTCGGCGTACAGGTGTAGTTGGTGACGTGGCACCTTTGGAGGAGACAGTGGAGACGGACTCCGAGCGCGGAGATTAGCTAGTCTTTGGAGTTTCTTTGTGACTTGTGCATTCCATAGTATGTAATTTGAACATTGTATTAGAAATATCATGAAAAGGATGTATAAATGTGGACATTATGTATTTAAATTTCAGCAATTTAAATTATGTGAACTTTTAGTTCCTTATTGTTAATTTCAAACTTCATGTATGTTAAATGTGGATGATGAATGAATGGAGACAGTTGTCTTTTACTTGCGCTACTCTGTTGTATATTCGCGTGTATCTCAGCTGTTAGTATCGTTTGGGTAAATGTCCCACTGTGAGGACTCTCGCTATACCGACGTGGGTTGGTATAACCGTACAGGTATAATGAGGGCCGTCACATTGTTAGAGAAATACGAAGAAATTTCTGTTCTGCAATCCATAAGCTGTTACTTTTTGGTCATGGCAGATCAATCATATAGGCACTTGATATGTTAATTTTTTTAGATTTTTTCATTGTATTTAAAGAAGTAATTAAGTTATAAATAGGATATGGATTCAGATCTGAATCTAAATGTTGTGTTTAGTGTATTTGATTTTTTAATTTTTTAGAATTTTTATTGTATTTAATGAAGCAATTAAACTACATGTAGTATTTAGATCCAAATCTAGATTAAAAATGTTGTGTTTAATGTACTTGATTTTTTATTTTTTTTCAAAATTTTCTATTATATTTAAAGAAGCAATTTATAAGTTACAGATAGGATATGGATCCAGATCAGAATAAAAAATGTTGTGTTTAATGTATTTCATTTTTTATTTTTTTTCAAGATTTTATATTATAATTAAAGAAGCAGTTTATATATTATAGATAGGATATGGATCCAGATCGGGATTCAAAATGTTGTTGTTGAGTGTATTTTAATTTTAAAGATTTTTTAGAATATCATGTTTAACCAGATTTTGTATGTTGTTAATATAACTAGGTTGATATTTTTTATTTTTCTAGAAGTTTTTAGTATATTTAAGAAAAACAACACATTATAATACAACAGGTTGACTCGAATCTAAAATTGAATCCAAAAATATCATATAAATAGTCATACCCAATAAGAGGATCTGAACTAGCCTGAAAAGATTAGAAAATATCATTTACTTAGTTGTACCCAATAAGAGGATCCGAACTAGTCTTGAAAAAAAAATTAAAAATATCATTTAAATAGTCGTACCGAATAAGAGGATCTGAACTAGTCTTGAAAAATTCAAAAATATCATTTAAATAATCATACCCAATAAGAGGTTCCGCATTAGTCTTGAAAAATATGAAAATATCATCCAAATCATCTATACCCAATAACAGGATCCGAAATGTTATTTAAAATCTGGAAAAATCATCCAGATAGCTGGGATCTGAAATAATCTTCAAAATCTAGATATATCATCTTGATATTCTATATGCTCAACCGGGATTAAAATCCTATAAGAAATAAAAGTTATCATTATGGGTTTAAGTTTGAGACCCATGTCCATTCTTTAAAAATAATCAAAAAATGGGTATGGATATATCCTTGTGAGAAGTTATAGGGTATGGGTATATACCTTACTTAACACTATTGGGTCTTAATTGGGCATGAACATATTAGACCCATTTAGACCCATTTGACAGCCCTACTCTGTTGGGTATGCTCAAGAATGTTTGAAAGTACAACTTGCAAATCAGATTGAAGACACAGAAGTTGAGTAGAAGCATCACCCAAGGTGCTAACTAGTTTGTTGAATCTTCTTGTAGCATGCTCAGCTAATTCTTGCTGTCTCAGAAATTGACTATTGACAGTATTCTCAAGCCTTTGAATACGAAGCTCAAAATTAGCAGACATTTCTCTCATAGAGGAATTCAAATTGTCATACTGAACTGGAAGGAATTTGTAAAGCTCAGGAGGAACAGATGATCCACCAGATGAAGTGGATGCTGAACTGTGATTCTGCTGGAAAAAATTGGAAGGAAGAAGTAAATGTTGAGGAGTTGGAGAGGCCTGAGGAGTGGGTGGAATTGGCATATCTTGTGGGACATCAGGTTCAACATGTGGCTATTCCACTGGATCACCTTGAGGAATTTCTACATCTTGAACAGGCTCTTCTTCTAAATTTTCTTCTGGCTGATCCACAATAGGCCCTCTAATCACTTGATCTCCTTGAACTCTAATCTTCATAAATTTCTTCAGATGGTGCAAACAATAGATGTTATTCTGAGGTATCTTCTGGACTTTCTCATTAAGAAAGGAGACACCAAAATGCTCAAAGACAGCAGTCAAATGACTAGCATAAGGTAGAGATCTGTGAAGCTCTTTCCTAATTGTCTCAGAGATGATTTGAGACATGATCAAAACTAAGTTGGCATTGACATTTTTCTTGATGCAATACAAAACAAACCTCTGAATGTCAGTAAGCCTATTCCTGCCACCACCTTGAGGAGTGATAATGGTGGTAAAGACATGATGCACTAGTCTGAGCAGAGGAGGGAAAGTGTTCGTATTGAAACCAGTGACATTGGTCTATTTGGAATTTTTCTTGTCATGAGGGAGTCTAGTGAGAAGTGTATATGCCTCATGAAGATTGAATTGATAGGTGCAATAATCTTCACCAGAATCTGGTATATGAAACAATTGAGATATGAATTATGAAGAGAGAAGAATCTTAACACCCTTGACTTCTGACTTAAACCCTTCTTCTGTATCCTCAATATTCAGATAAAACTCTTGAACTAGCTAAGGATAAAATGTTCTGAACTCAGATATGAACTTAAGCCACCCTTGAAATTCAAGGAAAGGTACAAATTCAATAAAAGCATCTGCATGTTCTTGATCAAAGAGCTCAACAGCCCTTGGTTTCAAAATAGATCTTCCTTCAGATAAAAAGGACTTGGAGGGTGTTGCTACCGGAGTCTGAGATGTGTCTGTGGAAGATGAACTAGTAGAAGATGATGAACCGTCCTCATCAGAAGAATTTGAGTCTTGCAAAATCTTCCTCTTAGGGTATCGAGATTGCATAGGAGACTTGCCTTTACTTTGAGAGGTTGATCTGCCCCGCTTGGAGGGTGTACCAGAATGGATGGAATCTGATTTTCTCTTGGAAGGATCATGGTGGAACTTGCTCCTTCTCTCCACTAGTGGTTCTTCGATAACCACACCTTTTGCAGCTACCCTGGCCTTGGCTCTACACCTTGGAGTTTGTTTGGGTGCCATGAATGCCTGAGATGAAGAGAGATGGAGAAGCCTAGAGGAAGGATGAAGAACCCTAGGAGAAATCAGGGGATCGGTTCCGTCCAAGGTTGTGGGAGAAGTGGGAGATTTGAAAGTTTGGGAAACCGAAGGGTAGGGTCGACCTAGGTTTCGGTGCATTTAAGGAGACGATCGACACCAAAAGAAATGAGATAAAATGAATAGCAGGTCCATTTACTCCAAACATGAACAACTGCCTGGGTGTAGTTGTTTTGACACAAACAAGATGTGTGTCGACTTGAGATGACATTGTGTCGACACAGACAAGATGTGTGTCGACCTGAGTTGACAGGAAATGTAGAATTTTTAAAAAACTGATGAGAAGGAAAATATTTATTAAGATTAAAAAGATCTAAAACCAATTGTCCAAGAATTTTTAACATGTTAAAGATTTCACATCTAAATTCTCATCATCATGCCTTTGCAAATTTACTGGTTTGAGGAATACCATACAAGACTTGATCATTAAGTAATTCTGAAAAACCTGGATTACAACTTAATTGAATTAAATTATTCTCTTCAGAACAAATCATTCTTTTAAGCATAACTAAACCAAAGTAAGGTGATTTCACCAGTATAAATGTGATTTGTATTGAAGTTAAACATCCTTAAAAAGTCTGAGTTAGGCAAGAAGTTGTCCATTTTGTTTGATTGATTTTTCTTGAAATAGAGGCAATGAGCATTCAAATATAGTAAACCTTTTTCACTCAAGTACACATGTTTTTCACACACCAGAGTCCCTGGTTACTGAAGATTTACTCATTATTCTGCCTTAAGGGGTTAATGAAAACCTTTTGGCATTGAAGTATACGTTTATCAGACGCCAATATTTCCAGTTACTCAGTTAACATTGATCTTAAATATTTTGATTGAACCCCTTAGAACAGACATAGCATGACACCTCATGACATACATAGCTCATCACTTTTTGTGAAGGTGTGCAGTTTCTCAGTATTTACGCCATTGCTCTGCCAGAAAACAAATTGTTTTAATGAGCATCAAGAATTTGACACAACTTTAACCTTTATCAAACTCAAAAGAAATGTGTAGGGACAATACTGAATTGAACATTTTTCAACCAGAGGAATCACATTACTTTAGAATTCAGAAAATAAAAGAATGTTGACTTGAAGAATACGTTAAGACTATTAAGAGTGCATTCCTGGTTGTTTTCAGAAGAATTAATGATCAGGTTATGAATTACATATTCATCAAATCACTAAATTGGTTTTGGTTTGATGAGAGAAAAAGCAGTGAAGCCTTTAGCTCTCCCTAAATTATTGATCTGATCAATTTTCATCAAAAATAAAGAGAGTCCTTCTTCAATCATGGGATTCAAAAGAAGTAAATGAAGTGAATGTGACTCAGATTGAAAGATTTGAAAATGGTATTGAAGAAATGTGTCGACACAGACATGGATATGTGTTGACACAGAATCTGTGAAAAGATCACTCACCACTAAGGAACAATGGTCTAGTGTCGACACTACACTGATTGTATGTCGACCTGATAGCTTAGTAGATACACTGATTGTCCCATCAAATTTGATCAAACACTACAGATTTTTCTCAAATACTTCATGTGCCAATCTAGTACCATTATAGCCTCCTTTCCAAACTAAATTTCTCTTCTCAAAAGTTAATGCTCCCCTTCAAAATATGCATTATTGAAACATATGGTTTTCAAAGATGTACAATTAATTCAGCACTCAATTTCAGCATTCAGTCAAGCATGAACAGCATGAGAGATATGAACATTAACAAATAGACATGTTTCCAACACAACCAATTTCATTTTTTTTTAAATTAATGACTCTTACACAAGGAAGATCATTGGTACTTGGTAGAGGTTATTCCTCACACATAATGATAGTTTCCAGACAAGCCTAACTTGCCCTTCCAGAAATCACCATTTGATATACCAATTAATCTATGCATAAGAATCCCAATTGATTTCAGTTTTTATTGCATATGGAAAATTCCACGTTCTCTTCTCATGGATGTGAATCTTTCTTCCGTTAATGGTTTTGTAAAAATGTCAGCAATTTGATTTTCAGTTGGAATGAATTCCAGTTCAATGTTCTTCATCCCTAAGAAAATGATGTCTAATTTTAATATGTTTTGTCTTGGAATGTAGAATTGGATTTTTGGAGAGATAATAGAACTAGTGTTGTCACACATAATAGATGAACATCCAATATCAATATTGTAGTCAAGTAATTGACTTTTGATCCACAACACTTGAGCTGCATAACTCCCTACAGCAACATATTCTACTTCTGCAGTAGAGAGTGCAACTGAGTGCTGCTTTTTGGATGCCCATGTTATCATGTAATTGCCCAAGAATTGACATTAACCACTAGTACTCTTCCTATCAAGTTTACAACTAGCATAGTCAGCATCAAAATATGAAATTAAATCAGCATGACAAATAGCTAGATACCATAAACCCAATTCACATGTACCACAGAGGTATCTAAAAATTCTCTTAACAGCAAGCAACTTTCCTTAGGACTAGACTGAAATCTAGCACAAAGACAAACACTAAACTGAATATCAGGTCTACTTGCAGGTTAATCGCCTGGGGGAGTGGTTCCATTTCACCCTACTGGGGTGGAATGCACTCGACTGGTCGCTGATCTTGTTGCACTTACTTTGCGAAAAAAAAGTCTACTTGCAGTAAGATATAAAAGATATCAAATCATACCTCTGTATTGTTTTGAATCAACCATTTTACCTTTTTCATCACTGTTCAATTTGATGTTTGTACTCATGGGAGTGGATGCTGGCTTGGCTTGTTCAAAATGAAATCTTTTCAGAAACTCTGACATGTTTTGCTTGGTTGATGAAAATTCCATCTTCAAGTAGTTTGACCTGCAAACCAAGGAAAAATTGTAATTCTCCCATAAGACTCATTTCAAATTCACTGTGTATGTGATTTGAAAATTCTTCACACAGTGAAGGATTGGTGGAACCAAAAATGATATCATCCACATAAGCCTAAGCTACAATGATATGATTGTGGACAGATTTTGTGAAAAGAGTTTGATCTACCTTACCTCTGGAATAATTTTTACTAACCAGAAAACTACTCAGCTTGTCATACCATGCCCTTGGAGCCTGTTTCAATCCATAAATAGCTTTGTGCAGTTTATAAACATGGTTAGGTTTATCATGATCTTCAATTCCAGGTGGTTGTGCAACAAACACTTCTTATTTGATATAACCATTCAGAAAAGTAGTTTTCACATCCATTTGAAACAATTTAAAATTCTTTGAACATGCATATGCCAATAAAATCTTTACAGCTTCCAATCTAACTACTGGTGCAAAGGATTCCTCAAAATCTACCCCAAACTCTTGATTGTGTCATTTTGCTACAAATCTAGCTTTATTCCTTACAACTTTTCCTTCCTCATTTAGTTTATTCCTAAATACCCACCTAGTTACAATTATTGAGTTTTCAGGATTTCTAGGAACTAGACTCCAAACATTATTCCTTTTGAATTGATTCAATTCATCATGCATTGCTTCTACCCAAGAATCATCTTTCAAGGCTTCTTCAATGTTTTTAGGTTCCACTTGAGATATAAAAGCCATTTGGTCTTGCTCAATGATATTTTTGAAATGAGACCTAGTATGAACTTCATCATTAACATTACCTACAACATTCTCAAGTGGATGATCTTTGGAATATTTGAAGCTACCTCTTGTCACTGTACTGACTTCATCTGGTGTCGACCTGATGCTTTGTTGATTCGACACATCTTGTTCAGGAAATTCTTCATTCTCCAGTGGTTGATCTAATTCTTTTAAAAGGATATCAGCATCTTCTTTTTGGTTCGTGCAAGAATCATGGTCATTAGAATTTTCATCAAAGATGACATATGGAGTTTCCTCCACAGTTCTTGATTCACTATTAAACACCCTATATGACCTTGAGTTTTCAGAATACCCTAGAAGAATGCCTACAACACTTTTCTTTTTAAATTTATCTAGATCATGTTTGTCATTATTATGAATGAAGACTTTACTTCCAAAGACTCTAAAATAGGCAATGTGAGATTTCATACATTTTAAGAGTTCATAGGAAGTTTTCTTAAGGACTGGTCTTACCATGACTCTGTTGAGAATATAGCATGAAGTATTGACAGCTTCTGCCCAAAAGCTCCTTGGAAGCTAACTTTCAATCAACAGAGTTCGGGCCATCTCAACCAACGTCGTATTTTTCCTTTCTACAAATCCATTCTATTCAGGAGTCTTTGGGGAAGCAAATCTGTGATCAATTCCTTTTTCTCAGCAAAGTTCAAAAAACAAATTGTTGTCAAATTCTCCTACATGATCAGTAAGTATGGAGCAAATTTTATTTGTTTTTCCATTTTCAATTTTATTAACGAAATTTTGAAAGTTTTCAAATGTGTCACTCTTGTGAGATAGAAAAAATACCCAAGTAAACCTAGAAAAATCATCAATAATCACAAACCCAAATCTATGTCCACTAAGATTGAGTGTTCTAGTATGACCAAATAAATCCATATGCAACAATTCAAAGGGTTTGGAAGTTATTAAAGGTGCAACAGACTTAAATGATTTCCTAGTTTATTTACCTTGAGCACATGCAGAACAAACAATTGTATTTTTCTTTTTTTCATTTTAGGTAAACCATTCACAAGAGTATGTCTCATCAATTTATTCAAAACATTCTCACTAGCATGACGTAGTCTACGATGCCACAATTGAAATAGATCATGCTGGCTAGCAACTAAACAAAGATTTTCTTGTTGATGTTCATTCAGGTCAACTAGATAAGCATTGTTAATCCTTTGACCAAGAAACTTTATTTTTCCATAATCCTTTTCAACAATTTCACATGATTCAAAACTGAAAATTACCTTAAGGCCTTTGTCATAAAGTTGACTGATGGTCAGCAAGTTATGGTCATGGCCTTCAACTAGCATGACATTTTCAATAGAGCTTGAAGGATTCTTACCAACTTTTCCAGTTCTAATGATTTGACCTTTGTTTTTACCTCTAAAGATCACTTGCCCACCATCTTTCTCAGTTAATGAAGAAAATTTCTCACTATCTCCAGTCATATGTCTTGAATAGCCACTGTCAATATACCATTTGTCTTTCTTGTGGGCTGTAAGACATTCCTTCAAAGAGATTTAGAAAGAGGATTTTGGTACCCAAATTGCTTTGGGTCCCATCAGTTTTCTCAATTCAACAGCAATTTGTTTTGGAATCTAGACTTGTTTCATTCTACATACATTCACATTTGATCTGCATTTGTCATCAGTATGTCCAGATTTCTTGCAAATTGTGCATCTCATGACTCTTTGTGGTGTGAAATTTTCGTTACTTTTCAAATGAGAGTTAGATCTAACAGTGAACTTTTTATTGTTTTTCAGATATGAGGTAGATCTAACATTTGGCTTCAAATTCTGTTGATTATTAACTTGAACTCTTCCATGTTTGGATTGTGTTTTGGAATGCTTCAATTGATTTTGATTTTTGGGTTTTGAGTTCATTGGTGATTTTCCCTGAATGTTCTTTTCTGATTGACTATAAGAGGTGGTTCTTTTAACAAATGATGTTATCAAAGTTTGTCCAATTTTCTTCTTGTTTTCAGATTGAAAACCTAAACCATGCTTAGTAGTATTCATCCGAACTCTTAATATAGCATCTAGGTTTTGTTTTCCTTTAACAAATTTGGACAAGGTTTCTTTCTTGTCATTTAGTTCCTTTTGAGCAGTTTTCAATTCTTCCTGAATCACAACTTTTTCCTTCTTAAGTTTTTCACTTTCATCCATCAGAATTTGTTTCTCTTTTTCAGTGCTTTGACATCTTTCTTTGACATGATCAAGTTGTTCATTTAAATCTTCTTGTTCATTTTTCAAGCTAACAATTTCATTATTCAGAAGATTTATTTGTTCAGAATCTTGAGAATTATGCAATATGTTGTGAATTTTCTTTTTCAATGATTTATTTTCAGATTTTAATTCACACAATTTCTCAAATAAGGTGGCATATGCTTCTTCCCAATCAGCAGTTGAAAATTCTTCAAATGAAGAGCTTACCTCATTGCTCTCCTCATTCCTGGCCATAAGACATGTAACTTCTTCTTCTTCATTAGAGTCTCTTCCTTCTCGCTCTTCTTCATCTTCATCACTCCATGTGGTCAGCATGACTCTAGTTTTCTTGAACATTTGATTCTTCAGCTTTCTCTTCAAATCAAGACACTCTCCTCTCATGTGTCCCGATTTTCTGCATTCATAACAGATTATATCAGTCTTCTTGGTTATTTCAATTTTCTTATTGAAATCATTTTTCATTGAAAAATCTTTCTTATTGGAAGGTTTGAACTTACCTTTTCCTTTTAAAGAATTTCTTGAATTGCCTTGTTAATAAGGCCAATTCATCATCATCATCTTCATAAGAAGATTCATCAGTTTCATTAGATTTTTCAATCATATTCTTGGAGCTAGATGAGGCTTTCAAAGCAATAGGTTTATTAGAAGTAATGACAGATGCATTCCTTTTCAAATTAATCTCATATGTCATTAATGATCCTATTATCTCATCTAATTGCATGGTTGATAAATTCTTTGAATCCTCAATAACAATGGCCTTTGTGTGCCAAGCTGATGAAAGAGACCTAAGTATCTTCCTAACAAGATCACTGTTGGAATATTCTTTTCCTAGACCTCTAAGACCATTTACAATAAGCATGAACCTAGCAAACATTTCAGAAATGGTCTTATCACTCTTCATCCTAAACATTTCATATTCTGAAACTAGTATACTTGCCTTTGTCTCCCTTACCTCAGATTTTCCCTCATAGATCAATTGGAGTTTATCCCACATCTCCTTTGCAGACTTATATGATGAGACTCTGGAGTACTCTTTGGGATGTATGGCGCACTGCATCATATTCATAGCACTCCAGTTGAGTGTGGACTTCCTGATTTGCTCCTTCGTCCATAGATCTTCATCTTCTGGCAGTTTAGCAGGTCCTTACTCAACAATCTTCTAGAGTTCATAGTCTTGAGCTCTTAAGAATACCTGTATCCTATTTTTCTAATAAGAATAGTCAGATCCATCAAAAAATGGAGGTCTACTAATTGAGTGACCCTCAGCCATAAATCCCTTAGTGATTTCCATAGCAAAAACTCTTGATCGCTAGATTAAACACTTAGCAAGTGCAATGAGAACCTGCTCTAATACTAAATGAAATGTTGCGGAAAACAGCTATGATGAAATCTAGAGGGGGGGGGGGGGTTGAATAGATTTCAACTGAATTTAAAAAGTACTCGATTAGAAACTCAGAGAAACCAATGAGAAACTTAGATCTCAGACTTAAGAACAATTCTAAGCAATCTAGACAGATCAAGTGATGTGATAGCAGCGAGCCTACCAATCATCTAACACAAAGACAATCAAACCACAATGGCACAATGATTTAGGGTGGTTCGGATTACACAATTGTGTATCCTACATCCACCATCCACACACGCACACAAAGTGGCTTATGTCGCCAGTCCAAATAGGACACACTACAACACACACACTCTGAGATAATAGAGATCTCAGATCTAAACACACACGTGAAATTGAGCACAAGAGTTGCTTCAATTGCACAAAACACACACTAGGAATGGAGTTTTAAGTAAGGAACCAGAAAAAATAGTTGAATTGCAGATTGAAGAAGTCTGGTTCGATTTCCCCCTGTTTTGCTTCCAGTTGAGAGTTCAGATCTCCAGCTTCAGCTCCAGGATGTAGACTCTAGAATCTTAGAATTCCACTTGAGGTTGATCAGCCAAGGTGCTTGGATCTCCCAATTCTTCAGATATGGTTGCAATACTCCAGGATGAAGTCTCTCTCTAAATTTGCCTTCTACTTCTGGGAGTTGAGAGAACTGAGGTGTGTGTCGCCCAAAAGATGAGTGGATGATGGGCATTTATATTCCCATGTGTCCACGAAATGCCTTGGAATTTGGGGGCACAAAAATTCCCACTCAAAGCCCTCAACCAAAATCATCCACGTGTCCTTAAACACAGATCTGGAAAAGTAGTCGAAGTATGTCGACAAAACATGAGTTATGTGTCGACACATGTTCCTGACTTTGTGTCCTGGCAGCTTTGACATATGAGTTGTGTCGACACACTTCCCATTGACTGCAAAACAAGCTTCTAGGAGGGACATGATGTGTCAACACACAATCATCCTGTGTCGACACCACTGGCACTTAAGTTCTAACTGTTTCCTGGATACATGCAATGTGTCGACACACAACTAAGTTGTGTCAACACCACTGGATCCTTGACACTTCACTGCTTACTGGATGCATAGGATGTGTTGACACCACTGAACTTGTGTCAACACAACTAGCTTGCTTTCATGATTATTTGCTCTGGGATTGAGTCATGTGTCGACACACTATTTGAATTGTATCGACACCACTGTCATCATATGAACATTTTTGTCAGCTACACATGGAAAATAGTGTTAGATATAATTGAAGCATGATTTCCACATTTGTATGGATCATAGTTAAACATCATCAAAACAGGAGATCCAACAGGGGTTGGGCGGTAGGAGGAGGTGTTTGGATTGCCCATGGCACTCACCTACTCATGTTGCATAACCCCTTCAGTCGGGGGACCACCAGGTGGTGGATTGTCGTTGCTCTTCTTTGTTGTCCTGGCCTTTGGCTTAAACATATCCATAATAGGAGAGTCCTTTAGTTGAGTTTGAATGTACCAGGCTCTCTCATAAAGCTCTTCCATGGTATTTAATTTGTTCATAGCTAGGATATGTCTGAACTGGGGAGTAGGATTTACAGTGATCATCTTAACTTGCTCAAGTTCAGACAAAGGATCCCTTAATCTCTCAGCCAATGCTCTCCACCTATCAATGTAGTGCAAGAAGTCCTCATCTGCTTTCATTTTCTTAGCCATCAGGCCGGTAATAGACAAGGAAGGACCAACCCGATCCCTGTACCTTTGCAAGAATTTTCATTGTACAGCCTTAAAATCTTCGGCGTCGACAGGTTCCATAGAGTAAAACCACTCGAGGGCGGAACCGTCAAAGGATCTCCAGAATAGAAAGGCAGGCACACGATTGTCATTTTGCTAGAATGAAGACTCGTACATGGATTCTTTGATATGTACGAATGGATTATTGGTGTCGTTGTAGCGGTGATAGACCGACAACTAAGAGGGGGGGAGGTGGAAGACTGGCATAGAAGGGAGAGCCAGCTCGAAGGAGTCTTTGGGTGCATACACCCTTTTCAAATCCATCTCTAAACGACTCACCTTCGCGAGAAGTTCTTGGGTGAGTTTATCAGAGGAAGGTTTGGGAGGCACCCTGGAAGAATGGGGTTGGGGTGCGCCACTTGAACTGAGTGATAGCATAGAGGTGCGCCAGCGGGCGCAAAAATATGGGCTGGAGCCCAGAGAGGGTAAGTGGGCCTTGCCACGGAGGGGCTTCGCTAGACAAGGGATGGCCTCCCAATAGGGTTGTGGGGGCGAGAGTGTGTAATAGAGTTAGCCCGCGAGGGGGCCAGGGAGGCTCGGACCGTCGGGTCATGAGTGGGTTCAGCATAGAAGGCACCTGTGTTTGGGTGGAGAGATTGAATGTGTTCGGGGATGGATTTCCCCTTTAAAGTAGCTTGAACCTCCTGGAGATGGGAGGGTTGGAGATTCTGGAGGAGGTCTACTAGCTGGGACAAATCAATAGAAGCAGAGGCATTTCTAGTAACATGCCTCGGGGAATGGTGGGGAGACTGTGAATCCACCGCATGGACTTGCGAAGTGGACGGACCAACATGGGGTTCATTAGGGAGCTGTGCAAGTGGTTCAATGGAGTCATACACCTCACCATTGACATCCTCATGGTAACCCATATCCTCATATTCGGCCATTCCAAGGGATTTGCCTGAACGTAGCAACATGGAATTTTAAGCACAAAATTTATTAACAAACAACTACTCAAACAAGTTTGAGAGAAGAAGTTAATGGCTTTTAATCAAACACTTGGTGGATGCTTATGTCTGATTAATTATTTTAGTACAATTCAAGGTGGAGTTTATTGAAATATTTCACTCCAGTGTAGGTATGAACCTAGATGGGTATGATGACGACTTCGAATTCACTAAGCACACTCCTTCTCAAGATGGGATATTCTATCACGGGTCTCCGGGGTGGTACAACCTGTTCGTTCCACCATGAGGGAATCCACGGTGTACGAAGTCTTATGGAGGTCCCGATGAGGATTCTCTAGTCCAATGAGACAGAATGCCGAATGGAGAGATAGCCCTCACCGAGAGAGGTGTTTGGATCCTAATGTAAGGAGGGAAGGAGGTCCCTCAGCCAAAATATGCCTTGTAATGCAAAATAATGCAAGAGATGATTGAAACCTAGCTCTCTCTGAATAGACAGAAACACAACGAGTTCAGTCGTTGCCCTTCAAGCTAAATTGCGACCGTTCAGTTGGTCGCAGATCTGACAGCTCGCAGAAGCTGTAAGAGCCGTGACAACTCCCTCCGGCATCTGTCACAAATTGCAACGGGGTATGCTATCACACAAAATCACAAAATGCGACGTCTAAAAACGTTGCGATTCAAAAGGCACTCGAGACTTATATAAAAGCCGTAAATCAGAAAATCATGCTATCAGCCAACCAATTGTAAAGAATAAGAGTCAAGTGGTGATGCTTTCTTCAAGTAAAGGTAAGTAAATGGCGAGGAGAGCAGGATGATGATTTTTTTTTAATCAAACTTTATGGGGAGAGAAAAAGAAACACTAACATAACTTGGTAATGGCGGGGATCTCAAAGGAGTACCACATGGGGTATGAGGGAAGGGGAGTTGTACCGCGTGGGGTACGAAGGGAGGGACACATGTGGGTGTCAAAAGGAGGGGCACAAGTGGGTGCTGAAGGAGAGGTAACCACAATTAAAATAAAAAGAAGTCCCACCGTGATCGCCAATTTGTGAATGTGCTTTTTGTTCAAACACACCACAAAGAATGATTAAAAAAAAGAATGAAAATTTTAAAAGAAATAAAAGATAGGTGTGGAAGAAGAAGGAGAGAGAGTGCATGTGTGCACGAGAATGGAGGGTGTGATCGCCAGGTACATGAGGGTACCGAAGGTGTGAGTGAGAGGCAAAGCGTTACTTACCATCACCCAAAGATCATGGGAGATGAAGAAGGTGGGTTGACTCTTACTCCTCCAACTGGCCGGCCGACAAAGAAGACTTCAGCTTATGGTTACCTTGCATAGAGAAAGAAAGAAGCAAACAAGTGAAGAAGAAATTAGTCTAAGCTGCGTAGTATCCAATTCAAGGAAATGTAAGAAAAATACACTTGCATGGGCTTGAACACACCTTGTGGAGGTGGTGTTAAACCCCGAAGTAACTAGGTATGATAGAAGTGAAGTGAGTGTGTAAAAGTGATGGATGAGTGTACTAAGCAAATGAAATGAAAAAAACTAAAAGTGAGAATGAAGGGAGAAAAGAAGAATTGGCGAAGTGGTTTGACCCTGCAATGCACGAATTGAAGGGAGCCTCCTTAAGCTCCAATGCATTTGAGATGAAGAACACCAAGCTCCAAGGGATGAGGACTTGACAATGGTGCTTGGTGAAGTGACTCTTCTCTTCAAGCTCGGAGTTTTACTCTTCAGCACAATAGGGCTTCGCCTTAATGCTTGGGATTGTATGAAACAATGGCCTCGGGGGTCTTTTTATAAGGATAAATTTGGTAAATCGCAACGGACACAGTGGTCGCCTATTAAGATGAATCACGACCAACCAAGGCGTCGCGTTTAACAAGATCCACTTATTTCGATTAAGCCTTTCCAAACATTGATTATAGTTGGTTTTAGAATCACGACGACATAGACTAATGTGTTTCAAACAATTCCAATATCGATTAATTCCTTCCAAATTTAATAAATGGAAATGTTGAATCACAACGACATGAGAGGTCACATATTTGAAAGAATCGATCTTCTGATGGGAATCGATCTTCATACAATGGAAGGTCATAAGCACGACGGAACATGTGGACGTGATTTTAATTAGCAAGAAAATCTTTCCAAAAACAATTTTAGAATTTTCCATAATTCAAAATTAGAAACTCTTAAAGGCGACGGCTTGGCTGGATGCGATTTCAAAACATGGTAGGCACCAGAAAAAGGAAATGTAATACGCGACGGTTTGTCTTGTCGCGGATCAAACTCCTAAAACTGTGACCATTGTGTCCGTCGCGAATTAGTTGTGCACAGAAGACCCCTCTTAGCCCTAAAACAATTCCTAAAAATTCAGAGAAATACCAAAATTACTCAAGAGGTTAATTGAAGAGAGCCACTTTGAGGCATTGTGGTATAACATGAAATGTACTCAGTATGATGTCAAAAATGGCGTGTCTACATCCCTAAACTCATACCTTCCTTTTTCCCAAATTTGAGGCTACCGTCTTACTAGAGGAGGTTGAAGCTTTCATGGCTTTACCCAAGACTACATGGGGAGATGAGCACAAGACATGCTATACCGTTGAGCCCATTGATCCTAAACTCATCTTAGGTGAATTCATGATGGATCCCAAAGATATCTATACCATGATTAGCACACAACATGTTCACCTAGTCCCCTTGTCTAAGTGGGTCATATCTCACTTCAAAAACAAGTGCGGGAATTACCAAGAGATACCTAAGGCCGTAGCCATTTGCTTGTGTGGTGTGGTTCTCTTCCCATCTGGAGATCACCTCTTAGATCATGCAAACTTGAGCGCCATTAGTGGGGTATGGCGGGGACTTTCCCTCTCTCATGTCATTCTAGCCTTCCTTTATGTGGGACTTACATCGGCGGCTTTGGGGGGCCCACTCTTTGCCTCTATGATTCTATTGGAGTGCCGGTTGGAAGTGAGGGTTAAGTTTAAACCTATAGAAAATCCCACTATGGATATCTGTGTCTTTGGGTGCCATCCTTTGTGCTTCATTGGCGGAGTGGCCAAGTTCATCGATCATGTTGTGTGCAGGATGATGGATAAGAAAACTCGGAGTGCATGGCGGCTATACCTCAACACGCTTCCGATGGAGCACTTTGCCATGGACATAGCGGCACTACGCAGAGTGGACATAAAGCTTCCCCTTGGACGTGGATTGGACCTACAACTCGTGGGGAACATGGAGTTGGTTCTCTACAACCCGCATAGGTGCTACCATCATGTAGGGAAGCCTCAGACGAAGCTACTTTATCCATCACACTTGCCTCCTATGAAAGCGAGGCACTAGGGAGATCCAGAGGACGAGCAGGCCATGCGTAGCGTGCTAGTGATGTAGTGTATGTGTACCACTCATGCTCTACCACCCACGATGCACGAGAAGAGCAAGATGCATCAAGGGTACCTCAGAGATTATAGAGAGATTTGGCCACGTAGGGACCATGAGCTTGTGAGAGAGACTTGACTATGTTGTTTTGAATATTTTGGGAGATTTGATGTATTGAAAGTATAAGAGTGATGTATTAGACTTTTTATCATGATTTTCAGCATTTATATGATGTATTCCTTTGAGATTTAGTAATGAAAATATGAATTTATGGAGATTCTATGCACAAACTGAGAAGGCGACAAGTTGGTCATCACGACCTTGAACGTGACAGGTCAATGGTCACGACCTTTGTTGAGAAGGTGACAAGTTTCTTGTCGTGACCTAGACTGAACGCGATGCATATCTTGTCATGACAACAGACCCGAGGCCATTTGAATTCCAGCCCCACAGACGCTCCTCCTTTGCCCCTTTTCCTCCTCTCTTCTTCCTTTCCTCCAGCGACTGAGAACCCTTCCTCTCCTCCTCCTCCGGCGAGCCTCTGCCGATGGTGACGACACCTGTCTTTCTTCCTCTCCCTTCCTTCTTCCTCCCTCTCTTCCCTTGCTTCCTCCCTATTTTCTAAGACCATGGAGGGTAGTGGAGGTGATGGAGGTAACAGTGGTGAGCACCCGAAAAGATGGAAACAGACGATTACTGGCGGTGGACAGCCGAGGGGCTCTCTAGGGCGTGGGTAGATGAGGCACTGGCCGCCTCGATGGAGGTGGACCCCACAGACGCATCGGGTGAAGAGGAGACTATCGGCCCTAAGAAGGTAGGTGGCCAAATCCTTCTCTCCTATGTGTGATTGATGTGAATGATGGTGTGGACAAGGTGCTTAGCATCTATTGTAGGGCCTTTGGCCCATGGTGAAACCACCGGGGAACGGTCACTGGCCATCCTCGAGCACCCTGTGAATGCGACAAGAAGGCTGTCGCATTACCAGGGAGAACGCGACACAGAGTCCGTTGCATTCAGAAGGCGACGGTTTGACATGTCACCTTATGAAACCTTAACGCGACACCCATGGTGTCACATTCAGAAAGCGACAGAGGCCCAGTCACAACCTGAACAGACTGCTATGTGTGGATTTCTAGCCGATTTTTTTGCATTTTCTTGGCTGTTTTGCAGACCGAGTTACGATCGTGACTGGGATGGGCCGTCGTCCGGGTAGTGTTCCAGGGACTACCAGATTTCCATGGGACTTGGCTGGAGAAAATGGGGTTCAGCCCATTCCTCAGAGTGGATGAGCTGACTCCCGACTTGTCCTTGATCTAGCTACTAAAGGAGAGATGGGACCCTGAGTGCCACGCCTTCCTCCTTCCATGGGGTCATATGATCCCCACACTGGAGGACGTGGCCCGGATCACCAGCCTGAGAGTGGATGGCCAGACGGTGATAGGGGTGGCCAAAACTTGTTACCAGGAGCTGGTGGAGAGGCTCCTAGGGTTGGAGTTGACGTGAGAGAGGTCATCCTTGCTGTCGAGGATGAGGTTGTAGGCGAGCGTGGGAATGGTGGACGCCCGCCATCTAACAGGAGAGGGCCAAGTGGAGTACATGGCCAGGCTGAGAAAGAATGCTAGGACTACGCTGGCAAAGAAGGAGGGAGTAGAAGCTGACTGAGATTTCAGACGCTTCTTGATCCTCGTGATGGGAAGCTTATCTTGAGGGCTCGAGGGGACCTGGTGACCTTTAGGTGCCTGCTCCTGCTTGAGGACCTGACCCAGGTAGGGAGCTACACGTGGGGTGCAGCCATTCTAGCCCAGCTCTTCGATAGCCTAGGCACCTCCGGCAGGGAGATAGGGGTGGCCAGCTTCTTCCCCTTTCTATAGGTACACTTCTCACCTTTACCCTTTATTTCATTTCCTACTTTATTATAATTGACTATATCATTGACCATCTTCTTTTACAAGTGTGGGCCTACTACTACCTACCCTTCCTTGGCTGAGGAGTGTTGAGGCGACCGAGCGTTGTACCGCTCCTACAGTGTTGGCAGTTTAACCGAGATGAGCGGTCCCTATACCTACAGGTGACCCTCATCTAGGATGCTCTAGACACCGTCCCCTTCGGGCACGTGAGTACTTCTCCAGTTGCAACCCTTCACTTTCTTTCTCATTGTGACAAATGACTAATGGGTTTTTATATGTGATGTGTAGGTTGAGTGGACTCCCTACGCTAGGGATGAGAACGCAGACCAGCCGTGGGTGGAGCAGGGCCTCCCCTACTTTGGTAGGGAAATTTGGTTTCATGCTTTCAACACAGTGGTACCACTCCACCTGCGGCTGGTTGCGAGGACACTGGGGCTCCACCAGGCGGTAGTGGAGTTCCCGACTCGAGAAAGGGAGAGACCGGGCCACAGCTTCTGTGGTATCCAGTAGATCACGAACTGGCGGGAGCAGGCTCGAGAGTAGCTGGAGGACTGGCGGGTGCGGGCTCGAGAGTAACTGGAGGACTGGCGGCAGTAGGGTCAAGAGGTGTCCTCCGAGGCTCCGAGGGACGAGGACTTCTTTCGTGCCTATGCATGGAGGTACGGGGCACAGGTGTACAGGAGGACCCGATGCCCGATGAGCACAATTAATTTAGCATTTTCCAAATGTTTTAATCATTAATTCCTTGGCTAACTTGACTTGTGTTTGCAGCTCGACCCCGAGGGCAGGATCGCCTCTCTTGAGGGCGTCCTTCACTCCACCATCCAGCAGAGGGATGATCTTCAGCGGACTGTGACCGAGCTAGTGAGCTCTCTACTACCTGTCTCTCACATTCCTACTTTAGATTTTTAACTCTGTGTTTTTCTCTTGTAGCGTGTTGAGCTGGAGCGGGCTTAGCAGATGGTGGGTGGCACATCTACCTCCCGCTAAGAGCCTGGATGCTCTGTGTTGGAGGGCCAGCTGGCGGCGATAGAGGCCCGGGTGGAGGAGGCCATGGCTCAGCTACATGAGCAGGGAAGTTACCAACTTCATTCCCCTTCTACCCTATTTCTTTAATGACACATGTTTTGACTTGCAGAAGGTTGAGCTGAGAGGTGCTCTAACACGGACGACTGAGCTAGAGATGGAGATGGAGGAGCCTACGCTCCTAGGCAGTCGAGGCGACGGGACTACATCAAGAGGTAGACGATCTCCGCTCACAGCTGTTGACCGAGCAGCAGGCTATTTTGCTGCTCCGAGCGGAGATGAGGGGGCTGGAGAGGGCCCTATCACTGGTCGGTCGTAGCCGTCCGTCAGCTAGTAGGAGCAGTTCCCCTAGCGGCTTGGCAGGGCACTACTTAACAGGTTCCCTTGGACAACGAAGGAATGAGGAGGAGGCAAGACGACGTGAGGAAGCAGCTGAGGGGAGCACAATGGGACCGAGGGAGATGGCCCCTCCACAGTCTTGCCCACCTGAGGATACATGGGAGAGTAGTTGAGGATTTGTACTCTTCTAACTTTTGTTTATCATGTATTTTGATGTTGTGTAGATATAATGGTATAGAATGAAATCCTATTTTGGCCATGGAATGTGACTGTGTGGCAGTGACGAGTAAGATATGAGTGTCGCTTTCTTTCTTCTACTGCGACCTGCACACTTAAGAAGACCATGAAAACAAGTTAGATTCGTTCTTTGACCTAGCTCCTTGCCTTGAGCATGATGAGTGACCAACCTTGATAATGGTCAAGGGACTAAGCTTTATTAAATAGGCGAAAAAGAACAAAAGTAAATAAATGCCATGCATGAATGAATGAGTAAATGATTTTAGGGGTTTTGAAATCATTTGATTTGAAAAAATATTTGATTTTGTTGAAGTTTTGAGATCTTTGATTTTTTTTAGTTTTGAAATATTTGATTTTTTTGTTTTGAAATATTTGTTTTTTTTTTTAGTTTTGAAATATTTGATTTTTTTATTTTCAAATATTTATTTTTTTATTTTGAAATATTTGATTTTTTTTAGAATTTTGAAAGGCGCCTAAAGTCGGTGTTAGCCCTCCTTAAAATAAGACACGCGAGACGGAAGGTACTCCCCCTTTTGGGCCACAACACATAGACCAATTCAAACCACTGGTTATAAATCTCAATCACTTCCCCTTTCGCCAAGGGTTTTACTAAGGTAGGATGTGTGCTTAGGAGTGGCATGCCATGGGCAACTGCCCCTAGTTGACATTGCAGCTACCTAGGCCATACCTAAGAGACGACTCGATATTGCAGAGGGAAGTGGAAGATTATTTAATGAAATTCTAATGCAGGTTTAAGGACGTTGGGTTTGGCTTCTTCCCCCAGCATACCCCTCAATGATTAGGTCTGTTACGTAGGGACTTTGTGGTCTTTTCTTGTAGACTTATACTGTTTGGGGCATGCGTACGACCAGGCTCATGAGCGTCCTACGGGGACTTGGCCACTCTTTGCTATGCCCCTATTCTATCATGTATTTTCCTTTCTTTCTTTTGCTTCTTTGTTTCTTTACTTTTGCTATTTTCAGACTTGATCGTCTCTGTTTGAGACTTCCTCTTGTCAGGGTATACTTAAGGTTGATGGTCTTGCCCTTACGACCCTTGCCCCTACACTTCGACCGATTTGGGAGAGAATGACCTTTGCACTACTTAAGCAGGTCCTACATAGCTATGATATCTACTAAGTGCAACCCCCCAAGCTGCCATTAGCCGCCTTTCATCTAAGAGTTCCAATTGGACTAGCAACGCTTCTTGATGTTCGTCAAGATTAAATTCCTTATCAAGTTGGACTCTTAGTGAAGGAATCAAGATCTCGTATGGGACTACCACCTCCATCCCATAAGTGAGAGCATACGGGGTTTGTCATGTGGGAGTATAGATAGAGGTACAATAAGCCCATAGAGCCTTTACTAATGTACACCAAGGAAAGATCCACTTTGAAATGCACACTAGGACACGTGTATGTGGTTATTGTATCTAGCATTCAACACGCAAGTACTCCTAACGTAGATGCAATGCCAGTAATCATTATACCCCATGGTTAACAGTATATTTATGACTCTCCGTCATTGGGGCTATACTGGAGCCCTTGGACACTCTCCGTGCCCGGTCAGCATCTCACTATTTTTAAATGTAGATACCTACAGTCATTAATGGCCAATGAGAGTTTCAAGATGTAGCATGTGTAATGCCATGTTCATGATGATGATGAGAACAAGTAGCATGTAATGTGAACATAATTCCATGATCACAATAGTCAAGAGATGATTCCTGCAGCATAACGACACAATTTATACTTTAGTTCACTCTTTATATTAATGGCTTAAGTCTAGATAATAAATTACACTAACGAGAATAAGATAAGAGAGGAAGTGCAA
Source organism: Colocasia esculenta (assembly GCA_014218235.1). Lineage (NCBI taxonomy): Eukaryota > Viridiplantae > Streptophyta > Magnoliopsida > Alismatales > Araceae > Colocasia > Colocasia esculenta. Next base: position 151,377,986 of record CM024753.1, on the reverse strand, counting down.
GCTATCTCCAGAGAACTTCAATGGTACAACCAACTCGGTCTCCATGAGGGAATCCACGGAGTATGGAGAATTACGGAGGTCTTAAGAGAAAGGTCACTAGACTTCCGATACGGAATGATCGGCCATGAATTTCCAATCCCCCAAGAAAGGGCTGCCTAGAAGTGCAAGTGTGTAGTAATGTATCAATCCACAATCCACACGTTCCAAACTTTCGGAAAACAATTAACATGCTAACATGAGATGGAACTATGCAATTAACTAAACATGGGTTACACATTTTAAGATAACAATTACTCACTTTAACAAGCTAGATCCATAGATGATTTAATCAATAGATTGCAAGAGTAGATCATAGCATTAATGAACAATTGGAATAGTCTTTACATTATCATGTCTTTAACATGGGATACTGGCTTTTAGGTCATTAGACAGACTACACCATGCATCCTAATAATATACCATGCAAGACAAACATTAAACACTATAAAAATAGGTCTCGGGCAGGCCTAGAAATCCGTGTCATACACAGTCGACGCATTTAACAACTCTGTGTGCAGTCGAAACAAGACTAACATGTACAGATGTAAATCGCGATGGCCTAGGGCGTCGCCTTCATGTTTGAATCACGACAGGATACCCCGTCGCGTTCATGAAGCGCGTTTAAAATAGTAATATAAAAATTACTGGAAAATCTTGGGCGGGAAACAGGCCGAATCGCGACAGGAACCAGTTGGCTCTGAAAACCACGCAACACACAGTTTGAGGCATACGGGCACGCTCTAAATCACGACGTGGGTCACGGTTGCGATTCACATGCATGCAAAACGCATCGCCTGAACCCGTCGCGTTTTGGGTTCTTGCCCGAAACGTTGGAAACATGCATACGATTCATGAAATGCCTATAACTTCTAATCAAGGGCTCTTGGGACAAAAGTGCAACATGAAACTTTATGGGAACATGGAATAGGAGAGAACTATGGTTTTGGAATCATTCAAAACGGCCTCGGGATGCGCGAGAAATCCACACGAACATAAAATGGGATTACCATGTGCGACTTAGGCAAAAATTTTATAACTCAAGATGTACTTAATGAAATTCGATGAAACCACCTGGACATGAAAGTAGACTCGATGCTCTACACATTGGTATATGATTTATTCAGATTTGGCCCGAGAGCACCTACCTTCTGGGTTGAAGAAGTCTTGTTCTCCAGAAAACCCTCATTCATACCACTTGCTAGAGAGCACTTAATACACCCGGCCTATTGCATGAAAATTTAGTATTCAAGTGTGATTAGTGATGACCAAACTGTCCCCATAATAAATAATTCATTTATTTATATATTAATTTTGATGATTAACAAAATAGTACTAATGGATTACTTGAGCCTTGAGAATAGGAAATAAAAGAAAAATGAAAGTTCAAGACAATCAGGTAAGTCTCATCTCACATTCTATCCAAGTCTTTGTATCGACTTCTTTGATAAGCAGAACAATTTCCTCTTTGACCGGAAAACTCAAAACAAATCGATATCGCAACGATTCCTTAAGACATCGTAACGATTTCTTTAGACTTCATAACGATTTCTTTAGAACTCGCAACGACTCTCTAGCCGTAACGATTTCTTTAGACCTCGTAACGATTTCTTTAGAACTCGCAACGACTCTCTAGCCGTAACGATTTCTTTAGACCTCGTAACGATTTCTTTAGAACTCGCAACGACTCTCTAGCCGTAACGATTTCTTTAGACTTCATAACGATTTCTTTAGACCTCGTAACGATTTCTTTGAAACTCGTAACGACTTGTTTGTGTAACGATTTCTTCATTCATAACGACTTGATTGCTGTAACGATTTCTTTAGAGTTCATAACGATTTCTTTAGAGTTCATAACGCCTTGCTTTGTGTAACGATTTCTTGTAACGATTTCTTTAGAGTTCATAACGATTTCTTTAGAGTTCATAACGATTTCTTTACAAGTTCATAACGCCTTGCTTTGTGTAACGATTTCTTTGAAACTCGTAACGACTTGATTGCTGTAACGATTTCTTTAGAGTTCATAACTATTTCTTTACAAGTTCATAACGCCTTGCTTTGTGTAACGATTTCTTGTAACGATTTCTTTGAAACTCGTAACGACTTGATTGCTGTAACGATTTCTTTAGAGTTCATAACGACTTGATAAGTGTTCATAACGACTTGCTATAACTCATAGCGATTTCATAAGTCATGAAAGCATCAGGATTATTTATATTGAATTTCTTGTTGTATCAGTATAATGCTTTTTAATAGCGTTGAAAAGTCAAAGTCATATCTTGTCTGTTGACTGCTACGCATTAAATGCTCTCTGATCGTATCTCCCATGCATGCAGACAATATCTTCTACTTCCATGCTACTCTGTCTACGTACTTTTTAGACAGAAAGGAGCTTTGCTATATATTGCAATATATGTTCCATCTGTAACTAACAATCAACGACAGTCCTAGCTGTCCTCTATTTATTGTTGATATGCTTGCAGATATCTGACAAGACTCATCTATACAACGTTGGATACAAGATACAAGATTCTAAAACATTTCTCTGGCGTGTACAAAAGGATAAAAGACTGACGATCAGAAGCTTCCTTAGTGACCAGTCTAACGTACACCAGGATAAGAGACAACGGACACTTCAACGTTCAAATTCAAATCAGAAGTTTAAATAGAAGACTCAAGACGGAGAGAAAAAGAAGTAGAAAGGGAACAACGCTTGCAATTTGAAAAGGAAGAAATCCATCTCTTCGAGTCTTCAGAAGATTGAAACAAGAGCGAAGCTTCCACTCCAACCTTGTTCTTAGCTCTTAGCTCTCTGTGATCAAAAAGAGTTTTTATTTGTGAGAGCTTGTGTAGTCCTTGGAGAGAAAACCTTGTTAAATCTCTTTCTCTCTCGGGCCTTGGTAGCTTCAGTGTGTAGCTGGTCAAGCTAGAGTCTGAAGCCTGTTTCCACACCTTTTCTTCTTTGGTTGTGTTCCCCTTCTGGATGAAGGAAGACCTGGTGGTATCCAGGGTGGTTGTTTTTCCCTTCAGGCTGAAGGAAGACCAGTTGAGGCTGGGTGTAAGGATCCTTAAGGGGGATTGTACCCTTGGTAGTGAAATCCTGAGGTGTTGCTCAGGGACTGGACGTAGGTCTCCTGTGGAGAGGAGTTCCGAACCAGGATAAAAATCCTTGTGTCTTGTGGATGTGTTTTTTGTGTGATTGTTGTCTTATTTGCTCTAACTCTAACCTTGTTATTAAGTTGTGCAACCCTTTCAGTAAACAAGTTTTAATTAAAGATCGAAATTTTGATAACCCATTCACCCCCCCTCTGGGCTAGCTAGCTGGGCAACAAGTGGTATCAGAGCCCGTCTCTTTGACAAAGAAGAAGATCCAACGATCTGAAGAGCAAAGATCTATGGCAGCCCAAAGCAACTTCGAAGGTCAGTCAGTCAACAGGCCTCCCTTGTTCGATGGAGAAGACTACACCTACTGGAAGACTAGAATGGAATATTTTCTACAAGGTCATGATTACACAATCTGGTCCATTGTAGAAGAAGGTGATCTTTTGGTCACAAACGTTAAGGCTCAGTGGACAGATGATGATAGGAAAAGAATATCCTTAAACTGCAAAGCCAAGAGCATATTATGCTGTGCCCTAAGCAAGAAAGAATTCAATAGAGTCTCAGCCTGCAAATCCGCAATGGAGATGTGGGAAAAGCTCAGAATTACCTATGAAGGGACAGACAAGGTAAAGGAGACAAGAATAGATATTCTAGTAGCTCAATATGAAAGATTTCAGATGCAGACAGGTGAATCAATAACTCAGATGTTCAGCAGATTCACAGACATTACAAATGGATTAGCTGGTTTGGGAAAGGTTTATGATGTACCAGATATGGTTAGAAAAGTCCTCAGATCTCTACCATCTTCATGGACTCCAAAGGTAACAGCCATTGAAGAAGCCAATGATTTAAAGTTAATGTCATTGGAAAAGCTAATAGGATCTCTCATGGCTCACGAGATAAACATGGAGAGATTAGGAGAATCCTCCAGCAGAAGGAAACAATCAAATGCTCTCAAAGCAAGTGAAGAAATTCAGAAGAATCTTTGGATAATAGTGAAAGTAGTAAAGACAGTGATGATGAAGAAGCCATGCTGTCTCGAAGACTTCAAAGGATTCTAGCAAAGAAAAAGAAGTATCAGTCCGGAAGAAAATTTTTCAAGAAAAACAAAGACTTCAGAAAACCAGAAGTAAAGGATCAAAAGAAAGGAGAAGTGATCTGTTATGAATGCAAGAAGCCTGGACACATCAAGGCAGACTGTCCAACGCTTAAGAAAAATGATCACAAAAAGAGGGACAACTTTAGAAGATTCAAGAAGTACAAAAAGAAGGCAATGGCAGCTGCTTGGGAGAATAGCAGTGACTCAGACAGTGAGTCAAGCTCAAGCAGTGAAGGTGAAGAAGTCAACTTGGCTTTCATGGCCAACACCGAAGACAAGGTAACTTCTGACTCTTCTTTTGATTCATGCAATGATTCAGATTCTGATAACTTAGAAAGTGCTTTTAATGAACTTTATGAAAAATATAAAGAAGTATCTAAATTACTTAAAAATAGTAAGAAAAATTTAGTCTGTTTAGAAAATACAAACTCAGACCTAAAAACAGAAAACGAAGAACTTGAAAAACAATTAACTGAACAGAAAAGGAGAAATGAATTATTGTGTGAAGATCTAAAAGAGAAAAACAGAAAAATAACTAACCTAGAAAAACAGGAAGACTTAAGTGAACTCAAAACAGAAATAGAAAGACTAAATAAAGAAAAGGAACACCTGACAAACACTATAAATAAGTTCACAAATAATAAACCACTCCTAATGATAAATGGAGCTAAAAGATCAACTAAAAAGAAATATGGTTTTGGATATACTCCCTCAGAAAATGAAGAAACAAAAGTCTTTCCGAAAACTTATCCAACTCCTAAATTTATATCTGAAAAGAATAAAGAACATAAAATTTAAACACACACCAGTTGAAAGAGTAACTAGAACAACCTGCTGTACTCACTGTAATAGACTTGGACATAACAAAGAAACCTGTCCTAACAAGAACAAAAAATGGATAATTAAAGGAAAAGAAAATGATACTAACCCATCAGGACCCAAAAGAACTTGGGTACCTAAAATTTAGTGTTTTAATTTCAGGGAAAGTCAAGAGCATCCAAATGGTATTTGGACAGTGGATGCTCGAGGCACATGTCAGGCAACAAGAAGTTTTTCGTTGATCTCCAAGCTGAAGAAGGTACAGTCACATATGGAGATAATGGAAAAGGAGTTGTAATAGGAAGTGGATCCGTAAATATCAAAGGAAAATCAGTAATTGAAGATGTTATGCTGGTCAAAGGGTTAAAGCACAATCTTATCAGTATCAGCCAGTTGTGTGACAAAGGCCATCAAATTCAGTTTCAAGAATCAAAATGCAGTATCTTAAAGGATGGTGCAGTCATATTTGAAGCCTACAGAGAAAGAAATTTGTATGTTCTATATCTCGAGGAACTCAAGGATCAAGATGTGTGTTTGGCAGCTAGTAAAGATCAATCAACTGAGTTGTGGCACAGAAGATTGGGCCACTGTAGCTTGGACGGGTTGAACAGGCTCAGAAAGAGAAAGCTAGTGGAAGGACTGCCAAAGGTAAATTTCAGATTGGACAGCATTTGCAGACCTTGTGCAAGAGGAAAGCACACCAAGAGCTCCTTCAAATCAAAGACTGTAGTAACCACCTCAAAGCCCTTAGAACTACTTCACATGGATCTATTTGGGCCAATGAGGACTACCAGTTTGGGAGGAAAGAATTTTGGATTTGTAATAGTTGATGATTATTCGAGATTCACTTGGGTATCCTTTCTAGAGCACAAAGATGACACATTTGAAAATTTTGTCAGCTTCAGTAAGAAAGTTCAGAAAGATCAGAAATTCACAATTGTCTCTATCCGATCAGATCATGGTGGTGAGTTCAGAATGAAAAGTTTGCAAAGTTCTGTGATGATCAAGGAATTGAGCACAACTTCTCAGCTCCAAGGACACCTCAACAGAATGGAATTGCTGAGAGGAAAAACAGAACTCTCTTGGATATGGCAAGAACCATGTTGTCAGAATATGATTTGCCAAGATACTTCTGGGCCGAAGCTATCAACACTGCATGTTATATCATTAATAGAGTGATGATCAGGCCAATTCTGAAGAAGACTGCTTATGAACTCTACAAAGGAAAGAAGCCAAAGATCAGCCATTTCAGAATATTTGGATGTCCTTGCTTCATCCATAACAATGGAAAAAGGGACATTGGTAAGTTGGATGCCAAATCAGATGAAGGCATCTTTATGGGGTACTCTTCTAAACCCAAAGGTTATAGAGTTTTCAATAAACGTTCCTTATTAATTGAACAATCTGTACATGTTATTTTTGATGAATCTAACCCTTCCTTGAAAAAGGAAGAAATTAGTGACATTGATGATGCAGATGACTTGTCTGAAAAGTTAAAGAATACCTCAATTAAGGACAAGGATGATCCTCCTCTGGAAGAACTGCAGCAAACTGAAATTCAACATGAAAATCTTCCAAAAGAATGGAGACATCAGAAAGATCACCCTCCTGAAAATATTATTGGTGATCCATCTGTAGGGGTAAGAACAAGAGGTAATGTAATTCCTTGTGATTACTTAGCCTTTGTTTCTCAAATAGAGCCTAAGACAGTCAATGAAGCTTTATCTGATGAATCTTGGATATTAGCCATGCAAGATGAACTAAATCAGTTCAAGAGAAACCAAGTATGGTCACTTGTTCCTAGACCATCCAATCATTCAGTTATTGGCACAAAGTGGGTGTTCAGAAATAAACTGGATGAGTCTGGAATAATTTTAAGGAACAAGGCCAGACTGGTAGCTCAAGGCTACTCCCAAGAGGAAGGCATAGACTTCGATGAAACCTATGCACCTGTAGCTAGACTTGAGGCTATTAGGATTTTACTTGCTTATGCATCTGCATTTGATTTAAAACTATTTCAAATGGATGTCAAATCAGCCTTTTTAAATGGCTTTATCAAGGAGGAAGTTTATGTTGAACAACCTCCAGGTTTTGATGATCTCGAATTTCCAAATCATGTATTTAAACTACATAAGGCTTTATATGGTTTGAAGCAAGCACCTAGAGCCTGGTATGAAAGGCTCAGTACTTTCTTATTAGATCATGGTTTCACTAGAGGTAAAGTAGATAGTACATTATTTATAAAGTCTAAGGATAAACATATACTTCTTGTGCAAATATATGTAGATGATATTATTTTTGGATCTACTGATGAATCTCTTTGCAAGTACTTTGAAAAGCTTATGCAGGGAGAATTCGAAATGAGCTTGATGGGGGAGCTAAGCTACTTCCTTGGATTGCAAATCAAGCAAGGGAAGGATGGCACTCATATCTGTCAAGCCAAGTACACCAAAGAGCTGTTAAAGAAATTTGGATTTGAAGATGCAAAGCCTTTATCAACCCCAATGAGCACATCAATCAGAATGGACAGTGATCAAAAAGGTAAAAGGTAGATCAAAAGAATTATCGAGGTATGATAGGATCATTACTTTACTTAACTGCAAGTAGACCAGATATTTTGTTTAGTGTGTGCATGTGTGCTAGATATCAGGCAGACCCTAGAGAGTCATTTAATTTCAGTAAAAAGAATATTTAGATATCTGGCTAGAACTCATGATTTAGGTCTCTGGTATCCTAGATCTTGTGAAATAGAATTAGTAGGATATTCAGATGCTGATTATGCTGGATGCAAAGTAGATAGAAAAAGCACCAGTGGTTCTTGTCAGTTTCTTGCAGGATGTTTAATATCATGGTCATCCAAGAAACAAAATTCAGTAGCTTTATCAACAGCTGAGGCAGAATATGTTGCTGCTGGAAGTTGCTGTACACAACTTCTTTGGATAAAGCAACAACTTGAGGATTTCGGAATTCACATCAAATCAATTCCACTATTGTGTGATAATACAAGTGCCATCAACCTCACCAAAAATCCAGTTCAGCACTCAAGGACAAAGCACATTGAGGTAAGATATCATTTTATTCGAGACCACGTAGCTAGTGGTAATTTAGAAATTTCTTTTATAGATACAAATGGTCAATTAGCAGACATCTTCACAAAAGCCCTACCTGAAGAGAGATTTACATCTCTTAGAAGGGAATTAGGGATGTGCAATGTGTGAAAAGATCTCTGTAATTTTATTGGCATAAAAATTTTCAGATAGAAATGAAATTTTCCCTCTTTAACAATGAGCAAAATTCAGCTTGTCTACATTCCTTGACCGCTATCGTAGTAAAGGCTGTTTGACCCGTCAAACGATTTTGTCGTTTTCTGGCTTTACTGCCTCTGGCGCTTCACTTTTCGATAAAATAGTAATAATTTATTCAAATCGTTCTGAGAACGACTCGTCTTCTACCTTTACCCTTTTATCCTCTATCCGTTCACCCAAAGCCGATGCCCTAACGATTTTGGGATCGACTCTCTGCAACTTTCGAAGCTTTCTCCTCTTCCCGCGAGAATCCCTTCGAGAGCTTTCATCCCCTTCCATCATCCTCCTTTCCCAGAACCTTTCTTCTCTGCACCCATGGCCGCTCCGATGATCTCCGGAAGCGTAGGGGGCTACAGTGCTGAGTATTTGTCCCCAAAGGAGCAAGAGAGGTTTACGTTTGTGAAGACGAAGATTTGCGGAAATAAGGCAGTGGATGTTCAGAATCTTGAGAAGAAGTGGCTTGGCCAGGCTAGTCGACGCCCTGAGAAGATTGCAGTGGATGGATGTAGTTACTTTCAATGAGGTAAGCTACCCGGACTTGGTGAAAGCCTTCTACATTTGTCTGAAATCGGAAGCAGATGGGTCCCTTGTTTCCTCTGTCAAGGGCATCCAAATCAGAATAACCCATGAGCTTTTGCGTGATCTGTTTGGAGTGAAGACCTCTGGATTTAGTGGCATTCACTCTGTGAATGATGAAGTCAAAGGTCTTGGGATTATTGGTCCAGGGTTTAAGCTGAAGGACGGGAAGCTTGATATTAATCAGATGTCCGCATTTAATAGATTGCTTCACTTTATAGTCTGCCAAATCATAGTACCTCGTAGTGCTACCTTTTCTTCATGCACTAGGGCAGATTCGGACATAATGTTCTGGGCAATCCAGAACAAAGAGATAAACCTGGCCGCAGTGATGATTGAGCGAATGATGTTTGCACATGCTCAGATATGGGAAACAAAGAGCAAGTTGAATGTTTCCCTACCGTATGCTCATCTACTGACCAAGATTTTCAAGCACTTTGGAGTAGATATGTCAGGTGCAGTAGCTGAAAAGATGGGCCAGTCAATAAGATCCAGAAATCTGAAGAAAAGTGGATTCTCAGTGGTAGATGGAATGTGGTCAAAGTCTTCTGTGGCTGAAGGAGAAGCAATTATTGGGGATATTTTAGAAGTTCAAGAAGAAGCAGTAGCAGAAGAAGAAGTAGCAGCAGCAGAGCAAGCAGCAGTAGCAGAAGAAGAAGCAGCAGCAGCAGAGCAAGCAGCAGCAGCAGTTGTTCAAGAAGCAGCAGTACCAGTTGTGTCCAGCCAGGCAGAAGGTTCAGTCTCACCTGTTGTGGAGATTATCTCTCATTCTCCAGAAGTTCAGTTGGAAGAAGGTGCAGCTGGTGTGGCAGACTCTTTGCCCACCACCTTAGTCGCCTCAATCTTAAAAGAAGTATTGGATTCCATTCCCTCCACCTCAGCTACTTCTAAAGAAGGTGGATGTGTTGAAGAAGAAGCTATGGCACCAGGCCATACAGAAATTCTGTCAGATACAATTGCTAATGTTGAGGTACAAGCAGGTACTCAACCAGATGTGGTCATGGATGAAGCTCCTAGCCAAGGGGAGCAAAGTCTCTTTGAACCTGAAGTGCCTGAATCCGTGGCAGAAGGCCACTTGGAGAAAGTTGTGTTGGAAGAAGCTCCTGCTAAGGGGGAGCAAGAAAGTGTTGAACTCCCCGCTCCTAGTCAGGGGGAGCAAGTAGGCATTGAGGAAATTCCACCTCCTGCCAGTGTTCCTGTTAGTGAAGGCCCAGGTGCAAGCAATATCAATCTTGAGGAGCCTGTCATTCAGCAAGGGAAGCAAAAGAGAGTGGCTCACAAAAGGCCAAGAAAGAGTCACAGAAAAGTCAATCTGAAGCCTATTATGGCATTGTTGAAAGCTCAAGGAGAAGTCTTGTCATCCGTTCAGACAAGTGTTCAGGGCATTATCTCTAATCAAGCCTCAACCTCCTCTGATCTATCCTCAATTCGAAATGCAATGAGGTGGTTCAATAAAGAGATGTCCGATATGAAGAATTTGCTGGCTAATCTTTCAAGGTCTAGTGGTGTCCCTCCTGCACCCACTCAGAGCAGTCCAGCTGAAGTTCCTAGGCCACCAGGGCCTCCAGCAGAAGTCTCTCGGCCATCAGGGCTACCAGTTCAAGCATCAGGGCCACCAGGGCCATCAGGGCAAGCTTCAGGGTCATCAGGACCCTCTTCAGTTGTCAGAGAAGCCAAAGGGAAAGAGCCCATGTCAGCTACTTCGGCCCCTGACACTTCAAATCTTGCAACTCCAATTTTGTCCTCACCTACCTCTCCTCTCACAGCCCCTCCTGCTCCACCAACTATAAAACACCCAGTACCTCGCACCCTACCATCATCCTCTATCATTTCATCTCAACCTACCTTCTCTCCTACTCCTTCTCACACTTCAGCCCCATCATCCTTCTTACCCTCATCACCTCAAACTCAAACCACTCCAATTCAACCCACTTCATCCTTCAATCCAAAACACCTTTTCTATCCTCCTACTCCTCCTTCCTCTGTTACTTTTATTCCAGAAAATCCTCCTCTACTTGGTGTCTTTGACACAAACTTGCCGGATGACTTTGAGAGAAATACCCTTTCCACCATTCTCTACACTGCCACTCATATCCACAGGACTGATCCTCCCAGTCCTGCCAAGAAAAAGAGGAAACTGTCATCCTCTGCTTCCATCTCCTCCTCCTTATTTCCACCTCTTTGGTACTCTCTTACCCTTGAACCTCAGAAAAGATTCCTTTATAAGGAATATCTTCAAAAGTGCATCCTCTCCACCATTTATGGTATTCCCTTCCTCAACCTTACTGAGCACCTAAATATTGTTCTTCCTCTTACCCAGTTATCCCACTTTCATAAATCCAAAATCTTTGAGGGGACTGAGTTCAAGACTGAAGATCAGTGGGCAAATGTCAAGGGCAACAAAGCTCAATACAACAAGTTCTTGACTGCCAGGGCCGAATCCATTTCGCATGGAGCTCATTCTCTCACTCTCTCTGAGTGGTTCTTTCTCAAGCATAAGAATTTGTGGGGTCCTTTCATCTTGAAAGAGATCCGCATTGCCAAAAGCTTCCAGCAGTACAGTGACTTCTGCTTCCTGAACAAACTGCCAGAAGTCCAGTTCTCTCAATTCCATTCAGCTATAGTAATGTTAAGATCCGAACGTCCAGTGAATATTCCCCTAACAGTGAATTTTGCTGATATCCGGATTGACTCTCTAGTCCTTTTGCCAAAGCTGCATTCTCTAGTATTTGATTCAGATGCAGGATCCCATGCATTTGACATGTTTGCCAAGCAGATGGGTAGAATGTCAGCCAAGCAGAGCAGACTGCCCTCCTTCCTGCGGTTTATCTTCAGAGAATACCACTCTGGCCGCATCTCCTCTCAGGTTTTGGCTCCACTCATTTCTGAGTGTGAAAGGCTTACACCCTCCGTGTGGGCAATCATCTACAGGGAAACCCACCTTCAGTTAGAGGCCATCAACAGTTCCTTGGTTCATCAAAATAAGCCCTCTCTCTCAGCTGAAGCCTTCATGGATCTCAACTCCATAAATCCTATTCAAGAGATTTATGTTCAGTGGGCAGCTAGATATACAGCTTTCTTCGCTCTGAAGCAGGATCTGATAGATCAGAAGCTCTTCTATCCAATCTCTTTGGATAGATTTCTCCATCGTGCCAGCTTCGGAAAAAGCACTTACTTCAGATTCATTCTGGACCCAGATCAGTATGCAGAATTCTTGGATCAGCAAAGGGCTTTGTACATTCAAAGGGCCACCCAATCCATGGGTCCTAACTTCTCTGTTGCTTCTGGGGTTTTCCAACAGACGTTTGAAGACCTTGAGATCAAGGCATGGGCTGTCATCTCACAGCATGCCTCCTTGTTATCTCCCTTGTACTACCTTTCTCATACTTAATCCAATGATATCTCTCTTCTTTGTCTCTCAGCCTATCTTTTTGCTTATTGACAAAATGGGGGAGAAAACTAAAGTCAATCTGAAAAACATGAATGTTTAATTTTTTTGTATGATGTTTAGTATATTTTGTCATCATCAAAAAGGGGGAGATTGATGACCAAACTGTCCCCATAATAAATAATTCATTTATTTATATATTAATTTTGATGATTAACAAAATAGTACTAATGGATTACTTGAGCCTTGAGAACAGGAAATAAAAGAAAAATGAAAGTTCAAGACAATCAGGTAAGTCTCATCTCTCATTCTATCCAAGTCTTTGTATCGACTTCTTTGATAAGCAGAACGATTTCCTCTTTGACCGGAAAACTCAAAACAAATCGATATCGCAACGATTCCTTAAGACATCGTAACGATTTCTTTAGACTTCATAACGATTTCTTTAGAACTCGCAACGACTCTCTAGCCGTAACGATTTCTTTAGACCTCGTAACGATTTCTTTAGAACTCGCAACGACTCTCTAGCCGTAACGATTTCTTTAGACCTCGTAACGATTTCTTTAGAACTCGCAACGACTCTCTAGCCGTAACGATTTTTTAGACCTCGTAACGATTTCTTTAGAACTCGCAACGACTCTCTAGCCGTAACGATTTCTTTAGACCTCGTAACGATTTCTTTAGAACTCGCAACGACTCTCTAGCCGTAACGATTTCTTTAGACTTCATAACGATTTCTTTAGACCTCGTAACGATTTCTTTGAAACTTGTAACGACTTGTTTATTGTAACGATTTCCTTATCATTCATAACGACTTGATTGCTGTAACGATTTCTTTAGAGTTCATAACGATTTCTTTAGAGTTCATAACGATTTCATTACAAGTTCATAACGCCTTGCTTTGTGTAACGATTTCTTGTAACGATTTCTTTGAAACTCGTAACGACTTGATTGCTGTAACGATTTCTTTAGAGTTCATAACGATTTCTTTACAAGTTCATAACGCCTTGCTTTGTGTAACGATTTCTTGTAACATTTCTTTGAAACTCGTAACGACTTGATTGCTGTAACGATTTCTTTAGAGTTCATAACGATTTCTTTACAGTTCATAACGACTTGATAAGTGTTCATAACGACTTGCTATAACTCATAACGATTTCATAAGTCATGAAAGCATCAGGATTATTTATATTGAATTTCTTGTTGTATCAGTATAATGCTTTTTAATAGCGTTGAAAAGTCAAAGTCATATCTTGTCTGTTGACTGCTACGCATTAAATGCTCTCTGATCGTATCTCCCATGCATGCAGACAATATCTTCTACTTCCATGCTACTCTGTCTACGTACTTTTTAGACAGAAAGGAGCTTTGCTATATATTGCAATATATGTTCCATCTGTAACTAACAATCAACGACAGTCCTAGCTGTCCTCTATTTATTGTTGATATGCTTGCAGATATCTGACAAGACTCATCTGTACAACGTTGGATACAAGATACAAGATTCTAAAACATTTCTCTGGCGTGTACAAAAGGATAAAAGACTGACGATCAGAAGCTTCCTTAGTGACCAGTCTAACGTACACCAGGATAAGAGACAACGGACACTTCAACGTTCAAATTCAAATCAGAAGTTTAAATAGAAGACTCAAGACGGAGAAGAAAAAGAAGTAGAAAGGGAACAACGCTTGCAATTTGAAAAGGAAGAAATCCATCTCTTCGAGTCTTCAGAAGATTGAAACAAGAGCGAAGCTTCCACTCCAACCTTGTTCTTAGCTCTTAGCTCTCTGTGATCAAAAAGAGTTTTTATTTGTGAGAGCTTGTGTAGTCCTTGGAGAGAAAACCTTGTTAAATCTCTTTCTCTCTCGGGCCTTGGTAGCTTCAGTGTGTAGCTGGTCAAGCTAGAGTCTGAAGCCTGTTTCCACACCTTTTCTTCTTTGGTTGTGTTCCCCTTCTGGACGAAGGAAGACCTGGTGGTATCCAGGGTGGTTGTTTTTCCCTTCAGGCTGAAGGAAGACCAGTTGAGGCTGGGTGTAAGGATCCTTAAGGGGGATTGTACCCTTGGTAGTGAAATCCCGAGGTATTGCTCAGGGACTGGATGTAGGTCTCCTGTGGAGAGGAGTTCCGAACCAGGATAAAAATCCTTGTGTCTTGTGGATGTGTTTTTGTGTGATTGTTGTCTTATTTGCTCTAACTCTAACCTTGTTATTAAGTTGTGCAATCCTTTCAGTAAACAGGTTTTAATCAAAGATCGAAATTTTGATAACCCATTCACCCCCCCTCTGAGCTAGCTAGGTGGGCAACAATTAGAAACTAGACTTGACCCTCTTTCCAGGGGTATATGTCTTGCACGGTGTGGTTAGGGTTTTGCCTACCCGATGTAGACGCAATAGGGAAGAAGAAGAGCTTGGTGTGGTCGATCTCCTGCTCCCCAACTGCCAAGAACTCCTCCGTACGACCCCAGCAAGATGGTAAACTCGTCCCCTATGGTTTTGTGGAGAGTATATATGCATCTAGGGCTTTTAGAAGTCTCAATGCAACAAGAGAGGAAGGGTTGCGGTTTTAGCATGCCCCCTTCCATGTTTTGAGGATCTTTCACCCCATTAGAGTGTCTTGGCCATTAGGAAACCCCCAAGGATGGCTAGGCATAAATTTGGGTTGCCAAGAGATCCTAATAGCATCCAATATTTACCATAATTGCCTCTTTCCAATTTCAGCTCATTTAGGGTTGCGGATTTCTATTTATTTTCTTGCTTCTTTTTATTCTTCAGCCAAAAGTGATCCATTGGCCCAATTTCGATAATGCATCATCACTACATGATGTTGGTAGTCTCTCCAACATGCTTATTTAATTTATGATCGTGTTATATTTCTGTGTTAATGGTTCTCTGACTTAGTTTCCTAATTTGGATAATTAGTTACAATGTGACGTACACTTGGTCAATCGGATTTTTCGTTGCACGAATTTCTTCGTGGACATTTAAGGATAATATTTGGGGTTGATTTATAGTTTTTACGGAATTTTTCGATGTGTTCATGCACATACAATAATGGTACGTATGTTTTAAACATTGAGATATTATGGAAATTATTTATTTCCATTTATTTAAAATTTTAAATTACTAAATTTTCCGGGGTGCTACACCCTCCCCCACTTAAGAGAATTTGGTCCCCAAATTCATAGGAGGAATTTATTGTGCAAGTGTGGTGTACTTACTTGCGAATAGCTCCGGATATCTTTTGTGCATAGCTTCCTCGGTTACTCACGTCTCATCCTCTCCTCTGCATTGATTCCATCTCACTCTTACTAGTGGGATGACCTTGTTCCTTAGTTGGCGCAGTTCCCGGTCCATGATCTTAATTGGCCTTTCTTGATATGTTCCGTCTTTGTTGAAGTCCAGGAGTTCATATTCTATAACATGATACGGATCTTG
The DNA here is from genome assembly GCA_014218235.1 of Colocasia esculenta. Taxonomy (NCBI): domain Eukaryota; kingdom Viridiplantae; phylum Streptophyta; class Magnoliopsida; order Alismatales; family Araceae; genus Colocasia; species Colocasia esculenta. The sequence goes on along the minus strand of CM024753.1, from coordinate 151,362,227 downwards.
TACATACTTCTTCAACATGGATATGTGGAGCACATTGTGTATTCCATCCATTTGTGGTGGTAATGCTAGACGGTATGCAACTTCGTCGATTCTTTCGAGGATTTCGAAAAGACTGACGAACCTTGGTGACAACTTGCCTTTAATGCCAAACTGCCTGATCCCACGGCCTAGAGACACTTTTAAGAATACATGATCACCAACCTGAAACTCCAGGTCTCTCCTTCTATTGTCTGCATATGCCTTTTGTCTTTGTTGTGCCACTGCCATTCTTTCCCTGATAAGCTTCACCTTTTCTGTGGTTTCTCTTATCATCTCTGGTCCTAGCATTTGCTTTTCGACAACTTCATACCAGCATATTGGAGATCGGCAACTCCTGCCATAGAGTGCTTCGAATGGTGCCATTTGTATGCTGGCTTGGTAGCTATTATTGTAGGCGAACTCCACAAGAGGTAAGTGTTCATGCCAACTACCTCCAAAGTCTAGATCACAGGCTCTAAGCATATCTTCAACGACTTGATTGGTTCTCTCCGTCTGACCATCAGTTTGTGGATGGAAAGCCGTGCTAAAGTTTAGTTTAGATCCCAAGGAATACTGCAGTCCTTTCCAAAAGTGGGATGTAAACCTAGGGTCTCTATCAGACACGATAGACACTGGTACTCCATGTAGTCTGACTATTTCTTTCACATATAAAGCAACTAAGACATCCACTGACCACTTGTTCTTTACTGGCAAAAAGTGAGCTCACTTAGTTAAGCGTTCGACTATAACCCATATGCCATCAAATCAACCTCTAGATTTAGGTAGTCCAAAAATAAAGTCCATCCCTATACCTTCCCATTTCCATGCCGGGATTTCTAGGGGTTGCTTACCTGCAAGTCGCAAGTGTTCCGCCTTGATCTTTTGACATGTTAAGCATCGGGCAACATATTCCGCCACTTCCCTCTTCATATTTGGCCACCAAAAGCTTATTTTCTGATCCTGATACATTTTGGTAGTTCCAGGATGAATGGTATACCTGATCTTGTGAGCCTCATCCATAATCATTTTCTTTGTCTCCGCATGGCCGGGTACACAGACTCGATCCCGGAACAATAGTCTTCCATCTTCAGTTAAAGAGAAATCCGGCCTCTGGTCTAGATTAGCCCTAATCTCCACGAGCACAGGGTCATTGTCTTGGAGTGCTATGATGTCCTCCAATAGTGTAGGTTGTGCTCTAACACTAGCAATAAGGCATCCCTTCTTCTTGATGTCTGCATCAATATTTAACTTAGCAAAGTCTTCTAATAATCTCCATTCGCCCACCATTAGACTTGACATTGTAATCATTGGCTTTCTACTTAGAGCATCTGCCACAACATTTACTTTACCTGGATGATATTGGATAGTGAAGTCGAAGTCTTTAAGATACTACAGCCACCTCTGTTGTTTCATGTTCAATTCCTGCTGAGAAAATAGATACTTCAAGCTTTTATGGTCAGAAAACACAATGAACTTCTCACCATAAAGATAATGGCGCCATATCTTCAAGGCGAAGACTACAGCCGCTAGCTCCAGATCATGTACAGGATAATTGTCCTCGTGCTTCTTTAATTGCCTGGACGCGTAGCATATGACTTTCCCATTTTGCATCAGCACACAACCTAGGCCGATCCCGGATGCATCTGTGTATACTTCAAGACTACCCTCAGTCACTGGCAATGCCAGTACAGGTGCTGAGGTAAGGTGCTCTTTCAATGCCTTGAAGCTTTCTTCACATTCGGTATTCCATGAAAATGGATTCTCCTTCTTGGTAAGTCTAGTCAATGGTACAACTATCTTCGAAAAATCATTGATGAAACAACGATAATAACCAGCTAAACCAAGAAAGCTCCTGATCTCCGACACAGTTGTCGGCCTTGCCCAGTTCTTTACAGCTTCTACCTTAGATGGATCTACAGAGATTCCCTCCTTGGATATGATGTGGCCATGGAAAGACACTTCCTCCATCCAGAATTCACACTTACTAAGTTTTGCATAGAGTTGGTTATCTCTAAGCACTTGCATAGCACCCTTCAAGTGTTCTTCATGTTCTTCTTTAGACTTGGAGTAAATGAGGATGTCATCAATGAACACCACAACAAATTGGTCAAAGTATGGCCTATAAATATTGTTCATAAGTTGCATGAAAGCCGCTAGAGCATTTGTTAAACCAAACAGCATGACCACGAACTCATAGTGACCATATCTACTCCGGAATGTAGACTTGTGAATATCCTCTTCCTTGATTCTCAATTGATAGTAGCATGATCCTAGATCTATCTTGAAGAAATATTGTGCACCGGAGATCTGATCAAATAGCTCATCGATGCGGGACAGTGGATACTTGTTCTTTATTGCAACTAGTTTAACTGACGGTAATCAATGCACAGCCTCATTGTCCTGTCCTTCTTCCTGACAAATAGTACTGGTGCTCCCCACGGGGATGTGTTGGGCCAGATAAAACTCCGATCTAGAAGTTCTTGAAACTGTCTCTTTAGCTCCTACAATTCAACAGGGGACATGCGATACAGAGCTTTTGAAACAGGGGCTACCCCAGGGAGTAACTCGATGGTGAAGTTTACCTCCCGCTCGAGTGGTATACTAGGTAATTCCTCTGGGAATATATCAAGATAGTCTCTGGCTATGGGAATGTCTTCTAGTGTTGGTTTCTTCTTCTCAGTCGCCATGACGAAAACTAGGAAAGCATCACAACCCTGGTTGATCAGCTTGGAAGGGTTTAAAGAGGATATCAAGAGAGGGCGTTTATGATAACGGATGCCAAGTAGTGATAGAGTTGGAAGGTTTGGTCTTTTAAAGGTGACCCTTCTATGACGACAATTTACATCGGCATCATATTAAATTAGCCAATCGACACCCAGTATGGCATCATAACCCTTCATGTCTAAACAAATGAGGTCGTCAGGGAGATTGTGTCCTCCAATTATAGTTTCACATTTTGGCAAGTAGTGGGTGAGTTTAGATTCTGATCCAAGGGGAGAGGCTACAGTGATCTTGGATTTTAGAGGTATAGGTTTGACAGGTAGAGTTGCAGCAAATGTGGTGGAAATAAATGAATATGTAGCTCCAGTATCAATAAGCACAAAGTAGGTTGATAGTGTATGCAAATGGTACCTTCCACCATACCCCCTTCTGTTGCCCAGTTGACGAGCCCAGAGGGAGGGTGAATGGGTCTTTTAAAAATTATTTGATGTGTACCTGTACTTAAAACATTGACACAAGGATGTTCTTTGATGAAGGTTAGTGAAAGTTAGAATCAACAGCAAACACACACAGGAAATCAATCACACAACACACAGAATTTATCCTGGTTCGGACCTCCTATCCTTAGGAGTCCTACGTCCTGTCCCTGAGCAATAACTCAGGATTCCACTATCTAAGGTATAGTCCCCTTATGAACACTACAACACCCAGCTCAGCTGGTCTTCCTTCACACGAAGGGAATTACAACACCCTGGATCCCCACCAAGTCTTCCTTCACACCAGAACGGAACACAACACCCTGGATTCCCACCAGGTCTTCCTTCACACCAGAAGGGAACACAACACCCTGGATCCCCACCAGGTCTTCCTTCACACCAGAAGGGAACACAACACCCTGGATCCCCACCAGGTCTCCCTTCACACCAGAAGGGAACAAAAAAAAAAGAATAAGCAGGAATTGAAGCCCCTAGATCAAGCTTTAGCAAGACAAGATTTGAAGCTACTAGCACTGAGAGCAAATAATCCGAACAAGGCACTCTCTCAGAACTACACTGGCTCTCTTAGGATTTCTTTTACAGCACAGAGAGCAAAGAGCTAAAGACACACTGGAATTTAAATTCTTGGCTCTCAGATTCTTTCAGAAGATCTGCAATGCTTGTGGTATTCGATAGTAAGTCTCTCTCTTCCGTATGTTACTTATAGAGCTGGTATTTTGAATTTATATCTCCAATTTGAAATGTAGTTGTTGAAGTAACCGTTGTCTCTTTGTTTGATAGACGTTAGACTGATTGAGACTTGGAAGCTTCTAGTCAATAGACTTTCATCCATTTATACACGCAAAGAGATAGGATCTTCTTGCGTCTATATGGTCCGACGTTGTATAACAAAATATCTTTAGGACCCTGCATATATTAAATGCTAGAACAGTAGATAGCTAGGCTGTCTCTTGTTGTCAATAAACGTTGATGTGAATATTCACCAAGAATAGTAATTCCATTTTGCTACATTAAAAAGATGTTAGCAGAGTATGCATGATAATGGAAATATCTCATCTGCATGCATGCAGAGATGCGTTCTGTCTTCATTAAATGCACAGTAGTCAGATAGATATGTGAAGACTTTGACTACTCAACGCTTTCAGAAATAAGATAATTATCAAGTCGATATAAAACATAAAGTCGTTGTCTATATGACTTATGAAATCGTTATGATCAAGTGTTTACTGAAGAAATCGTTATGAGCACTTAACAAGTCGTTATAGAAAGCAAATTGTTGTATTCATTAAAGGAATCATTATGAATACTGAAGAAATCGTTATAGAAAGCAAATCGTTGTATTCATTAAAGGAATCGTTATGAATACTGAAGAAATCATTATAGAAAACAAATCGTTGTACTCATTAAATGAATCATTATGAATACTGAAGAAATCGTTATAGAAAACAAATCGTTGTATTCATTAAAAGGAATCGTTATGAATACTGAAGAAATCGTTATAGAGAGCAAATCGTTATGAGCGCTAAAGAAATCGTTACACGAAGCAAATCGTTATGAGCGCTAAGGAAATAGTTACACGAAGCAAATCGTTATGAGCGCTAAAGAAATCGTTGTGAGCGCTAAAGAAATCATTGCGCAAAGCAAATCGTTTTGAGCGCTAAACAAATCGTTGTGAGTGCTAAAGAAATCTTTGCGCAAAGCAAATCATTATGAGTGCTAAAGAAATCATTATGAGCGCTAAAGAAATCGTTGCGCAAAGTAAATCGTTATGAGTGCTAAAGAAATCGTTATGAGCGCTAAAGAAATCGTTGCGCAAAGCAAATCGTTACGATGGGCAGATCGTTGCGACGTCTTAGGAAATCGTTGTGATGACTTAAGGAATCTTTATGGTATCGATTTCTTAACAAATTGATGCGATCACTTACCAAATCGTTATGGAAGGCAAATCGATGTGATTTTCAACAGAAGTCGATGTGAACTTAGAGAAATATCATCTTGACTTTGTTAAAGCTTCAGAAGGGTAATACTTACCAATATTGGCTTGTTTGTCCTTGGTGTATTTCCTATACTTAGACTTCATAGAATATGTGTTAGGGAACTTTTGATAGGGTTTTGTTAATCACCAAAATAAATATGTAATTAATTAAAATTATATGGAGATGGACTGATCATCAATCTCCCCCTTTTTGGTGATGACAAAACATATCAGGAAGTATGAATTAATAAAGAATCTAAATATTTATGGAATGTATTTCAGACATGCTCGTATATTTCTCCCCCTTTTTGTCATTAAGAAAAAAGCTAAACTGAGACAAAGATGAAAGAGAGACACATTCAAGGATATTGTATTAAGGTTGAGAAGGTACAGGGAGATAGAAGGGAGGAGAAAGAAGAGAGGCATGCTGAGAAATAATTTCCCATGCCTTAATCTCTTGGTCTTCAAAAAGTTGAGAGAAAACACCAGGTGCTATAGTTAAAGAGTCACCCATGGAAGGGATCATGCGCTGAATGTACAGCTGCCGCTGGTCCTCCAGGAATAGTGCATACTGACCCTTGTCCATAGAGAATCTAAAGAAAGTACTCTGTCCAAAACTAGCATGCTGAAAGAATCTATCAAGAGAGATGGGATAGAAAAGCTGGTGATCAAGTAGGTCCTTCTTCAAAGAAAAGTAGGTTGAGTATCTTGAAGCCCACTGAACATACAGTTCCTGAACTGGATTGATAGAGTTTAGATCCAAGAAGTGTAGCACCTCGGAAATTTTAATTACATAAAAATTCAAATAAATGGAAATAAATAATTTCCATAATATCAGAGTATTTAAAACATACGTACCATTATCGTATGTGCTAAAACACTTCGGAAAATTTCGTAAAAATTATAAATCAACCCTAAACATTATTACTAAATGTTTCACAAAGAAATTTGTGCCAAGAAAAATCAGATCATCCAAGTTTAAAGTGTTTCGCGACTTATTATCGTAATTCATGAATAAGTCGTAAAATCATTATCACACGTACGTGGATGAGTCAGAAAATTAAATAAAAATCATATATGGACTTCAAATAATATCCTATAATGACCCCTCAAGAAATTTGGTTCAATAAAAATCATTTGGGCTAGGTTTGAGAGTTACCGATTATCTAAATAAGGAAACAAGTCGGAAAACCGTTAACACGGAAATACGACGCAATAAAAAATTAAATAAAAGTGTTAGGGAGACTTCCAACATTATATATTGATGACCCATTATCATAATTGGGCCAATGGGCAACATTTGGCCCAAAAATCAAATAAAGCTAGAAAATACATAGAAATTCGTAACCATAAATAAACTGAAATTAAAAAGAGGCAATTAGAGTTGAATTGGGATGCAATCATGCATTCATGGCAACCCAAATTCGTGCCTAACTATGAGGGGAGGTTTTCTAATGCCTCACACACTCAAAGGGAGGAGGAAATCATCAAAAATAGGAAACCAAACATGCCAATCCCGAAATCCTCTTTTCCTAGTTATAATAGGACTCCTAAACACCATGGTTACTTAAATACTCTTCACCCAAATCCTAGGAACGAATTTAGAACTTTCTAGGGTCGTGTGGAGGAGCTCTTGGTGGCTGAGGAGCTGTGGGACGACCCCAAGAAGCCGTTCTTCTTCCCCTGTTTTGTCTGCTGCGACCTGCGCAGACCATCATCTTGAAGTCGATCAAAGGTAGGTGTTCTCGGGCCAAGATTAAAGAAAACCAACACCATCATGTAATTCTCTGAGTCTAGGATCATTTGCATTTGTTTTGACTCAATTTCATGGAGTATACGTTGTGTATTCGTCGGTTTTCCGAAGTCTTGCACAGTTAGGGCTTTTTCTTGTTCTTCTTATTATGCACATGATTAAAGACCGAATTTGACTAAACTTTATTCATAAAAGTTCTTCCAATTGAAGTTACGATCATCTTCTATGTTGGACGTTTTGTCCAAACATCCTTCGTTAGAGAGTTAGGAGCATGATAAGAGAGTTTCTGCAGAATACTACGATTTCGGGCTACATTTAACTCTTTGTTCCTCATATGTTTTATTGGGATTCGAGACCGAATTAGATCAAAGTCTCAACATCAAAGTTCTTCTACTAGTTGTTCTCTTCATCTTTCATGTTGAATTTTTTGTCCAAATATCATTATTTAGAGAGTTATAAGAGTTGGAAGTGACACACTACAGGGGATATGTCATCTGGTTACACCTGAACATGAGTTTTTGTTTTGGGAAAGGCACTGTGTCGACACAGCCTGGGCTAGTGTCGACCTGCTGTCCCAAAACAGCCCAGAAAGTGTTCTGGGAAGCCCTCTAGTGTCGACACAGTCCCATCTCGTGTCGACACACTCCCCCAGTTTGACCTAGAAAGTACTGGGAAGCTGATCTAGTGTCGACACCACCTGTGCTAGTGTCGACACACTGTCCCATATTAGTTAGGGGGTTTTCTGGAAGCTGTCTCTAGTGTCGCCACTACTTGATCTCGTGTCGACACGACTTGACCTTTTTCTCTTGTATTTGATGCACTGTGTCGACACCACCTGAACTAGTGTCGACACTACTTGACCAGTTCTGCATGTTTTTGCTTTGTGTTCGAAGCATGGTGTCGACTCCAGTATGAGTTGTGTCGACACTACCCTTACAAAATATTGCATATCTTGGGTCTGATCATTGCATGATGTCTATTTAATGGCTTAAAAGTGTTTAACCCATTGAAAAATCCTTAATTACATGAATATTATTCTAATTGCTTTCTTAATGATATGATCATACATGAAACTTGTGATTTACTCTTGTTACCATTCTAGCTTGCTTTAAATGATAAATTTTATCTTAAAATCTTGTAAATGCATTGTTCATTGCATGCCATCACGTTAAGTTTTTTTTTTCGAGAGTTTGAGACCGACGGATTGTGAATTGACACACGTACATTACTCCACACTTTACATCAAGGGCGTGCACTTCTTTTCTCTTCTTGTTCTCGTGAGCATGATTTACACTCTAGACTAAAACCATTAATGTAAAGATTGAACTAAATTTTGAATTGTACCATTCTACTGTCGAATTTATCTCTTGACTATTGTTCTCATGGAATCATGTTCAATCTAATTATTTGTTTCTTCTGATCATCATCGTGAACATGACATTACACTTGCTACATTTTGAAACTCTCATTGGCCATTATTTATGACTGTGGGTATCTACATTTAAAAATTTACATGAGATGGCTGACAGGGCATGGAGTGTGTCCAAGGGCTCCAGTCTAGCCCCAATGACGGAGAGTCATAAATATACTGTTAACCATGGGGTATAATGATTACTGGCGTTGCATCTGCGCTGGGAGTACTTTCTTGCTTGTTGAATGTTAGATACATAACCACATACACGTGTCCTGGTGTACATTCTTGATGGATCTTTTCTTGGTGTACATTGGTGTCTACGTGCCTGATTAGTGTTACTTGAACGTGCTTGTGCAATCTTGCTTGCTTGCGTGATATGGCCATCCTGCATTTATTGCAACTAGTGATAACTTGCTTTCTTGAAAACCATTGACATCAAGAGAAATCTTGCGTGCTTGTGCAAAGTGATCTATAGTTAATTCTTTCTTGGCATCTTGTTTAACAATCATATTCTATCTTGTTCACTCTATCCAGCTTGTTTTATATATACCATGTTTTAATGAGTTTTATTCGTACTTGCATATCATTCATCGTACTTGCCTAGTTCTAAAATTTTAATCACTTATATCATTGCCCGCACATTGAGATATAAATCCTACTGGGCTAGTTTGCTCATCCCCTACCTTTTTCCCAATCTAGGTGACTATGATGTTCAAGAGGAAGAGCAAGCAGAGGATGGGAATGCATCCGAGTGTTGAGCGTTCCAAATATGAGTCTAGTTATAGTAGTTTATTTTGAGAGTTAGAACATATAGTAGGAAGTGAGGGGTAAATGTATTTCCTTTTTATTGAGTTAGTATTGTATTAGTTTCCAATTTTTATACGTTGAGTTGAGATTGAATACAATTTTTATTGAGTTCATCAGTTGGGCCCTATTATGATGTTGTGTTGATACATATTTAGTGCGTGCTAGCTAGAGGCTTATTTGCCGACTGTCCACGTCTCGGGATATCGACTCGAATTGTTATTATTAATATCCGCTGCGTAATTCTCGAGACGTGACAAGAAGGCTTCAGCAGATAAGCATGGCTTCCCGGCCTTGAACAAAGAACTATTGACTGAGTCCAGCTGGAGAGCAGATTGTCTATAGTGCTTTTCCCAGTCTATAGGAGTAAGCCTTTCACACTCAGAGATTAAAGGAGTGAGAACTTCAAAGGAGATATGTCCAAGGTGATACTCTCTGAAGATTAATCTCTGAAAAGAAGGGACCCTACCTTTCTTGGCTGACAGTCTGCCCATTATTCTAGCAAACCGCTCAAAAGCATGAAAACCAGCAGAAGAATCAAATACCAAAGATTGTAGCTTGGGGAGGAACACACTGGAAGGCATTTTTAGAGAGGTAAAATCCACTTGAAATGAACAATTCATAGGGTGCTCTGTCCGAAGGAGAGCAAGAGCCCCATGGAACTGACCAAACTGCACCTCATGAATCTTATGCAGATAATAGTAATCATTGTAGAGCTGAAAGTGCCTTGCTATCCTGATTTCTTTAAGGATGAACTGACCCCAGATAGTTTGATGACGAATAACAAACCACTCAGAGAGAGTGAGTGGGTGATCTTGACTAGAAATGCTCTCGTCCCTAGCCTGGAGGTATTTGGTGTAGAGAGTCTTGTGTCCTTTGGCCCACTGGTCATCAGACTTGCATTCAGCCAACTGAAAGATTTTGGATTGGTTGGCTTTGGACAAGTGGCAATAGGGAAGGACAATAGTGAGGTGATCAGTGAGGTTCAAAAAAGGAATGCCAAAAATGGTAGAGAGAATGCATTTCTGCAGATATTCTCAATAGATTGGTCTCCTAACAATTTCAGCAGTGAGGGAGAACCAAAGAGGAGGGAATTTGGGTGTAGAAGGTAATGAGATAGAGGTGGAGAGTTTCCTCTTCTTCTGAACAGGACTGGGAGAATTAGTCCTGTGAACATGATTGGCAACAACTAGGATTGAGATGAGTGTAGATCGTTCAAACTCATCCTCAAGTTGAGTGAGAAAAGCACTGCCAAGCTGTGGGTTCTCGGGGATGAAGGTTATGGATGAAGGTGGAGTAGAAGGATAAAGAAGTGATTTGGGATTCAAGGTGGAAGAAGATCTTGAAGTAGAATGACTAGATGAAGAGGAGGCTCCAGCTGATGAGGAAGCTGGAGGATTCTCAATAACATAAGGAGGAGGAATGATTTGGGAAGAAGAAGGAGAGAAAGAGGATTGAGATGGAAAAGGTGTTGGTGAGGAAATTGTGCGAGGCATGGGTTGTTTGAAGTTAGGTGGAGCTGGAGGTGCTGTGGATGAGGATGGTGGTGTAGAGGGGGTTGGTGTTGCAAGAGTTGAAGGCTCAGTGGCTTCAGGCACAACAGTGGCCTCTTCTGCACCATGCAGTACTTCTATGGAGATCACTGACCCTGTAGGTTCTTCCACATTCTACCCAGATGGCACTGCCCCTTCTGCTTGCTGCCTGCCTTGAGATGGTACTTGAGCATTGCTCTCTTTTGCTGCTGCTGGCCCTGATGGCCTAGATTCTTGAGCTGACGGCCCTGATGGCCTAGGAAGAGCTTCAAAATTGCTCTGAGTGGCAGAAGGTTGAGGAGGAGGAGCTTTGGGTCCAATTGCCTTCAAAATCTCATAGAGCATTGCCTTCATGCTGCTCATCTCCTTATTGAACCATTTCATTGTATTTCTAATATTAGATATATCATTGGACATTGATTCCTGGCGAACAATGATGGAACTCACATTGGACTGTACTGAGGACAAGATCTCATCTTGTGCTTCCAACCTTTCTAGAATAGGCTTCAAATTAATCTTCTTTGTCTTCCTCAGCCTTTTGAGTGCAATTCGCTTGCTTCTCTTTTCAATTGTTTCATGATCTTCATCATGAACTGTATTGGATCTTTCATTTGCAGGGGCATCTGTAGTATGCGCCCCCTGTGATGCTGCTACCTCTTGCTCAAATGCTTGCTCCCCCTGAATGGGAGCATCTACCAAAATAGAATCGACTTGAGCTGAACTTTGCTCCTGCTGACTTGGAGCTTCTTCCATGACCCTTTCATGTGGATCACTTGCAACTGGCTCTCCCTGAGAAATGGAGTCCAGTACCTCCCTATGTAGAGAGCCTACTTGGGAAGAAGGAGGAGGATCCTCTGAAGATTGCCCAACGGGCTCAATGTACTCAGGAGGAATGTCCTCGATTCTTCTGCTTGCTTCTTCCTCTTCTGCTGATGGTACTACTACTGGAACTGCTGGATCAACTGCTGCTTCTGATACAGTTGTTGTTGGTGCTTCTTCTATTACTGCTGCTGATGTTGCTGGTTCTAGATCCTCTTGGGCTTCACCAACGATGGCTTCACCCTCAACTGTGCCAACCTTTGTCCAGATACCATTAACTAGTGAAAACCCACTCTTCTTCAAATTTCTGGACCTAATGGCTTGGCCCATTTTCTCAGACACATCACTAACTATGCTGATCCCAAAGTGCTAGAAAATTCTTGTCAGGAGATGGGCATAAGGTAGTGAGATATTCAACTTGCTCTTGGTGTCCCACAACTGAGAGCTGGCAAACTTCATCCTTTCAATTATCAACTATGTTGTATTAATTTCCTGATTCTGGATAGCCCAATACATTAGGTCTGAGTCTGCCCTGGCACAGGTTGAAAACGATGCACTTCTAGACACAATAATCTGACAAATAATAAAGTGCAGCAACCTATTGAAGGCACTAAGCTGGTTAATATCCAGCTTCCCATCCTTCAGCTTATACTCCGGACCAATAATCCCTAAACCCTTGATATTAGTGTCCTCTGAGTGGACGCCACTGTGACCGGTGGTAGAAACGTCAAACAGAGTTCCCAAAAGGTCTCTAGAGATTCTGATCTGGGTACCCTTGACCAGGGTAGTCAGGGTCCCATCCGCCTCAGTCTTCAAGCACACATAAAAAGCTTTAACCAAATCCGGATAACTTACTTCAGATAGGGTTGCGATCTTTGTCCATTTCAGCCTTTGTAGGGCTTCAACCAAACTGCTCATGCCACTTTTGTCCAAGTTTTCCAAATCCACTGCCTTGTTACCACAAACCTTTGCCTTGACGGACGCGAACCTACTTTGCTGCTCTACTATGAGGAATGCAGCTCTGTGGCCTCCAACGGTGCCGGAAATAGCTGTAGAGGCCATGAAATCTACCAGGGAAAGATTCTGGAGGACTGGAAAGGTGATTGAGGAAGAACCCCTCAAGAAATTTCTGGCGGGAGAGATTGAAGGCTTCGAATCTGAGGAAAGTCGATGCCGGGGTCGATAGGTTATCGCCTCAGGCGGGAGGACGAAGGGGATAAGAGGAAGAGGAATTGTTTCCACATAGATTGCGGAATATGAAATAAAGGATAAAAGCCCTTTTTCAAAAAAGGGTTGAGCTTTTATGGTGGAAAATGACAAAACTCCAGTTCGAAAGAATAAACAATTGCAAGCTGGCGAACCGACAGGATTTTTTGCTTAAGAGAGATAGACGGGATATTTTCTTAAATTTAAGGAGAATAAATAATTTGAGCTCTGAAATTTGCTATCGCAGTTTTAACAGATAATTCTTTCAAAATTTACACATACCTAATTCCCTTCTGAGAGATGTAAATCTTTCTTTGGGTAAGGCTTTTGTGAAGATATCTGCTAACTGATTATTTGTGTTTATGAATGAAATTTCTATATTACCATTAGCTACATGATCACGAATAAAATGTTATCTAACCTCAATGTGTTTGGTTCTTGAGTGTTGTACTGGGTTCTTGGTTAAGTTTATGGCACTGGTGTTGCCACACAACAGTGGGATAGACTTGATGTGCACTCCATAGTCCTCAAGCTGTTGCTTTATCCATAGGAGTTGTGTACAACAACTTCCAGCAGCCACGTACTCAGCTTCAACTGTTGAGAGTGCTACTGAATTTTGCTTCTTGGAGGACCATGATATCAGACACCCTGCAAGGAATTGACAACAACCGCTGGTGCTTTTTCTATCTAATTTGCATCCAGCATAGTCAGTATCAGAGTACCCTACTAAATTTATTTCACATGATTTTGGATACCAAATACCTAGATCATGAGTTCTAGACGTGTATCTGAAAATTCTTTTAACACTAATTAAATGAGATTCTCTGGGATCTGCTTGATATCTAGCACACATGCATACACTAAATAGTATATCAGGTCTGTTGGCAGTTAAGTAAAGTAGAGAACCTATCATACCTCTGTAGATCTTTTGATCTACCTTCTTATCATCTTTATCACTGTCCATTCTTGTTGATGTGCTCATTGGTGTTGACAGTGGTTCGAGATTTTCGAATCCAAATTTCTTCAGGAGCTCCTTGGTGTATTTAGCTTGACAGATGTGGGTGCCATCTCCTCCTTGCTTGATTTATAATTCAAGGAAGTAGTTGAGTTCTCCCATCATACTCATTTCAAATTCTCCCTGTATGAGCTTTTCAAAATACTTGCAAAGAGATTCATCAGTAGAACTAAAGATTATATCATCTACATAAATTTGAACAAGTAAAATATGTTTGACTTTTGACTTAATAAAGAGGGTGCTATCTACTTGACCTCTACTGAAACCATGGTTTAATAGAAAAGAACTGAGCCTTTCATACCAAGCTCTAGGTGCTTGCTTTAAACCATACAATGCCTTATGAAGTTTGAAAATATGATTAGGAAATTCTGTATCATCATAACCTGGAGGCTGTTCAACATACACTTCCTCCTTAATAAAACCATTTAAAAATGCAGATTTAACATCCATTTGAAATAGCTTTAAATCTAGAGTAGATGCATATGCAAGTAAAATCCTAATAGCCTCAAGTCTAGCTACAGGAGCATAGGTTTCATCGAAATCAATGCCTTCCTTTTGGGAAGAGCCTTGAGCTACCAATCTGGCCTTGTTTCTTAAGATCACACCAGTTTATCAAATTTATTTCTGAACACCTATTTGGTGCCAATAACTGGATGGTCTGGTGGTCTGGGAACAAGTGACCATACTTGGTTTCTCTTGAACTGATTAAATTCATCTTGCATGGTTATAATCCAAGATTCATCAGTAAGAGCTTCATTGACTGTCCTAGGCTCTATTTGAGAAACAAACGCTAAGTTGTCACAAGGGATTACATTACCTCTTGTTCTTACCCCTACAGTTAGATCACCAATGATGTCTCAGGTGGGTGATCCTTCTTGTATCTCCATTCCTTTGGAAGATTTTCATGCTCAATGTCTGTTTGCTGCAGGTCTTCCAGAGGTGGATCATCCTTGTCCTCTATTGATGTATCCTTTAATTTCTTGGACAATTCATCTGTATCATCATTGTCACTATCTTCTTCCTTTCTTAAGGAAGGGTTAGTCTCATCAAAAATAATATGCACAGACTGTTCAATTAATAAGGTGTGTTTATTAAATATTCTTTAGCCTTTGGGTTTAGAAGTATATCCTATGAAGATGCCCTCATCTGATTTGGCATCCAACTTACCAATGTCTCTTTTGTCGTTGATGTGGATGAAGCATGGACATCCAAAAGTTCTGAAGTGACTTATCTTTAGTTTCTTTCCTTTGAACAACTCATATGTGGTTTTCTTTAATATCGGTCTGATCATTACTCTATTAATGATGTAGCTTGCTGTGTTTACTGCTTCAGCCCAGAAATACCTTGGTAAGTTATATTCTGACAACATTGTGCTAGCCATATCCAATAAGGTTCTATTCTTTCTTTCAGCAACTCCATTCTGCTGTGGTGTCCTTGGCGCTGAGAAGTTATGCTCAATTCCTTGATCATCACAGAATTTTGCAAATCTTTTATTTTGAAATTCTCCTCCATGATCTGACCGGATTCCAACAATGCAAAGCTTCTTGTCCTTCTGAACTTTCCTGCTGAAGCTTACAAAGCTCTCAAATGTATCATCTTTGTAAGGCCCTCGAATTTTCGTCGCTTTATTTGTATTTATGTGTGTAAGTTTGTGCTTGTGTATGTATGTACATATTTACGCACGTGTTAATTAGTACGAGTACGTGTGCATGTGTTTATATTCAATATAAATAATGTACGTATTGTATGGTGATAGTATGGATATAATACCATATACATATTGCATGTATATATGCTCGGTATGCATGGTTTTCTGCATATTTTAGAGTTCTGGCCGAAGGCCACCTTGGCGTCAACCCCAGGCCGTTTAGCTGGTGTCAGCGTCCAGACATGGACGGCAACACTAATCCTGGCGTCCAGCGATATGGACGCCAATCTCTCTGGCCTGCATGCGCAGCAGAGCTGCAAGCTTCTGAAACAAGGTAAGCCAACCATTGAGGGATGTCCCCAACGGCTCTGAAGGCTGTCAAATCAGCATGGTGAGTGGGAGAGAGACTCCCCTTATGTCTGAACCCGAAATGGCGTTTCATCCCCAGACCGATGGACAGTCCGAGAGGACTATCCAGACGCTCGAGGATATGTTGAGAGCATGTGTTCTGGATTGGAAGGACGATTGGGAGCGTCATTTACCTCTTGTGGAGTTCGCATACAACAACAGCTTTCATGCTAGTATTGGTATGGCTCCATTCGAGGCGTTGTATGCTAGGCCCTGCAGATCTCCTTTATGTTGGGAGGAGACTGGTGATAGGCAGTTGATCGGACTGGAGTTAGTTCAGGAAACTTCGGATAAGATTCAGCTTATCAGGAAAAGGCTTGTTGCGGCACAGGATAGGCAGAAGAGTTATGCCGACAACAGAAGAAAGGATTTGGTGTTTGAGGTTGGCGATCATGTCTTCTTGAAGATATCGCCTACTCGTGGAGTTGTCAGATTTGGCAGGCATAGCAAGCTAAGCCCTAGATTCATTGGCCCATATGAGATTCTCAGACATTTGGGCAGCGTGGCGTACGAGCTAGCTTTACCCCCAGCTTTGGCTAGCGTTCACCCGGTATTCCACGTATCTATGCTCAGGAAGTATGTCCGAGATCCGTCTCATGTGATTAGTCATGAGCCCGTGGAGATCCAGCCATATCTTTCGTATGTCGAGCAACCCGTAGCCATTCTTGACCGGAAGGTTCAGCATCTCCGGAACAAGAGTATTGCATCGGTGAAAGTTCTATGGCGGAACTTCTCACGTGAGGAGGCTACGTAGGAGGTTGAGGATGCGATGAAGAAGAAGTATCCCCTTTTGTTTGAGTAGTGTCATTCTAACTTCGAGGACGAAGTTTCTTTAAGGGGGAGAGGGTGTAAGGCCCTCGAATTTCCGTCGCTTTATTTGTATTTATGTGTGTATGTTTGTGCTTGTGTATGTATGTACATATTTACGTACGTGTTAATTAGTACGAGTATGTGTGCATGTGTTTATATTCAATATAAATAATGTACGTATTGCATGGTGATAGTATGGATATAATACCATATACATATTGCATGTATATATGTTCGGTATGCATGGTTTTCTGCATATTTTAGAGTTCTGGCCGAAGGCCACCTTGGCGTCAACCCCAGGCCGTTTAGCTGGTGTCAGCGTCCAGACATGGACGCCAACACTAATCCTGGCGTCCAGCGATATGGACGCTAATCTCTCTGGCCTACATGCGCAGCAGAGCTGCAAGCTTCTGAAACAAGGTAAGCCAACCATTGGGGGATGTCCCCAACGACTCTGAAGGCTGTCAAATCAGCATGGTGAGTGGGAGAGAGACTCCCCTTATGTCTGAACCCGAAATAGCCTCTCCCCACTCCTCCCTTCACCTTGCAAGAGGAGAAAAAGTGAGAAGAAAACCCTAGGAGAAAGCTGAGAGAAAAACCCACCTTGCCACCCAAAAACCCACACTTCTGAAGCTTGATCTGGAAATCTACTGCTTCAAGGAGGTTGCTGGATCAAAGGAGGAGGCTTCCCCGACATCCCCTTGGCGTGGAGATCATCTAGGAGCCCGAAGGAAGAGATCATTTGGAGGGAGTTTTGCACTTCTTGGGACAGCCCAAGGAGGGCTTCACCAACACCCTAGACCCTTTGGAAGAATTTTTAAAAGGCAAGTGACCTATCCATGATGTCCCTGTATGAGTCTAGGTTGGTTTTGCAATTTTTGTACATTTTTCCTTGAGTCCTAGACCCTCCTATTCACTAAATCTTGAGAGGTCGGGTCTGTGTTTCTGCACAGACCTGCATTGACGGCAAGGTCCCTGGACGCCCAGATCATGCTTGGCGTCCATAGGCCATGCCGCTGACTCTGAGTCAGCGGCCAGAGACTGCCGCCAAGTTCTTCTGGACAGAACAATGAACTGTTATGCCCTTCCTTTACATTAATTTTGGTATGGTTTCCGTGATGAGGATATATGGTAATCCTATACTCTATGTATATAGTCAATAGTGGTGTGTGGATGATTGTGCTGTGTGATGGTGAATGTAGGAAATTGTATCCCTTAAACTTTTAAGCATGACTTGATAATATTCTTGCCAATCCATGTTCATGAGTAGGATTAATCTGAATGCCTTGGTTTTATCAGATCATGGAGATTAGTAGATCAGTATATGTATGCCCAATTTTGGTAAATTGTCCATGCTTGCATGAGTTGCAAATAAATTCGGTTCGGTAATTAGAAAGACATGCAAAAATGGTTTGTGGTGTTTGATCTATAGATGTATGATTTAGGGTAGATTATGTATTCTCAGATCATGTGTGTGACAGAAACCTCTGTTCAACAGTAAGTGGCAACATTTCATGATGTGTTAAACTCCATGTAACTTGAATTGTGAATGGCATGCAAAATAAGTGTTTGATTTTCTGTAAATTCTATGTAGCCCAGAAAAATCTGAAAATTTGAGTGTATGATCTTGAACCCGAAGACAGCATGTGGTTAAAATTTCAGATCATTTGGATCAGTAAATAAAAAGTTATGTATTTTCATGTAAAATGTGATAATCTACATATATTATCGTAATGTGATTAGTTATTGTCTACAACCAACTTGATTGGTGAAACTACTGTGTGCTAAGCTCTTGAAATTCTGTAGTACTATGTTAGGGAAAAAAAAAAAACAGAGATATTCATGTGAGTGAGAAAGTGAATGTGATGAAAAGTGTAAAGTGTAAAACCATGTGTAAAACGGTAAATGTGTAACTGTGCCAATGTGACACTGCTTCCGTAGAGGGCAGTGGAGCTGTATCAGGGAAAAGTCCCCCTGAGAAAGTTCAATGTGTATGTGACCCTAAGGGCATTAGGGGGAAATCCTGGAGGTGGACAAGTACCACTGGTTAGGGTGGAGACTTGTTCTCCCGGTCTGCGCAGTCCAAGAGTCACCATTGGAATGCCTAGATGGCGTCTATGTGTAATGTGATGTGTATATGTCCTTCTTTGGTGGTTTGGACTATGTGTCACGGAAGCTAAAATGTGTAATGTGAAATGTGTAATGTGTATGTGTCCATGTGTAAATGTGTAAGTGACAATGTGAATGTGTATGTGTAAAGTGAACCATGTGAAAGAGGAAACTTGTGTAAAGAAAATGTGAAACTAAAGATGTGAAAATATGTTATTGAAAACCATGTGAGACAGATCTGAAATCATGTGAAATCAGTGAATTTATGTTATTATCATCATGTTATTATGTGCAAAGATGTCTAGAATCCATGTTAGGGATAATTGGTGAAAACGGGTACAAGATAGTATGATTGTTTGATCACGTGATATGTTTTATGCCATATTGTAGCTTTCATGTATAGGTTTACAGCCGTTAAACCATATGAAATCAGCAACCTAAAGCATGTGAAAAGGGTTATGTATGTACTTAAGGACATGTGAAATCCATGCTAGTTGTGTTCCCCTTTCATGCATGCACAATGTTCATGTTGGTAGCTCTCATGTTTAGGTTCTTTAAAGACAAAGTTTCATGAGTAAATGGAATAAAGAGCATGTGATAGGTAAAATTTTATCCTTAGAAATCTGAAAGCATGATCCATGTACCAAGTTGTAAAACTTTCATGATAGGTTGAAACTTAAATTGACTAGCATGCCATGTGTTGCAAATTGTAAATGTGCATGTAGAAACCACTAGGACTTGTACGTGTATATCATGAGTAGTGTTGCTTGCTGAGTCCTTGGACTCACTCCTTGCTTCGGCGTACAGGTATAGTTGGTGACACGGCACCGTTGGAGGAGACGGTGGAGACGGACTCCGAGGGCAGAGACTAGCTTTGGAGTTTCTTTGAGATTTGTGTACTTCATAAGTATGTAATTTGAACATTGTACTAGAGTATTATGAAAAGGATGTATAAATGTGGACAATTGTGGTTCTATTTCAGCAATCTAAATTATGTGGACCTTTAGTTCTTTTATGTTAATTACGAATTGCATGTATGTTTAATGTGGATGATGAATGAATGGAGACAGTTGTCTTTTACTTCCGCTACTCTGTTGTATATTCGCATGTATCTCAGCTGTATGTATCGTTTGGGTAAATGTCCCACTGTGAGGACTCTTGCTATACCGACGTGGGTTGGTATAAACGTACCGGTATAATGAGGGCCGTCACAATCTTTATGTTCCAAGAAGGAGTCCCATGTAAATCTGGAATAATCATCGACAATAACAAACCCAAAGATCTTTCCTCCAAGACTAGTGGTTCTCATTGGCCCAAATAAATCCATGTGAAGGAGTTCTAAGGGTTTAGAGGTGGTTACCAGAGTCTTTGACATGAAGGAACTCTTGGTGTGCTTCCCTTTTGCACAAGGTCTGCAGATGCCATTCATTTTACTGCTGACCTTTGGCAGACCTTCCATAAGACCTCTCTTTATAAGCTTGTTCATGCCATCCAGACTACAATGACCTAGTCTTCTGTGCCACAACTCAGTTGACTGCTCTTTATTGACTGCTAAGCAAATGTCTTGATCCTTGAGATCTTCAAGATAAGGCACATACAGGTTCTTTTCTCTATTGGCTTTAAATATTACAGCTCCATCTTTCAAGATACTGGACTTAGACTCTTGGAACTTAATTTGATGACCTCTGTCACAGAGCTGGCTGATGCTTATGAGGTTATGCTTCAACCCTTTGACACACAGTACATCCTCAATAATTGTTTTCCCTTTGTTGCTCACAGAACCACTGCCTATGACAGTTCCTTTTCCATTGTCTCCATAGGTAACTGTTCCTTCTTCAGCTTGGAGATGAGTGAATAGCTTCCGATTTCCTGACATGTGCCTTGAGCACCCACTGTTCAGATACCATTTGGATGCTCGAAGATTGCCTTGAAATGAAAACATTAAGTTTTAGGTACCCAAGTTCTTTTGGGTCCTGATTGGTTAGTATCACTGGTTTCCCTTTTTATTATCCATTGCTTATGTTTAGTTGGACATGTAGTTATAATATGTCCCAATTTGTTACAGTGACTGCAACCGGATAGTTTAGTTACTTTTTCTATATATTTAAAGTTTGCTTTGTATGCTATGTCTTGTTTAGGTACAAATTTTGGAGTTGGGTATGTTTTAGGATATATTATTGTTTCTTCATTATCAAGGGGTGTATAACCTAATCCATTTTCTTCTTACCTGATCTTCTGGCACCTTTTAATATTAGGGAGTTTTTACCATTAGTGATTTTTTCTAATGTGCTAGATAACTATATATTTTCTTCTGTTAGTGTCTTAATTTCAATTTTCAGTTCATCTGAGCTTGCTTGTTTTTCTAATTTAATTATTTGTTCATTCTTAGCTTTTAGATCTTCACATAACAGTTCATTTCTTCTTTTAAGTTCAGTTATTTGGCTTTCTAATTGTTCATTTTTTGATTTTAGATCTGAGTTTGTGTTTTCTAGACAAGCATTATTTTTCTTACTTACTTTTAATAGTTTGGTTACTTTTCTATATTTACTGTAAAATTCGTTGAATGCTTCCTCTAAATTATCTGAATCAGAATCATTGCAGGAATCGAAGGAGGAGTCAGATGTTACCTTATCTTCAGTGTTTGCCATGAAAGCCAAGTTGGCCTCTTCTTCATCACTGGTTGCTCCATGCTGCTGCCATAGCCTTTTTCTTATATTTTCTGAATTTCTTGGAGCTCTCTCTTTTTCTGAATTCAGGCTTCTTAAGCTTTGGACATTCAGCTTTGATATGTCCTGACTTTTTGCACTCGTAGCATATGGGTTCACTCTTCTTTTGATCCTTTCCATCTGGTTTCTTGAAGTCTTTATTTCTCTTGAAGTGTCTTCTACCAGATTGGAACTTCTTCTTTGCTAGAATGCGTTGCAATCTTTTTGATAGCATAGCTTCATCATCCTCGCAATCAGTTGAGCTCTCATCTTCAGCTGATGACTCATCTGACCTGTCTTCTTCTACTTTAAGAGCATTTGAATGCTTCTTTCTACTTGAGGACTCTCCTAATTTTTCCATATTTATTTCATGGGCCATAAGGGACCCAATGAGTTTTTCCAATGACATCCTTTTCAGATCATTAGCTTCCTCAATGGCTGTGACCTTTGGGGTCCAGGAGGATGGTAAGGATCTAAGAATTTTCCTCACCATGTCTCCAATCTCATAGGTTTTCCCAAGTCCAGCCAATCCATTTGTAATATCTGTGAATCGACTGAACATTTGAGTTATAGACTCACCTGATTGCATCTGAAATCTTTCATATTGTGTAACAAGAATATCAATTCTTGTCTCCTTTACCTTGTCTGTGCCTTCATAGGTAATTCTGAGCTTTTCCCACATCTCCATTGTGGATTTGCAGGCTGAAACTCTATTGAATACCTTTTTGCTTAGTGCACAGCAAAAAATACTCTTAGCCTTACAGTTCAAGGAAATCTTTTTCCTATCATCATCTGTTCACTGAACTTTCTCATTTGTGACCAGGAGATCGCCTTCTTCTACTATTGACCATATCTGATAGAATAAGCATAATCTTCACCATCAAAGAGAGGGGGTTAGTTGACAGGCTTACCTTCAATGTTACTTTGGGCTGCCATGGATCTTTACTCTTCAGATTGTTGGATCTTCTTCTTTGTCGAAGAGACTCGCTCTGATACCACTTGTTGCCCAGTTGATGAGCCCAGAGGGGGGGGGGTGAGTGGGCCTTTTAAAAATTATTTGATGTGTACCTGTACTTAAAACATTCACACAAGGACGTTCTTTGATGAAGGTTAGTGAAAGTTAGAATCAACAGCAAACACACATAGGAAATCAATCACACAACACACAAAGTTTATCCTGGTTCGGACCTCCTATCCTTAGGAGTCCTACGTCCAGTCCCTGAGCAATAACTCAGGATTCCACTATCTAAGTTATAGTCCCCTTATGGACACTACAACACCCAGCTCAGCTGGTCTTCCTTCACACGAAGGGAATTACAACACCCTGGATCCCCACCAGGTCTTCCTTCACCCCAGAAGGGAACACAACATCCTGGATCCCCACCAGGTCTTCCTTCACACAAGAAGGGAACACAACACCCTGGATCCCCACCAGGTCTTCCTTCACACCAGAAGGGAACACAACACCTTGGATCCCCACCAGGTCTTCCTTCACACCAGAAGGGAACATAACAAAAAGAATAAGCAGGAATTCAAGCCCCTAGATCAAGCTTTAGCAAGACAAGATCTAAAGCTACTAGCACTGAGACCAAATAATCTGAACAAGGCACTCTCTCAGAACTACACTGGCTCTCTTAGGATTTCTATTACACCATAGAGAGCAAAGAGCTAAAGACACACTAGAATTTGAATTCTTGGCTCTCGGATTCTTTCATAAGATCTGCAATGCTTATGGTATTCGATAGTAAGTCTCTCTCTTCCGTATGTTACTTCTGGAGCTGCTATCTTGAATTTATATCTCCAATTTGAAATGTAGTCATTGAAGTAACCATTGTCTCTTTTTTTGATAGATGTTAGACTGATTGAGACTTGGAAGCTTCTAGTCAACAGACTTTTATCCATTTGTGCAGGCAAAGAGATAGGATCTTCTTGCGTCTATATGGTCCGACGTTGTATAACAAAATATCTTTAGGACCCTGCATATATTAAATGCTAGAACAGTAGATAGCTAGGCTGTCTCTTGTTGTCAGTAAACGTTGATGTGAATATTCACCAAGAATAGTAATTCCATTTTGCTACATTAAAAAGATGTTAGCAGAGTATGCATGATAATGGAAATATCTCATCTGCATGCATGCAGAGATGCGTTCTGTCTTCATTAAATGCACAGTAGTCAGACAGATATGTGAAGACTTTGACTACTCAACGCTTTTAGAAATAAGATAATTATCAAGTCGATATAAAACATAAAGTCGTTGTCTATATGACTTATGAAATCGTTATGATCAAGTGTTTACTGAAGAAATCGTTATGAGCACTTAACAAGTCGTTATAGAAAGCAAATTGTTGTATTCATTAAAGGAATCATTATGAATACTGAAGAAATCGTTATAGAAAGGAAATCGTTGTATTCATTAAAGGAATCGTTATGAATACTGAAGAAATCGTTATAGAAAACAAATCGTTGTATTCATTAAAGGATTCATTATGAATACTGAAGAAATCATTATAGAAAACAAATCGTTGTATTCATTAAAAGGAATCGTTATGAATACAGAAGAAATCGTTATGAGCACTAAAGAAATCGTTACACGAAGCAAATCATTATGAGCGCTAAAGAAATCGTTGTGAGCGCTAAAGAAATCATTGCGCAAAGCAAATCATTATGAGCGCTAAACAAATCGTTGTGAGCGCTAAAGAAATCGTTGCGTAAAGCAAATCGTTATGAGCGCTAAAGAAATTGTTGCGCAAAGCAAATCGTTATGAGCGCTAAAGAAATCGTTATGAGTGCTAAAGAAATCGTTGCGTAAAGTAAATCGTTACGATGGGCAGATCGTTGCGACGTCTTAGGAAATCGTTGTGATGACTTAAGGAATCGTTATGGTATCGATTTCTTAACAAATCGATGCAATCACTTACCAAATCGTTATGGAAGGCAAATCGATGTGCTTTTCAACAGAAGTCGATGTGGACTTTGAGAAATATCATCTTGACTTTGTTAAAGCTTCAGAAGGGTAATACTTACCAATATTGGCTTGTTTGTCCTTGGTGTATTTCCTGTACTTGGACTTCATAGAATATGTGTTAGAGAACTTTTGATACGGTTTTGTTAATCACCAAAATAAATATGTAATTAATTAAAATTATATGGAGATGGACTGATCATCACCTTCCTCGGGTAGGTCAGCCTCAATGACAGTATTAAGGCATCCCTGACGCCGTGGTACGTTCTGGGCTTTACCTGGCTGGTCCTTCAACATAGGACAGTAAGGAATACGGTGGTCATGGCCACCACATCTTAAGCACGCCTCGAGCTTCTTCCAGCATTCTTCAGCTCGGTGTCTTGGTTTATCACAGAATTTATAGTTCTTAGCAAACTGCCTTCCTTCTACCTTTGGCCTCTTGTTGTTGTTGTTAAAGTTGTTGTTGTTACGGAAAGTAGGAGCAGTATTAGGTGCTCCCTTCTTGAAGAAGACCGGCTTAGAGTTGTTCTTGCCTCTCATGCCTTCTACTTTGGCCATGGTGTCCTCTACTAGCTGGGCTCTTTGGACCATCTCAGTGTAAGTTTGAATGTTGTGAGGTCCGAGCTTCTTGATGAACATGGGCCTGAGCCCATCCATGAACCGGTTAGCCTTCAATCTTTTCATGCCTACCAGATGTGGGGCATACACAGCCAGACGAGCGAATTGAGCCTCATAGTCAGCCACTGGCATGCTCTTATGTTTTAGTGCGGCAAACTATGTCGCCTTTGTAAGGCCCTAGAATTTTGAACTCTTATATAGGTGTTTGATTGTGTGAGGAATTAATGCTTGTGTGTGTAGCTATGTATACATATAAACTATTTGAGTAGTGTTGTACATATATGTATATTTGGTTGTGTATGTTATGTATTTACATTATATAAATAGGATTTTAAAGTATGTATGGTAAATGGCATGTAGTTGTATTGTGTAAATATAGTTTTCTGCAGTTTTTGAGTTCTAGCCGAGTGTCCAGTAGGCGTCAACATGAGTGAACGCCAATCCCAAGTCAGCATCCACATCGATGGACGCTAACCCCAGTTAGGCGGCCAAGGATCTGGACGTCAACCTCCCCAGATCTGTTGCAATTCAGATCTGAAAACGCCCACGATTTCTTCGCTCTCTGGTTTAGAAACCGTCGTCCAACGGCTACAACCCGTACCTTATCAAGTCCCCGAACCCTTGACCTTATAAAACCCCTCTCTTCGTTGAGATAGGGTCCCTTTTGCTCTCTTGAGAAAACCCTAGTTTGTCTGTGCGAACCCTGAACTTTGGACCCGTGGATCCGGCGATTGGTGGCTCCTTCTGGCGATCTTCTACGACTGGAGGGGAGTCTAAACATTTGGGAAGGCTTCTCCGACACTGGGTGGTAGTCTGCATCGACACGGAAGTCGGATTGAGGGAGATTTGGTGGCTCTTTGGCTATGGCCGAAGAGAGCTTCGTTGAGACAAATCTTCGGTGGTAGATTTTTATAAGGCAAGTAAACCGTCCACATTACTCATACATGCGTCTAGTTGGTCCTAAGTAATTTTTCAGAATTTATTCGAGTCCTGGAACCCCCCTTCAATCGATCTTTTGCGTTCAGTCTGTGTTTTGCACAGACAGGAACTTAATGGCATGATCTCTTGCCGTTAAGATCCTAAGCTGGCGGTGCATGATGTTGACGTTAACCTGATTAATGGCCATATCCTTGTCGTTGAGTTCTTCAGGCAGAGACAGTGTAGTCTGCTGCCCTATAGAAGCTATTTTTTTTTGGATTTTCTGTGCATGAGGATATAATGTAAAAGTTATATGCTATGTAATATACTCATGGGATCATGCTGTGCAAATTTTGTGAATTTCTATAGAATACCTTATTTATCTGAATTTCTGAAATGCATGTCAAGCAGGTTTTTAATCTTCAAAATTTCTATTTATGTGATTCACATGAAATTTGAAGGTCATAGAATTTATGTACAATGTTAATAGTTGTCAGCTCATACCACAAAAATTTGGGGATTTTCTATTGTCTGTGTAAATGATTAAAATTTCTACACTGTAAAACAGTGAGTATGCATGATAGATTTTAAAACTCAAAAAAAAAATTGAAAATTTTGTACAATATCATGACCATGGGAAACAGATTTTGAACAGAGAAATATGTATGTGGCCCAGTGTACCATGTTTAACTGAGTACTTGCTAAAATAGGCAGAATGTATGTTTTAATTACCATAAATTGCGTATGACTCTGAAAAATATGAAATTTGGTATGCATGATGCCCAACCTGTAAAAGGTATGTGGTTAAATTTTCATGTAAATCTGACAATAGTGGATACTGATTTCACTAATTTATGATAGAATTGCCAATTTAAGCAGGCTTAATGTAAATTGTGATAAATTAAATAATTACCGCATGATTAGGATTAGTTGTAAATGGTATTTGCTTAACCCTGAAAACAGTAGTACCATGCTAGGTGATCCTACAATGTGTGTATGTGTGAACATGAAGCAAATGTGTTAAGCTGTGCATTAAGTGTGTGTTAAAATTTGAGAAAATGTGTAAAAGTGCCAATGGGTGACACTGCTACCTTAGAGGGCTGTGGAACTGTACCGTAGTAAAGTCCTTATGGGAAGGTTCATATGTGTGTGAAATCCCATGGGCATTGGGATAAAATCCTGGAGGCGGACAAGTACCGCTGGTTAGGGTGGAGAGGGCTTCTCCTGGTTCTACGCAGTTAACAAAGATTTATCACTAAAATGCCTAGGTGATAGATTAATGTGTGATGTGATAAGTGTGTGTTCTTTTATAGGTGGTTTGGACTATGTGTCACGGCATATAAATGTTAATAATGTAAAATTGTGGTTATGTGAAATTATTTATATGAGTAACCGAACATGTAGATATATAAATGTGATATGAGAGCATGTATTTTCTGATATGAATGTGTAAATTCCATGTAAAGCAGCAAGCTAACTAAGTTTAGAAATGTGATATGAATATGAAATTTTGCATAGAAGTCATGCTAGGAATGTCTTTTCCTTTTAATGTAAACTCTATGCTTAATTGCTATTATGTGGCAACATACATGTGATGAAATGTGAAATTAGATTCCATGTTAAAGAATGCGTAGAAAGCATGTGATAGATTTAAAATTTGTGAATTAAAATATAAATCAAGTGTTGTAAATGTAGAATTATCATTTTTAGGTTTTTCCTTTAGCTAATTAACTGATCCATGCTATATGTAATAGTTGTGTTTTGAAAAATGCAATTAGCCATGTGATGTATGTATGCTTAGTGTGAATGGAAGTTACTTGCTCAGTCTTTGGACTCACTTTTGCTTCAGCATACAGGTGCAGGTGTCTCTACCTCTTCCGAGGAGACTATTAGGAGTGACTCAGAGCGGGAGTAGGAGATTACTTGTGGAGCTAGTGATGTTGTATTTCCTTTCATAGTATGTAATAAAGGGTGATTTGTATTACATTTGAGTTATGTAATTCATTATATTTGCAAGAGGTGGACAATGTAATTTGTTAAATTTCTCAGTTATGAAATAGTTAGTTTCCCTTTGTACTATATAGACTGTGTATAAATGTGGATGATGGAATAAGATATTTATTTCCAGTTCTTTCTATTCTGCTGTTATGTGTTATATTTGTGTACGTTTCAGTCTATTATACATGTGTTGGGTACATGTCCCACTATAGCAATGCTCTCTATATTGATGTGGGATGGTATATCTGTACCGGTATAAGGAGGGTCGTTACAGAGATTGGTATCAGAGCCCCCAGGCTGAAATTGTACATAAATATGCATATACCATCATCTTCATTATATGCTAAGTTTGTATAGATTGTCCACATATAAAAAAAATATGGTTAGGAAATTTGATAGCTTAGTCCTTAATTAAGATTGAATCTTTTGCAACTATGGCATCGCGAGGTAGGCGTGGTAGTGTCCTTACTCATGAGGGTGAGCAGAGGAGAGAGGAGAGGGATGAGCAGCAGGCCCCAGTAGTAGACTATGGAGTGTTATTGCAAGGTCTAGTGTAGGCCATGCAGACACAGGCCCACACCCAGGTTGCACTCCAGGCTCAGCTGGAGGCTCAGCATACTCAGGTTAAAACGATTGACAGAGTAGTCTATTTTGCTTAATGATATGTTTATTATGTTGCTATGCTATATGTGTTGCTTATGATGCTTGCTGTAGCAGGCTCAGGTGCCAGTTCCCCAGGCTCAGGACCATGGTGGACGCTCCATCATGGAACGGTTCAAGAGGATGTCGCCACCCTCTTTTAAGGGGGAGAGCGATCCATTGTTAGCTGAGAGCTGGTTGAGGGAGATCGAGAAGATCTTCCGAGCTATTAGGTGCGCCGACGATGACAGGGTCAGTTTAGCCACCTACATGCTATAGGTATGTGTTGTATAATTATGCATTTAGTTTCTCTGAGTTTAGAGTATTCGGTTTAGTCCTTATGGGTGGTTTTGGCAGGAGCGAGCCGATGTATGGTGGTCCTCGTTACTACGTACTCGATTTGAGGGCGGTGCTGCAGAGGTGCTTTGGGATGAGTTCGTGAGGCTCTTCCGAGCCAAGTTTGTTCCGGAGCACATCCAGGACAAGATGGAGCAGGAGTTCCTCTCTTTGACTCAGGGCTCCATGACCGTTCTAGAGTACGAGGCCAGGTTTGCCGAGCTATACAAATATGCACCCCATATTGTGGCTGATGAGCGCAGGAAGGCGAAGAAGTTTGTGATGGGCTTGAGGCCATCACTGAGGATGAGGTTGGTGGCATTTGACCATCGTAACCTCGATGAGGCTCTTAGCGCGGCTTGTCGGCCAGAAGGAGAGATGGAGCAATATCTTGAGGAGAAGAAGGCTTCGCAGAAGAGGCTAGCAGCTCCATTCCAGAGGCAGGAAAGAAAGAAGGTGGCACATTAGTCAGCGTAGAGTCCTGCGGCATCGGGAAGTCGTCAAGTGTCTTCTCAACATTCCTCCAGTGGTAGGAATGAGTGTCCTCATTGTGGGAGGGCACATGGTGGTTCGGAATGTTGGAAGTTGGCGGGGAAGTGCTTGAAGTGTGGGAGCAGTGAGCATAGGATCAAGGATTATCCCAGGCTTCCGTAGGGAGCACAGCGTGGAGCGACACTAGCCCCAGCAGCAGCAGCAGCAGCGCCATCGATAGGACGACCAGGGAGACCTCGAGCCCCAACTCGAGTGTTTGCGTTAGCTCGTGAGGACGCTGAGCCGGCGAAGCATGTCACCGAAGGTACGGTTCTTTTCATGGGTGTTCATGCTCGGGTTTTGTTCGATACGGGTGCTACCCACTCGTTCATTTCTGAGCGTTTTACTAGGTAGTTAGCTTTAGAGTTAGGGATAGAGTCTGAGCATTTATATGTCTCTTTGTCTGTGCACACACCTGCGGGTATGGTATCGACTAGGAAGTGTATTCCGTCTTTACCAGTGTGCATTGAGGATAGAGTATTAGAAGGGTGTTTCTTCTTGCTTAAGATGAAGGACTATGATGCAAATCTTGGTCTGGATTGGCTAGAGGAGCACTATGCGTTGGTAGATTGTTGTGGAAAGAAGATTGTCTTCCGTATTACTGGTGAGGATGAATTTTCTCATCCTTTGCAGAGGAACTTAGTGGGGAAGTTTGTCATCTCTTCCATGAGGGCAATGAGAATGGTGAACAAGGGTTGTGACGCTTTTCTTGCCAGCGTGGTATTAGTACCCAAAGCTGATGAGTCACCTACTCTTGCGGGGATTGATGTAGTGCGGGAGTTTCCAGATGTTTTTCCCGATGATTTATCTAGATTGCCACTGTCTAGAGAGATAGAGTTTACTCTAGAGTTGCTTCCAGGCACCTCTCCTATCTCGAAGGCCCCTTATCGGATGGCACCTATGGAGTTAGCGGAGCTAAGGAAGCAGTTGCAAGATTTGTTAGATAAGGGATTCATTCACCCTAGCATTTCCCCTTGGGGCACACCTGTCTTATTTGTGAAGAAGAAGGATGTGTCACTTAGGTTATGCATCGATTATAGGAAGCTAAACCAAGTGACTGTGAAGAACAGGTATCCCTTACCTCGGATTGATGATTTGTTTCACCGGCTGCAGAATGCATCAGTTATTTCTAAGATTGATTTGCAGTTTGGCTATCATCAGTTGAGGATTAAGAGCAAGGATGTGTCCAAGACGGCCTTTAGAACCCGTTATGGACATTATGAGTTTTTGGTCCTTCCTTTTGGTCTGACCAACGCCCCTGCAGCATTCATGGATCTCATGAATAGGGTGTTTAGACCTTATCTAGATAGTTTCGTTGTAGTTTTCATTGATGATGTGTTGGTCTATTCTCCGGATGAGACTGCACACCGTCAGCATTTGAGGGTAGTATTGGAAGTTCTCCGTGAGCACAAGCTGTATGCAAAGTTCAGCAAGTGTGATTTTTGGTTGCGCGAGGTTCATTTCCTTGGGCATGTTATTTCCAGTGCTGGTGTAGCAGTTGATCCAGCAAAGGTCCAAGCTGTTATGGATTGGGAGATTCCCAAGACTCCTTTGAAGATTCAGAGTTTTCTTGGTTTGGCGGGTTATTATCGGCGATTTATTGAGGGATTTTCATCCATCGCCGCCCCATTGACTCATCCAACCAGAAAGGGAGTGAAGTTTGTCTGGTCCGAGGAATGTGAGAGTAGTTTTCAATTATTGAAGACTAAGCTCAATTCAACTCCTATGTTAGTTTTGCCGAGCGGTGTAGAGGGTTTTGCTATCTACACGGATGCATCTCGGATTGGCCTTGGCTGTGTATTGATGCAGCAAGGAAGGGTAGTAGCATATGCTTCTCATCAATTGAAGGAGCATGAGCGAAACTATCTGACTCATGATTTGGAGCATGCGGCAGTGCTGCATGCACTGAACATCTGGAGACAATATCTTTATGGTGTCAGATTTGAGGTGTTCACTGACCACAAGAGTCTAAAGTATCTTTTCTCCCAAAAGGAATTAAACCTGAGGCTGAGAAGATGGATTGAGTTCTTGAAGGACTATGACTTCGACCTCCAGTATCATCCTGGAAAGGTGAATGTTGTAGAGGATGCCCTTAGCAGGAAGAGGTCATCTCTCTAGCAGGATTGGAAGATGTTAGAGGATGCGGCGTGTGCGATGACTGAGTTAGAACCATATTTGTGTCAGGCTTTTGTAGCTCAGTTGTCCATTAGGTCTTCGGTGTTGGATGAGGTGATCGAGCAACAAAAAGCCGACCCTAGACTCCAAGAGTTAGTGCGCAAAGCACGCATTGCTCATGATGAGGATGGTGTGATTAGATTCCATCACCGTGTTTGTGTTCTAGACATCGTGGATGTCTGTGAGCATGTATTAGCAGAGGCTCATAGGTCTAGATTCTCTATTCATCTGGGTAACACTAAGATGTACCAGGATTTGAAGAGATCTTTTTGGTGGTCTGGCATGAAGAAGGATGTAGCAGAATATGTATCTAGGTGTTTAGTATGCCAACAAGTGAAGGCAGAGTGGCAGCGACCATCTGGGCTTATGCAGAAGATGGAGATTCCAGTATGGAAGTGGGAAGCTGTCACTATGGATTTTGCTACGGGTTTGCCTCGATCTAGATGAGGTAATGACTCGATTTGGGTAGTGGTAGATAGATTCTCGAAGACTGCGCATTTATTACCCATGAAGAAAAAGCAGTCAGTAGAGAGTTTAGCTAGATTGTATATTAGTAGCATTATTAGATTGCATGGTGTGCCATAGTCGATCATTTCGGATTGGGATCTGAGATTTACTTCGAGGCTGTGGAAGGGTCTTAAGGATGCATTAGGTTCGAAATTAAAGCTCAGTTAGGCGTTTCATCCCCAGACAGATGGACAGTCCGAGATGACTATCCAGACGCTCGAGGATACGTTGTGGGCGTGTGTTTTGGATTGGAAGGATGATTGGGAGCGCCATTTACCTCTTGTGGAGTTCGCATATAACAAGAGTTTCCATGCGAGTATTGGTATGGCTCCATTTGAGGCGTTGTATGGTAGGCCTTGCAAATCTCCTTTATGTTTGGAGGAGACTTGTGATAGACGGCTGATTGGTTCGGAGTTAGTTCAGGAGGCTTCGGATAAGGTCTAGCTTATTAGGAAGAGGCTTGTTATGGCACAGGATAGGCAGAAGAGTTATGCCGACAACAAGAAGAAGGATTTTGAGTTTGAGGTAGGTGAGCATGTCTTTTTGAAGATTTCGCCTACTCGAGGTGTAGTTAGATTTGGCAGGCATGGTAAGTTAAGTCCTAGATTCATTGGCCCGAATGAGATTCTCAGACGATTGGGCAACGTGGCATATGAGCTAGCTTTACCCCCAGCGTTAGCTAGTGTTCATCCTGTTTTCCACGTATCTATGCTCAGGAGGTACGTCAGAGATCCATCTCATGTTATTAGCCACGAGCCAGTGGAGATTCCGCCAGATTTATCTTATGTAGAGCAACCAGTAGCTATTCTTGACCGGAAAGTTCAGCATCTTCGGAACAAGAGTATTGTGTCGGTGAAAGTATTATGGCGCAACTTCTGGCGAGAGGAGGCTACTTAGGAGCTTGAGGATGCAATGAAGAAGAAGTATCCTCAGTTGTTTGAGTAGTGTCAGTTTAACTTCGAGGACGAAGTTTCTTTAAGGGGGAGAGGGTGTAAGGGCCTAGAATTTTGCACTCTTATATAGGTGTTTGATTGTGTGAGGAATTAATGCTTGTGTGTGTAGCTATGTATACATATAAAGTATTTGAGTAGTGTTGTACATATATGTATATTTTCTTGTGTATGTTATGTATTTACATTATATAAATAGTATTTTAAAGTATGTCTGGTAAATGACATGTAGTTGTATTGTATAAATATAGTTTTCTGCAGTTTTTGAGCTCTAACCGAGTGTCCAGTAGGCGTCAACATGAGTGGATGCCAATCCCAAGTCAGTGTCCACATCGATGGACGCTAACCTCAGTCAGGCGGCCAAGGATCTGGTCGCCAACCTCCCCGGATCTGTTGCGCTTCAGATCCAAAAATGCCCACAATTTCTTTGCTCTCTGTTTTAGAAACCGTCGTCCAACGGCTACAACCCGTACCTTATCAAGTCCCCGAACCCTTGACCTTGTAAAACCCCTCTCTTCGTTGAGATAGGGTCCCTTTTGCTCTCTTGAGAAAACCCTAGTTTGTCTGTGCGAACCCTGAACTTTGGACCCGTGGATCCGGCGATTGGTGGCTCCTTCCGGCGATCTTCTACGACTAGAGGGGAGTCTAAACGTTTGGGAAGGCTTCTCCGACACCGGGTGGTAGTCTGCATCGACACAGAAGTTGGATTGAGGGAAATTTGGTGGCTCTTTGGCTCTGGCCGAAGAGAGCTTCGTCGAGACAAATCTTCGGTGGTAGATTTTTATAAGGCAAGTAAACTGTCCACATTACTCATACATGCGTCTAGTAGGTCCTAAGTAATTTTCTGGAATTTATTCGAGTCCTGGAACCCCCCTTCAATCGATCTTTTGCATTCAGACTGTGTTTTGCATAGACAGGAACTTAACGACATGATCTGTTGCCGTTAAGATCCTAAGCTGGCGGCGCACGATGTTGACGTTAACCTGATTAACGGCCATATCCTTGCCGTTGAGTTCTTCAGGCAGAGACAGTGTAGTCTGCTGCCCTATAGAAGCTATTTTTTTCTCAATTTTTCTGCACATGAGGATATAATGTAAAAGTTATATACTATGTAATATACTCATGGGATCATGCTGTGCAAATTTTGTGAATTTCTATGGAATACCTTATTTATCTAAATTTTTGAAATGCATGTCAAGCTGGTTTTTAATCTTGAAAATTTTTGTTCATGTGATTCACATGGAATTTGAAGGTCATATAATTTATGTACAATGTTAATAGTTGTCAGATCATACCACAAAAATTTAGGGATTTTTTATTGTCTGTGTAAATGATTAAAATTTCTGCACTGTAAAATAGTGAGTATGCATGATAGATTTTAAAACTCAAAAAAAAAAAGTATGATGTCAAATAAATTCTTGAAAATTGTGTACAATATCATGACCGTGGGAAACAGATTTTGAACAGAGAAATATGTATGTGGCCCTGTGTACCATGTTTAACTGAGTACTTGCTAAAATAGGCAGAATGTATGTTTTAATTACCATAAATTGCTCTGAAAATTTTGAAATTTTGTATGCATGATGCTCAACCGGTAAACGGTATATGGTTAAATTTTCATGTAAATCTGAAAATAGTGGATACTGATTTCACTAATTTATGATAGAATGGCCAATTTAAGGATGCTTAATGTAAATTGTGATAAATTAAATAATTACCGCATGATTAGGATTAGTTGTAAATGGTATTTGTTTAATCCTAAAAACAGTAGTACCATGCTAGGTGATCCTACAATGTGTGTATGTGTGAACATGAAGCAAATGTGTTAAGCTGTGCATTAAGTGTGTGTTAAAAATTGAGAAAATGTGTAAATGTGCCAATGGGTGACACTACTACCTTAGAGGGCTGTTGAACTGTACCGTAGTAAAGTCCCTACGAGAAGGTTCATATGTGTGTGAAATCCCATGGGCATTGGGATAAAATCCTTGAGGCAGACAAGTACCGCTGGTTAGGGTTGAAAGGGCTTCTCCCGGTTCTGCGCAGTTAACTAAGATTTATCACTGAAATGCCTAGGTGATAGATTAATGTGTGAAGTGATAAGTGTGTGTCCTTTTATTGGTGGTTTGGACTATTTGTCACGGCATATAAATGTTAATAATGTAAAATTGTGGTTATGTGAAAAGTGAATGTGAAATTATGTAAATGAGTAACCGAACATATAGATATGTAAATGTAATATGAGAACATGTATTTTCTGATATGAATGTGTAAATTCCATGTAAAACAGCAAGCTAACTAATTTTAGAAATGTGATATGAATATGAAAATTTGCATAGAAGTCATGCTAGGAATGTCTTTTCCTTTTAATGTAAACTCTATGCTTAATTGCTATTATGTGGCAACATACATGTGATGAAATGTGAAATTAGATTCCATGTTAAAGAATGCTTAGAAAGCATGTGATAGATTTAAAATTTGTGAATTAAAATATAAATCAAGTATCATGTGTTGTAAATGTAGAATTATCATGTTTACGTTTTTCCTTTAGCTAATTAACGTATCCATGCTATATGTAATAGTTGGGTTATGAAAAATGCAATTAGCCATGTGATGTATGTATGCTTTGTTCGAATGGAAGTTACTTGCTCAGTCTTTGGACTCACTCTTGCTTTGGCATACAAGTACAGGTGTCTCTACCTCTTCCAAGGAGACTATTAGGAGTGACTCGGAGCGGGAGTAGGAGAATACTTCTGGAGCTAGTGATGTTGTATTTCCTTTCATATTATGTAATAAAGGGAGATTTGTATTACATTTGAGTTATGTAATTCATTATATTTGCAAGAGGTGGACAATGTAATTTGTTAAATTTCTCAGTTATGAAATAGTTAGTTTCCTTTTGTACTATATAGACTGTGTATAAATGTGGATGATGGAATAAGAGATTTATTTCCAGTTCTTTCTATTCCGCTATTATGTGTTATATTTGTGTACGTTTCAGTCTATTGTACATGTGTTGGGTACATGTCCCACTGTATCGATGCTCTCTTTATCGATGTGGGATGGTATATCCATACTGGTATAAGGAGGGTCGTTATAGCCTTCTTTTCCTTAACTCTTTCATAGAAATATTTTCCTCAGAATATCTCCAGGAATCCAACCCACTCCAGTTCAGCAACATTAGGCAGATGAGCCGATGTGGCCTTCCACCATGCTCGGGCATCCTTAGTGAATTGAAAAGTGGCCAGTACCACCTTCTCCCTATTGGTGCATTGCATAACTTGGAAGATTCTTTCTATTTCTTCCTTCCAGTTCTCTGCTTCATTCGGAGCAGGGGATCCTGAGAAACGAGGAGGATTCAAACTTCTAAAGTTACGGTGCAGATCACCGGATCCGTTTCTAGCAGCACCAGCCTGATTTCCATCCTAAACTACATTCTATAGTGCCTAGGTCAAACCAGCTACGGTGTCTTGCCACTGATTGTGAGCCATTGCAGTAGAGTGTAAGAGTTATGAGGGTTCCTGAGAAAAGGATAGAAACCAATTAATGTCTCTAGATACATTATAAGAGTCAGTGGGTAGGAGTGTTTTGTTCATTCTATCATATTCCCAGTCTCTACCCATTCTCGCTAGGTACCATATTTAATTTCCATGACCTAGGTTCGATAGGTATCTCTTAATCTTTAGACATATATCCTATTTGGTTTTCCTAGGCTCTGATACCACTAAACTGTCAAGTTCCGAGAATTACGCAGCGGATATTAATTCGGATAATTCGAGTCGATATTTTGAGATGTGAACAGTCGACAAATAAACCTCTAGCTAGCACGCACTAAATGTGTAACAATACAACATCATAATAGGGCCCAAATATTGAACTCAATTGAAATTGTATTCAAATCTCATCTCAATGTATCAAAGGTTGAAAGGTGTGTGGAATTACCTAAAGTAGTAATCTAGAAGGGGGGTTGAATAGATTACTAGCAATTAAAAACAACTTAACCTTCTTTTCGATATTACGACCGACTTAATGAAAGCTTAAACAGATATGGATCAATTGCAATCTTCGATGTGTGTATAGAGTGTGATTGGGAAATTAGCAGTATGATGCGTGTGTGACCTAACAATAGTGCCTAGCATACATCTATCGACAAATCATGCAAACCACATGACACAATGATTTAAGGTGGTTCGAACTACACAACTCGTGTATCCTACGTCCACCGTCCACACACACACAACGAAAACTGCATACAAAGCAAATTCGACCCAACTACAACACACACAAGATGTCTGAGGTGAACACGCTCTCAGAACAACTACACACATGTGGGTTGAGCACAAGGAACACTCAAACCACAAACACACACACAAGTGATGGAAAATAAAGTAAGAGAAGAGTTCAGAGTTGAAGAATCAAATCCAAAGTTGAACACTTCAGTGTGCACATCTAGAAGAACTCCAAGCTTCAGGTCGATGAAGCTCGGATGGTGATGATGAAGCTTGTCTTGAGGACGAACCGGCTTCAACTCCTCGTACGAGACAGATCTCTCTTTGAATGGTCTGGAGTCTTGTAGCAGAGCAACAGGGAAAAGCCTTCTTCTTGATCTTTGCTTATGGTTTTGGTGTGGAGGCTTCTTACTTCGTAAATAGGTCCATATGATCTATATATAGTGGTGTTCAAGTCTTAAGAATCGTGTCAGAGGAGAACACCCTAATATAGATCACATGCCTGTCACATGTCTTGACTTAAATTGCGGCTGTCGACAGATGCCTTGTGGCTATCGACAGGTACTGCTGCAAACTGGGCTTCCAGAACCAAGTTCGTTACTAGAACCCTGGGCTATCGACAGGCGACCTGGTGTTGTCGACAAGCATACCTGATCTGTCGACAGATGAGCTTTGTCTGTCGACAGATGAGCTTTGTCTGTCGACAGCTACTGCTTTTTCTTGTCTTCTAGTAGCTTCTTTGTTGTTGTCTTCACTAGCTGTCGACACATGGCTTCTGGCCTGTCGACAGATGAGTACTTTATGTGTATTCCCAATTCTTTTGCACTTTGGTTTTGTTGCTTATCTTGTGTTTTCATTCACACCTACATGAAAGACATTCCAGGTAAGACATCATGAATGCATAGATGGTCATAGAGTCATTTTCATATGATCATTTCTTCTCATGTCTTGATCATGTCTTCACAATGTTTACAACATCAATTATGTCAATCATCAAAAACATTTAAGCATTCAGACACATTCACCCATCAAGTCAATCATCATAGACATAGCACCCTAACAAAGGTAACTAATACAGGACTAAGACTCAATAAAAGGCAAAGTACATTATTCCTCACTTCCTACTACATTGTTCTAACACTCAAAGCAAACTAACTATAGATAGACACAAGTGTTGGGACGCTCATCACTCGGACGCATTCCCATCCTCGACTTGCTCCTCCTCTTGTATTTGATAATCACCTAGAATGGTTAAAAGTAGGGAATGAGCAAACTAGCCCAGTAGGATTTATATCTCAATGTGCGGGCAATGATATAAGTGATTAACAATTTAGAACTAGGTAAGCACGATTGTCAAGATATGCATGTACAAATAAAACTCATTAAAAACATGATACATGAACAAGCTAGATAGAGTGATCATGATAGAGCAAGATCTAGAATGATATAACGAGCAAGATATTATCAATAGTGAGGCATGTAACAAACACGCAAGATATCACTTTAAATTGCAATAATTGCAGGATGGCCATATCACACAAGCAAACAAGCATGAGCACGATCATGTAACACTAATCAAGCACGAAGACATTAATGTACACCAAGGAAAGATCCACCTTGAAATGCACACTAGGACATGTGTATGTGGTTATTGTATCTAGCATTCAACACGCAAGTGCTCCCAGCGCAGATGCAACGCCAGTAATCATTATACCCCATTGTCAACAGTATATTTATGACTCTCCGTCATTGGGGCTAGACTGGAGCCCTTGGACACTCTTCGTGCCCGGTCAGCATCTTACTATTTTTAAATGTAGATACCCACAGTCATTAATGGCCAATGAGAGTTTCAAGATGTAGCATGTGTAATGCCATGTTCATGATGATGATGAGAACAAGTAGCATGTAATGTGAACATGATTTCATGATAAGAATAGTCAAGAGATGATTCCAGAAGTATAAAGACAAAATTTATACTTTAGTTCACTCTTTATATTAATGGCTAAAGTCTAGGTTATAAATCACACTCACGAGAACAAGATAAGAGAGGAAGTGCATGCTATCTCTAGAGAACTTCAATGGTACAACCAACTCGGTCTCCATCAGGGAATCCACGGAGTACGGAGAATTACAGAGCTCTTAAGAGAAAGGTCACTAGACTACTGATACGGAATGACCGGCCGTGAGTTTCCAATCCCTCAAGAAAAGGCTGCCTAGAAGTGCAAGTGTGTAGTGATGTACGTATCTCAATCCACAATCCACCGGTTCCAAACTTGCGGAAAACAATTAACATGCTAACATGAGATGGAACTATGCAATTAACTAAACATGGTTACACATTTTAAGATAGCAATTACTCACTTTAACAAGCTAGATCCATAGATGATTTAATCAATACATTGAAAGAGTAGATCAAAGCATTAATGAACAATTGGAATAGTCTTTACATTATTATGTCTTTAACATGGGTTACTGGCTTTTAGGTCACTAGACAGACTACACCATGCATCTTAATAATATACCATGCAAGACTAACATTAAACACTGTAAAAATAGGTCTCGGGAAGGCCTAGAAATCCGCATCATACACAATCGACGCATTTAACAATGCTGTGTATAGTCAAAACAAGACTAACATGTACAGATGTAAATCGCGACGGCCTAGGGCGTCGCCTTCATGTTTGAATCGCGACGGGAAACCCCGTCGTATTCATGAAGCACGTTTAAAATAGTTATATAAGGCAGGAAACGGGTTGAATCACGACGGGGGTTCCCATCGCGTTCCGGGCTAGCGCTGAAAACCGCACAATGCACAGTTTGAGGCATATGGGCATGCTCTAAATCGTGATGTGGGTCACGATCGCGATTCACATGCATGCAAAACGCGTCGCCTGAACCCGTCGCGTTTTGGGTTCTTGCCTGAAATGCAGGAAACAAGCATACGATTCATGAAACGCCTATAACTTCTAATCTATGGCTCTTGGGACAAAAGTGTCAACATGAAACTTGATGGGAACATGGAATAGGAGAGAACTATTCTTTTGGAATCATTCAAAATGGCCTCAGGATGCGTGAGAAATCCACACGAACATAAAATGCGATTACCATGCACGAATTTGGAAAAACGCTTATAACTCAAGATGTAGTCAATGAAATTTGATGAAACCACCTGGA
The DNA here is from genome assembly GCA_014218235.1 of Colocasia esculenta. Lineage (NCBI taxonomy): Eukaryota > Viridiplantae > Streptophyta > Magnoliopsida > Alismatales > Araceae > Colocasia > Colocasia esculenta. The sequence goes on along the minus strand of CM024753.1, from coordinate 151,321,758 downwards.
CATGAAAGCAGACTCGATGCTCTACACATTGGCATATGATTTATTAAGATTTGGCCTGAGATCACCTACCTTCTGAGTTGAAGAAGTATCGTTCTCCAGAAAACCCTCGTTTAGACCACTTGCTGGAGAACACTTAATACACCCAGCCTACTGCATGAAAATTGGGTATTCCAGTGCGATTAGGAACTAGACTTGACCCTCTTTCCAGGGGTATAAGTCTTGCATGGTGTGTTTAGGGTTTTGCCTACCTTTGCTCGACTCCAAGAAGACTGTCTGCGTAGGTCGATGCAGACGCAACGGGGAAGAAGAAGAGCTTGGTGTGGTCGATCTCCTGCTCCCCAGCCGCCAAGTGTTGGGTTCATATTCTGGAAACTAAGTGAATTCACATTCTAAATGATAAATGATAATCAAACAATGTTTTTAATGATGAATGAGTCGAATTGAGGTTTCATACATGTCCATTAACATGATACAATATTTGGTTATCTATGTCTTCATTATACCTAACTATACATGTTTTATCATGTAGGTACAAGTGCATATAACCAAGCCCTCACAAATCATGAGAAAATGATCACATGTACATTATATACATGTACCTGTCGACAGACCCAAAGGCATATGTCGACAGATGCCACAGTTGTGATCAGACAGAAAAGTGCTATGTTCAGAAAAAAAGCACTTGTCGACAGATGCTCAGAAACCTGTCGACAGATGTCACAGACAGAAATGCCAGAGTTCTGTGTTTTGGCAAAACTGACCTTGTCTGTCGACAGATGGATGTCGCCTGTCGACAGATGCCACAGGCCAGAGCAACCTGAAGTGTGTCTATTGCAAATCTGTTGCAATCTGTCGACAGACACTCAGCACCTGTCGACAGACGCAGAGAATCTTCAAATACGGAAACCTTCCTTCATATCCGAGATTGTGTTTTCAAGTCCCACGACTGTCTATATGAAAACACAACTATATAAGCATCCTTTTGAAGAGAATCTCGTACAGAAGCAGCCACAACCAAAAACCCTAAAGCCAAGTCCAAGAGAAAAGAGTTGCTGCTGCTCTGCTTCAAGTCTGCAGTGCAGAGACCGAAAGATCTGTTGATCCTGAAGTACTGAAGATTGATCGTCGTGGATTCAACCTTCTCTATCAATCCAAAGCAGTCAAGTTGAAGTTTGAACTCCATGTAGATGTTCTCAGAAGAGTTCCACATCAGGATTTACTCCTATACTCTGAACTCTTCCTGTTTCACAATTCTTATCAATCGTGTGTGTGTTTGTGTGATTCAAGCGTCTCTTGTGCTTGAGATCACGTGTGTGTGTTGTTCTGATCGTGGGTGCACATCAGAAAACACGTGTGTGTGTGAGTTGTAGTCACCGAACTCGCTCATAAGCAGTTTATTCTATGTGTGTGTGTGTGCCGTGGACGTAGGATACACTGTTGTGTACTCCGAACCACGTAAATCTACGTGTCTCGTGGTTTGATCGTTTCTACAATAGATGTTTGATAGACACGTTGCATATTCACACACTAGATAGGTTTCTACATCATCTACACATAGTTTAGATATTGATACTGTCTTGTTAATCTGTGCTTTCAGAAAAAGAACGCGATAATAGTTTTTAAGAGACAGTAATCTATTCAACCCCCCTTCTAGATTACCATATTGGGAATTCCGCAACCCTTCAATTGCTATCAGAGCCAGGTTTCTCCGATTTATTGCTTTATCTATTTGATCTTACGATCAGGAGATTCACGGTCAAATGGAATCTACCAAGGGGTATATGGCCGAGGGATACTCAGTGACCAGGCCACCCTTCTTTGATGGCACTCACTATCCCTATTGGAAAAACCGTATGCAGGTGTTTCTACGTGCACAAAACTTTGAACTATGGAAGATAGTCAGCAAAGGAGCGTACATACTACCTCAGGATGAAGATACATGGACCAAGGACCAGATTGCCAAAGGGACACTCAACTGGAGCGCCCTCAACATGATGCAGTGCGCGGTCCACCCAAAGGAGTATTCGAGAGTCTCCACATGCACCTCAGCAAAGGGATGTGGGACAAGCTCGAGTTGATATATGAAGGTACGTCTGAGGTGAGAGAATCCAAGGTAAGCATGCTAGTCTCAGAATATGAAATGTTTAAGATGAACCATGATGAGACAATTTCTGACATGTTTGCTAGATTCATGGTACTTATAAATGGATTGAAAGGTCTTAAGAAGGAATACTCAGAGAGTGATTTGGTGAGGAAGATACTTCGGTCTCTTCCATCCTCTTGGAACACCAAAGTCACTGTCATGAGGATTCCAAGAATCTTTCAACAATGAAAGTGGATGAATTGATTGGATCTCTCATGACTTATGAACTAAATGTAAAAAGAAAAGAAACTGAAGAGAATCCAAGGAAGTCAATTGCCTTGAAGGCTTCCAACAAAGTATCTTCAGATTCCAAAAAGAGTGCCCAACAGGAAGGTTCTGAGTCTGAAACCTCTACTGATAGTGAGAATGACGAAATGGCCATGCTCACTAGACAGTTTAAGAAGTTCCTAAAATTCAAGAGAAGAGGTTCAGGAAACTCCAAACCTTTCCAAAAAGGCACCAACAGGTTTGACACGTCCAATAAAAAATCTGATGTTGTGTGCTATGAGTGCAAGAAGCAGGGACACATGAGAGGAGAGTGCCCCGAGCTCAAGAAGAAACTGAAAAGGGACAAGTTCATCTTCAAGAAAGCCAAAGCAATGCTGGCTACATGGAGTGATGAAGACGATGACGAAAAAAGTCAAGCTACCTCGGGAGATGACGAGATTCACTGTCTTATGGCAAGGAGTGATGACTCCTCTGAGGTAAATTCTTCCTTTGAATCATTTTCTACTACTGAATGGGAAGAAGCTTACACTGTCCTTTTTGAAAAATTCTGTCAATTCAAATCAGAAAATAAAGCACTCAAGAAGAGAGTTAATTCCCTTGTTCATGAAACTGATAATAATGATGAAATTGAATCTCTGAATAAGGTAATTGACATGATGAAAATAGATGAACAAACACACAGTGAAGAGATGGATAGCATGAAAATTAAGCTTCAAGAAGTTCAAAAAGAGAAAGATGATCTAATGAACTCTCTTGAAACTCTAAACAGTGAGCATGCTAATCTAAAAGAGAAATTGGAAAAAGCTGAAAAGGAGTTAAAAGGCAAATCAAAGGATCTATCTAGTTTTGTTAAGAGCAAACAGAATCTAGATGCAATCTTAGGATCCAATGTGTTTGTTGCTAGACATGGGATTGGGTTTCAAAATCCTAAGCCAAAGGAAATTGGCAAAAATCTGTTGACTGATTTCATTGATCCTACCTCAAGTTCTAGCAATCTAAATCCCTCAAAGAAAAGGAAAAATCAATCCAAGGGTAAAAACCAGGAACCTAAGGCTACCACATTTGTTCCAACTAAGCTTAAGGAGTTTGCTACTAACCCCAAACAGGGATGTCCCAAGGAAAAATAGCAAGTCCCTAAAGCTAAGTTCACTAGACAACAAAAGGGTAAGATGCCTATGCATGCTCCTAAGAATCCAAAGCCCACTGTTGTTCATAAGCCATCATCATGTAAACTCTGTAAAAAGATTGGGCACAATGAAAATCAATGCTGGAACAATCCAATAAAACAGAAAGTCAAACAAATTTGGATTCCAAAGCATTTACTGTTTGGCATGAATGATAAAACGGCACCAAAGTAATTTGGGTACCAAAACCTCTTGTCTAATCCACATGTGCAGGAATGCCTAGCAGCTCACAATCAAAACAAATGGTACCTGGATAGTGGCTGCTCGAGGCATATGACGGGCGATAAAGAAAAATTAGTTTACTCGTGGAAAAAGACGGAGGTCACGTTGTCTTTGGAGGTAACAACAAAGGCCAGATCATCGGCTCAGGTAAGGTTGGTAAGTTTGCCTCCAACTCAATAGATAATGTACTATTAGTTGATGGTCTTCATCACAATTTGCTTAGCATAAGTCAATTGTGTGATAAGGGCCATAAAATTGTTTTTGAATCAGATTCATGTCAAATCCTTGATAAGGAAACAGGAAGTCTCAAATTTTCTGGAAAAAGAATGAATAACATCTACATGGTTGATTTAGATGATCCAGAAAATAATGATTTATGTCTTGTAGCAAATAAACAGGATGAGCTAACATTGTGGCATCGTAGGCTTGGTCATGCGAGTTACAATGTTTTGCACAAGATCATGAGGCTCAAACTAGTAAGTGGACTTCCTGAAATCCCATTCAATAAAAATGAAAATTTCTGTGATGCATGTGCACAGGGAAAGCAGACCCGAAAATCCTTCAAATAAAAGCACCGTAAGTACTTCCAAAGCTTATGAACTGTTGCACATGGACCTATTTGGACCTACTAGAACATTGAGTCTCAATGGCAAACGGTATGGTTTTGTCATTGTAGATGATTTTTCTAGGTTCACTTGGGTGAAGTTTCTGGCTCATAAGAATGATGCACTTAATGTTTTTGAAGAATTCTTCAATAAAATTGAGCATGGAAATGTCCACAAGATATGCTCCATCCGCACTGATCACGGGGGAGAATTTGACAACAACTCCTTCACTGATTTCTGCAGGAACCAAGGAATAGAACACTTGTTCTCCTCCCCAAGAACTCCAGAACAAAACGGGGTTGTGGAGAGGAAAAATAGAACCTTGGTGGAGATGGCTCGTACGCTTCTGGTCGAAAATCAACTTGCAAGAACCTTTTGGGCAAAGCGGTAAACACGTCATGCTACATTCTTAATCGAGCCATGGTAAGACCGGTATTCAAGAAAACTCCCTATGAGCTTCTGAAAGGTAAGAAACCATCCCTTGGATACTTCAGAGTTTTTGGTTCAAAGGTGTTCATACATAACAATGATAAAACTGATTTGGACAAATTTGAAGCCAAAAGCGACAGAGGTATTTTTCTTGGATACTCAGAACACTCTAGAGCTTATAGAGTGTTTAATCTTAAAACCAGAAAAGTGGAAGAAACTCCACATGTTGTATTTGATGAATCTCAAACCAAATCTAACAGTTCTAATCCTTACAGGTTTCAAGATGAAACTGAAGATACAACACATGAAGAACTGCAAAGCAAACCAAATACAATCTCTAAGTCAGTTCCAAAAATAAACAGTGGCTATCTACGCAGGTACAATGATGAAGATGACGGACTTCTGTTCAGAAATGAAGATGAAGTACCTGCACAAGATCCACAACACGAGGATGAACTACAACATGAAAGTCCTCCAGCCACCCCTCCTCCAGAACAGTCTTCTGAAATGTCAGATCAACCCGGTCCTTCAACAATCACAAATGTGAGGTACTCTAAAGCACATCCACTTGAGAATGTCATAGGTAACATAAATGATTCAGTTCAAACTAGGTCTCAAGTTAATCAAATAGTTGAACAGGATCATTCAGCCTTTGTCTCTCAAGTGGAGCCTAAAAATGTTGAAGAAGCCTTGAAAGAAAACTCATGGATTGATGCTATGCATGAGGAGCTAGGCCAATTTCAAAGAAATAATGTCTGGATTTAGTTCCTAAACCCACGAAATTTCTGTAATTGGGACAAGATGGGTCTTTAGGAATAAACTAAATGAAGAGGGAAAGGTGGTGAGAAACAAGGCTAGACTGGTTGCAAAGGGTTATAATCAGGAATTTGGTGTGGATTTTGAAGAATCTTTTGCACCTGTAGCTAGGCTAGAAGCAGTCAGAATCTTGTTAGCTTATGCATGTTCAAATAAGTTCAACTATATCAAATGGATGTTAAAACTGCTTTCTTAAATGGCTACATTAAAGAGGAAGTTTATGTCTCTCAACCACCTGGCTTTGAACTTCATGACAAACCAAACCATGTATACAAATTGCACAAGGCTCTCTATGGTTTGAAACAGGCACCCCGAGCTTGGTACGACAGGCTAAGCCAATTTCTGGTAAGCAAAAACTACTCTCGAGGTAAAGTAGACCAAACTCTCTTTACAAAGAAAGTTCGCACACACATCATTGTTGTTCAAGTCTATGTGGACGACATAATCTTTGGTTCTACAAACCCTTCACTGTGTGAAGAATTCTCACATCACATGCACAGTGAATTTGTGATGAGTTTAATGGAGGAGCTTCAATTTTTTCTTGGTCTGCAGGTCAAGCAAATGGAAGATGGCTTCTTCATAAACCAAGAAAAATATGTCAAAGAGCTTCTCAAGAGATTTTAGTTTGAAACTGCAAAACCTGCCTCAACGCCGATGAGCACAAGCATTAAGCTAGAAAGTGATGCAAAAGGTAAACCGGTAGATGCTAAATACTTCCGAGGTATGATCGGCTCACTCCTCTATCTTACTGCAAGTAGACCTGACATACAATTCAGTGTTTGCCTCTGTGCTAGATATCAATCTAGTCCAAAGGAAAGCCACCTAATTGCAGTTAAGAGAATATTCAGGTATCTCTCAGGTACACATGACATGGGTCTTTGGTATCCAGCAGGTAGTAGCTTTAACTTAATCTCATATTCTGATGCTGACCATGCTGGATGTAAAATTGACAGGAAGAGCACTAGTGGCTATTGCCAGATGCTTGGTGGTTGCATGGTTTCGTGGGCATCTAAGAAGCAACATTCGGTTGCACTGTCCACTGCAGAGGCAGAATATGTTGCTGCAGGGAGTTGTGCAACACAAGTGTTGTGGATAAAAAGCCAGTTGTGTGACTACGACATTGACCTTGGATGCACACCAATCCTATGTGACAACACTAGTGCAATAAATATATCAAAAAATCCCATTCAACACTCTAGGACAAAACACATAGAAATCCGTCATCACTTCTTGAGAGATGAGGTAGCCAATAGAAATTTGGAAATTAGCTTCATACCAACAGAACAACAACTAGCTGATATCTTTACAAAACCATTGGCTGAGGATAGGTTCACATCCCTTAGAAGAGAATTAGGCTTATGTAAAATTCAGTGACACAAATCCCAAGTCCTTGATGAATGTTCCTTGTAAGCAACAACTATGGGGTATATCAAATGGTGATTTGTGGAAAAACAAGTTCGGCTTGTTTGGAAACTTTCATTATGCGTGAGAAAATATTCTCCGCCAAGTACCCGTAGTTGGAGCCCATTAAGGGACATCCATGTTGGATAAAGGAGTAAGTTTCATTTCATTAGCCAAATTACTCTGAAAAACAAAAAAAAAAATCATAAATCGAAAAATACCAAAAACAGTCTCAATTCCATGAATGGTCTGCTGAATACATGTGTGCATATCCTGCTTGAATTGAATTGCATTGCTTAAACTTTGTGTCTTTTCATGAGCACACATCATGGGGGAGCTAGTTTAGATTAGATGGGTGTTGTTGTGAAGGACATTCCTTACGATTGATGTTCATATTCTCCTTCACAAATAATTATCATTTCACATTCAAATCTTCCTCTAAACTGGCCTTCAACAAGGATCTGTCGACAGCCCTTCCTTCCCTTGTCGACAGATAGACTTCCACAGAACACAGGTTCTGAACTCTGTGTGCATCTGTCGACAGTCGACCATGCATCTGTCGACAGATTGCACAAGTTTTGTCCTCCCCGCACAGCCTACAATCTGTCTGTGTGTAGCTGTCGACAGACACAACTTGGCTTGTCGACAGATAACACAGTCATCACATCAAGCAGAACATTCATTCATCTGTCTGTGTGTGACTGTCGACAAGCTCTTCCTAGCTGTCGACAGACACACTTCTACTTGGAATTTCAAGCCCATTCAATCAAAAACTCCTTGAGCTGGTTTCTCTAATAATGTCTAAGGTGTCTATATGGTGTTAATTCATATATGACCACATCACGTGCATAAGATATTAAAGCTATTTTCAACAATCTTGTGATTTTTACATACTACTCATGTTAAGTCTAGGTTCTATCATTCTGGAAACATTTCACTATTTTCGAAAACTTAACACCTAACTCTTCTACATCATTTCCAAGTAGGCAAACATGGTTCCCTTTTTCTTTAAAGGAATTATGATCACTGAGTTTAATGTCTACAATTGATAGATAATCAATCACTACATTGATCTACGGTTATTAAAACAATACTTGGAGAAAAGCTACCTATTTCTAAACAATTTCATTCCATTAGCTTAAAATGAATTAAATTTGGAAAAATGCAGAGCAATGATGAGTTTTTGCTAAGTAACCGGGGAGTGAGCATCACAAATGTTTGCCCTCGCGTCAAAAGGCTCATTCATCAACTCTGTACAACGGTATGATGGACAATTTCACTGAGTAACTGGGGGTACGGGCACGTATAATGTCTACCCTCATGTTCAAAGGTGAGAAGTCTTCTTAACTACCACTTTTTCCCATTGCATAAAAGAATGGCAAATATAGACAATAATGGAATAGTGTGAAGCCTCCACTGAGTGATAATTCCCATGGGTCATTGATGTTTTTGAATGTCTTGGCATTTAGATATTTCTCTCCTTGATCATTTGAACCTCAACTACGAGAATTATGTGGTCCTACACTCTAATTAATAAAGAGAAGAGTAAAAGTATTTCTTTCTGATGTCAGTGGGTGTTTCCTTTATGCTTCAACTTCAGACTAATTAAGTATTATGTTTGAACCATAAAGGATATTGAAGTGGCCTTATTATCTCTATGTAAATGATTGGTCTCTATTATGTCTTCACCTTCTATACACCTTAAGTCATCAGTCAAAAATCACTGCTCAAGAGTTTTCTTTTAAATTCCACATCAAACATCAACAAGCATACATTCTGCAGGGATCTGTTGACAGCTCCAAATTCATCTGTCGACAGACGGCGGCTGCCCTGTTTGGAAGTCCAACGGACACGCCATTTGGGGCTGATTTGGTGGGCCATTGCCTTTTAAACTTCCCCCAATTCTTTAAATAGGCAACTCCGGCCCTACCACCTCCAACACCACCCCAATCATCCCCTCCTTCTCCCACATACATCCCTTTCCCCTTTCTGGACGGGAAACCCTACCTCCATCTTCCTTCCTCTTCCCTCTGTCTCCTGCCCTTCTTCCCTTTCCTACGTCCTTGCCTCATCTTTTCCATGGCACCCAAGGCGAAGAAGTTGGTCTCACGTTGTCGTCCCGCCTCCTCCTCGCTCGGCGAAGGATCCAGGGTTCACTAGGAATGCCGGACCAAACACAGGGATGATCGCCATCCAGAGTTGGTCGTACCTCCCCGTCTCCACCTCAAACAGGTTCACGGTACATTCACCAAGTTTGTTCCTCCACGTTATGTGGATTTCCACTCATTGGCCGATCTCTTCCCCAACCTCCAACCCCTGTTCGATACTCAGAGTTGGACAGTCTTCCTCTACGCTCATACGACATACTCTCCCACTGCCGTAACTGAGTTCTTCAACAACCTAGCTTCCTCCGATCAAGGGTTCTACACCTCTGTGAAGGGCACTCCCTTTAAACTCGCTGCTAACCTTTTTAGCACTGCCCTCCAGATTCCGAACACCGGGGTGGATATTCTTGATCATCACCCAGACGCCTCTGTGTACTATCCCCTTCTTACTCTTCAACCCTATGATCCCACCAAGGAGATTGCTAAGCTCAATGCCAACACTTTCCCTCCCCTCAACCGCATGATTCACCAAATCTTCACCACTTGCATTGCGCCGAAGCATGGCAGTCGTGAACTCGTCACCAATGTTCACAAATCATTGTTCACCTTCTTCCTTGAGTGTGAACCCATCAATCTTCCTCTCATGATGCTTCGCTTGATCACCCAGTGCTTCTACCAACCCAGGAGATCCATGCCCTTCGCTTGCCCAATTACTTATCTTTTGAAGTTTATTGGCATTCCTATTCCAGACAGTGAGTGTGTCTCACTCAACTCCCGCAACAGCTTTGATATCACTGCCACCACATGCATGGGATACAAGCTAGTGGATGGGGTCGTCACCCGGGGACTCAAGGGCAAGGCACCTGCTGCTGCCGAGGATGAAGCCTACATTCGGGATGACGATCAAGCTGCTGATAATGAAGATGATGAAGAAGATGATGAAGAGAATGATGAAGACTCCCAGTCAGAGCCACTAGATGCTCCAGGAGATGCTGGTGTTGATGTACCTGCTCAGCCCTCCATTCGGGACTTGATAGCACAGCTATAAGTGCAGATGACACATGGCTTTGAGAGGCTGAATGCAAGAATGGATACCTTGGACACACGACTTGACAGACTTGCCACTGAGCGTCATGACACCCATCAAGCTCCTGAAGATGATGCTACATAGATAGATTTGATGTTTAGGAGTGGGTCATGTCATGTATTTTCATTTCAGTCTGAGTCATGTTGTTCCTTTCTGATGATATTTCATGTATTTTCTCCTTCCCTTCATGTTATTTCAGTCACACTTTTGTCATGTGAATGTTTCACTTTCCTATGAAGGAAATCACATGTTCTGTGCAAATCTCAAAGTGTGATTGTTGTCTTTACTTTTGATGTTGTCAAAAGGGGGAGAAGAAACCTCAATTGCATGAGCATTAATTGAATAATTTTGTCATCATCAAAAAGGGGGAGAATGTTGGGTTCATATTCTGGAAACTAAGTGAATTCACATTCTAAATGATAAATGATAATCAAACAATGTTTTTAATGATGAATGAGTTGAATTGAGGTTTCATACATGTCCATTAACATGATACAATATTTGGTTATCTATGTCTTCATTATACCTAACTATACATGTTTTATCATGTAGGTACAAGTGCATATAACCAAGCCTTCACAAATCATGAGAAAATGATCACATGTACATTATATACATGTACCTGTCGACAGACCCAAAGGCATATGTTGACAGATGCCATAGTTGTGATCAGACAGAAAAGTGCTATGTTTAGAAAAAAAGCACCTGTCGACAGATGCTCAGAAACCTGTCGACAGATGTCACAGACAGAAATGCCAGAGTTCTGTGTTTTGGCAAAACTGACCTTGTCTGTTGACAGATGGATGTCGCCTGTCAACAGATGCCACAGGCCAGAGCAACCTGAAGTCTGTCTATTGCAAATCTGTTGCAATCTGTCGACAGACACTCAGCACCTGTCGACAGACGAAGAGAATCTTCAAATACGGAAACCTTCCTTCATATCCGAGATTGTGTTTTCAAGTCCCACGACTCTCCATATGAAAACACAACTATATAAGCATCCTTTTGAAGAGAATCTCGTACAGAAGCAGCCACAACTAAAAACCCTAAAGCCAAGTCCAAGAGAAAAGAGTTGATGCTGCTCTGCTTCAAGTCTGCAGTGCAGAGACTGAAAGATCTGTTGATCCTGCAGTACTGAAGATAGATCGTCGTGGATTCAACCTTCTCTATCAATACAAAGAAGTCAAGTCAAAGTTTGAACTCCATCCAGACGTTCTCAGATGAGTTCCACACCAGGATTTACTCCTATACTCTGAACTCTTCTTGTTTCACAATTCTTATCAATCGTGTGTGTGTTTGTGTGATTCAAGCGTCTCTTGTGCTTGAGATCATGTGTGTGTGTTGTTATGATCGTGGGTGCACATCAGAAAACATGTGTGTGTGTGAGTTGTAGTCACCGAACTCGCTCATAAGTAGTTTATTCTGTGTGTGTGTGTGTGCCGTGGACGTAGGATACACTGTTGTGTACTCTGAACCACGTAAATCTACGTGTCTCGTGGTTTGATCGTTTCTACGATAGATGTTTGATAGACACGTTGCATTTTCACATGCTAGATAGGTTTCTACATCATCTACACATAGTTTAGATCTTGATACTGTCTTGTTAATCTGTGCTTTTAGAAAAAGAACGCGATAATAGTTTTTAAGAGACAGTAATCTATTCAACCCCCCTTCTAGCTTACCATATTGGGAATTCCGCAACCCTTCACCAAGAACTCCTCCCCACGACCACAACAAGATGGTAAAACGTCTCCTAGGGTTTTGTGGAGAGTATATATGCATCTAGGGCTTTTAGAAGTCTCAATGCAACAAGAGAGGAAGGGTTGCGGTTTTAGCATGCCCCCTTCCATGTTTTGAGGATCTCTCACTCCCTTAGAGTGTCTTGGCCATTAGGAAACCCCCAAGGATGGCTAGGCATGAATTTAGGTTGCCAAGAGAGCCTAATTGATCCAAAGTTTACCCTAATTGTCTCTTTCTAATTTCAGCTCATTTAGGGTTGCGAATTTCTATGTATTTTCTTACTTCTTTTTTTTCTTGGGCCAATAGTGATCCATTGGCCCAATGTCGATGATGGGTCATGACTACATGATGTTGGTAGTCTCTCCAACATACTTATTTAATTTATGATCGTGTTATATTTCCGTGTTAACGGTTCTCCGACTTAGTTTCCTAATTTAGATAATTAGTCACAATGTGATGTATACTTAGTCAATCGGAATTTTCATTGCACGAATTTCTTCGTAGACATTTAAGGATAATATTTGGGGTTGATTTATAGTTTTTACAGAATTTTTTGATGTGTTCTTGCACATATGATAATGGTACATATGATTTAAACATTTAGATATTATGGAAATTATTTATTTTCTTTTATTTAAAATTTTAAATTACTAAATTTTCCGAAGTGCTACAGAGTTTGGGCACCTCCTTGCAGTGTGGCCCTTCCATGTAGACGTCCCTTACCTAGAGGCACTGAGGGAGAGGTGCGACAAGGACTGTAATGCCTTCATCATGCCTTCGGGACACATGATACCCACATTGAAGGATGTTGCGTATCTGACATGATTGCCGGTTTAGGGAGAGTTGTTAGTAGGATAGGAGAGGAGGGACTACCACGAAGAGGTGGTAGAGTTGTTAGGGCCGGAGTTTGTGGCCGGATGGAGGAGGCCGATCCGGAGCATTTTGGTAGGAGCCCTCTTAGATGCAGTGGGTGTGAGAGGAAGGACGAGGGCGGCGTTAGAGACCCTGGACGAGTTCGGTGCCGGAGTGCGGGCATCGATCCAGCTTGGAGGGAGGAGCAAAGAGCAGTCTATGCGGATCTTTGTGATGTACCTATTTGGGCGGCTCGGTTCTTGTTGGTGCTGAGGGACCTGGAGCAGGTAGGTCGGTATGCTTGGGGTGCCACGGTGCTAGGACACCTCTTCTCTCTCCTTCCTGGTAGCTCGCGGCGGTCTGAGAACACCGGGGGCTTCACCCCCTTTCTTCAGGTATACAACTTTCTTTAATGATCATCATTGACTTAAATTGTACCTGACTGACATGTTCTCTTGTCTTGCAGATCTAGGGCTACACTCGCTTCCCCCGGGTGTGTGGAGTACAGACAGAGGGGAGCTGGGCCATGGTACCCCTCATGGCTCAGTGGGAGGTGGCATCTGATCTGAGGGTGATAGATCGGCACGTGGAGGACATGTCGGTGCGACAGGACCTCTTCCCCCGCGACCAGGTATAATCCTCAACCTACACTCTTCTGCTTTCATATGACATTTGATATGGTTTGACCTGACTAGTGTTCTTCCTTCCTTGCAGGTGGTGTGGACCCCTTAAATGGGGGAGGTAGATGCTTCTCACCCAGTCGTGGTGGCAGGTCATCCTCTCTTTGACCACCAAGTGCTACTGCTGTGGTAGGGGACCTGCGAGCCCCTCTTCCTGGAGCTGGTGGTACGGACTCTAGGTTGGCACCAGCCAGCCCTAGAGGTACCCTCTCTAGGGAGAGAGGGACACTCCCGTCGACGCTTCTTTGCCGAGGATAGAGATTGGGGCAAGGAGCATGGCAGCACCATCGCCTACTAGAGGGGCAGAGGGGAGCAGGTCTTATACCACACCGAGCTCCAGGACAGCACAGCGTACCTAGCAGACTATCGGGCACGCTATGCTAAGCGACTTCGGCTGGACCGATGCATGGTGAGTGGCCTCTCAGCATTGACTTTGATTACATGAACATCTAATTCTGTCGTATAAGTGTGGATGATAGATGCCCGAGTCCAAGGCGGTGAGACTACTGAAGGGGTGGCTGGCGGAGTAGGCGGTGGAGGTGGAGAGGCTCCGCATAGAGACGCGATCCCTGGCAAGTTACAACTCACCCTCATGAATGACCATGATTTGATTTATAGACTGACCAATCTATGTGATTTGCAGAGAGAGGAGCTAGGAGGGTGAGGGCGAGCGGAGACACGGGAGCGAGCTAGTCCGCATAGCCTCCCAGCGGTGACTTGGCAGTCAGGCTGTGAGAGGCTCTGGACTGAGTGAAGGCGAGGATCTAGGAGTTGAAGGAGGAGGTAAGATACAAAACACTACCCTTCTGTACATTTGTTGATTTAGACTGACATATTTCCTCATTTATATGCAGCGGCATGGAGTTGGGGTGACCTTCCAGGCGCAGATGGAGAGCCTAAGATTGGACTTGATGAGGACGGAGGGTCGCCTGTTCGAGGGGAGGGAGAGGGAGGGCCAAGTGGAGAGGGCCCGGGCCCAGGCTGTTGTGGATTTGTAGTTCTTGAAGAACCGGGTGCTGAAGAAGCACCGAGGGCAGTACCAACAAGCCTAGCCAGAGACGTCAGCGAGGACCGGGTCGATCTACGCGTCGTTAGATGACCTCTTGTCCCTAGGGGACCTGTCAGCGGGACAAGGAGGACTACGACCATAGGTGTCGACGGCGACAAGACCGCTCTCCCTGACCGGCACCGTGAGAGGGAGGAGGAGGAGGTGAGCAACTTGCATAGATAGAGGCCTAGAGAGGTAGAGAGGAGAGAGGAGTGAGGAGCGAGGCTCCAGATGTACCACCAGGGGTATGCCCCTGTCATGCTATGTATAGAACTTGATCCTTCATAGTGGACTTTTGTGATTTTATCCATCCAATGTGTGTTTGAATGGTTTGCCAAAATTTGTTCCTGCATCCACAACACATGATGGAAAAAAGTTAGTATAGATCTATCTTTAGCCCCTTGCCTAAAAAATATACCTTTCTTGAGATCTGGTCAAGGGGCTAAATCTAATTAAAGATAAGAAATAAAATACTGATAGGAAATATGTACATGCATTTTTTTTGATAAGAAAATAAGGAAATATGTTGATATATGTACATGATACAACTAATTTTTTTTATTTTGAATTTTTTATTAAAATAAGAGGGAAATGTGTACATAATGGAAATATCAATAGAAATACGTACACATTAACACTCTCTTTTTATTTTTATTTTTAATTTTCTTTTTCTTCTTTTTTCTAGATTTTTCATCATTCGAATCTAAGACACATATTCATCACAAGTCAAGGTATAGGGTCTTCATAATCCACCTAGTCACAGAGGCCATAAGCAAGGGGGATCTTGCATGATATCGTTGACATCGGACACTGCCCATAGCCTTCTTGATACTTTTCACTGTGGAAGGTCTTACAAGGTCAAATTGCCCTTAGAGGAAGAAATTGGGAGAAATAAATAGGAAGTCATGTACGGGTTTGGTACAAACCACTTTTTGTTCCCAAACATACATCTCACAATGAAAGACTTAATCTTCAATTATTTTCAGGGGTACTTTTCATCTAGATTCCTTAGTGGAAGCACGTACTATTTACTATCTCCTTGATTTGGTCAGCCTTTTTTCTGGGTAAGTACTTTTTGCTACCCTTTTTTGACCTTTTGGTTTTTCCTTGTCATTTATATTTGGCTTGGCATTTGCCTTTGCATTTGCATTTCTTTCATTGCCCCTATTCGTTATGACTTTGTCTTTCAGGTGAGAGTGGGTGGTCCCTTACTTGTAGTCTCCCCCTTTTTCCAAACTTGACTGAGTGAGAAGAGAAAAGAGGTTATATTGACCTAGTTAGACACATCCAAGTGTATTTATGATTTCATGGCTAATGAACAATACTCCAATATCGTGTGGTGCGTGAAGAGAACCAACCTTGCTAGTGGCCACGTGAATAGTAGAGTCTCAAACCCATGACGTTGACAAGTGATGAACAAATGAACTTAACTGACTGACTAACTAAGGGTTGAATTTCTTGAGGTAAACTGCATTCCACAGATGTGACAACTCAAATCCCTCGGTGTCCACTAACCTATAAGCGTTCCCCGAGTATACCTCTTTGACAACGAACGGACCTTCCCAATTTTCTTGCAATTTACTCCTGGGACTTGGTGCCTTGATGACTTTGCATTTTAGAACCATTTCACCCACTTCAAAGTTTATCACAAGGACTTTTTTGGCGGAAAAATATGCAATTCTTTGTCGATAAATCTGTGCATGGTCAGCCGCTATCAATCGCCTTTCGTCTGAGAGTTCAAGTTGTGCTAACAGGGCCTCCCGACGTTCACCGGGGTCAAGTTCAAAATCCAATTGTACTCTTAGTGAAGGGACGAAGATCTCATATGGGAGTACCACATCTGATCCGTACGTGAAAGCATAGGGGGTTTACTCCGTAGGAGTTCGGATAGAGGTGCGATAAGCCCATAGAGCTTCAATTAAGTGGTCTGGCCAATCAGCGTTATTGTGAGATCTGTAAGATTTCTTTATGATTTTGATGGGAGTTTTATTGGTAGCTTCTTCTTGTCTATTACCTCGTGGATAATATGGAGAAGAATAATGCAAGTTTATACCATATTTACCACACAAGTTGCGAAGCTCCTGTGAAGTGAATTGTGGTCCATTCTCAGTGACGATGTTTTGAGGCATGCCAAATCTTGCAAAAATGTTGCACTTGATGAACTTTACCACCGTTGAAGCTTTGACCTCTATGAATGCTTCTGCTTCAGCCCACTTTGTGAAGTACTCAGTAGCAGTCAGAATGAAGGACTTCTTACGGATTTTTCCAGTTTTGTCCTCGAGTGGACCGACCACATTGAATGCCCACATGGAGAAAGGCCATGGAGAAATGAGAGGGTGAAGAGAGGAGGAAGGAGCATGGATCTTATCACCATGGAGTTGGCATTTAGCACAGTGACAAACAAAATGAGTGCAATCCTCTTCCATGGTAGGCCAGTAATAGTGTCTTAGCAACTTCTGGGCAATTTCTCTACCATTCACATGGTCACCACATTCACTAGAGTGAGTGGCTTCAACAACATTTTGAGATTGAATCTCATCAAGGCAACGGTGATAGACCCCACTGAGGGATTTCATGTGGAGAATGCCACCTATGATCTTGTAATGTGTAGAGACGCGATGAATGGCTTGTCTATCAGAAGAGGTGGCATAATCAGGGAAGGATCCATCTTTGAAAAAGTTTTCAATGTCAAAGTACCAGGGATGGCCATCATCGAGATCGATTTCTAGATCTTTTGAAAGTGCATGGACTTGAAGAAAGGAAGACTTGAGTTGAGAGAACCATGGATCAATATGAGAAGGGATTTTCAATCTTTCCACAGAGATAGTTTCAAAAACTTTCCCTAGCGGGATAAGGAGAGAAGAAGCTAGGGAAGCAAGTGAATCTGCCAGAATATTCTGAGCCCTGGGAGTGTGAGCTAGAGTGAACTTACTAAACTACCGGATGACTCTTCCTACCAAATCCTGGTATGGTTTCAACTTGGGATCTCGAGTTTGGTACTTGCTAAGGGACTGCCGGAGTATCAATTGCCAATCTCCAATTATCCTTAACTCCTTAACTCCGAGCAACAATGCCATTTTCAGCCCAACTAGGAGTGCCTCATATTCGGCCAGATTGTTCGTGGCAGGGAAGGTTAGTTGGTAGGCGTGTGGAATCACTACCCCTTCCGGTGAGAGGAGGACTGCCCCTATTCCGCTCCCTTTAGAATTGAGAGCTCCTTCGAAGTAAAGTGTCCATGAAGGTTCACCATCAATAATGACTCCTAACTCTTCATCTAGAAAACTTTTGTCAACAGGAGAATATGAAGGTACGGGATGGTGGACCAAATGTTCGGCAATGGCATGCCCCTTGATTGACTTATGATTCACATAGGTGATGTCAAACTGATTAAGAATACTTTGCCACCTCACCAAACATTCAGTTAGAACAGGCTTTTCCAGCAAGTATCGAATTGGGTCCATTTGTGTCAGAAGCTTCACTTCATGAGCTAGGAAATAATGCTTCAACTTTTGGGCAACCCAGACGACGGCCACACATGTTCTTTCCATAGCAGGGTACCTTTTCTTGGCTTCATTAAACAACTTGGATAGGTAATACACCCCTCTCTTCTTCTTCTCATCGTCATATTGGGCCAAGACTACTCTAGTGGAATCTTTAGTGGTTGACACGTAGAGCAATAAAGGCCTACCTGGGACCAGAGGAGCGAGAACAGGGAGATTGAAAACATAACTCTTCAATTTTTCAAAGTTCTTTTGACATTTATAGTTCCAATCAAATTTAGCCTCTCCTCTAAGCATCTTGTAGAAGGGGTTACAGCGGATTGAATTTTAAGAGATGAACCTCCTGATGAATTGAAGTCTATCGATTAGCCCTCTAACTTCCTTGATACTCCAAGGAGGAGGCATGTTTATTATTGCTTTGGCCTTGTTGGGATCAATCTCAATTTCCCTCTTGCTAACAATGAACCCAAGCAACTTCCCTGAGGATACTCTAAAAACACACTTCTTGGGATTCATCTTGAGCTTATGTTCTCTAGACCGTTGGAGAACTGCCTGGAGGACTTCAGCATGGCCATTTTGGGTTCTAGATTTAACCAAGACATCATCAACATAGACCTCCATATGCACATGCATCATGTCGTGAAATATTGCCATCATTGCCCTTTCATATGTTGCTCCTGCATTCTTCATTCCGAAGGGCATCATGACATAACAATACGTCCCCCATGGTGTGGTGAAAGAAGTTTTCTCCTAGTCTTCCTCCACCAGACGGATCTGGTTATACCTAGAGAAACCATCCATGAATGACAACATCTATAACCTGATAGTATTGTCCACTAGGACATCTATGTGGGGGAGAGGAAAATCGTCCTTAGGGCAAGCACAATTAAGGTCACGGAAATCATTGCAGATCCTAACCTTACCGTCCTTCTTCATCACAAGGATGATGTTAGCAACCCAGTACAGATAAAGTACAACACTAATGAATTTGGCTTTGTGTAACTTGTCAACCTCCTCTTTGCTCTTGAGTGCAAGCTTGGGGTGTAGCCTCCTTAGCTTTTGTTTGACGGCTTTTGCATCGACTTTTAAGACAAAATGGTGCTCGACCAAAGAGGTGTCAAGCCCCGGCATGTCCTCGTAGGACTAGGCAAAGCCATCAGAAAATTCTTTAAGGATAGCTACAATAGCTTCTTCTTCTTCTACACTCAAGTTGGCACTAATCAAAACTACCTTCGGGGATTCTTCGGTGCCAAGGTTGAGCTCTTTGGTTGGTTCATCCATAGCCATGGTTGGCTCCTCAAACTTCTTAGTGCCATCCACATAGGAGCTCACTGGGTCCTCTTCTTCTAACCCAAGATCTTCTAGCTCATCTTTTTCATCAAAGTCTAGTAGATATACTCCTAAACCATCATCTACAGAATCACCTTCTACAAAAACTGTTTCTACAAGAGTAGGTTCCTCATGAAACTCTAGGACTCGACTCAACATATCACATTTCTCAGCCAAAGCCAAAACATATCGAGTAGGGACTTGCATACCCTTCTCCTTGTGAATGTGCAGCTGAGAGGGACCAGACTCTTCTAAACCTAGACCTGACCCTAGACTTGATCCTAAACCTAAATCTAATCTACTATGTATAGGAGAAGTGCCTTTAGACGGGCGAGAATCGGAGTTTAAGCTGAAGAGAGTTGGCCCCTCGCCAATCGGAGGAGACTCCACAAAGGAAGGGTGCTTGATGGAGACCTCGCATTACCACCTTTGACAATTGGTGTTTTTTTTTTGGAGTCAAGGCTTAGAACCATGAGCTATTGGCTCGAGGTTGCCCTGATTGGCCAGGTGAGTAATGGAGGGAGGATGGGTTTGAAAAGAAAGGGGAGGGAAGCAGCTGGAGCGGGATGCTCATGTGCCAAGCAGACTTCAGTTGATGGAGAAGATGAAGGAGATGAGGTATCGGAGTTGGAACCAAAGAGCGAGAGAAGGCCAAAGCCCTCACAGACCTCCTCAATTTCAGCAGCTTCTTCTTCATCATTTTCTGACTCGGGCAATTCTTCCACGACAAGCTCCCTTGTTCCCGATTGGATAAGTCCCTGAATGAAATGTTCTTTTAGGGTCCAGGTAAGAGGTGTATAGGGTATGAATGGATCCGGATGAATAGGGTTGGGATGAAATCCCAAACCAGCCCTAGCTAACAACCTCCTTACTTGGACACTAATGATGATACCTTTCCTGTCTCTACCCAACCCTCAGCCATGGATATAGCTGATCATTGCCATCACCTCCCAGCCTTTCCCTTGAGGACATGTGGCGGTCTCAAACTCTTCGTCGATGAAGGAAGGTTGGTTCAAATGAAGGGGAGATGGTGGATCAATGATTGACATAATATGTTTCTTCCCCTTGTCTGGAATGAACAGGTGTGGCATCTACTCCGATGTGATGGAATTGAGGGTTTCCACGGTAAGGATACTCTTGATTTTGATAACCCACCCATTGAATGGAAACTTGAAGCATTGATGGGCGGTGGAAGGGACCCCTAAAGTTTGCTCTGGCCAAGGATGATGGAGAATGGCCTTATAGGCCGGATCGACATCCAAGACTAAGAAATCGGAAGACATGGTAACAGGTCTTATTTTCAGATGAAGAGTATTCCCTTAGAAACCCTCTTCAAATTATCATATGCAGCAATGGTGGAGCAGATCTTTTCTAGATTGTCTTCCCTCAAACCTACTTGTTTGAGAATCTTCATCGGACAAACATTAATGGACGCCCCCGTGTCGATGTGAGTGGAGTCCACTGAAACCCCCTTGAGGGTGATAGTTAGACAGAGAGGAAGTGAGTGACATTTGGGGGTTGCAAGGTCTTTATCCAAGAAAGAAATGGAAGGCCCTTGGGTGAGGGGAATAATAGCATTTGTCACCCCACTTGCAGGAAGATCGTCATTGACCATGATCTTTTGGAGGAATTAGAGGAGAGTGGACTGATGAGACGGAGATTTCCGAGTCAATTCTATGATAGAAACCCTTGCGGGAGTCTTGTTCAAGTGCTAAAGAATATCATATTCGGTGTCGACGGGTGGCGGAGGTCTATTATCTTTCTCATCTTGTGATGGTCGTGGGAGTGGAGGAACAATGCTGTTCCGGAGGGTGACATTGATATTCTTGTGAGACCTAGGGAGAATGAGTTCGAGGGGTTGGGAGCCATAGGTGGGCGACTCATAGGTGGAGGGACTGGGAATGGACTGGGTATCCTAGCGAGCGGGTCTAATGAGTATTAAGGGCCGCTCTTCTAGGATAGCGTCAACAATGGTGGAGGATTCCTGGGACTCTACCGAGGGACATGGGTACCACTCCTCAAAACCTTCTACCCCCTAATGTTGTTCCCTTCTCACCACCCGAGGTCCTAGATGTGTCATGGTGTTGACCTTCTCCTGATACTTAGAGGTGGACTGGTTGTTAATGGTTTGGTGGTTGGGGAGTGGGTTCTGAACTATACCCAGGTCTCTTCTCGTCAGCCTGGACTTGACAATGGCTACCTTGACATAATCCCAATTGATCCTACCCTGATCATTCATGTCATACACCTAGTCACGAAAGGTGAAACAATTGTGGATTTCATGACCGGGGGCCCTATGATAAGGACACTACTTTGACGTGCTGGCCCTAGGATGCACACCCTCCTTCTGTGGTGGAAGTTTGTAGCACGCCAAGAAATTTAATAAAATAAAATTAGAAATAAATGGGAACTAGTAATTTCCATATTATCGAAAAAATGAAAACATATGTACTATTATCATATAAACAAGAACACATCTGAAAATTCCATAAAAATCATAATTCAACTCTAAATAATATATCCAAATGATCCACGAAGAAATTCGTGCAACGAAAAATCTGATTGGCTAAGTATAAGTCACAGTGTGACTTATTATCCAAATTAGGAAACAATTTGGAAATCCATTATCATGTGTATAAAACATGATCATAAATCAACTTAAAAATTATGAGAAGACATTTAACAACATGTATTGATAACCCATTATCAGAATTGGGCCAATGGACAACTTCTGGCCCAAGAATGAAATCAAGCAGGAAAAACACATAGAAATTCGTAACCCTAATTGAGCTGAAAATAGAAGGAGGCAATTAGGGTGAAATCAAAAATAATTAAACCATTATGGTAACTCAAATTCGTGCCTAACCATACTAGGAGGTTTCCTAAACCCTAAACCACTCCAGTTGGGATGGGAATCTCTCAAGCAAGGAAGGTCCAACCCCAAAACCGCAACCCACGTTCCTTGTTCCATTAGGACCCCTAAAACAACCCTAGATGCTTAAATACTCTTCTCAAGACCCTTGGGGATGAGTTACCTACTTGCTAGGGTCGTAGGGAGCAACTCTTGAGCACCAGAGAAGGAGGATATCGCCTCAACTAGAGCTCTTCTTCCCCTGTTCATCTGTAACAATCTGTAGAGGACTTTTCATAAACTCAACCAAAGGTAGGTTATCTTGCGCTGCATGGTTTTCTGTGTCATGCATGAATGCGACGTAGTAGTACATCATGATTTAGACCTTTTTCCCGCCCAAGATTTTTGCCTATTTTTATATTCAGATTTTGAAATAGATTATTAAATGCGACGGGTAGAACCATCGTGATTCAAACATCATCGCGATATGTCGATCTGTCATGTTGTGAACGTGACAAATGAGACCGTCGCGTTCGTGATTGGGTAGTCGATCTAGAAGTCGATTCCTACTGTAAAAAGGCGATGCTTTGATGTGTTACAATTTGAACGCGACAGGTAGGCCCCTCGTAATTTAGAAATGTTGTACAGAATCTTGTTCTTAACCATGTACTGTCTTCTTAATTGCGACGACTGTATCCATCACGAATTTCAAGGCCTACCCGAGACCTGTTTCTACAGTGTTTAGTGATAGTCTTACATGTTATGTTCTTAACTTGCATTATACAGGCTGTCCAATGACTTAAAACTTGCTAACACATGAAAAAGCCTTAACAACATGAATGTTTATTCCATTGTCATTAAACGATATGATCTATTCCTGCAAACTAGTGATTGATCATCTTGCTATTCTAACTTGTTAAAGTGAATAATTGTTATTTTAAAATACTGCAAATCATGTCAAGTTAAGTGCATGTTTCAATCTTATGTCTTCATGTGAATGGCTTTCCGCATGTTTGAAACCAATGGATTGTGGATTGAGACACGTACTTCAGTACACACTTGCACTTATAGGCAGCCCTTTCTTGGGAGATTAGAAACTCACGGCTGGTCATTTCGTATCGGCAGTCTAGTAACATTTCTCTTAAGACCTCCGTAAATCTCCGTACTCCGTGGATTCTCTCACGGACACCGAGTTGGTTGTACCATTGAAGTTCCCTGGAGATAGCATGCAGTTCCTCTCTTATCCTGTTCTCATGAGTGTGATTTATAATATTGACTAAAGCCATTAATGTAAAGAGTGAACTAAAGTATAAATCGTATCGTTATGCTGCTGAAATTATCTCCTGACTATTGCTATCATGACACCATGTTCACCTGACTTGTTATTCTTGACATCATTATCATCATGAACGTGATATTACAATTGCTACCTCTGGAAACTCTTGTTATTGGCCATGAATGACTATGGGTATCTACATTTGAAACTAAGTGAGATGTTGATCAAGCACGGTGAGTGTCCAAGGGCTCTAGTCTATCCCCAATGACGGAGAGTCATAAATATACTGTTAGCCATGGGGTATAATGATTATTGGCATTGCATCTGTGCTGGGAAATAGTATCGTGTTGAATGCTAGATACAATAACCACATATATGTGTCCTAGTGTGCATTTCAAGGTGGATCTATCCATGGTGCATATTAGTGTCTACGTGCCTGATTAAGTGAATCGCGTTAAAAGTTCGTGCTCGTGCGTGCTTACTTGCTTGATATGGCCATCTTGCAATTATTTCAAATTAAGTGATATCTTGAGTTCTGGCAAACTATTGACATCTCGTGATCTTAAAGTGAAGTGCTATCTTGCATGGTTGTTCAAAGTGATCTATTGCTAAGTTCTATTTTGATACCATGTTCTAGATATTGTTATTGCTCAATCTATCTTGTACATGTATCGTGCTTCATGAGATTTATCGTTCATGCATATCTTGAAAATCATGCTTACCTAGTTCTAAATTGTTAAATCCTACTGGGCTAGTTTGCTCATTCCGTAATTTTAACATTCTAGGTGACTATGAAGTTGAAGAAGGAGACCAAGTCGAGGATGGGAATATGTCCAACTAAAGAGCATTCAAATCTAGCTGCTATCCTTAGTTTACCTTGAGTGTTAGAACATGTAGTAGGTAGTGAGGTTATATGTACTTTTCTTTTTATTCAACAATGAAAGAGTTGCATTAGTTCCTTTTGAAATAAGACAAAGTTTGAGATTTGAATACCAAGTTAGTGATGTTCATTTGGGCCCAATTGTGTTTATGTTGTGAACACATCTAGTGCTTGCTAGCTAGAGGCTTATTTGCTGACTGCTCACATCTGGGAATATCGAATTTATTTATCTCATTTAATATTCCACTGCGTAAATCTCGAGACGTGAGTATTTAATGGTATCAGAGCCTAGGAAATAATAGGAATAATTAAGTCCAAGGTTTAAGTGACACAATAGAAATTTACGTCGTGGAACATACATATCGTACCTGGTGAGTTTAGGTAGAGACAATGAATATGTTAGAATGAACTAAGCACTCCTACCCATTGACTCTTACAATGTATCTAGAGACATTAATGGGTTTCTATCCTTTTCTTATGAACCTCATAACTCTCTCACTCAAATGCAATGGCACGCAATCAGTGGCAGGCTATGCAGGAAACTATGGCAATACTCGCACAAGCCCTGCAAAACGTAGTTCAGGCTGGAAATCAGGGTACAACTGCTAGGAATGGAGCTGGTGATCTTCACTGCAATTTCAAGAGTCTGAACCCTACTCATTTCTTCGGATCTCCTGATCCAGACGAGGCAGAAAACTTGCAAGAAGAGATGGAAATATTTTCCAAGTCATGCAATGCACAAATAAGAAAAAGGTGGTACTTGCCACTTTCCAATTTGGCAAGGATGCCAGGGCATGGTGGAAGGCCACATCGGCTCATCTGCACAATGTGGCAGAATTGGAATGGGCTACATTCCTAGAAATATTCTGGGGAAAATACTTTTCTGAAAGTGTAAAAGAAAAGAAGACTGTGGAGTTTGCCGCACTCAAGCAATATAGCATGTCTGTGGCTGAGTATGAAGCTCAGTTTGCTCGTCTGGCCATGTATGCCCCACACCTAGTGGGCACTGAAAGACTGAAGGCCAACTGTTTTATGGATGGGCTTAGGCCCATGTTCATTGAAAAGCTCGGACAACACAACATCCAAACCTACACTGAGATGGTCCAAAGAGCTCAGTTGGTAGAAGACACCATGGCAAAAATGGAAGGCATGAGGGGGAAAGACATCTCAAAACTGACCTTTATAAAGAAAGAAGCAGCCAATACCGCGGCAACTTTCCGAAACAACAACAACAACACCTATAACAACAACAACAAGAGGTCGAATGCTAGGAAGGACTACAATGTGGACAAGAAGGTCAAGACAGAGGGAAGGCAGATGGCTGAGAACCGCAGATTCTGTGATAAACCAGGGCACCGAGTAGAAAAGTGTTGGAAGAAGCTTGGGGCTTGTTTGAAGTGTGGAGGTAGAGACCATCGGATTCCTGACTGTCCGATGTTGAAGGACCAACCAGGGAAGGCCCAAAATATACCACACCGTCAGGGACGCCTTAATGCTGTCATAGAAGCTGACCTACCCGAGGAAGGGGGTATGGTGGAAGGTACCATTCTCATACACTCTCATCCTGCATTTGTACTTATTGATACTGGAGCTGCATATTCATTTATTTCTACCGCATTTGCTACAACACTACCTATTACACCTGTACCCATGAAGTCTAAGATCACCGTAGCTTCTCCCCTCGGCTCGGAATCTAACCTCACACACCACCTACCAAATTGTGAAACCATGATTGGGGGGCACAATTTCCCTGCCAATCTCATCTGTCTAGACATGAAGGGCTATGATGCCATACTGGGTGTCAATTAGTTAATCGAATATGATGCCGATGTAAATTGTCGTCATGGGAGGGTCACCTTCAAAAGACCAAACCTTCCAACCCTTTCACTACTTCGCACCCACTATCATAAACACCTTGTCTTGATATCCTCTCTAAAGGCTTCTAAGCTGATCAACTAGGGTTGTGATGCTTTCCTAGTTTCGGTCATGGCGATTGAAAAGAAGAAACCAACTCTAGAAGACATTGCCATAGCTAGAGACTATCCTGAAGTATTTCCAAAAGATTTATCTGGTATACCACCTGAACGGGAGGTGGTTGGAGTATCTCAAGGATTTCAACTTCACTATCCAACATCATCCGAGCGAAGAAAATGCTGTGGCAGATGCTCTGAGTAGAAAGCCAATGATTACATTATCATGTCTTATGGTAGGAGAATGGCGATTACTTGAAGAATTTGCCAAGCTGGATATTGAGGCTGATGTTAGAAAGGAGGGATGTCTAGTTGCTAATATTAGAGCTCAACCCACCTTACTGGAAGATATCCTAACACTCCAAGACAATGACCCTATGCTTGTGAAAATAAAGGTTAATCTGGACCAGTGGCCAGAGTTTTCCTTAGCAAAAGATGGAAGATTACTATTCCGAGGCCGAGTTTGTGTACCCGACCATGCGGAAACAAAGAAGATCATTATGGATAAAGCCCACAAGACCAGGTATACCATTCACCCTGGAACTACTAAAATATACCAGGACTTGAAAAGAAGTTTTTGGTGGCCAAATATGAAAAGGGAGGTGACGGATTATGTCGCCAGAGGCTTAACCTGTCAGAAGATCAAAGTAGAACACTTGCGACCTACAAGTAAACTTAAACCCCTAGAAATCTCAGCATGGAAATGGGAAGGTGCAGGGATGGACTTCATTTTCAGACTGCCTAAATCTAGAGGTGGATTCGATGGCATATGGGTGATCGTCGACTGCTTGACTAAGTCCCCTCACTTTTTTCTAGTAAAGAACAAGTGGATAGTTGATGTTTTTGCCACTTTGCATGTGAAGGAAATTGTTAGACTACATGGAGTACCGGTGTCTATCATGTTTGATAGAGATCCTAGATTTACATCCTATTTTTGAAAAGGACTACACTATTCCTTGGGATCTAAATTGAATTTTAGTATGGCTTTCCATCCACAAACTGATGGTCAGATGGAGAAAACAAACCAGGTGATTGAAGATATGCTTAGAGCTTGTGTTCTAGACTTCGGAGTTAGTTGGCATGAACACTTACCTCTTGTAAAGTTTGCCTACAACAATAGCTATCAGGCCAGCATTCAAATGGCACCATTTGAAGCAGTTTATGGTAGGAGTTGTCGATCTCCAATCTGCTGGTATGAAGTTGGCGAAAAACAATTGCTAGGACTAGAAATGATAAGGGAGACTATGGATAAGGTAAAGCTTATCAGGGAAAGAATGGCGGTGGCACAACAATGGCAAAAGGCATATGCAAACAATAGAAGGAGAGACTTGGAGTTTCAGGTTGGTGATCATGTGTTCTTAAAAGTGTCTCCAGGCCGTGGAATTAGGAGGTTTGGAATTAAAGGCGAGCTGTCACCAAGATTCATCGGGCCTTTCGAAATCCTCGAAAGAGTAGGAGAAGTTGCATACCGTCTAGCATTACCACCACATCTTGATGGAATACACAATGTGTTCCACATATCTATGCCGAAGAAACATGTACGTGATCCTTATCACGTCATAGATTATGAACTTCTGGAGTTCAACAAAGACGGAACTTATCAGGAAAGGACTATTGAGATCATGGACCGGTAACTACGCCAATTGAGGAACAAGGTCATCCCACTAGTAAGGGTTAGATGGAATGAATTCCTGGAAAAAGATGACACTTGGAAAACCAAGGCGACAATGCATAAGAGATATCCGGAGTTGTTCACAAGTAAGTACACCACTCTTGTACTATAAATTCTATCTATGAATTTGGGGACCAAATTCTCTTATGTGGCGGAGGGTGTAGCACCCCAGGAAATTTAATAAAATAAAGTTAGAAATAAATGGGAATTGGTAATTTCCATATTATCGAAATAATGAAAATATATGTACTATTATCATATGAACAAGAACACATCATAAAATTCCATAAAAACCATAGTTCAACTCTAAATAATATACCGAAATGATCCACCAAGAAATTTGTGCAAAGAAAAATCCAATTGGCCAAGTATAAGTCTCATTGTGACTTATCATCCAAATTAGGAAACAATTCGGAAATCCATTATCATGTGCATAAAACATGATCATAAATCAAGTTAAGAACAATGAGAAGACATTTAACAACATGTATTGATAACCCATTATCAGAATCGGGCCAATGGACAACTTCTGGCCCAAGAATGAAATCAAGCAAGAAAAACACAGAGAAATTCGTAACCCTAATTGAGCTGAAAATAGGAGTAGGCAATTAGGGTGAAATCAAAGGTAATTAGACCATTATGGTAACTCAAATTTGGGCCTAACCATACTAGGAGGTTTTCTAAACCTTAATCCACTTCAATTGGGATGGGAATCTCTCAAATAAGGAAGGTCCAACCCCAAAACCGCTACCCCTAAAACAACCCTAGATGCTTAAATACTCTTCTCAAGACCCTTGGGGATGAGTTACATGCTTGCTGGGGTCGTGGGGAGCAACTCTTGAGCACCAGAGAAGGCGGAAATCGCCTCAACCGTAGCTCTTCCTACCATGTTCGTCTGCATTGATCTGTAGAGGACTTTTCATAAACTCGACCAAAGGTAGGTTATCCTGGGCCAAACCTAATCAAGTCTTATACCATCGTGAATATCATCAAGTCTAGTTTCACTTGCAAGTGTTTTCCCCAATTTCTATCAAGTGTAGATGGAGTATTAAGCATTTTCCAAAGGTCGTGCATTATCCAAAGGGCTTTTCATTTTCATGTCATTTCTCATGCATCTCGAGGCCAAATTTCATGAAATCAAAGCTATATATATCTTCTTCTCCTCGTACCTAACAAGTTTCTTGTTCATAGTTTTGTCCCAAGAGACCTAGTTTGTGAGTTATAAGCATTGCATGCATCGTGGTGCAATTTTCTACATTTTCAGGCCGAACCCTAAATCGTGACCAGTCTAGACGTCATGTTCTGCATGGCATGAATGCAATGTACCAGACTGTCGCATTTATGGAAAAGGCGATCGAGTGTCCCATCATGATTTTATTATTGACTTGACCGTTCTGACACCTCAAACTATGCGTTGCATGGTTTTTTGTGTCATGCATGAACACGACATAGTAGTACATCGCAATTTAGACCGTTTTCCTGCCCAATATTTTTGCCTATTTTTATATTCAGATTTTGAAATAGATTATTGAACGTGACAGGTAGAACCATTGCGATTCAAACATCATCGCTATATGTCGATCTGTCATGTTGTGAATGCAACAGATGGGACCATCGCATTCGTTATTAGGTAATCGATCTGGTAATGGATTCCTACTGTAAAAATGCGACACTTTGACGTGTCGTAATTTGAACGCGACAGGTAGGCCCGTCACAATTTAGAAATCTTGTAGAGAATCTTGTTCTTAACTGTGTACTGTCTTCTTAATTGCGACGACTGTATCTGTCACGAATTTCAAGGCCTACCCAAGACCTGTTTCTACAGTGTTTAGTGATAGTCTTACATGTTATGTTCTTAACATGCATTATACAGTCTGTCCAATGACTTAAAACTTGCTAACCGATGATAAAGCCTTAACAACATAAATGTTTATTCCATTGTTCTTAAATGATATGATCCATTCTTGCAAACTAGTGATTGATCATCTTGCTATTCTAACTTGTTAAAGTGAATAATTGTTATCTTAAAATACTGCAAATCATGTCATGTTAAGTGCATGTTTCAATCTTACATCTTCATGTTAATGGCTTTCCGCATGTTTGAAACCGATGGATTGTGGATTGAGACACGTACTTCACTACACACTTGCACTTATAGGCAGCCCTTTCTTGGGAGATTAGAAACTCACAGCCGATCATTCCGTATCAGCAGTCTAGTGACCTTTCTCTTAAGACCTCCGTAAATCTCCGTACTCTGTGGATTCCCTCACGGACACCGAGTTGGTTGTACCATTGAAGTTTTCTGGAGATAGCGTGCACTTCCTCTCTTCTCTTGTTCTCGTGAGTGTGATTTATAATCTTGACTAAAACCATTAATGTAAAGAGTGAACTGAAGTATAAATCGTGTCCTAATGCTACCGAAATTATCTTCTGACTATTGCTATCATGACATCATGTTCACGTGACTTGTTATTCTTGACATCATCATCATCATGAATGTAATATTACAATTGCTTACTTCTTGAAACTCTTGTTATTGGCAATGAATGACTGTGGGTATCTACATTTGTAATTAAGTGATATGCTAATCGAGCACGGCGAGTGTCCAAGGGCTCTAGTCTATCACCAATGATAGAGAGTCATAAATATACTGTTAGCCATGGGGTATAATGGTTACTGGCATTGCATCTATGCTTGAAAATAGTGTCATGTAGAATGCTAGATACAATAACCACATACACGTGTCCTAGTGTGCATTTCAAGGTGGATCTTTCCTTGGTGCATATTAGTGTCTACGTGCCTGATTAAGTGAATCATGTTAAAAGTTCGTGCTCGTGTGTGCTTGCTTGCGTGATACGGCCATCCTGCAATTATTGCAAATTAAGTGATATCGTGAGTTCTGGAAAACTATTGACATCTCGTGATCTTAAAGTGAAGTGCTATCTCACGTGCTTGTTCAAAGTGATCTATTGCTAAGTTCTATTTTGATACCATGTTCTAGATCTTGTTATTGATCAATCTATCTTGTACATGTATCGTGTTTCATGAGACTTAGCGTTCATGCATATCATTAAAATCGTGCTTACCTAGTTCTAAATTGTTAATCACTTATATCATTGTCCACACATTGAGATATAAATCCTACTGGGCTAGTTTGCTTATTCCCTACTTTTAACATTCTAGGTGACTATGAAGTTGAAGAAGGAGACCAAGTCGAGGATGGGAATGTGTCCGAGTGAAGAGCATTCCAATCTAGCTGCTATCCTTAGTTTACCTTGAGTGTTAGAACACGTAGTAGGTAGTGAGGTTATATGTACTTTTCTTTTTATTTAACAATGAAAGAGTTGTATTAGTTCCATTTGAAATAAGACAAAGTTTGAGATTTGAATACCAAGTTAGTGATGTTCATTTGGGCCCAATTATGTTTGTGTTGTGAACATATCTAGTGCTTTCTAGCTAGAGACTTATTTGCCGACTGCTCATGTAACGTAGCGCATTTTTCGGATCTTCACAGATTGTTGATTAGTGGTAGTTTGGATCTACATTTATTGGTTTTGGTGTGGTGCTCATGACCAATATGGGGTCATTGGGCCTTGGTTGTGGTTTCCGCGCGCAGCATAGAGCTTAGTGGGCCGGCAGGTTAGGCCCGTGGTGCCCGTTGGTTCACTAATGTGAACACGACGGAGGTGTTGGTCGCGTTCTGAACGCGTCGATAGTGGGGGTCGCGTTCTGGTTGCCGCCGCTGGGGTCGACGTCTGCATGTGCGCCGCGTGTCGTGCATGGAGTGGAGCTTGCTGACGTCAGAATTGGGAAGGCGATGCCCTAGTCCATCGCGATCAGGTCGCGACGGGAAGGTACATCACGATTCTAACCGCTGTTCGGTTTTTAAGTAGGCTGGCCGAACAGAGCTTTCACAAGTTCTGCTCGACCAGGGGAGGAGCTATTGCGGGTGATTCGGCATTCCGGTGTGGTGTTAGATGCGCTCTCGACGCGAGGACGTCGCAAGGAGTGGGGGAAATGCCGCGCCATGCATGGATTGTGCGTTCTTCGTGAAGGTAGGGAGTTCTACCTTGATTTGTTCCGTAGATTGCATATTGGCTTGTTTACTTCTTTAAAAACAATAGATACCATGTCTAGGAGGTGAAATGAGCATGACAACCGGGTTGAAACGGGATCTCGGGTGGTTTGCATGGAAGATCCAGAGATGGTTCTCGGATTAGGGTTTTTGCCTGAGAAGGCGATGGACTCTGTTGTCGCGACTAGATCATGACAGGTCGACCCGTCGCAACAGGATTTCTTATCGCGTCATATCGTGGTGTCGCGATCAGAAGGCAGTCATGGCCTCTGTCGCGATCACACGAAGGTTTTGCTTTGCATGCTGTTGGTGTTTTGGTTATTCGATTATCGTTTAATTATTGTGCATGGCAATGCTAATGATGCCTTGGCACTTGTAGCGCTCAGTGAGCGTGTTTAGTGTGTCGTTTGTGTGTGGTTTACATGTTTAAGGGTGGTGCTCACGATGTGAGCATGCTTTTACGTGATGGTTATATAGTTTGAGTGTTGTGCATGAGTATGCATGGCTAGTGGTTGATATTGTGATTATTGTAGTATAGCTGGTATAGCTAGTATGAGGTGACCGGGCAGTGAAGGTTCACATATGAACCCAGCCCTAGTCTATTAAGGTCTTTTAAAGAGTATTATAATGATAGACATGTTAAGTAATGTGTATTGCCGTAGAGGTCACAGGGTGACCAATGACAGGCAAGGTTGTGTGTACTGTTGTGATATATGTATGTATTAGTGTGAGATGGTTTGGAGGTCACATGGTGACCAATGATAGGCCAAGTATGGTTAACTTCCGTGATTTATGTGTGTGTTGTGTAGAATAGCTTGTGGGTCACCAAGTGACTAGGTCAAGCTAGTCCACTAGGTCAAGCTAGTCCTTACGTTTGTATCGTGGATTGTAATAAAGATTATATGAGTTTATGATGTGATTAGTGCGTTGCCGAGTTTGGTGGTCCGGCGCCTATTCCGGAATGCCTCTTCAGTTGGGAGCCTCAGGTTTTGTGTGAGCCAGGCACCTGTGTGTGCTCGGGGCTTGTCCCGGTGCAGTGGTACCATCGAGGTCTTGTCGTCTTCCTGGACACCCTCACTCTTGGGGAGAGTTGTCGTCCGGCTGAGGGAAAGATGGCAGTGGGACAGTGACTTGTGAGAGTTTGTGTTTAGTCACTTGTAGCGCACTCGTAGCTGGGGGTTATGGACACCAGTAGATGTACTGGGCCCTGGCTAGTCCTGTTACCAGTGCCTCACTTTAAAGAGCTCAGGCCAGAGTCTCTAAAGGTGCCAAGCATGGGCCTGCAGGGTGTGTGACCTGTAGGTTGTGGTGGTTTGGTTGGTCTCCACAGTTCTTTGGCTTTACTTGTGTTGTGGAGCTGTAGTTGGACCTTACGTCCGTGACTGCGAGACTGAGAGGTAGTTCTTGTGTTGTGTTGTCCGGGTTGGATACTGGCGTCATGAACCAGTAGTCTATCCCGTGTGGTGGCGTCGTGCTTTGCTATTGGCTATAGCATGTGTTAGTTGTAATTTTACCCGTTAAGGTGTGCCATGGTGTTGGCACAGTTGTTATTGTGGTTAGTGAGCGGAGACTTACTGGTTGTGGTTTGATTGGTCATGGTGTGCCCTCATGGTGGCACAGTTGTGCTTGTGTTCCGTGGTGTGTTTGTGTTCCGTGGTGGTAGGTACCTGTACTCTTTGTGGATACTGGTTTCTTGTAGTACGTTAAGTACTAACCTTTTTAAATGGTAAAGTGGAGGTCATGCAGTGAAACCTTCCACTTGTTGTGTTTTACCCTTCCTTGGGTAAGTTTCCGAATATGATTGGCATCGTGATAGCCAGTCCTATTTCTTAAATGTGACATATGATACATTGTGATTTAAGGGTATAAAGGATTAGCTCCTGGTTAGCAATCCTGTTACCCATATGTTTAGAGGCTTGCCAGTGAAGCTAGTAGCTTAGGCAATGCTTTGCCTGTGTGGCTTACAGCTTAGGCGACCAGCTGTTGAGGTGGTGTGCCTGTAAGGCTTGTGGTGCTGTTATCTTTTCATCTTTCTGAGATCTGCAGCAACTAAGTTAATTATGTTTAGTATTGTTAATTATGCTTTGCTGTGAGCATGATATGGTGTGGCTTCCGGTGTTGCCAATTAGACCCGTTGAGATTAAGGTTCTCCTGAGTTGTGTGGTTTTAGGTGGTTCCCTACTGAGCCAGTGACTTGTTGAGGCTCAATCCCTTATAGTTTTTTTCAGGGTTTACCGTTGGTGTCGCTTGAGGAGGTGTTGTGACAGACTTGTACCACCAGCAGTAGTGTTAGTACAGTTTGTGTGCTTGTGCTGCCTCGGGGTATGCCCCAAGTAGTTGTACTCTTTTTTTAATTTGGACATGTAATAATGTAATGGGACAGTTGTAAATTGTATAAACAGATATGAGCACATGTCTTTTCTTGTGTCTCTTACTTTTGTGGTTTGTCTTTTATATTCTTCCTGGACACACGTACGAGCTATCCCTTGTGAGACTTCGGTCCGTTCGCGGGAGACGGATCTGGGTATGGACCCTTATTGGGTATAAATATCCAGGGCCGTTATAGCTCACGTCTCATAATATCGATTTTATTTATCTCATATAATATTCCGTTGTGTAATTCTCGGGACGTGACAAAGTTGGATGGCATCGCAAGACATAAGAGCAAAGAAAATGTCCCCAAGAGATTCATGGAGGGCAGGATAGTGAGATGTCTTGGGACCGGGACGGGTGTAGCCAGAAGGTGGAGGAACAGCTGAATAGGGCCTGGAGGGATGTGATGGGAATTGATGGGAATTGGAGGTGGAAGTAAAGGTGGAAGATTTGTTAGGGGGCCTTAGTGGCTGACTGTAGGCACTGATGGACTCATTGATAGTCACCCCCTCGGTGGTAGGTGCCGCAGAAGCCTTAGGTCCCTTAGGCTTCCCTTCAAAGAATGGCAGAAGAGAGGAGTCGTTGATTTGGTTCTGAACCACTCTAGCTTGATTGTAAGGATGTGCAAAGGAGGGAAACTCGCTAAGCATCAATATGGATTTGAACAGGGGAGTGGTGTTGTTCACATTCATGGTAATGGCTTGGGACTCGGTGATAGGGAGGTCGGCCCTCGAAGCCATCGATCTCCAGTAGTTGGCAAAGGTGACAAAGTCTTCCTCTAGCCTCATCTTTTTCGCCACCAAGTTAGGAAGTGTGGGGACTTGGGTGGCCATGTAAGAAAAGTGGGAGATGAAGCGTTCGGAGACAATGCCAAAGTTAAGAAGATCGGATGCAGGTAAGGAAGTGAACCACGTCAAAGCTTCCCCTTCTAATGATTGTTGGAAGTGGTGAACCATGAGGACATGATCATAGATCCACTGGTGAGAATCCATGAGAAAGCCAGTGAGATGGAATTGGGGGTCGGAGGTCCCGTCATACTTACAGTATTTCGGGGCCTTGAAACCCGAGGGAAAATAGGCGTTTGGGAGCTTGCACTAGTTTTGAAGAGAGTGAGGCTTAGATATGGATAAAGATTCAACTAGGAGTTTCCTAACAAAACCCTCCATCTCAAACTTGGAGACAGATTTAGATTGAGCGGGGAGTGTGGGTTGGAGATAAGGTAGATAGATAGGAGGAGGAATTGGAATGGGAGTTGGTGCAGGAGTAGTGGGAGAAAGAGTGGGGATGGGAACCCGAGATGGAGTGGCAGGCCTCAGGATGGGTTTGGATGAAGAGGACTTGAAAGGAGATGGTGAAGAGGTGGAAGGCCTTTCCTTAACCTTATGCTTGGAAAGCATGGAAATGATGTCCTCGGGTGAATAGCAGGACAAGAGTTGGGAGAGTTCAGGGTCATCTTGGGTTTCTTGGGCATAAGTGGGATTGACCCTCAAGCTCACCTCTTCATTGTCAGCTTGGGATGATGATTGGACTGACTCTTCAGGTTGCATGTTAGAATTAACAATTCCTACAAATTCATCATTCAAATTATCATCATACTCAAAAGCCGGATTGTTAGACATGCTAACAGAATTCAACCAAGAGTCCATTAGCACACAACTTACTGATTTTAAGATGATTAGGCCGATTAACTTTACTGTTATTAGGAGAAATAAGGATTTCTACACAAACAACGTTGTCAAACAACGTCCCAAAATCTTTTAAATGTTGCAGTTGTGTGTTAACTCAACTTGTGAAGGCCGATTCTCTCACCTCTCACTCAAAGCTAGGTGAATGGGCTAGCTAGTTGGGAGTGTAAAGGTCCTCCGACCTCGTACCGTGAGGGAATCCATGGAATTTAGGGACTTATGGAGTTCTTCTTGAAACCAATCTGATTTACCCAAGAGGGAATCCCTGAGTAAAAGATTAAATCAAAAAGGGGTTATCCTGAAATGTGTGGGGAGGCTAGAACAGATGAGAAAAAAGACCCACCTCGTAACTCACGACCAATAGTGATCAAAGAGATAGCAAACAAAAGAAAATAGAAAGAAAATTCAAGCAAAAATAGCTCCTGTAAAAGTTAACGACAACACATGCGACGTCAAGTTCTTTAGAAATAGGTAGACGTCAAGATCGATAGATGCTAACATGAAGTTGACGACACAAGGGGTTGACATTAACAAAATATAAACGACATAGGAGGTGGACGTTTACCTGGGTAGACATCAAGAACCATTGACGTCTACCTGTGTGCAGGATAAAAGCTTCAGAACTGTAGCAACAGTGTCGGTCCCACCGTGATCGCCAATGGAGAGCTGTGGACGTTTTGGTTTTCCGTCTCCGGATCCCCCCAAACGTTGCTCCCTCACGTGGGTGAGTGTTGCCCTAGCCGGTTGATCCCGTCCTCGTCCACTTTTTGCGTTGACCTCATTTGACCAAGTTGACCAAGGGAAGAAGAGAAGGAGAGGAAGAAACTAGCAAGGAAATAAGTAGGATGTGATTGCCAGGGCCTTACCTATGCCTAAGGAAGTGTGCAGATCGCACCAACGTGATGGCCCTGTGAGCGGTTGTTTGTAGGACACCGACTTTCTCCTTTTTGGCCGGCCAAAAGGAAGAAGCTCTGCGGTGTTGCTGAAGGTGTTCCTGCGACAAAGAGAGCTCAATAAGTCTTTGATGAAGTGCGGAAAACGTTCAGAAGTAACGGAGAATGACCCAAAAGGCGAGCCTCGTCCCAGTTGCGGGTTTGAGAAGAGGGGTGGCCAAGTGCTATGACCACCCTTCTTCTCTCCATTTTTTGGTTTGGAAAACCTCTTTTAGGTGTATGGGAGTGTAGACTACGTGCTTGGTGTGTGTGTGTGAAGAGTGACTAGCATGCAAAACTAAAGGAAGAAAGAAGAGGAAGAGAAGGAGAAGAGGGAGATGATCCTCGTTTGTTGATGCTTGTGGATGCTTAGTGGGCTCCTCCAACTCATGGTGAAGCCTTTTGGATTCTCCAAGTGATGAGAGGCAGAGAGGAATGAAAGGTGGAAGCTCTCAAAGCTCAAGGGCTCTTTTCTCTCTCTTCTCTCAAAGCATCAAAGCATAGGCTCGTTTAGCATCTCCCCACCTCCTAAGAAGGCTAAGGAGCTTCATATATAGGTAGTGGGGGTAGAGCTAGGGAGCATAGGATGCTCAAGTGTGAGAAAACACAGTTGAATATGTGGCAATCCAAGTAGAAAGGCTTGGCCATTGAGGAGGGGCCACATAGGACTTTTACTGGGTCAAGGGGGTACCAAGGTAGAACATTTGTTCATTGGGAACGACCCCATGCATTGCATGGCCGAGGTAGGGGCGCAAGTGGGAGAGATTCTCAGACAGTTCTGTATAACAGGTAAGTGTAGGTTGACATCAACCGATGCTGCCGCCAACCTCATGTAGACGTCAACCTATGTGGAAGCAACCTTAGTAAATGTCAAGGGTGTGTGCCGTCAACTTAGGGTAGACGACAATCGATGTTGACGTAAACATGGGATCCGAGGTGAGTTAACAAAGAGTCAAACAAGTCTTAATGGGCCATGGACCATGCGGGGATGAGCCAAATCTTACGTCTACAATCCCCCTCTCCCAATGGATTGCCTCCTAGTGCAAGAGGAAGACTGGAAACTATCTAGCAATCGCCAAGGCCGCTGCCATCTGCATATGCGGCGTCATCCTCTATCCCACGTGGGATCATCTTCTGTCTGCGGCCAACCTGAGTGTCATCAGTTGCGTGTTGGAAGGTATGCCTATCTCCCAATCCATCCTCAATTATCTATATGCTGGACTCTCTTCTGCAGCCACTAGTGGACCCCTCTTTGGTTCGGTGATTGCCCTTAAGTGCTGGATGGGCATGCACATTTGCTTCAAGACGACAGAGGACACCTCCGTCAAGTGTATGAGCATGGTCCATCACCCTCTCGCCTTCGTCAGCGCTCCACTACACATGACCACCCAAGCATGGTGCAAGACCGCAGCGGTCAAAGGTCTGAAGGCGTGGAGGTTGTATTTGAATGCACTACAGGTGGAGCAAATCAAGATGCGCCCAACCTTTCTCCACAACAAGGTCATCTGCCTTCCTCAGTGTGTCGGGCTGAGCTTGAGGTTGATAGGGAATGAAGCACTAGTTCTTTACAACCCCCATCGATGCTACCTTCAGTGTGGCGAGGCATGAACAGTTGTACCAACCCTCTCTCACAACATGCCTATCCAAGCAAGGAAGATGGACGATGTAAAAGATGAGCGGGATGTGAGGAGCGCCATCGTTCACTGGGAAGGGTGTGCCACGGGCCTCATCTCAGTGGAGGTGACAGAGGACGATGATGTGTATGAAGATTATTTGAAAGCATTGAGGAGGATCCAACCACGTGGACATCGTGTTGTGGCGGAGGGTGCACATGGTTTAGGACATGCTTGAGGAGGGTTAGGAATTGTACCGGGTGGTAGGTAGGGTATGAAAGGATGATTATTTGATCATAGACATGATTGAAACTTGTATTTGATGAATTAGATCAATAAAATGGAATTTTTATTCATTGATTGCATGCTCAAGTAATGTTGCGACAGCTATAGATGTCGCCTTCATGTCGCGACGGCTCAATAGGTCGCGATAATTTCGCGACCTACTAGGCCATCGCGACCTGAACCTTGTTGTTTCCCTGGTTTTGATGATGTCATAAATCAAAAAAAATGTTATAAATGTCTAACACAAGTTATTTGTATCACAGGAATTCTCATAAAGTCAAAGTCCTCTTTCATGTGTTGACTCTGGTTACATCATAGGTCAATACATTTGTATCAATGGGAGAGCTACTAGAGTTTGGTGATGTACATTAGGTCGACTCTATTTAAAGGTTAGGTCGACACTTGAGAAATTTTCTATAGTGCATAAAGTCAAAATATCACATGAGGTCGACACTATTCGATGAACAGGTCGGCTCTAGTTGTCTTTCTAGCTAGTGCTGAAGGGGAGGAATCAGATAAGGTCAACTCCAGATGGGCATCAGGTCGACGCTAATAAAAATCCATGTGACCATTTGAAGAGAAGTGTTGCTTGAGGTCGACTCCGTATGAGGATGATGTCAACTCTACCAGTCTACCAGGTCGACTCCAGAGGAAGGCTAGGTCGACTCTACCATCAGATAAGGTCGACACTATGTTGTTGTATGGTCAACTCTACATCATAGAGATAGTCAGAATTAATGTGACTTGGATGAGGTCGACTCAAGAGGGCATGGAGTCGACACTATTGAAGATTTTTCACTGATCCAAGTCAAGTCCCATGGGTATAGGTCGACACTACAATCAGGATGCGTCGACTCTATGACACTTGTTCTACAGAGATGAAATGTATCTGCCAACGCATAAGTTCTGGGAACGTGACCCTAGGCCCAATGATTGGGACTTCGGGTACACCTCACATGGATCTGGAAGATACTTCTTTTGGTGGCAAAAGCATCTCCCAAGTTTTTGGGATTCTATTAAGGGGCCCACTAAAAGCATTCCGTGAATAAGATCAAAAGAAGTGCGTCGTCCTCTGCAAAACATATCGCACCCAGTGGAAGAAAAGAAAAAGGGCAGTCATCTGAGAGCGAAAGGTACAGAGGGAGCAAGAGCTTGAGTTCTGAGAGAGTAGCAGACTTCGGAGAAGTCAACTGATCGTATCTTCTTCCGTATGAAGACTTGTTGTTGATCAATTGAAGCAGAGCATTGAATTTCATCTCAAATTCAGAAGCAATTGATCCTTGTGTTAGTTCTACAAATCAACCTCCTATTGAAGCTGAAACAAGTGCCACATCCCCGGTGGCCTCCGCATATTCTGAGAAGAATGGAAACACGTCAAAGCTGAGCACATCCCACGCTCTAAATGCTCCTGCCCCAGCTTGGAGTCCGCCAGCTTCCTGCCTTCTTGATGACCCAAAGAAACTTGCTAAATTTCTGGAATGTGCATCACCTGAAGCTATGCCATCTTCACCTGAGGTTAACAGCTTCGCACCATCTGTTACCATCCCTAAAATGGCAGCCTCACCGACAGCGCCCCGGATGTCTTTTGCCGATGCACTCTACAAAAAGACCAAGAGAGGAGGCACCCACATGCTGGCAAACAAACCCACTCCTCCGTGTTTCACTGCTGCCACATCATCAATAGCAGATCCGGTCCTGTCATCCCAGCCCCAAAGAGGAGAACATGGTGACTACATCATTAACCTTATAAGGCCCTCGAATTTTGTTGCTTTATTTCATGTGGATAATTCATGTTTGTGTGTAACTTGTATATGCATATGTAAATATCTACGTACGTACTAGCTAGTGATACTTATGTGTGCATGTGTGTAATAGGTTATAAATATTGTATGTTTGCATGTGTGATGGTGTGTATACTATACCACATATTGTATGTATAGGATATATATATATATACATCGTACGCATGGTTTCTGCATGTTTTTAAGTTCTGACCGAAGGGCCAATTGGCGTCAACAGGGTGGACGTTCATGGTAGTAAACGTCCATATCATTGGACGCTAATACTTAAATAAACGGTCATGGATTTGAACGTTAATATCTCTGACCTACATTCGTTGCAGACCTCGAAATTCCGGGGGCAAGCAAGCCCAACCATTGAGGAGAAGTCCCCAACGGCTATCAGACATCCCATCACATCCTCCGGGATATCCCAAACCCCTCTCCTATAAACTAAACCCTTTCTGCACCAGAAAAGTCTCTCTTGACTCTTTTCAAGGAGGAGAGAAACCCTAGCTCAAAAACTGGAGGAAAACTGAACTTGGCAAGCTTGGATCCGGTGACTGAAGGCTTCTCCCGGCGATCGACTGCTACTAGGAGGGAGTCTGGACATTGGGGAAGGCTTCCCCAACACTGGACTGAAGCTTGCATCGACTTAGAACCCGAAGGAGAGCTCTCGTGGAGGCTTCTTGGGACTACCCAAGGAGAGCTTCAATAGCAACTTAGATCCCTTTGGAGATTTTTAGAAAGGCAAGTAACCCATCCCCGTGGTGCATGTGTGTATCGAGTAGGTCCTAGGCATTTTTATGGATTTTTATCGTGTCCTGGATCCTCACATTCCTCTGTTATCTGAAGCTCGGTCTGAGTTTATGCACAGATAGGAACTTGACGTCAAACCCTCTTGCCGTCAAGATCTCCAGTCAGCGGCCAGCGATCTTGCCGTCAATCTCCTTGAATGGCCAGACACTACTGTTAAGTTCTTCAGTGCAAAACAGTAAATTGTTCTGCCTTATATAATTATTTTCCGGACTTTGACACATGAGGATATAGTGTAATTTTTATATGTTATGTAAAATAGATAAGGTGATGTGTGTGGAATTTTCTGTACTTTTCTGTGGATGGCATAAATTGTTAGATTTATTGAAACACATGTTGGGAAAATGGATTATGCATGTTCACCTACTGTCTACATGATTTCTGAGGAATTAAATGCCCCAGATTTTTCTATACCATGTGTATATGTGTCAGTCCATACCCTGCAAATTTGAGAATTTGTTCATGTTCGTGTGATTTACTGTAATTTCTGAAATGGAAATAGAAAGCATGTGTAAGGCTTTCAAAAAAAAAAATCCACAGTAAATTGTATGTTGTGCAATAAATTTGGGGAAAATTTCTGTAACAATGTGTATGATAGATTCAGATCTGTGAAATGTCAAATCTGAGATTGATGTTATGCTCCATGATAAATTGAATTATGAATGGCATGAGATTGAATTTTTTAATTTCTGTAAATGTAAATATGACTCAGAAAAATGTGAAAATTTGCATGTGTGGTCATAAACCTGCAAAAAATGTGTGGTTAAATTTTCATGTGATTTGGATAGCAGAAAAAAGGATTAAGAGATTTCCATGTAAAAACGAGTGATTAATGCATGTTATCATGAATGTGGTTTGATTATGCATTGTTCAGCCTGATTAGTGTAAAGTATTGAATGTTTAAAGTCTGTCAACAGTAGTATCATGTTAGGGAAAAATAGAGCCATGTGTATGAATGACAAATGTGAGCCATGTGTAACTCATGTGAAAAGTGTGTGTTAAAAAAAAAAATCAGATAATGTGTGAAATGTGCCATGTGTGACACTGCTTCCATAGAGGGCCGTGGAACAGTACCATGGAAAAGTCCCCATGGGAAGGTTCAATGTGTTAAGATCCTAAGGGCATTAGGATGAAATCCTAGAGGTGGACAAGTACCACTGGTTAGGGTGGAGAGTTGTTCTCCCGGTCTGCGCAGTCCAAGAGTCGTCACTGTATTGCCTAGGTGGCGTCTATGTGTATGTGTTATGTGATGTGTACTTCAAATGGTGGTTTGAACTATATGTCACGGCACTAAATTGTGAAATGTGAATGTGAACATGTGTAAATTGTGGTGTGAATATGTGAAAATGTGCAATGTGTAAAAAGTGAGCAATGTGAATGTGTAATTCTGTAAACATGTGAAACTAATATGATAAATCATGAAATTGTGATCCATGATGTGTAAGTGTTAAATTTATGTCAAAACAGCAACCTAAATGCGTATAAAATGCCATTTCCACATGTGCAAAATTTGTAGAATCCATGTTAAGGATGTTTCTTACTTATATGTGAATAGTTCCATGTTTAATCGTTATCATGTTGAAGTTGAAAATGGGAATGTAGCTCTCATGTGAATAGACAAATAGAAAGCATGTTGTAGGGACTTTAATTTGGAATGACATAAACCATGTACATGTGTTTAAATTTTATAGAAGTATCATGATAGGTTGTTTCCTACCATGCTATATGTTTGGCTATTGAAAGTGATTATAGGTCTTATTGTGATATATGCATGTATGCCGTGTATGGTGTTATTTGCTGAGTCTTTTAGACTCATTCCTTGAATCGGCGTACATGTTTAGTAGGTGATACACCTTTGGAGGAGACCGTAGAGAGCGACTCCGAACGCGGGGAGTAGCTTGGCGGAGTTGTAGTTGTGACATTTTGACTTCCATCGTATGTAAATTGAGGCATTGTAATAGAAACCCTATGTAATTGTGGACAACTATGTATTTGAATTTAGTACTTCATTATGTGGACTTTATTTCTTTTAAATTATCATTGGATCATGTATGTTAAATGTGGATGATGAAATGAAATGAATGACCTTGTTCTTTTACTTCCGCTACTCTGTATCTATATTTGTGTATATCTTAATCATGTGATAGCGTTTGGGTAAATGTCCCACTGTGATAACGTTCACTATACCGACGTGGGTTGGTATAACCGTACCGGTATAATGAGGGTTGTCACAGGGATTGGCATCATAGCAAACCGATTGAGATTATACATAAATATACATGAATCATCATCTTCATTACATGCTAAATCTTCATAGATTGTCCACGTGTGTAGAATTGATTAATAATGAATGAAAAATAGATAAGAAAATGGTTAGGAAATAAATTAACGTAGCTCCAATGGTGGCTGAAATTTATTGCAGCCATGGCTTCGAGAGGTAGGCGTGGCGGAGCGCTGGCCCGTGAGGACGAGCCGAGACGTGAGGAGCGGGCGGAGCATCAGGCCTCGGCACCTCAGGGTCCTATACTTCCCCCATCGCCGCATGTGGATTATGGAGTGTTCATGCAAG
The DNA here is from genome assembly GCA_014218235.1 of Colocasia esculenta. Classification (NCBI taxonomy): domain Eukaryota; kingdom Viridiplantae; phylum Streptophyta; class Magnoliopsida; order Alismatales; family Araceae; genus Colocasia; species Colocasia esculenta. Next base: position 151,277,614 of record CM024753.1, on the reverse strand, counting down.
GTTTGGTGCAGGCCATGTAGACGCAGGCCCACACCCAAGCTGCACTCCAGGCTCAGTTGGAGGCTCATGTTAGCATAATCAATCAAAGTGTAGTCGGTTTTATTTAATTGTATGATGTTATGTTGAATGTGTATTACTTGTTGTCTGATGTAGCAGGCTCAAGTTCCAGCTCAGAACCATGGTGGACGTTCCATCATGGAAAGATTCAAGAGGATGCTGCCACCCTCTTTTAAGGGGGAGAGCGATCCGTTACTAGCAGAAAGTTGGATAAGGGAGATCGAGAAGATCTTCTGGGCTATTAGGTGTGCAGACGATGATAAGGTTACTTTAGCCACCTATATGCTACAGGTATGTGCTAGTTTCATTTGTTTATACCCCCTGTTAAGTTGAAGTTGTTTAGTTGGTGCTTATGAAGGTTATGTTACAGATGAGAGCTGATGTGTGGTGGGCTTCATTACTGCGTACCCGATTCGAGGACGGCGCTATTGGGGTTGCTTGGGACGAGTTCGTGAGGCTCTTTCGGGCCAAATTCATCCCCGAGCATATCTAGGACAGGATGGAGCAGGAGTTCCTCTCCTTGACTCAAGGCTCCATGACCGTGCTCGAATATGAGGCCAGGTTTGCAGAATTATCTAAATATGCACCCCATATCGTGGCAGATAAGCGCAGGAAAGCAAAGAAGTTCGTGATGGGCCTGAAGCCATCACTGAGGATGAGGCTAGTGGCGTTTGACCATCGTACCTTGGACGAGGCACTTAGTGCTGCTTGTAGACAGGAGGGTGAGATGGAGCAATATCTGGAAGAGAAGAAGGCTTCGTAGAAGAGGCCTGCAGCTACGTTTTAGCGGCAGGACAAGAAGAAAGCAGTGTACCAGGCACCGCAGCATCTGGTAACAACCAGCAGTGCACAGGTACCTTCTCAACGTTCCCCTGGTGTGAAGAAGGAGTGTCCCCATTGCGGGAAGACACATGGTGGTTTCGAGTGTTGGATGATTGCGGGAAAATGCTTGAAGTGCGGAAGCAGCGACCAAAAGATCAAGGATTGTCTGAGACTTCAGCCGGGAGTCCAGTGCGGAGCGCCAGCCCCAGCAGCGATAGCAGCAGCGGCGCCAGCTATAGGAAGACTAGGAAGGCCTCGAGCCCCAGCTCGAGTGTTTGCTCTAGCACGAGAGGATGCCGAGCAGGCGGAGCATGTCACCGAAGGTACGATTTTACTTCCAGGTGTGCACGCTTGGGTTTTGTTTGATACAGGTGCCACTCACTCGTTCATTTCCGAGCGGTTCGCTAGGCAGTTAGCTCCAGAGTCAGGTGTAGAGTCTGATGTGTTAGAGGTCCCTTTGTCTGTGCACAGACCTACGGGTACGGTATCAACTAGGAAGTGTATCCCGTCGTTATCTGTGTGCATTGAGGATAGAGTCCTAGAAGGGTGTTTCTTCTTGCTAAAGATGAAGGACTCTGATGCTATTCTTGGTCTGGATTGGCTAGAGGAGCACTATGCGTTAGTAGATTATCATGGGAAGAGGATTGTTTTCTGCATTCCTGGTGAGGACTAGTTCTCTCATCCCTTGCCAAGGAACTTGGCGGGAAAGTTGGTCATCTCTGCCATGAAGGCGATGCGCATGGTAAACAAGGGTTGTGACGCTTTTGGTGCCAGCGTGGTATTAGTACCAGAGGCTGATGAGTCACCTACTCTTGCAGAGATCGAGGTAGTGCAGGACTTTCCAGATGTTTTTCCCGATGATTTATCTGCATTGCCACCGGATAGAGAGATAGAGTTCACCATAGAGTTTCTTCCGGGCACCTCTCCTATCTCAAAGGCTCCATATCGGATGGCACCTGCGGAGTTAGCCGAGTTAAGGAGCCAGTTGCAAGAGTTGCTAGATAAGGGATTTATTCTCCCTAGTGTTTCCCATTGGGGCGCACCTGTCTTATTTGTAAAGAAAAAGGATGGATCACTTAGGTTATGCATCAATTACAGGAAGCTAAACCAAGTGACAGTGAAGAACAGGTATCCCTTACCTCGTATTGATGATTTGTTTGACCAGTTGCAAGATGCATCAGTCTTTTCTATGATTGATTTGTGATCTAGTTATCATCAGTTGAGGATTCAGAGTGAGGATGTGTCCAAGACGACATTCAGATCCCGTTATGGACATTATGAGTTTTTGGTTCTTCCTTTCGGATTGACCAACGCCCCTACAGCGTTCATGGATCTCATGAACAGGGTGTTTAGGCCGTATCTAGATAGCTTTGTTGTAGTGTTTATTGATGATGTGCTAGTCTACTCTTCGGACGAGGCCGCACACCGTCAGCATTTGAGGGTAGTATTAGAGGTTCTCCATGAGCACAAGCTGTATGCTAAGTTCAGCAAGTGCGATTTCTGGTTGCACGAGGTTCATTTCCTCGGGCATGTTATCTCTGGTGCTGGTGTTGCAGTTGATCCAGCAAAGGTCCAGGCAGTTATGGATTGGGAGATTCCCAAGACCCCTTCGGAGATTCGTAGTTTTCTGGGTTTGGCTGGTTACTCTCGGCGATTCATTGAGGGATTTTCATCCATCGCCGCCCCATTGACTCAGCTCACCAGAAAGGGAGTAAAGTTTGTCTTATCCGAGAAGTGTGAGAGTAGTTTTCAATTGTTGAAGACTAAGCTCACGTCAGCTCTGTTGTTAGTCTTGCCGAGCTGTGTAGAGGGTTTTGCTATCTACACGGATGCGTCTCGAATTGGCTTAGGTTGTGTGCTAATGCAGCAAGGAAGGGTAGTGGCCTATGCTTCTCGTCAGTTGAAGGAGCATGAGAGGAACTATCCGACTCATGATTTGGAGCTTGCAGCAGTGGTTCATGCACTAAAGATCTGGAGGCACTATCTTTATGGTGTCAGATTTGAGGTGTTCACCGACCACAAGAGCTTGAAGTATCTTTTCTCCCAAAAGGAATTAAACCTGAGGCACAGAAGATGGATTGAGTTCTTGAAGGACTATGACTTCGACCTTCAGTATCACCCTGGGAAGGCGAATGTCATAGCCGATGCCCTGAGTAGGAAGAGACCATCTCTTCAAAAGGACTGGAAGATGTTGAAGGATGCGGCTTGCGCGTTGACTGAGTTAGAGCCATCGCTATGCCAGGCTTTTGTAGCTCAGTTATCTCTTAGGTCCTCGGTTTTGGATGAGGTGATCGAGCAACAGAAAGCCGACCCTAGACTTATAGAGTTAGTGGGCAAGGCAGGCATTGCTCGTGATGAGGATGGTGTGATTAGATTCCATCACTGACTGTGTGTCCCTAACTTGGTAGATGTCCGTGAGCAAGTGTTAGCAGAAGCTCACAGGTCGCGATTCTCTATTCATTCGGATAACACTAAGATGTACTAGGATTTGAAGAGGTCCTTTTGGTGGTCTGGCATGAAGAGGGATGTGGCAGATTATCTATCCCGGTGTTTAGTGTGTTAGCAAGTGAAGGCCGAGCGACAGCGACCATCTGGCCTTATGCAGAAGATGGAAATCCTAGTGTGGTAGTGCGAAGCTGTCACTATGGACTTCGTTTCGGGTTTGCCTCGATCTAGAAGGGGCAATGACTCGATTTGGGTAGTTGTAGATAGATTCTCGAAGACTGCGCATTTCTTACCTATGAAGAAGAAGCAGTCAGTAGAGAGCTTGGCTAGACTGTACGTCAGTAGCATCATTAGATTGTATGGTGTGCCGAAGTCGATCATTTCGGATTGAGATCCGAGATTTACTTCGAGATTGTGGAAGGGTCTTCAGGATGCGTTAGGTTCGGAGCTGAAGCTCAGTTCGGCGTTTCATCCACAGACAGATGGACAGTCCGAGAGGACTATCCAGATGCTCGAGGATATGTTGAGAGCGTGTGTGCTGGATTGGAAGGATGATTGGGAGTGTCATTTACCTCTTGTGGAGTTCGCATATAACAACAGCTTTCATGCGAGTATTGGTATGGCTCCATTTGAGGCGTTGTATGGAAGGCCTTGCAGATCTGCTTTATGTTGGGAGGAGACAGGCGATAGGCAGTTGATCGGTCTGGAGTTAGTTCAGGAAACTTCGGGTAAGATTCAGCTTATCAGGAAGAGGCTTGTTGCGGCGCAGGATAGGCAGAAGAGCTACGCCGACAACAGGAGGAAGGATCTAGAGTTCAAGGCGGGTGATCATGTCTTCTTAAAGATATCACCTACTCGAGGTGTTGTCAGGTTTGGCAGGCATAGTAAGTTGAGCCCTAGATTCATTGGCCCGTATGAGATTCTCAGACGACTGGGAAGCGTGGCATATGAGCTAGCTTTACCCCCAGCTTTGGCTAGTGTTCATCCTGTTTTCCACGTTTCTATGCTCAGGAAGTATGTCCGAGATCCATCTCATGTGATAAGTCACGAGCCAGTAGAGATTCAGCCAGATCTGTCGTATGTGGAGCAACCAGTAGCTATTCTTGACCGGAAGGTTCAGCATCTCCGGAACAAGAGTATTGCGTCGGTGAAAGTTCTATGGCGGAACTTCTCGCGAGAGGAGGCTACTTGGGAGCTTGAGGATGCAATGAGGAAGAAGTATCCTCTTTTGTTTGAGTAGTGTCATTCAACTTCGAGGATGAAGTTTCTTTAAGGGGGAGAGGGTGTAAGGCCCTCGAATTTTGTTGCTTTATTTCATGTGTGGAAAATTCATGTTTGTGTGTAACTTGTATATGCATATGTAAATATCTATGTACGTACTAGCCAGTGATACTGATGTGTGCATGTGTGTAATAGGTTATAAATATTGTATGTTTGCATGTGTGATGGTGTGTATACTATACCACATATATTGCATGTATATGTATATATATATACATCGTACGCATGGTTTATGCATGTTTTTAAGTTCTGGACGAAGGGCCAATTGGCGTCAACAGGGTGGACGTCCTTGGTAGTAAACGTCCATATCGTTGGATGCTAATACTTAAATAAACGGTCATGGATGTGGACGTTAATATCTATGACCTGCATGCGTTGCTGACCCCGAAATTTCGGGGGCAAGCAAGCCCAACCATTGGGGAGAAGTCCCCAAAGGCAATCAGACATCCCATCACATCCTCCAGGATATCCCAAACTCCTCTCCTATAAACTAAACCCTTTCTGCACCAGAAAGAGCCTCTCTTGACTCTTTTCAAGGAGGAGAGAAACCCTAGCTCAAAAACTGGAGGAAAATTGAACTTGGCATGCTTGGATCCGGTGACTGAAGGCTTCTCCCGGCGATCCACTGCTACTAGGAGGGAGTCTGGACATTGAGGAAGGCTTCCCCAACACTGGACTGAAGCTTGCATCGACTTAGAACCCGGAGGAGAGCTCTCATGGAGGCTTCTTGGGACTGCCCAAGGAGAGCTTCAACAGCAACTTAGATCCCTTTGGAGGTTTTTAGAAAGGCATGTAACCCATCCCCATGGTGCATGTGTGTATCCAGTAGGTCCTAGGCATTTTTATGGATTTTTATCATGTCCTGGATCCTCACATTCCTCTGTTATTTGGAGCTCGGTCAGTATTTTTACACAGACAGGAACTTGACGTCAAGCCCCCTTGCCGTCAAGATCTCCAGTCAGCGGCCAACGATCTTGCCGTCAATCTCCTTGAACGGCCAGACACTACCGTTAAGTTCTTCAGTGCAGAACAGTAAATTGTTCTGCCTTATATAATTATTTTCCAGACTTTGACGCGTGAGGATATAGTGTAATTTTCATATGTTATGTAAAATAGATAAGGTGATGTGTGTGGAATTTTCTGTACTTTTCTGTGTTTGGCATAAATTGTTAGATTTATTGAAACACTTGTTGGGAAAATGGATTATGCATGTTCACCTACTGTCTACTTGATTCCTGAGGAATTAAATGCCCAGATTTTTCTATACCATGTGTATGTGTGTCAGTCCATAACCTGCAAATTTGAGAATTTGTTCATGTTCGTGTGATTTACTGTAATTTCTGCAATGGAAATAGAAAGCATGTGTAAGGCTTTCAAAAAACAAATCCACAGTAAATTGTATGTTGTGCAATAAATTCGGGGAAAATTTTTGTAACAATGTGTATGATAGATTCAGATCTGTGAAATGTCAAATATGAGATTCATGTTATGCTCCATGATAAATTGAATTGTGAATGACATGAGATTGAATGTTTTAATTTCTGTAAATGTAAATATGACTCAGAAAAATGTGAAAATTTGCATGTGTGGTCATAAACCTGCAAACAATGTGTGGTTAAATTTTCATGTGATTTGGATAGCAGAAAAAGGCATTATGAGATTTCCATGTAAAAACTAGTGATTAATGCATGTTATCATGAATGTGGTTTGATTATGTATTGTTCAGCCTGATTAGTGTAAAGTATTGAATGTTTAAAGTCTGTCAATAGTAGTATCATGTTAGGGGAAAACAGAGCCATGTGTATGAATGAGAAATGTGAGCCATGTGTAACTCATGTGAAAAGTGTGTGTTTAAAAAAAAAAATCAGATAATGTGTGAAATGTGTCATGTGTGACACTGCTTCTATAGAGGGCCGTGGAACCGTACCATGGAAAAGTCCCCATGGGAAGGTTCAATGTGTTAGGATCCTAAGGGCATTAGGATGAAATCTGGGAGGTGGACAAGTACCATTGGTTAGGGTGGAGACTTGTTCTCCCGGTCTGCGTAGTCCAAGAGTTGTCACTGTATTCCCTAGGTGGCGTCTATGTGTATTTGTTATGTGATGTGTCCTTCTAATGGTGGTTTGGACTATGCGTCATGGCACTAAATTGTGAAATGTGAATGTGAACATGTGTAAATTGTGTAGTGTGAATATGTGAAAATGTGCAATGTGTAAAAAGTGAGCAACGTGAATGTGTAATTGTGTAAACATGTGAAACTAATATGATAAATCATGAAATTGTGATTCATGATGTGTAAGTGTTAAATTTATGTCAAAACAGCAACCTAAATGCGTGTAAAATGTCATTTCCACATGTGCAAAATTTGTAGAATCCATGTTAAGGATGTTTCTTACTTATGTGTGAATAGTTCCATGTTTAATCGTTATCATGTTGAAGTTGAAAAATGGGAATGTAGCTCTCATGTGAATAGACAAATAGAAAGCATGTGGTAGGGACTTTAATTTGGAATGACATAAACCATGTACATGTCTTTAAATTTTATAGAAGTATCATGATGGGTTGTTTCCTACCATGCTATATGTTTGGCTATTGAAAGTGATTATAGGTCTTATTGTGATATATGCATGTATGCCGTGTATGGAGTTATTTGTTGAGTCTTTTAGACTCATTCCTTGATTCGGCGTACAGGTTTAGTAGGTGATACACCTTTGGAGGAGACCGTAGAGAGCGACTCCGAGCACGGGGAGTAGCTTGGCGGAGTTGTAGTTGTGACATTTTGACTTCCATCGTATGTAAATTGAGGCATTGTAATAGAAACCCTATGTAATTGTGGACAACTATGTATTTGAATTTAGTACTTCATTATGTGGATTTTATTTCTTTTAAACTGTCATTGGATCATGTATGTTAAATGTGGATGATGAAATGAAATGAAAGACCTTGTTCTTTTACTTCTGTTACTCTGTATCTATATTTGTGTATATCTCAATCATGTGATAGTGTTTGGGTAAATGTCCCACTGTGATAACGTTCACTATACCGACGTGGGTTGGTATAACCGTACCGATATAATGAGGGTCGTCACAAACCTCCCCATGATACACAACATCAAGAGTACCCCTGGCATCGAGGCAGGGGAAATGGACCTGCTTAAAGTGCGCAACAGTTGGGTAGGCCGCACGCATAGCATGACAGTTCTCAACATGGACTCGGACGAGGAGTTCTCGGACTAATGCACCATGTAATTTGGTTCCCCCCCCGTATGCTTTTGACCCCTCTGCGTAGGGAGTCGTAGCTTATGCTCTATGTACCCCCCTTCCCCCCCCCCCCCCCCCCCCCCCCCCCCCCCCTTTTATTTCTGTACTTATGCTTTCAGTAATATATAAAATCTGAAACCCGATATTGACAGTGGATGTTCCTCCTCTGTCATATCCATTCAAAAAAAAAAAAATTGATCCTTGTGTTGTGATTAGAAGAGGAACTCGATGAGCTTAAGCATGACGAAGATGCAAATCAGAGTTCAAGAAGTCATCTGACCAGATCCAACTCCAGCGTTGAGCGTTTACTTATTTCTGCACTTCTTCAGATCTCTCTCTCTAGTTTGATTTTTCTGTTTTCTTCTCAACACCAATTTGTTTGGTTTTCTGCTCCAGTTGGAGTAGATAGTTTGATCCTACACTGTGTGTGCAAGGATTGATAGATGTGGAACATCTTAAAGCTATGAATCAGCAGTTTGTAGGAAGCTGTAAATCAGCGGTTGTGTGATTGTCTCACACATTTGAGTTGTTAGTGAAGCCTCACTTGGTTTAGTGAGGGGTGGACGTAGGTTTCCACACTGGAGCCGAACCACCTTAAAAATATCACTTGCACTTGTGTGGTTTGATGTTCACTGTTTAGATCGTTTCATTTGATCTGATCCTTACCTTGAGAATTTATTTTTTAAATTGGTCAATATCTATTCACCCCCCCCCCTCTATGTATTCATTACATACACAACACGTGGTATCAGAGCTAGGCTCTCCAATTCTTGTGGTTTTACAACCAGGAGAGATCTGTGTGATATGGAATCTAGAGGTTATATTACTGAAGGTCATTCTATGAATAGACCCCCCAACTTTGATGGTACTAACTATCCATACTGGAAACACATATGCAGGTATTTTTGCGAGCACAAGATCATCAAATCTAGAGGGTGGTAAGCAATGGACCTTATGAGTTGTCTGAAGATGAAGAGAAGTGGGCTCAAGAGGAGATAAAGATGTCAATTGCTAACTGGAGTGTGATGAATATCATGCAGTGTTCAATCCATCCTACATAGTTTTCAAGGGTATCATCATGTACAAGTGCAAAAGAAATCTGGAATCGCCTGATGGTGATTTGTGAAGGTACGTCAGAGGTAAAAGAAACAAAAGCAAACATGCTAGTTTCTGAATATGAAGTATTCAAAATGAAGCATGATGAAACAATCTCTGAAATGTATGGAAGATTAACTCTGTTAACTAATGGTTTAAAAAATATAGGGAAGACTTATACAGAAAAAGAAGTAGTCAGAAAAATCCTTAGATCTTTAACTCCTATTTGGCATACTGAAGCTATAGTAATTGAAGAATCTAGAAATTTATCTACCACTTCTATTGATGAACTAATCGGTTCATTGATGACTTATGAGTTGGGATTGAAGAGAGCTGAAGAAAATGTTAAGAAGAAGAAGCTACTTGCTCTCAAGGCAAGTCCCAGTGTTAAAGAAGTTACTGAAGAAAGTGAATCATCTACTTTTGAAGATGATTCAAGTGAGTTTGCTCTTATTACGAGAAAATTTAGAAAGTTTCTGAGGAAAGAAGGTAAGGGATTTCTGAAAAAGAAATCACAGGTAAGTAATTCCTTAATGCCCAAACAACATATGAATAAGAGATCTGACAGAGTGGTTTGTTACAATTGCAGGAAACCAGGACATATGAAATCTGAATGTCTTGAAGCTATGAAGAAAGCACAACCTAGATGGACGAAAAGTAAACAAAAAGCCATGGTTGGGACATGGAGTGAGGAAGAAGATGATGATGATGAAGAGAGCTCAGAGGCTGAAGAATCACAAACAAAAATTTGTCTGATGGCAAGAGGAGAAGAAGGAGATGAAAAACATGTAAATTCTCCTTCAGTGATTGGGAGCATGTGTACTTTGAACTGCTAGATCAATATGATGAGGTTAAAAAAGAAAATAAAGTGCTTAAAAGAAAAATAAATCATATTGCTCATGATACCTCAGTGGAAGAGAAAGAAAAAGAATTGGTTCAAGAAATTACTATTCTAAAAGAAACTGTTGGTGAGTTGGAGATCAGAAATACTGAAAATGTCAAAGAGATAGCTCTTGCTACTCAAAAATATGATGCTCTAAAACATGTGAACACTTAGATGAAGAAGGAACTTGAAATTCTTCAGAAAGAAGTGACTAGAAGACAAGAAGCCTTGAGAAATTTGTGAGTGGTAAGAATAACCTGGAAGCCTTGCTTGGAACAAAGGTAAACATTAACAAAGAAGAGTTAGGTTTTAATCCTTCAAAGAAGAAAGAAATAGGCTTGAAAACCATCACATTCATTTCTTAAAAAAATTCAGAAACCTCCACATCGAGAAAACAAGTTAATGGAGAAAACACCCAAAGAAATGAGAAAATAGAAACTGTTAAAAATTCTGAGATTGGAAAGTCCAATAAAAAGGATAAAACAGGTGCTGGAATCAAACCAATGCCACAATGGAAAAAAATTGGAAGTCACCTGATTAGGTAGGTCGACACTATTCTTATGGTGGGTCGACACATTCATACACTAGACCATAGAACATGTTCAAGTGGACTCATGATTGGTCAACACCTTCACACATCAGACCACAGAACAGATGGACACATGGTAGGTCAACACCTACTCACACAAAACAACAAAACATGTTTAGGTGGATTCATGCAAGTCGACACTATCCTTGCTGAGTGTCGACGCATTCCTATGGTTTTGCTAGATCAGGTCAGTCTGAATATTCTAAAAGGTTTAGCAATCAGAATAATTTTTGGTTTCATCAACGAAACACTGGTGGGAAGTCTGAAAGAAAATTCATGAAAATGAAAAGAAACAATGCTTCAAAAATTCCTGAAAATAATAGAAAAAATAAAAAACAACATGAAATCAGGAACATCATTAAACCCACAGTGAAGAGGCAAGCTTGGATTCGGAAAAAATTGTTTTCATATGTGCTTGAATTGGGTGATGTGAAGAGACACAAATGTACTTGGGTTTCAAAGGTTTTTTGTTGATTGTATTGCAGGTATGTCTTACAACCAAGAACAACAAGTGGTACCTTGATAGTGGCTGTTCAAGACATATGACAGAAGACAAAGACAAATTCTGTCTATTATCAAAAAAGAAAGCTGGTCATGTAACATTCTGTGGCAACAACAAAGGTATGATTGTTGGTTTAGGTAAAGTTGGCAAGAATCCTTCAAATTCAATTGCTGATGTACTCTTGGTGGAAGGATTAGAGTACAACCTTCTCAGCATAACCCAACTCTGTGACAAGGGTCACAAGGTAATTTTTGATTCTCTTGGTTGTACAATCTTTGAACCGAATTCAAACTGTGTAAAGTTTTCTGGAAAAAAGAATCAATAATGTTCACATGGTAGGCTTGGATGAACCTAAAAACACCAATTTATATATTACTGTAAATAAAAATGATCTTGCATATTTATGGCATCGTATACTAGGCCATGCTAGCTACAACATGTTACAAAAATTGGTTAAATTCAACATGGTGAAAGGTTTACCTGAAATTTCCTTCAAACAAAACTTTAAAATCTGTGAAGCATGCACACAAGGTAAGCAAACAATAAAATCATTTAAAAGTAGATCTGAAAGTCAATCTACCAAACCTTTTGAACTTATTCATATGGATCTGTTTGGACCCACAAGAACAAATAGTCTAAATGTAAAAAGGTTTGGATATGTTCTTGTTGATGATTTTTCAAGATTTACTTGGGTTTTCTTCCTTGCTTACAAGAGTGAAGCCTTCATTGAATTTCATGATTTCTACAAGAAACTTCTTCAGGAAGGAAATATTAAAATAATTTCAATCATGACTGATCATGGAGATGAGTTTGAAAATACTAACTTTGAAAAAATTTGCAGGGAAGAAGGAATTTCCCACAAATTTTCATCACCTAGGACTCCTGAACAGAGAGGAGGAACCGAACACTTGTTGAAATGGCAAGGACCATGCTAATTGAGAGTGGACTGCCTAGAAACTTCTAAGCATAGGCAGTAAATACCTCTTGCTATATTACAAATCGTGCAATGGTAAGGCCTCTTAACAAAAAGACTCCTTATGAACTTTTGAAAGGTAAGAAACCTTCCATTGCTCATTTCAAAGTGTTTGGTGCAAAATGTTTCATCCTGAATAACAATAAAAATGATTTGGATAAATTTGAACCGAAAAGTGAATTAGGGATCTTTCTTGGTTACTCTGACCATTCAAGAGCATATAGAGTGTTTAATGTGAAAGATCAAATTGTTGAAGAATCTCCTCATATTACATTTGATGAATTCAATGATGGCTTGTCCAGGGAAAAAGAAGATGGAGATTTTCTGGAAAAAGAAGAAGCAAATGACCTGGAAGGAAAGGAATCTACAGCAGATAAATTTCCAGATGATAGTAATGGGCAACTGACAGCAGATGCAAATGAGATCAGAGATCAACTGAACATCAAATGGTTAAGAGATTATCCTCAGGAAAGTATCATTGGTAATCTACTTTACCCACCTAGGACTACATCTCATTTTAAAACTATTTCTCAACTTGATCAAATGGCACTTGTTTCATAAATTGAACCTAAAAACATTGAAGATGCCTTCTAGATTAATGCCATGCAAGAAGAATTGAATCAATTTGAAAGAAATAAAGTTTGGCATTTGGTTCCAAGGCCTTCTTTCCAAAGTGTCATTAGAACTAAATGGGTGTTCAGAAATAAAACAAGTGAAGAAGGCAAAATAATCAGAAATAAAGCTAGGGTTGTAACAAAAGGTTATAATCAAGAATTTGGAATTGACTTTGAAGAATCTTATGCTCCGGTAGCTAGGCTTGAAGCAATTAGAATTTTTATTTCATTTGCATGTGCTCATTGTATCAAACTTCAACAAATGGATGATAAGAGTTCCTTCTTGAATGGCTTAATAAAAGAGGAAGTTTATGTTGAACAACCCCCTGGTTTTAAATGCACTGAATTTCCTAACCATCTTTTTAAGCTTGACAAAGCTCTTTATGGTTTAAAGCAAGCTCTTAGGACTTGGTATGATCGGCTGAGCTCATTCCTTACTGGTAAAGGGTACTCAAGAGGTAAGGCATATCAAACCCTTTTCACAAAAGTGCAAGGAAAGGATATCTTGGTGTTCCAAATTTATGTTGATGACATTATACATGGATTAACAAAATCCTCACTGTGTAAGGAATTTTCTGAATTGATGACTAGTGAATTTGAAATGAGCTTAATGGGAGAACTAAAATTTTTCCTTGGATTGCAGGTTGTTCAAACAAAGGAAGGGACCTTTGTGATACCCCAAAATTTCATTCATTTTATATTATGCATGTGTTATTTACCTGCTTAGGTATATAGTGTATGTATTGAAATGTGCATACTACAATTCCTATACTTCTCATGAACATATGCATGTATATATATGTTATTTTATGTGAGAATAGGTATTTAGCTAATTTTGTGTATATTGTGTATACTAAAATCCTAGGCATATAATACTTAAGTAATATTGTGCATGTTTAATCTAATTATTGATGTGCATGTTGTATTTATCTATTTCATGCATAATGTATATAAATATGTTGTATACGTGTATATATATATAATTATACATATGTCAATTTAAGTGTGCGTATGCAGGAATTAATTTTGTTGTATAGATTTTCTTAGTTAACTTATTGCATATTGCATCTTAAGGATACCGTGCATATATTATCTAACTATTGATATGTATATCATATTGTTGGGTTGAGTGTATATTCATATCATTTCCCTCCTATTTTGATGATGACAAGAGGTGATTTTAAAGCAATTTAAATGAAACATGTCAAAAACATCATACCTGAAGTCAATGTTCAAAAAGCATGTTTCAAATCACATTTATCATTTATGTTCATGATAAATCATTTAACTAATGATATATGTGTTTAATTTTCAGGTACAAACACTTTTTGCAAAAGAAGTGTCGACACACCCCTCAATGGTGTCGACACAACACCTCAGTCTCAAAGGCAAAAAGCTGAAGAATTGCCTAGACTGTGTCGACACTAGTCCAGAAGCAGGTCGACACGAGTTGCAGATTCCGGAAATCAGACTACTCAGGTCGACGCACTCTCAGGGCAGGTCGACACTGGATCCTGCTCCCAGAACAGCAGTTTTCAGAATTGGGGATAGCAGGTCGACGCAACACCAGAGCAGGTCGACACTGGATCCTGCTCCCAGAACAGCTGTTTTAGAACCAGGATAGCAGGTCGACACAATACCAAAGCAGGTCGACACTGGATCAGTTCCCAGAACAGCCTGTTTCAAGATTTGGGCAGTGTGTCGACACCACCACCAGGGCAGGTCGACACACTACGGAAAGATTCCATCCTAAGATGGATGTTTGCCACGTGTCAGCCTAGGGCGATGGGGTATCAACCTAGAATCGTGTGCCCTTGTACCCAAAGGGTATCTTGGAATCTTTTGGGTATAAAAGGTCCCTAATCGGCCCCCCATCACATCAAGAGAGACCCAACTAACTCTTAGAGCCTCCAAAAAGTTTCCTGGCGGCTACAAGAGGTCGTCTCCCTCCTCTGCTCTCCGTGTGCTTCCAGAAGACCAATTCTCACCAATTCAAGTGTGATCCCTGTAGAAATCTTTGAAGCATCCCAAGGAAGCAGATCCAGTAGAAGCCCTCGTTGGAGAAGAATTCAAGGAAGATCCAACAATTCCAAAGTGCAGAGCATCGGTTTTGGACTTCAAGATTGCAAGCCTCTTCCCAATCCAAGCTTCTACAAGGGAGTACACTTGAAGAACGAAGTTATTTAATACAATTCATTGTACTTCTGTTCTTCTGAGATATCTTTTGAGATTATGCAAGTGCTTCTGCATAGCTCTCATTAGTGCTCTCATTTTCGACTAGATCTGTTGCTAGAAGGTCTATGTCTTGAGTTGGTGTCTAGCAAGTCTTATGTGAGCATTGTGCTCAAGTTGTGTGAGCATTGTGCTCAGGTTGTTGTGAGCCGTTGTGCTCAGTTTGAGTTGTCTAACTCAAGGTTGTGTTGAGCAGTCTTGCTCAGTTGTTCTAGAGTAGTCTTACTCTAGAAGTTGTGTGAGTTGTAAGCTCTCAAGTGTTGGAGTTGTCAGGCTCCAGTGGGTGTGTTACCCAGTTGTTTTAGTGAATCCTCACGGGGTGTGAGGGGTGGATGTAGGAATCACTTGGGTGATTTCCGAACCACCTAAAAATCCTTGTGCATTTGTCTAATTGTGGTTTGATCATTTCATCCGTTAGATGCTTGCATAGGATCGGTTAATATTCACTTAATCAACTTGTTTCACATCTATTTTACCAACTCACTCAAATCTCATCAGATCTGTGGTTTTTCACTGATAAAATTGCCTCTGATTCAAAAGTGTTTTTAAATTGTATAAGCTTCCGCAAAAAGTGGCTTAGATCTATTCATCCCCCCCTTCTAGATCTTTTCCACACCTTCACTTCGATCCTTCAATTGGTATCAGAGCGGGTTTACTTTGATCTGATTTGATCTGAGCAGTTTTTGTTTCTGAGTGTTGTGTGTTTGAGTGTTTGCCTGTTTGTTTGCTAAGCATTTTCTTTCTGCTTTAGAGTCATGGATTCCAAAGGTTTCATAGCTGAGGGTCATTCCATAAATAGGCCACCATTCTTTAATGGGACGGACTATTCTTACTGGAAAAACAGAATGCAAGTATTTTTAAGGGCCCAGAACTATGAGATCTGGAAAGTAGTGGAAGTGGGTCCCTATGAAAACCAGGGAGAAGAAGACACCTGGACTAGGGAACAAATAAGGAAAGCTACATTGAATTATAGTGCCATGAACATGATTCAATGTGCTGTCCATCCCAAGGAGTATTCGAGAATCTCAATGTGCAAATCTGCCAAAGAGATGTGGGATAAACTCGAATTACTCTATGAGGGAACATCACAAGTAAAGGAGACTAAGGCAAATATTCTAGTTTCAGAATATGAACTTTTCATGATGAAGTCTAACGAAAATATTTCTGAAATGTTTGCCAGGTTCATGGTGATTGTGAATGGATTAAAGGCCTTGGGTAAGGAATATACAGATGCAGACTTGGTAAGAAAAATCTTACGTTCACTTTCTTCAATTTGGCATACAAAGGCCACTGTCATTGAAGATTCAAAAGATCTGTCCAAAATCTCTTTGGATGAATTGATTGGATCCTTAATGACATATGAAATCAACTTAAAAAGAAATGAAGAACACATAATTAAGACCAAGCCTATGGCACTTAAGGCCTCTTCAAGCAATAAAGATAAAAGTCAGGAAAAGACAAGTTCTGAGGAGTCTGAGTCAAATGAGGATGAAATTGCCCTCATGACCAGGCAATTCAGAAAATTCTTGAAATACAGAAAAGGAAAAATGTCTGGGAAAAAGAAGTTTTTCTCAGGTAAGAAAAACACTTCCTCTTCTAATTTCAACAAGAATCACAAATCTGACGAAAATATTGTCTGTTACAGGTGCAACAAACCAGGACACATGAAGGGAGAGTGTCCTGAGAACAAGAAGGAAAAGCACAAGAAGTTCCAGAAATTTAAGAAGCCAAAGGCCATGGTAGCCACTTGGTCTGATGAAGACTCAAGTGAGGAAGAAGAAGAGAAGAAATCCTCAAGCTCTGAAAGTGAGGAGGTTTGCTTCATGGCCAACAGCTCAGATGGAAAGGTAAGTACATCCTTCGAAGACTACACTATAGATGATTGGCAGGATGCTTATGCTGATTTGGTTGAAAATTTCTGAAATTAGAAAAGAAAACAAACATCAAAAAAAAATTGAAAATCTTTACCATAACCAATCTTCAAACAAAGAATTGTGAACTGGAAACTGAAGTAACAGAATTGCATGAAGAAAAAGAAAATCTCCTGAACCTTATTGATGAACTAAAACTTGCCTCTCAAAAGGCCTCCCAAGAATTCAAAAACTTAACTGAAAAGCTGGAAATTGAAAAACAAGAAAAACAACAGAAGATTGAAGAAATTGAAACTCTTAAAAACCAGCTAAAAGAAAGGGATGAAGTTATCCAAACCTTCACAAAAGGTAAAGATAACTTAGAGGCACTGCTAGGAACCACCATGACAACCACCTCTCATGGATTAGGATTCAACAAAAAGAAACCCATGAAAGACAAATCTGGTGAGAAAAAGGGCAAAGCACCACTAATTAAATTTGTCAAGGGTCCTAATCTTGAGAACACAGAAATTCAACAAACAGCAAACAAAACCTTAAACAAAACACAAAACAAAGCAAAAACTCAAAAACAAAAGAAGACAATCAGGTCGACACAGTCCCCTGACAGGTCGACACCAGTCCACAAGAACAAGGCTTCTGTGGCTGCTATGTCGACACCAGTACAGGAGAGGTCGACCTGCTCAACATCAAAAGCTGCAAACAACTCAACCAAAAATTCAAATAAAAATTTGAAAAATAAGAAAAAGTCAAAAGAAATAATTCATGAAAAACCTTGGACCTCCAAGACAACATTTCAAGATGATTGGACCAATCCTTGGAGCCAATGGTATGAAAACCCATGTTGGTATCATCCTCAATTCCTTTATCCAAATTTCTTGATGTACCAACAAAATCCCTGGATTCCACCTCCTCATCTGAACTCCAATTTTCAAATGAAAAACTCCCCTCCTACCAAAAACAAAAATCTTGGTGCTTTCATTCCTAAAAGAAAGAACAAACAGAAAAAGGCTGAAAACACCAATGTAACAAAACAAAAATAAAAAACAGGTCAAATTTGGGTGAGAAAAGATTTACTGACAATGTTCAAACATTCTGATGGTCCCAACTCTGTTTGGGTACCAAAATCTTCTCTCCACTGATCTTTTTGCAGGAAGGTCGTGCACCCAACACCAATGTATGGTTTCTTGACAGTGGGTGTTCACGACACATGACGGGAGACAGAGCCAAATTCTCATTCCTGCTTGAAAAGGAGGGAGGGTCAGTTACATTTGGAGGTAAAAATAAAGGAAAGATCATTGGATCTGGAAAGGTTGGTCAAACTTCTTCAAACTCAGTAGATAATGTTTTATTAGTTGATGGTCTTGATTATAATTTGCTCAGTATCAGCCAACTATGTGACAAAGGTCACAAAGTTGTGTTTGAATCTGATTTTTGTAAGATAATTGATTCATCAACTGATAAAATCAAATTCTTTGGAAAAAGAGAAAACAATGTCTACATGATCAACCTTAATAAAAACTTTTCTGAAAATCTTTGCTTTGTTGCAAATAAAGATGAAATTGCATGGACTTGGCACAAAAGACTTGGCCATGCAAGTTTCAGAACATTGAATAAGTTGTTAAGACTGAACTTGGTTAAGGGTCTTCCTGAATCTTTTTCTAATGTTGAAGATCAAGTTTGTGGGATATGTGCTAAAGGAAAACAAACTAGGAAATCTTTTAAAACCTTCAATGAGGTACTTACATCTAGGCCACTAGAACTTCTTCACATGGACCTTTTTGGGCCAACAAGAGTTCTAAGCTTAAGTGGCAAGAGATATGGGTTTGTAATCATTGATGACTTTACTAGATTTACTTGGGTTATCTTTCTATCCCACAAAAGTGATACTTGCCTTGAATTCAGGAATTTCTGTACCACTATCTTAACAACTTATCCATATAAAATCAAAAACATTTTAACTGATCATGGGGGTGAATTTGATAACACATCCTTTTCTGATCTATGTGCTGAATTTCAAATATTTCACAAGTTTTCTTCACCTAGAACTCCAGAACAAAATGGAGTTGTGGAAAGAAAGAATAGAACTCTTGTGGAAATGGCTAGATCCATGCTCTTAGGAAGTAATCTGCCCAAATCCTTCTGGGCTGAAGCTGTTAACACAGCCAATCATATCCTAAATAGAGCTTTGATCAGACCAAAGATCAGAAAAACCCCCTATGAATTGTTGAAAAACAAAAAGCCAACTGTTTCTTATTTCAAAACTTTTGGGTGCAAATGCTTTGTACACAATAATAACAAAGAAAACCTTGACAAGTTTGATGCTAAGAGTCAGGAAGCTATCTTCCTTGGCTATTCTGAAGTGTCAAGGGCTTTCAAAGTGTACATTCTAAAAACCAAAACTGTTGAAGAATCTCCACATGTTATTTTTGATGAAAATTCCTTTTCCACTAATGATTCTAAATCTTGCAGGGAAAGACAAGACAATGAAGAGGATGACCTCATTGTGGATTCTTCACCAACTGTTGAGGAGCTTGTCAATAATGAAGAGAACCTGAACAACAACTCACCATCTTCAAGTGGGTCAGGTAACATTGCTCCAGAAGTGGGTACTTCTCAACAGGTAATTTCTGAACCTCGATATCTGAGAGATCACCCATTAGACAGTGTAGTTGGCAATTTGAATGATAGAGTAAGGACCAGATCATCCTTCTTGCAAAATATTGAAGAAGACCCACTAGCTCTAATTTCCCAAATTGAACCCAAGTCAATTGATGAAGCCTTATCCAGTTCTGATTGGATTAATGCCATGCATGATGAGCTTCATCAATTCGAAAGAAATCAAGTATGGGAATTAGTACCTAGACCTAGTGACCAAGCAGTGATTGGTACTAGATGGGTTTTCAGAAATAAGTTAAATGAAACTGGTCAAGTAATAAGAAACAAAGCTAGGCTAGTTGCAAAGGGGTATAACCAAGAATTTGGAATTGACTTTGAAGAATCATATGCCCCTGTAGCTAGACTAGAAGCTGTCAGAATTTTCCTTGCTTTTGCATCCTCCATGAAATTCAAAGTCTATCAAATGGATGTCAAAAGTGCATTCTTAAATGGATATATAAAGGAAAATGTTTTTGTTGAACAACCTCCTGGATATGAAAATGAAAAATATCCTAACCATGTTTTCAAGCTTAATAAGGCTCTCTATGGTCTTAAGCAAGCTCCAAGAGCTTGGTATGACCGGTTGAGTTCCTTTTTACTTGAAAAAGGATATTCTAGAGGTAATGTTGATCAAACATTGTTCACAAAAACAGTTAAAAATCAAATAATTGTAGTCCAAATTTATGTTGATGACATAATATTTGGATCAACCAATAAAGGCCTTTGCACTGAATTTTCAAATCAAATGAAGAATGAATTTGAAATGAGCTTAATGGGAGATTTAACATTCTTTTTGGGATTGCAGGTTAACCAAACACATGAAGGAATCTTCATCAGTCAAACCAAATATGTCAAGGAGCTATTAAAGAGGTTTGACTTTCAGAACCTAAGCACTCAAGCACACCAATTGCAATTAATGCTAAACTAGAAGAAGATCCATCTGGTAAGTCAGTAGATCCAAAGACCTACAGAGGTATGATTGGCTCTCTGCTCTATCTTACAACTTCTAGACCTGATATTCAGTTTTGTGTGTTTATGTGCTAGATTCCAATCTAATCCTAAAGAAAGTCACATGCTTGCTGTTAAACGAATCTTCAAATATCTTGTTGGAACATGTGACTTAGGTATTTGGTATCCTGCTGGTTGCAAGTTAGATCTGTTTGCCTATTGTGATGCTGATTATGCTGGGTGCAAATTAGATAGAAAAAGCACAAGTGGCTTGTGTCTATTTCTAGGTGGGTGCCTTATCTCTTGGGCTTCTAAGAAGCAACATTCAGTTGCTCTGTCAACTGCAGAAGCTGAATATGTTGCAGCAGGTAGATGTGGAACTCAGATTCTCTGGGTGAAACATCAACTTCTTGATTACAACCAAGATTTAGGGTGTGTACCCATCCTATGTGATAACACTAGTGCCATAAATTTGTCTAAAAACCCCATTCAGCACTCCAGAACAAAACACATTGAAATTAGGCATCATTTCTTGAGAGATGAGGTTGCCAAGAAATCCTTTGAACTCCACTTCATTGAAACTGAAAAACAAATTGCAGACATATTCACTAAACCCCTTCCTGAAAACAGATTTTCATCTTAAGGAGAGAACTTGGTCTTTGTAAATGTCCACCTTCTTGATCTCTCTCAAGGTTTGGGTTGAGTGTAATGCATTGTCTAAGGGGGAGTTCTTTGCATCTCATAATTCTTTGCTTCCTTGAGTTACATTGTTCATATCTCTCTCACTTTCAATTCTATTCCCCTTTTTACAATAAATTCTCCAACTCTTATTGTGTTGAAATTTCTTGGTATATCAAATGGTGATTTGGAGAAGGACAAGTTATGCTGTCTGGACACTTTCACTATGCGAGAGTATATGTCTCCGCCAAGTACTAAGAAATTGATATGCAATTGTTGAGGGGGAGCTTCTATTGTTCAAAGAGGATACTTTTTCTGATTTCAAAATCTTGCTTATTTTCACTTCCATTTCTTTTTGATAATGAATTCTTCAACTCTTATTGTATTGAAATTTCTTGGTATATCAAATAGTGTTTGGAGAAGGACAAGTTAGGCTTGTCTGGAAACCTTTCATTATGCGTGAGTATATGACTCCGCCAAGTACCAAGAAATGGATATGCAATTGTTGAGGGGGAGTCTTTGTTGTCCAAGAAGAAAACTTTTCTGATTTCCAAAATTTACATATCTTTATTTTGATGAAAAGTGATTGAAATCATCATCTCAGGGGGAGCTAGAAAATTCACAAGTCATGACTTTGCAAAATTCAAAATTTTTCTTGAATCTCATCAATTCCTTGCATGATGTCATCATTTCGAAGTCTAGAGTCTCAAAATGAACCCTTGAGTGATCTATTATATTTTTTACTAATCAACTTTCAACTATATCTCTCAACCCACAGAAATTCAGATCTCTTCCTAGACTAAACATCAACTTGTGCCTTGAATTTAAAACATTTCCTTGTTTGCAACTGATGATTGGATGTATTTGATTTCTATCTCACAAACTCTCCAAAATTTTTAAAATCCAACAGAGCAATGGCACTTGTGCTGAGAAACTGCACACCTTCACAATGAATGAAGTGCCATGTATGTCATGAGGCACTATTGCTAACTCTGTTCAAAGGGGGATCAAAATAAAAATAAATTCAAAACAAAAGCAAAATGTGCTATGTTTTTTGATGATGACTGAGTAACTGGAAATATTGGCGTCTACAAAACGTATATTTTCATGTCAAAAGGCCATCATTTACCCCTTTGAGACTTGACAATGACTAAATCTTAAGTATCCAGGGACTATGGTGTGTAAAAAGCACTAGTACTTGAGTGAAAGAGATTTATATCATTTGATAGTTTGTTAAAAGAACAAAATGTGAACATTATTGGAGATGTGTCTAGAAAGAATCATCTTCATTCCTCATCCAGTTGTTCTTTGAGATTGTGTTTTATTTTCAACACAATTGTATTTAGTCTAGATGACATCTTTAATTCTTTAAAGTTGAGAAATATGGTAGTTTATAGTTGATTGTTAGATATATTATATCCCTCAATTTCTCATTTTGTTGATTCAAGTCTTGGAATGCTAATATCCTGTTGGAAATTGTTTGAAAACTTGAATTGTGATGAATTTTTGCAAAAAATAACAAATGAATTTTTAAGCCTCTTAAAAATCCTTGAAATGATAATTCCCCTCATTGTTTATCATTCTAAAGATGTCCCAAAATTTCTCAAATTTTTCCTCTCACAAAAATTCAAATTTTCTTCAAAGGTCAGGTCGACACTATTCTATCTCGTGTCGACACACTTCCTAGGTCAGGTCGACACTACCTTCTTCCTGTGTCGACACTACCCTCTTGCCAGAACCTTTTAAGTCGTGGGTTCCAGATAAGCCTTGTTGTTCCTGCCGGGTATTGCACCACTGCAAACCCCTTTTAGGCTTCAGGTCGACCCGACGATGCTTTTCCTCTCTTTTCCGGCAAGAAATCCCTCACATTCCTTCCTCAATCAAAACCCTTTCTCAATCATCTCTTCTCCTTCATCAAACCCCAATTCCATTCCATTCTTGCACCATGGTGAGAAAGTTGGGTCCTCGCCGTGGAGCAAAATCTCAGGCTTCCTCCAGGCCAGTTCCGGAAGAGGATGATGTTCCTCAGTTCGAAAGGAGAACCAAAAGGAGGAATGACCCTGCACAGCAACCAGGGTCCTCCTCTGCACCTCAGCCAGCACCCAAAAGAGGTAGACCATCTTCTTCAGGCAGAGGTAGGGTTTCTAGAACAGAGAATCCGGGCTCCCCTTCTGGAGACTCTTCAGAGTCATCATCATCATCCTCAGAGTCTTCCAAGTCTCAAGACTCTGCTAGTGAAGCCAAGCTTATTTTAAAGCCCAGGATAGCGGACTTATCAGACATTCAGCTAGCAGACTCATTTCCAGAAATTCAGGCCTATTTTTCTCTTCAGTCTTGGTTGATATTCATTTCAGAGTTTCAAATTAGTTATCCAAGACTTGTTAGGGAGTTTTACAAGAACCTGAAATGCACTGAAGTTGGATATAAATCAAAGGTTAAGGGCATAGTAATTGACATGCCGACTGATATATCTGCCTCTATTTTCAAAGCACCAGATGAAGGGGCAGATTATCATCAATTTGAATTTGATCTTCATGAAGCCTATTCTATCTTGACAGGCCTACCTTCTGATGCATCTGATCCCAAACAAACCCATGTTACAAGATTCAACACAAATTCCTTTCCCCCTGTGTTGAGAATCATACACCACATATTGACCACCATTATCACTCCTCAAGGTGGTGGAAGGGACAGGTTGACAGATATTCAGAGGTTTATTCTGTATTGCATGGTCAAAGATATCAAAATCAATCTTCATGTCATTATGTATCAAATCATATCTGAAACAACAAGGAAGGACCTCAAAAGATCTCTACCATATGCTGCACATCTGACCTCAGTCTTCCAGCATTTTGGTGTGCCCTTGGAGAATGAGAAATCCCAATCTATTCCTAAGCCCAACATCTACACCTTCAAGAATATTAAAAATTTATGGGATTTAGACTGGAGGGAAATCAAGTTAGGAGAGGGCCAGTTGTGGTTGAGGCCCCCAAGCTCAGGAGGAACAGCCTCATGATCAAGGGGAACACCCCAAGCTCAGGAGGAACAGCCTCAAGATCAAGGGGACCAGCCCCAAGCTCAAGAGGAACAGCCTCCAGCTGAAGGGGACCAGCCCCAAAGTCAAGAGGATCAGCCTCCTTTGAATGGGAACAACCTCAAATTTCAACTGGAGGTGACATTCCTTTTCATGCCCCACTCTCACCTCAGTTTCCCCATTTCTCTCCTCAACCCAATTTTCAAGCATCCACATCTTCTGGTGGGCCTCCTGTTCCACCAGAATTGATCTCCTTCCTGAATGATAAGTTTGAAACCTTGAACTCCTCCATTCAAACCATGTCAGAAACATTTGAGTTGAGGATTCAAAGAATGGAGAACACTGTATCTGCCAATTTCATAGAACAAAAAACTGCCTCAGACTATGCAGCTCAAAGATTCAACAGACTGATTGGTACACAAGCAGATGCCTCATTAGAGTTGAAGGAGCACCAAGACAAATTGGAGACAATTCTCAAGAGAATTCTGGCAAATTCCCAAGCTGATGTCTTCAACACCAAGCAGACATTACATGAGATCACCAGCACAAGACTGTCCTTTGCTCATATTGTGGATGATTTGGAAAGCATGAGGAACTTCAATGCACATATTGATACACATCTATCTGATTTGACAAAAGAATTCAAGATATTGCAAAGACCTGGTTGGTCAGCTGGATCATCTTCATCCTCACAACCCATTGCAGCTGATCTAGCAAGAATTCAAGCTACCTTGATAGAGAATTCAGATAGAATGGAACACTTTTGCACACCAAACTTAAAACCATTCAAGATCAAATCAAGTCCAGCTTGACCTTCATGGAGAAAAGAATGTCTGACATTGAGACCATCCTACTTCCCATTCCTCCTCCTCCTCCATCTTCTACTTAATGTAATTTTTCTTTTGATGATGTCAAAGGGGGAGAAGAAAGAAAGAAAGAGAAATGTTAATGTTCTTTTGTAATCTTTTGGAATGATTGTAATGGTTCTCTTGATGATTGAAATGAAATGCTTTTCTGCTTAGCTTGAATGAAATCTTCAATTGTGACTTCAATGTGAATGAAAATCTTTATGTGAATGTGATTGTTTGAATACTTGTCAAGTTGCTTGACTTCTGTGTACAAAAATTCTCATTTCAAGTAACATTGTGTTCCACAAGTACATCATCATCTGTTACCAAAAAAATATATCAAAAGGTCTTTGACAAGTTTAAACAAAAAGAAAATAAAAATGTGAATAACAAAAATTGCTTAAAATCACACTTCATCAAAACCACATTGTAATATGGATTTATTGTTGCCATCATCAAAAAGGGGGAGATTGTTGGGTTGAGTGTATATTCATATCATTTCCCTCCTATTTTGATGATGACAAGAGGTGATTTTAAAGCAATTTAAATGAAACATGTCAAAAACATCATACCTGAAGTCAATGTTCAAAAAGCATGTTTCAAATCACATTTATCATTTATGTTCATGATAAATCATTTAACTAATGATATATGTGTTTAATTTTTAGGTACAAACACTTTTTGCAAAAGAAGTGTCGACACACCCCTCAATGGTGTCGACACAACACCTCAGTCTCAAAGGCAAAAAGCTGAAGAATTGCCTAGACTGTGTCGACACTAGTCCAGAAGCAGGTCGACACGAGTTGCAGATTCTGGAAATCAGACTACTCAGGTCGACGCACTCTCAGGGCAGGTCGACACTGGATCCTGCTCCCAGAACAGCAGTTTTCAGAATTGGGGATAGCAGGTCGACGCAACACCAGAGCAGGTCGACACTGGATCCTGCTCCCAGAACAGCTGTTTTCAGAACCAGGATAGCAGGTCGACACAATACCAAAGCAGGTCGACACTGGATCTGTTCCCAGAACAGCCTGTTTCAAGATTTGGGCAGTGTGTCGACACCACCACCAGGGCAGGTCGACACACTACGGAAAGATTCCATCCTAAGATGGATGTTTGCCACGTGTCAGCCTAGGGCGATGGGGTATCAACCTAGAATCGTGTGCCCTTGTACCCAAAGGGTATCCTTGGAATCTTTTGAGTATAAAAGGTCCCTAATCGGCCCCCCATCACATCAAGAGAGACCCAACTAACTCTTAGAGCCTCCAAAAAGTTTCCTGGCGGCTACAAGAGGTCGTCTCCCTCCTCTGCTCTCTGTGTGCTTCCAGAAGACCAATTCTCACCAATTCAAGTGTGATAATTGGAGTGTGATCCCTGTAGAAACCTCTGAAGCATCCCAAGGAAGCAGATCCAGTAGAAGCCTCGTTGGAGAAGAATTCAAGGAAGATCCAACAATTCCAAAGTGCAGAGCATCGGTTTTGGACTTCAAGATTGCAAGCCTCTTCCCAATCCAAGCTTCTACAAGGGAGTACACTTGAAGAACGAAGTTATTTAATACAATTCATTGTACTTCTGTTCTTCTGAGATATCTTTTGAGATTATGCAAGTGCTTCTGCATAGCTCTCATTAGTGCTCTCATTTTCGACTAGATCTGTTGCTAGAAGGTCTATGTCTTGAGTTGGTGTCTAGCAAGTCTTATGTGAGCATTGTGCTCAAGTTGTGTGAGCATTGTGCTCAGGTTGTTGTGAGCCGTTGTGCTCAGTTTGAGTTGTCTAACTCAAGGTTGTGTTGAGCAGTCTTGCTCAGTTGTTCTAGAGTAGTCTTACTCTAGAAGTTGTGTGAGTTGTAAGCTCTCAAGTGTTGGAGTTGTCAGGCTCCAGTGGGTGTGTTACCCAGTTGTTTTAGTGAATCCTCACGGGGTGTGAGGGGTGGATGTAGGAATCACTTGGGTGATTTCCGAACCACCTAAAAATCCTTGTGCATTTGTCTAATTGTCGTTTGATCATTTCATCCGTTAGATGCTTGCATAGGATCGGTTAATATTCACTTAATCAACTTGTTTCACATTTATTTTACCAACTCACTCAAATCTCATCAGATCTGTGGTTTTTCACTGATAAAATTGCCTCTGATTCAAAAGTGTTTTTAAATTGTATAAGCTTCCGCAAAAAGTGGCTTAGATCTATTCATCCCCCCCTTCTAGATCTTTTCCACACCTTCACTTCGATCCTTCACATATTACTCATTCCATGGATATTGTATGTAATTATACAATGTACATATGTATATATGTATGTTATCTTATGCATGTGATATCTAACTATCTAATTCTATGTACATTAAGTTGT
Organism: Colocasia esculenta; assembly: GCA_014218235.1. NCBI lineage: Eukaryota > Viridiplantae > Streptophyta > Magnoliopsida > Alismatales > Araceae > Colocasia > Colocasia esculenta. The sequence goes on along the minus strand of CM024753.1, from coordinate 151,250,479 downwards.
CTATAGTATATGTATAGTACTTAAATGACATTGTGTATGTGATAGGTAAGTATTGCTATATACGTTGTAAGTACATGTGAGTTACTTTCTTACACGTATATATATATATATATATATATATATATATATATATATATATATATATATATATATATATTTGATGTGTATGCTTTATCTAATTATTATACATGTTATATGTATTAATTCCATGCATATTTTATATGATGTACATATAGTAAAACGTTATTATCATACATCTTGTAAGCAATTGTGAGTTTATTTCCGTGCATGCAATATATTTAAATGAGCATCTATTATTTAATTATTGATATGCTTATTATATTTAATTATTCTATGCATGTTGTATGTAACAATGATGTGTATATGTATACATACATATGTTAATCTTGTTAAAATGATATCTATCTACTTTTAAGGATGAAAAATTGTTTATGATGTATAGGGTACTTGAATAATAATGTACATGTAGTATCTAACTAATGATGAGCACATTGCATTTATATGTTCATGCATAATGCATGTAATCATGTAGTGTGTATGTATATATGTATATATGTGTGTTATTTTGTGTAAGTTATATTTAAATAAATATTACTAATGCATGTAGTATGTAAGTACGTTGTGTACATGTATGTATGTGTCACACCCCGCCAATTTAGCAGCGGAATAAATCGGGGAGACGTGAGCAAAGTACATAGTAGAAAAAAAAATACAACAGTTAAGTGATTCAGAGCATCTAATGAACAATAATTAGAATAAACTCTTCATTTCATTATAAAATAACTAAGACTATTACAACCACTAATTCGGAGCCAATACGTAGGGCTCAATGACATCATTACATACGAAGAGAAAATCTAAAGTAATAAGTACCAGACTCCAATTGTGTTGGGGTAACTTCGTCATTTGACTCTGGGTCGCTCATCACTCGGGTCCTGTCCCATTGGTGTGTACAACGTCATCGTCTATCTTACCTGAGACACAATAACAAATAACGAAGGGTGAGCGATAATGCCTAGTAGGACTTAAATCTCCTGAATCAAGCAGGCTTTAAATAATTAGTACTTTAAAAGGCAGAGTAATTAATGATAGAGCAAGTCATGTAAAGTCGAGAAAGTAATAGCACAATTAACATGATTCAGATAGCAGATGAATCAAGTATAGCACGATGATTAATGTCAAGTCACGATAGAAACGATAACAACATGATGGCAAATAACGTCAACGTCAAGAAATAGCAAGAAATATGTATAGCAAGGAGAGAAAAAAGTAATTGGCCATATAGAGAGTAAATTGCACTTCGATTGATTTTTCTTATCAATCGAAATAGTATAGCACTTTTGATGAACTTTCGTCGATCGAAATAGTAATGACACTTTGGTTATCTGTAGATAGCCGAGAGAGAGTGTAGCACTTTGTTTGTCAATAGACAACGAGAGAATATAGCACTTTGTTTGTCAATAGACAACGAGAGAATATAGCACTTTGTTTGATTGTCTTAGATTAATCTTGATAGTATGGCACTTGGATGTAATGCCGACATCCTGATCATTTAACTCCCATGGGAAAATGGCACTTTCGGGCGCTCTCCCCAAGACCAGATCGGGCCCTGTTGCATTGGCATTGGTCATTTTGTTTATCTTTAGACAATCAGTTAATGGCCAATAGAGAGTACCAAGAAATAGATAAGAGCACTAGATGAATAGAAGAGATAGTAGAGAAAGTGTGAATAGATGAGCGAGTAGAGTATAGATGAGAACTAGTGGACAATGCACGTAACACATTAAGTAACAGGCGATAGTAGCAGTTGCACAACACGCGCTATTGGTGTTGGCAGTTAGGTGGAATTCACTACCATTCCACTGGCCAAGTTACGCACAGGTCTAGAGGTCCGACGTTATTCAAGATAAGAGTGATATTCTAATAGCCCTTTGGATCATGTTGATCCCTAAAGGGTATCATAAGTGTTAGGGTACAACCAGCTTGTCGACCATGTGGGAATCCATAGACAGAGGAGACTTACGAAGGCCTTCAACAAAGACTCACTAGTCCGGTAGAAGGAATATCCGACGGAGAGTTCGTCCAAGTCAAGAGAGAGTGTGTATATAGGAACAACTGCTCGACGTTCTATAGGAATTCTAGAACAGTGGAGCGTTGATAACGGTATTCCCAAAACATCGCGAGAAACGAAGACAAGTCTTATTTAAAATAGGGCAATTAAATATATAATTGAAATCAATTGCTAGATGTACTATATGACAATTTTCATTGCAAGATAAGCCATATTTGATGGTTCAAAGTGAGTGCAAGTGTAAGAGAAAATCATGGACAAGATAGATCATGTGATTAACTTGAATTAATTAAAATATATTCAATAATTACAACTTTGTTTTTCTGTGTACAAGATAGTTAACAGGACATGGGGTGATTGTATAACAATAAGACTTTCACAAAGGTGGGTTTTTGTGCAAAAAGCCAGAACGCGACGCACCCTTGTAAGGGTCGCGACGAGGTTCAGGCAGAACGTGACAGGGTCTTCTGAGGATCGCGACAGGTGTACCAGGTCGGGAGGCCAGAACGCGACGAGGTACCCTGTCGTCATCAGATCGCTACAGGTTCCTGTGTCACGACGGCCTTGAGAACGCGGCCTATCGGGCTATCGCGTTCTGTGGTTTTGAGCCTGTATTCGAGCGGGAAAAGGACAGAGCCTCGGATTATGGGCCAACTTTCTATTTTTTGACATAGGGTCGTTCAGAAAATCGTAACTAATTGTATAGTTGATGAAAAATCATGAAAATAGTTGCATATTGATCTAGACATACATGAGTACTTTTAGTAAATAGGAATTTGAAAATAGATAGAGTTTCGACATGCTTTATTCAAGTCAAACATGGAGTACATGACAGTGAGTAGTTGAGATGAGAGAATTAAATTCACAAAGTAGGGTGGATAAAAATTAGGGCTTTTAGGGGCAAAAGATGCCTAACATTCATCAGTTCCTCCAGTAAAAATCTCATGGTATGGGGTTGAGTAGACAAGGAGAACAAGATTTAAGATGAAGGGTCGGGCTCATGCTAGTTGCAGAACATGAAAAATCAAGAAGAAAATATAGACTCGATGGAAAAATATGAAATTAGAGGGCTTTTGATCCTGATGATTGGATCAACCTACAAACGAAGTTTTATGATTTTAACTTGTGAGAATGCCTACCTTTAATCATTTTTCTCTTCTAGGGCTAGAACTTGAAGAACGAGAGAGAGAGCTTGAAAGAGGCTTCTTCCCACAAAATCTCCTCCTAGTCCAGAAAACGTTGGGTATGAGTTAGGGCCAGCCATGGGGGTTTTAAGAGAGTATTTATGCTTTCTCTCTTTCCATTTCCTATTTGGACTCTAATTCTCATTAATTCCGAATTTCCTATTTTCTCTCCCCTTTCTATGCATGAGAAGTTCTAATTGGGTTAGGAATTGAGGTAAATTCGTGGCCAAGGAACTAGGGTAGGTTTAGGAATCCAATTCTAACTCAAACTTTCTATTTAATGTATTAAATACTCCTTTTCTATTTAAGTAATAATTTAGTTACGAATTTAGGATATTTTCCTATTATTTCTCCTTTTTAAAATCCCTATTTTGGCCCAATAACGTTTATATGATCCATTTAACCAAACCCACCTCTTCTTTTGTTTAATGTGTTTTAACTTATAAAATTCCCCTTTTAAATTAGAGAATATTAGAGTTTCGAATTTTATTCATGGGCTATGGGAGGTCCATTGATCTAATTTCTCATGATGGATTATCATTACATATTGTTTGGAGTCTACCCATCATTTTATTTTTAATTGTAAATCTACTTGGCTCATATGATAATGGATTTTCTGAATTATTCCTTAATTACAATAATAAGTCACCTCAATTTCTAAAACTTGGTCCGAAATATTTTTCTAAGCCCAATTATCTTAATGGGTCATCATTACATGACGTTGGAAGTCTCTCCGACAGGTTCGTTTAATTTATGGGCGCGTTATCTTTTTGTGTTAACAGTTTTTCGACTTAGTTTTCTAATTTGGATAATTAATCACATTGGGACGTACGCTTGGCCAATCGGATTTTTCGTTGTACGAATTTCTTCGTGGAACACTTAGGGATAATATTTGGGGTTGATTTATAATTTTTATGGAATTTTTAGATGTGTTCTTGCTCATATGATAATGGTATGTATGTTTCTATTATTTTTATTTAAATAAATCATTATTTCGAAATTTTAGGTATTTAATTTTCTTTCGAGGTGCTACAGTATGTGTATGTTTAACATTGTACATAAGACATCTACTTAATTTTGTATTAATTAAACAGTTTATGATGTGTTTGTGTAGCCGCTTTGGTGTATGTGTCAAATCTGGCTGAACTGTCCAGTTGGCGGCCAGATCTGCAGCTGCTGACTGCCAAGCACAGTGCTTGGCGTCCAGATCGATGGACGCTAAATACAGTGTTGGCGGCACAAAGGCTGGACGCCAACCCCCTGTTGACTTCAACATATGTTGACGTCAAGTTCTCTCCTGTGTGACGGTTGCAGTTTTGGTAATGTCTGTGTTTTGGCCGGTTTCAGTTTAGGAAAGTCTTGAGTAACCGTAGGGGACCTACCCTATTGCGTAACCAACCTACTCAACCCTATACAAACACCTTGGTTCGACCGGATTAAGTCTTTTGCTCTTGTGAAACCCTAGCACCCGTAGTGGAGAAAAACTATTCATTGGAGGGCTAGATCTGGTGATTGGAAGGTGGTTCTGGAGATCTACAACGACTGGGAGATAGTCTACACATAGGAGAAGCGGTCCCAACTCCGAGGAACCATCTGCATCAAGAGGAGAACCAGATCTAAGGAGATTTCGAGCACCTTCTTGGCAGGGCCGAGGAGGGCTTCACAGACGAATCTTGATCTTCTAGGATTTTATTAGAGGCAAGTAAAACATGGATCTCAACCTTACACATATCCCCTTAAGTCTTAGGATTTTTCTGGATTTTTCCTCGAGTCTTGGAACCTCCAATTTCCCCTTGCATGCGTGTGTTGTCTGTGTGGTCTGCTGGGAGAAAGTTGGCGGCAGCATCTGCTGCAGTCAATCTCCTATGTTGGTGGCACCAGATGGTGCAGTTGACAGTCGGCGGCCACATCTCTTGTAGTCAAGTTCTTCAGTGTCCTGAAATTGCACTGTTTGATCTTCTTAATCTGTTTATTTGATTTTCGGGTATATTTACATGCTGTAAATTTTATGTGTGGTCAGTAACAGTCAATAGGTTGTATCATGAGGGCAAAATGAATTTTTGTAATTAGTCCTATTTATTAAAATTTCGGTAACCGGATAGTGAGCATGAAATGACCATGATATTTACTGATTAATTAGATCCAGTGTATGTTAGGGCATTATAATTTTTTCGTGTTAATATGATGATTGTTCCCATGTTTTGAAACTATTAGATACTATTGTTTTACTGTGAAATCTAATTAAGTGAATTTCTTGAATAATATGCCTGAATTCTATATTAATTACAAAATTTTGATTTACTGTTCAAAAAATCTGGAAAATCGTATATGTGATATGTTTACTGTTAATAACCTATGATAAAAAAAATTGGAACTAATTTGATGACAGCAAGTGTAATTATTAGTTAAACCATGGGTATTATTCATATTTGATATGTTAAATCTAATCTTGTGTAATTCAGTAATTAACAGCAAGTCTTAGGATTGAATTATGAGTTGTTTTATTACTACAAATAGTAGTATCATGTTAGACCAATTGGGGTATGTGCAATTGTTAAAAAATGCATGTAAAGTGATTAAATAGTATAAGTTAAATATGTGAATAATGTGAGAAAATGTGATAAAGTGAATGTGTAATAATTGGGCCGAGATTGGCACTACTACCCTAGAGGTTCGAGAGCTGTACCATAGAAAAGTCCCTATGGAAGGCTCAACATTGTGAAAAGTATATCCTAAGGGCATTAGGATGAAAACCTGGAGGTGGACAAGTACCACTAGATAGGGTGGAGAGGGCTTCTCCCGGTCTGCGCAGTTACCAAGATTCGCCACTGCATTGCCTAGGTGGTGGGTATGTGATTATGAGATGTAATGAGATGTGCTATGAGATGAACTATGTACTATTTGATATGGGTGCGTGCGTCCTCTAGTAGGTGGTTAGGACTATGTGTCAAGGCAATTTAAGCGATATAATATCAATAAAGTGTAAAGTGTGAATGTGGCACACGACAAGTGCAAATGATATGACACGTAATAAGTGAAAGTGCAAGAATAAACAATGTGAGAAATGTGTGAAAAGATATGTAAGGGAGAGTGAATATGAATGAGAGTGTGATTTCATGTGAAACCAATATAATAGTGCAAATGTTCATACTTTCATGTATTAATACTTCAAATGCAATATCATGTGTAGTATCATAACATTTAGTTTATTTATCTTCATCTAATAGTGTATGCGAATATACATATGTCGTCATGTCAATTATTCAACGGAAAAGATGACCATGTAGAATTGCTAAATGAATAAGATTATATGTGAATAAATCTAATTTTATGTGATTAAGTTTAATTCATGACAAAACAGCAAGTAAAGTGTGGTTATGAATATGATAAATACATGTAATCATGTTTAGGTTCCATGCTAGATGTGATGTTTATTTAATACAAAATTTCATGCTTTAGTTGCTTATTGTTGCCAACCAACTTGACTATGTTTGAATTCTTAAATTCATGTTATAAAGTGTGAAATCATGTGTAATGAGAGTTATTTATATTAAAACAGCAAATAAAATGTGCAATTAAGCATGAAAAGTGCATGTGAAAAGTGAATAGTTATCATGCTAGGTTGTTCATTACTTTATGCTTAAATCTATGCTCTAGTTCGTAGAAGTGTACCATGAAATAGAAGATGTTTGGATGGATGAATCATGCTACCTATTAGGTGTAGAAAACATGTATAGGTGTATCTTATTATCCATGATTTAGAATAAACATGTAATAGTCTAAAGCATATCTAGGTGATTTAAATATGTGTTAATAGTTAAGAGTATGTAACATGTAAATTGTTATAGTTAAATGATAGTATGTATTTCGTTATTGTTTGATAGATTAACATGTGTGTGATATGTGTGATGTTGAGTCTTTGGTTTGCTTGATGAGTCTTTTAGACTCACTCTTGCTTCAGCGTACAGGTCAGACAAGTATCCCGTGCCAGAGGGAGGCATAGCGAGGAGCATCCCCAAGAGCGAGGAGTAGTTTGTGGAGTTTGCTTAGTAGTTGTACTTTTCCCTTTCGTAGCATGAATAAAGTTAATTGCATGGACAATGTAATAGACAATGTAGTTCTTTTATATTTGTAATAATGTGGACTCTAGCACTTTCTTTTACTATTTAGACTATGGAATGTGTGATGGTGATGGAATAAAATTGAGTTCTTTATTTTATTTCCACTGTATTCAATTGTATTCGTGTACATATCAACCTATCGGCTAGTGTTGGGTTATTATCCCACTGTGACGATGCTCTTTGTATCGATGGGGATTGGTATAATCATACCGGTATGAGGAGGGTCATTACAACCTTCATCAATCAGTCAAAGTACATATAAGATCTGCTGAAGAAATACAAATGGAGAATACCAAAGTCATGGTAACACCAATGAGTTCAACTGTGAGTTTGGATGCTGATTTGAAAGGTAACTTGGTAGATCCAAAGACCTACAGAGATATGATCATATCCTTGCTTTATTTGACAACATCTGGACTTGATATTCAATTCTCAGTGTGTATGTGTGCTAGATTTCAGGCTAGTCCTAGAGAATCCCACATGAGTGCTGCAAAAAGAATTTTCAGATATCTTGTAGGAACTCATGAATTGGGATTGTGGTATCCTGCATCTAGTGAATATAATTTGATATCTTATTCAGATACGGATTATCCTGGTTGCAAATTGGACAAAAAGAGCACTAGTGGTCATTCCCAATTTTTGGGATGGTGTTTAGTCTCTCGGGCTTCCAAGAAACAACACTCGGTTGCTTTCTCTACTGCAGAGACAGAATATGTTGCTGCAAGGAGTTGTGGCACCTAAGTGTTATGGATTAAACATCAACTCCAAGACTACCAAGTAGATCTTGGATGTGTCCCAATTATGTGTGATAACACTAGTGCAATAAATTTGACCAAAAATCCAATCTAGCATTCCAGGACTAAGCACATAGAAATCAGACACCATTTTTTAAGAGATGAAGTCAACAAAAATTCATTTAAATTACATTTCATTGAAACAACAAAACAAATTGCTGATATCTTTACAAAACCATTATGTAATGAATGATTTTTATGCTTAAGAAGAGAACTTGGTATGTGCTTGCTTGACTCATGACTGATTATTTGAAGAATTGTTTGTAAATGATTGTTTGTAAATGATTGTTTGTATGATTGCTTATCATATGATGTATTATTGCTTGCTGTTTGATTGCTTCAATTCAATATTTGGTGTACATGGTGAGGAGAGGTTGTTTGAGGAACTCATTTTTTTTAAAGATCATGTTCAGTAAATCAGTTGGTTAGTAAAGTTGGAAGAACTGAATTCAGTTAGTGTGAAGTCTGTGAAAGATAATTCTTTCAGTTTGTCAAAGTTTTGGCTTGACATAGGTGGACTCTATGGGCAAGAGAGTCGACACTATCTTCCTTGATTCTGAACATTTGCCCGCTCTTTCTCTGTCATACTCTTTCATTTCCTGTTGCAAATAAAATTTTCTTATTCTTGCAAATAATTTTCTACTTCTCACATTGCATTTGTATTCTTGGTATATCAAATGGTGATTCGAGAAAAGGCAAGTCAGGCTTCTCTGGAATCTTTCACTATGTTTGAGTATATATCTCCGCCATGTATCAAGAGCCTTTGTATGCAATTGTTGAAGGAGAGTCTCGTCCTTCAATTAAACTCTCTTGATGTGTCAATTTTCACTTCACGTAATTTTTCATTCATCAATAAACTTTATGTTCATTCTCCTCCCATCTCACAAAGATCCATTTTTTGAGGGGGACAGGCTCATAGAAAAAATTGGTGAAGTTTTCAATAGTGCTGCTTTCACACAAGCTCAAATCTTTGATAAATTACAAGAAGTTGAAGAAGCCATTCAAAGAGGATCAAAACAATTAGCAGATCTTCCAGCCTTGAAGAAGTCGTATGTTAAGTTTAGAATGATTATCTAGAGGGGGGGGGTGAAGAGAGAATCTTCAAAATTATATGCCAATTTGAAAAATAGAATCAATGAAATTTGAAAACAGATTAAGTGAATGACTCATAACACAAAGAAACACAAACCACACAAGAGAGAGCAGAAATTTTAAGGTGGTTCGCCAATGAGGAGACCTACGTCCACCCCTCACCAAATCAGTGAGGCTCCACTACGAGGATAACTGTGTGAGACTCTCACACAACTGCTGATTCACAGCTTCTACAAATCCATTGACTCACAGCTTAAACAACCTACTGATTCACAACTTCAAATCTTATGATCCAATCACAACAAGTGAAGGATCAACTTAGTCCACTTCACAAAGAAGCAGACGGCTAACCAAAGTCAAATTTGAAGAAATTGAAAAGTATTGAAGTAGACAGATGTATGAAGAAGTTTAGAGGTAATCAAACTCTTAGCACAAAAGCTAGTTCTGATTTGAGAAGTCTCTAGCTTCAATTCAAACTTCTCCTCAAACGAATTCTTGTTCTGATTGCAGCACAAGGATCCCATGTCTCTGAGTCAAAGAAGAATTCCGATCCTCTGTTCTCAGTGTTCAGCAACAATTCTTCGAAGTCACAAATTGGCTTGATCCAGCAGCACCTTCTTTCGATTTGACCCAATACTGAAATCGCCTGTTCTTCCTGAACACAAATATCAGCACTCCTCAGTTTTTCGCGCTCTCTGATCTCACTTTTTCAAACTATGCGTGATTTTTTCAACTGGGACGCTTCACCTCTTTTGGTATGATCCCTGGAATCTTCTGCCAGTGGCCCCCTTAGCAGATTCCCAAAAAGTTGAGAGAATCTTTTTGCCGCCAAAGGATGGCATCTTCCAGAAACAAGTGACGTGTACCCGAAGTCTTAACGGACGGGCCTAGGGTCACGTGTCCAATACTTATGCGCTGACGGATGCTCTATTGAAAGATTCTAAGTATTGAAGTGTCGACACATCCATAATGCAGTGTCGACACACACACATACCTGAAGAACAACATGCAACCCAGAAATATTCCCATTAGAGTTGACTATTAATCCTTTCAGAGTCGACCTTAATCATAACATTGACATTCTATCCAACACTGTGAAATAGTGTCAACCTAAGACCTTCATAGCGTCAACGTTATCCTCTCTAATAGAGTCAACCTATCCTCCTTTTAGAGTCGACCTGACAGACATGTAGAGTCGACCTTATTTGGAAAAAGCATCGACCTCATCTGCACATCTCTTCAAAAAGCTAACTGAAGGCCTGAATAGCATCGACCTGATCCATATTTGGTGTCGACCTTCTCTGATTCCTTCACTTCAGTGCAACATAGGAAAGCCACTAGTGTTGACCTTATCTCCGAGTAGTGTCGACCTTATCTGGTTATATCTCCTCAGCGGATCACTGAAAGAACCATTAGTGTCGACCTATTTCTTGAGCAGTGTCGACCTTAAGGATAGTACTGAATTCTTCACTTGATTCAAATGAGTTATTCCTGTGATACAAATGCCAAGTGTCAGATGTTTATAGCTTTTTACTTAATTTATGACATCATCAAAATCAGGGACACAACAATCTCCCCCTTTTTGATGATGGCAACATCTAATCACGGAAGTTTTGACTTTTGAATATGTTCATAAACAGGAAACATTAGTCCACTCAACCATTCACAGAAGTAAACAAGCCATCCACACCGGTAAAACATACAATCACACAGATCCATTGCAATTGAACATACTTTGATGATTTCATTCCACATAACAAGGATTTTACAAAGATCACCAATGATCAAAGAACAAAAAGACAAGTAACATAGTTATATCCAACTATAAACCACCATAAAAAAACATCCAACAATCATCTATGACCATCACTCCCCCTTTGACATAATCAAAAAGACGAAATCATGAAGAAGTTGGAGGTGGCTGTGGAGGGAACAACATGTTCTCAATTCGGGGCAGTCAGAAGTGGATATCACTGTAGTGGTCCCGAAGAAAGTAATCTATTGTATTGAACTTGAGACTCAAAATTCTTTCAAGTTTGCAAACTGATTATCTATCATCACTAGCACATTATCCACTCCATGAGGCATGGTTGGTGCAACTGCTGATGAAGTAGCTTGATTACTATCTACAGACTCATTGATGTCATGCAACTTCCAAACCTGATTAAATTCATCTCTCACTAGTTGAAGTTTTTGAGAGATATCTTCATGATAGCCTCTCAGAATGTTCGTTCTTTGAGAGATCTATTGAATTGTCTAAACTAAACAAGGAATGTCATTAATCTTTTCACCTCCTCATTGTAATAATTCTTCAATGGACTGGACTTTGTCATATATCTCTGCTTGTGTATAAGAAGCTTTATTAAACACATACCCAATTGTCTTCACCAACTGATCAGATCTGACTACTATAAATCTATAAATTTGTTCTTGCCTGTCAACATTTTCATTAAGCCTTTGCTGAATACTCTCCATCCGACTGTCAAACTGCAAAGCTTGTTGATCAATTTTGGTGTGCAGTAGAGCAAGAGAGTTGTTTACAGCAGAGAATTGATCTTGAAAAAAGTTGAGAAGCCCAGATGGGATTTGAGCTTCTGCTGAAGATGAGGAAGGAATATCATGCACAGATGGAAAATGTCCAGAAGGAGGCAGATGAGGAGGTGAGATGTAAGGAGGATCTAATCCTAGATCATCAGCTATATGGATATGAATATGATAGGGAATAGGCAGATTTTCTTCCAACTGAATATTCTCATTGATAACATCTTCCTGAATTCTATGCTCTACGTCATCTTACTGAGGCTGGTCCATACCCAAAGTCTCATCAACATTTTCCTGGGGTGCCAAATTAAGCTTCATAAATTTCTAAATGTGAGCCAAGTCGTATATGTGAAACATGGCTATTTTCTGAACTTTGGTAGCACCCAAGGGGATATTCAACTGCTGAAATATTGAGGAAAAGTGAGCTGCATATGGCAGACTCTTTCTCAATTCCGGCCTGGATACCTCATGAAGCAATTGATAGATTATGGTTGCCAGATTGACTTTTTATCTTTTAATCATGCAAAAAATCAGAAATCTCTGCAAGCTAGTGACTCTTTGCCTCCCTCCTCCTTGAGGAGTTAGAATTGTAGTGCACCAATGATGCAATAGTCGATTCACAGAAGGAAATCTGTTTGCATTCAATGTTGAAACCTTTGTCTGATTAATATTGTTGACATCATTTGGTAGACCAGTTAATACTGAGTATGTTTCATGTGCACAGAACTGGAAATTTTGAGGGTTATGACCCTCATTTGGTATATTTAGCAACTGACTCACAATGGCATTTGTGAGTATAATAGGAACTCCCCTTACACTGGACTCTAGAGAATGCTTTTTACTGATCAAATTTCTAAAAAATTCTTGGACCAAAATAGGATAATATATCCTATGCTTACTTTCCAGCCTTGGAATTTTAGCAAATCTAGAAGTTCTGGCAGAGTGGTGATCATACCTTCATCATGAACTTTGATGATTCTGGGATGCAGGATGGGCTTGTTCCCAGTTATCATTCTTTTCACTTTTGAAGAGGGAAACTTTGCCTCTTCATCATCAGACTCACCATCTCCAGATTCTAACTCTTCTTCTTGATTAGAGTTCTGTTATGGCACCTCAAAACTGGCTTCCTTGTCAAGTTCCTCTTGATCTTCAGCAGTGTCCTGAATAGCAACCTCATCACTGTTGTTCTTTTCCTCTCCATCATTTTGAGTACTCACATTGTCATCCTCAACTAGTAACTGCTCATAGTTGACTTCGTCAGACTGCTCTGCTTCACTGACACTAGGGTTTTGAGATTGAGATGACTGCTTCTCTTGAACTTTCTGTCCGCTAGAACCATTATTGGAACCCTGGGGATTAGGGCTTACGTCATGAGACATTTGCAGATGCACATCTTGTGGAATCTATTGACTGGTCTCATCCTTATCTGAACTGCTCAAATCAACGAACTCCTGCTTCTTCTTACCCTTTGACAAGGTCTTTTCTTTTGCTGTGCAGGGATGTGAAAACCTTCGGCTTGAAAAGGACAGGACTGCGGGCTTCTTCTCTCGAATTTCAATACCTTTTGCGGGATCATTACGCGCCTTTGTGCGCCGTTCTGGTACTGAAGGTTCAACCTCCTTCCTCTTTCCTCCATGCTAGCGTTGCATCTTCGGAGCCATAAGCAGATGGACAGAGTATCGGAGAAGGAAGAAGTTGCAATTGCAGAAAGAGGGTTTTCAGAGAAGGCTTGAGAGGGATGAAGGCAAAATGTTCAAAACAGTTTTTAGAGTCGAGTTTATCGAAGAGACGTGATGCTTGATGCGTCGACCTGCCCTAGGAAATACATAGAGCCTGTGGAGCAATGGAGCATATCGTGTTCCAATGACAAAAGATAGAAAAGTGTTGACTCTAATGTGAAGAGTGTTGACTCTAAGGAATTGAGAGTGTTAACAACATTTATACTTCTTTCTCTCCTCTTCTCTTTATTAGTGAGATTAATGGTTTGAAAATTATAAACGTTAGATTAATCATTAAAAATATTGAAATATTCATAAGAGTAAACAATAGATGAGGAAATAATCCTTCAAATAAAGAAATTGCAACATTATGCAACCACTTACTCAAGACATGTAAAAAGGTGATCTTGGAAAGATAACAGGACAAACCAAGATACATTGAATTGAAATTTTATAGCTTGAATTTTTCAGAATTTTTTGAATACTTTCATCATCATTTTTTTTATTGTAACAAATGAACAATCTGATTTCCCTTTCTTTTTCATGCAAGAGCCCATGCTTTGCACACACCAGAGCTCCTGACTACTTGAATATGGTAATCTTCTTGTTTCAGGGAAAGTGTGCATCTTTTCATGTGAGGATACATGTTGACTAGACACCAGAATCTCCAGTTACTCAGACTGCACAAGCAAAAATTTTTAATGACCTTGAATAGAATTAACTAGGTAATCATGACATACAATGAATCCACTGATTTTACCAGTGATTTGCAGTTTCTCAGAGCATAGTCATTGTTCTGCCATTTTGAAGACTTTAAATGTCAAAGGTTTATTAGAAACTTTCTGAATCAGGAATATTTTTCAAAATAAAGTATCTCAGATGGTCTGAAAATCTGACCAAAGAAACCAAGTTACATGAAAATTTTCAAAGATTAATAAAAGGCAATTCTCACTTGATGAATTAATTTCTGCACTGTTATTTAACCTTTTGAACTTTTCAGAGCATTTTAAAGGTTAAACAAGACATTGATATTTCGCAAACCACAATCTTTATCTTCAGAAATAGAGGAGTTTAAAACAAGTATAAGTGAATTTAACTCCCCCTGAGACTTTGCCTAAAAATTCAGATTTTCACAATGAAATTACTCCCCTTCAAAAAATGAGTTTTTGAAACAAGAAGCAAAGAGAATAACACTCCCCCTCAACAATTGCATATAAGACCCTTGGTACTTGGCGGAGACATATACTCACGCATGATGAAAGATTCCAGACAAACTTAACTTGTCCTTCTTCAAGTATACCAAAAGGGTAATGCAATGTGTGAATCAAGAGTTTATTTGCTGAAACAAGAAGAAATTTATTTACAAGAAGGAAGTGAAGATGTATAGATTGAAAAGAATGTCAAAGAGCTTGGAGTAAAAAAAATACTGTTGACTCTCTTGCCAAAAGAGTCGACCTAAGTCTGAGCAGTCAACACAGAAGACTAAGAGGTTTCTTCTTCACAAATTGCACAAGAACTGAGCATATTCCATCCAACTCGTTTGACCGACTGAATCACTGAGCATAGGCTTTCAACCAATTTTCATCCCAATATTTTGACAGAAATCTTCAAAAGGATTTATCAACCAGTAGCAAGAATTCTATTATACCACAAACAATCATATAAGCAAGCATTCACATCAATTTTCAAAACAATCAATCATGAATCAAGCAAGCAAAGACCAAGTTCTCTCCTTAAACAAGAATATCTTTCATTGCACAAAAGTTTAGTAAAGATATGAGCAATTTGTTTTGAAGTCTCAACAAAGTGCAATTCAAAAGAATTTTTGCTCACTTTATCTCTTAAAAAGTGATGCCTGATTTCTATGTGCTTTGTCCTAGAGTGCTAGATTTGATTTTTAGCCAAACTAATTGCACTAGTGTTATCACATAAAATTGGGACGCATCCAAGATCTACTTGGTAGTCTTCGAGTTGATGTTTAATCCAAAGCACTTGAGTGCCACAACTCTCTGTAGCAACATATTCTGCTTCTGCAGTAGAGAGAGCAACCGAGTGTTGTTTCTTGGAAGCCTAAGAGACTAAACACCCTCCCAAAAATTGGCAATAGCCACTAGTACTCTTTCTATCCAACTTACATCTAGCATAATCTGCATCTGAGTAAGATATCAAGCTAAACTCATTAGATGCAGGATACCACAATCCTAGCTCAGGAGTTCCTGCAAGGTATCTGAAAATTCTTTTTGCAACACTCATGTGGGATTCTCTAGGACTAGCCTAAAACCTAGCACACATGCACACAGAGAATTGAATGTCTGGTCTAGATGGTGTTAAATAGAGCAAGGATTCGATCATACCTCTGTAAATTTTTGAATCTACAAGGTTACCTTTCAGATCAGCATCCAAACTTACAGTGGTGCTCATTGGAGTAGCCATGGCTTTGGTATTCTCCATCTTGTATTTTTTTCAGCAAATCATGAATGTATTTTGACTGATTTATAAAAGTCCCTTCCTTTGTTTGAACAATCTGCAATCCAAGAAAGAATTTCAGCTCTCCCATTAAACTCATTTCGAATTCATTTGTCATCAATTCAGTAAATTCCTTACACAATGATGATTTTGTTGATCTAAATATAATGTCATCAACATAAATTTGGACCAACAAGATATCCTTACATTGAACTTTTGTAAAGAGTGCTTGATCAACCTTACCTCTTGTATACCCTTTACCTGTAAGGAAAGAGCTCAACCGATCATACCATGCCCGGGGAGCTTACTTTATGCCATACAGAGCTTTGTCCAATTTAAACACATGATTAGGAAGGTTAGTACATTCAAAACCAGGAGCTTGTTCAACATGAACTTCCTCCTTAATCAGTCCATTCAAAAATACACTCTTAACATCCATTTGCTGCAATTTAATACCATTAGCACATGCAAAAGAAAGTAAAATTTGAATTGCTTCAAGTCTAGCTACTGGAGCAAAAGACTCTTTAAAATCAATTCCAAATTCCTGATTATAGCCTTTTGCTACAAGCCTAGCCTTGTTTCTAATTACCTTTCCATCTTTGTAACACTCCAGAATTTTTATTTGTTGAAAAACATGAATAATAAAGTTATTGGACTTAAGCATTAGTCTTAAATTGAAATAATTGATATTTGGGTATGATTAGTATTAACTAACGTTACCCCAGTGTCGTACTCAGACGTGCAAGCTCCCACAGGGTGACACTGAAAAACTGTAACAAAAACGAAATCCAAGAACACCATAATTTCCAAAAAAATGTGGAGATCTTAGAAATATAAATATCTGAATTTATCGACATTCGGATTTTGCGATTAACTCGATGCGACCATTTTCTGGGTGAGTTTTTACGTACTGTAAAATAAATTCTAAAAATTAAATAAAATCACCATAATATGTAAAACCATCACATTAGTCTATGGTTGAAATTTTAGTACAAACGGACTTTGTTTGGACATGTTTACATCAAGTATAATAGACCAGTTGAATTTTAGATTAATTATGGGAGGAATTTTCCTTTGAATTAAGGGCTGCCTGCGTGGGAGGCATTGGGGAGGCCAGCGTACCTAAGGGAGAAGGTAACACGTTAGTTACCATGTGTAACTTGCATGATTTGCATGAGATAGGTGTCTGTGGGTGGTAAAATGGTTTTACCCCCCCAACACCTGTGAGCATGCGTGGCAGTGTGCATGAAGTGAGCTTGGGGTTATAAAACCCACTCCGTAAATAGCAAGGGAGCCTTTCCAACACAAGCTTCTTGGGTTTTCTCCTGTTCTTGCACCTTATTCAGCTCTTGTCCATGGTTTTCTCTGCTACTACTGCCCTTACCTGGAGACGGTTGCTATTGCTGGAGTTGTTTCTTTTGCTGGTTTGAATCCTAGCTATTGGAGTACGGTGTTGCTGCTTCCACCTGTGGAGTGTCTTTTGGCCAACACCCCATCAATTCTGTGGGAACTCTTCTCTTGCTGGGAGTAGGATCTTCATCAGGGATACCTTCAAGTTCATCTGTTTAGTAAGGTAGGATTCATATCCCTCTGGTTCAATTCGGTTCTCCATATGTAACAAGGAATTCGTAAGGAATGGATAAGTTGTTATACTTGTGATTCTCTATTTTTCCTTCTAGTCATGGTAGAATTACTCTTGTTGGGAAATGAACAACTTGGTACTATTTTAGAAATCAATTCCTATCCTCTTCCTCTACCTTTGATCTTTATTCATGATCTGGAGTCATGTAGAAGTTTTAATATCTATAGAACTATGTGAGAACTTTTACTTAATTGTTAGGTACTCCAAGCCTTGATTTAGATCCATGAAACACTTGGAGTTTTAGTGTTTATCTTGTAGGAATCGTCCCAATAAACCATTGTTAACAAGATCAGGCTTCCAGTACTACATTATGTCTAGTTTCTAGCTAGACAAGCTTGAATTGTAAACCTCTCGTTTCATCTCGCTTGTTCAGTTTATAAACCACTGTGAGAACTCCAATTCAACTCTTCCATTTGATATAAAACATGTCTTGGTTTATAAGTTCTATAATTAGGGTGATTAGAATAGATTTACAAATCATTTCTGGAAGTTCTGCTGCTACCTGTCGACAGCCAGCCCAAAGCTGTCGACAGGCGCATGTCTTCCAGAACTCCAGATGTCCTGACTGTAGCTATCTTTCGACAGCCAGCCCCTTGCTGTCGACAGATACCCACAGAACCAGAAATCCTGAGCTCTGTCTGCTGCTACCGGTCGACAGCCCCTTCCTGGCTGTCGACAGCTACAGTCCTGATTTAAATTTCTGCATTCTTTCATGTCCGAATCCATACTAAAACTTCATCCTAAAAGCCAAGAAAGTTACCCTCTCATTTACCTTGATATTTACTATCATGCTACTAAAAAATTCACCCTCCTTGTGCACCTTAACTTCCCTTGAATTAGTCTTAAAGTTGTCAATTTCGAATAGCACTCCGATTGAGTCTATTCTTCGGTACTCGGTAACTGAGTTTATAAAATCTGATCACCTGAGAGTTCATATGCTTGAACACCTTATGAGATGTGAATAATTGATGATGACATTTATTGGGTCTTTGTACCCCCTGTGATTTATATGCCTGTGCAAATACTGCTGGTCCAGTCCTGGGAGGAGCACCCGAATTCATTTTTGGACCACGTGGAATGATAAAGGGCATTTGGATGTCTGGCATTGCATCAAATAATTTCTGAATACGGTCATCATAAGTCCTGTACTGTGTAGCTGATATATGAATCAATTCCTGAGCTATATATCTGAACATGACCTGAGTTTTACTGTTATTGTATGAAGTTTACTATTCTGAAATTTGGTACTATCTCTTTGATGTCCGTCCTATCCTTGTCTTGATTATCATGTGTACACTCCGGAACTATGAATTTGAATTATTGATTGAATTCTACTGAGCTAGTTAGCTCACTATTCCCTACTCTTTTCAGGTAATTCTGATGGGGGTGAAGCTTAAAGGAATGTGTGCAGAGTGAATGGCCGTGTCAAGCCAAGCAAACTTTCTACTGTTTTCTTTTAGTAGTATAAAATAAGATGTATTAGAAAGAGTTTGTTTTTTATCTACTCCTCTCTTAGTGGTTATGAGGAGCACTTGTGTAATAAACTTCCGCTTATGATGTTATGAATGGATAAATTAATATCACCTTTTGTACCTGTTTTCTGTCACTTTCGATAAATAGCCTTTTATTAGGACGTGAAAGATAATTTGGTATCAGAGCATTAGTTCGAAAACCCTAGGGATAACCAGTGAGTTGGGGTAGAAATTTGAGATTAGTTAGCATGACTTTACAATTATATAAATGCATAACTTGATATTTGTTTCAGTATGGATACGAATGCCCAAGATAGGATGGTGGTAGCGCTAGAAATGTTACGTCAAGACATTGTGCTGTATGCTCAAGCCTAGCAGGAAGCTCATATGCAAATTAAGGAAGAAGTGCTTAATTTGACTGCGGGTGCTTTCTTTGCCGGCAATCTTGGTACTTCACTGGATGTCATGACTCAAGTTATGTGTTGGTTGGACAATCTCAGGTTGGGGCAAGATATGCTGCTTCACCAGTTTGAAGGGTATTGGGAAGCTTTAACTGATGCGGCAAGGCAATTATACGATGGAGCCGGAGAAGTACAGTAGCCACCACTTGTAGAATATGTTATAGACCTAACCCAGAACTAGAAAGGACTTAGGCAACTTGTCCTTCTTTTGTAAACCTCTCCTTTTGTGTAAATGTTGGTTGTATATACCTAACTCCAATGTGTATGCGGAGTGAGAGGTTAGTGGGGGTTGGAATTTTGTAAGTATGATAACTTGGAAGGAAAAGGTTATGATATTTCGGGAATACATGGGAATATATTGTAATGTAAATATTTGACTTGTTTATAGAGATGGTGTGTTTTGTGAATTTGAATGGTGTATGTGATGGATGTAAGCTTGGAATGATTGTGAAAATTAATGTGTGTATTATTGGATGTTTCAGCTACTTTCTCCATTTAGTAATGGACAGAGGTGACGCTAATTGGAGGAAGATGGAGAGTTCTATGCATGATCTAACCTGAGTAATGAAGGCGTTAGCAAGAAATGGTAGCAACAATAGGACAAGCTTGTTCATGGATTTCCGAAGTCTGGATCCCCCGAGATTTTTAGGAGGTACGGATCCGGATGAGGCCAAAAATTGGCTAAAAGACATTGGAAGGATATTCAGAATGATTAAGTGTACAGAAGACGAAAAGGTGCGTCTGACTACATTCCAGTTAGACTGTGATGTCCGTGCTTGGTGGGAAACTATGGAAGCTACTCTGGAGGATTCAAACCAAGTTATTTGGGAAGAGTTTGTGGAATTGTTCAATGATCAATATTTCTCTGAGGTAGTTCAAGAGAAGAAAGCAAATGAATTTGCTAGTCTAAAGCAGCTAAGGATGTCAGTATCGGAGTATGACGCCCAATTTGCGCGGTTGTCAAAGTATGCTCCGCATCTTATAACCCCAGAGAAATTGAAGGCTAAAAGGTTTATGAATGGACTACGTCCTAATTTTATTACGCAGCTAACTCCTCACCTGATCACTACTTATTCAGAAATGGTAAAGAGAGCCTTGCCACTGGAGCTGCGAATGAAACTGTAGATAGGATTAGAGGGAAATCTGGAGAAGGGTCTTCAGATCGAAAAAGGAAGTATGAGTCGGGGAATGCCCCGAAGGTTCAGCAAACTACTAAAAAGCAGGCAAGGCTCCGGTAGGGAGTAAGGATGTTTGTAAGCATTGCCATCGTATCGAGCATAAGGTTGAGAATTGTTGGCGTAAATTGGGTGCATGTTTCCATTGTGGAAGCACTCAACACCGAATCCCGGAATGACCAATGGCCTAGACAGCACCAACAAATAAGAACCCCCAAGTAAAGCAAGGAAGACTGCAAGCCATTCAGGAAACAGAACCTGAATCCCCGCAAGAGGGCGGATTGATTGAAGGTACACTATTAGTGAACTCAAAACCTGCATTTGTGTTGTTTTATTATGGAGCTACGCACTCTTTCATTAGCTATGAGTTTGCTAATTCTTGGAAGTAACATCAGTTCCATTACTCACACAACTAGAAGTTGCAACTCCTTTAAGTGAGGGTAAAAAGCTTAAAGAATATTACCCTGCTAGTCAGATCATAGTCAAAGAATGTGATTTACCCGGTGATTTGATATGTTTAGATATGTGGGATTATGATGTAATCCTTGGGGTTGATTGGTTATCTAAATACCATGTAAATTTAGATTGCCAATTGAAACAAGTGACTTTCCTAAGAGAGGAAAATTATTCTATAACCTTTAATAAACCCCAAACCAAAAGAATACCAATAATTTCAGCAGTGAAAGCTTGTAAGTTAGTACAGAAGGGTTGTTAAGAGTATTTGGCTTCCGTGACCCTATTAAATCAGAGCATTGCAAGATTGGAAGATATTCCGGTAGCAAGAGAATTTCTTGATGTTTTCCTTGAAGAACTACCTAGCGTACCACCTAATAGAGAGGTGAATTTTTCAATTAAGTTTGTACCAAGAGCCACGCCAATTTCTAGAACACCCTATAGAATGTCAATTGAAGAATTGAAAGAGTTAAAAAGACAATTATTGGAATTGATAGAGAAGGGATTCATCAGACCCAGTACCTCACCTTGGGGAGCTCCGGTATTGTTTGTCATAAAGAAAGATGGATCTATGCGGTTGTGTATAGATTATCGACAGTTAAATCAATTGACTATAAAGAATAAGTACCCACTTCCGAGGATTGATGATCTATTTGATCAGTTGTCTGGAGCTCAATGTTTCTACAAGATTGATTTAACGTCCGGATATCATCAGCTTAGAATTTAAGAATCAGATATTCATAAAACGGCTTTTCGAACAAGATATGGACATTATGAATTTATGGTGATGCCGTTTGGATTGACAAACGCACCAGCTACATTTATGTATCTAATGAATGATGTGTTCAGGTCTTATTTAGATCAGTTTGTGGTTGTATTCATTGATGACATACTGATCTACTCCAAAAGTATGGAGGAGCATGAAGCTCCTTTACGGATCACTTTGCAGTTGTTACGAGACAACAAGTTATCTGCAAAGTTTAGCAAGTGTGAATTTTGGTTGAAGGACGTGATGTTCTTCGGACACATTATTTCTAAATAAGGTCTATCAGTAGATTCTTCAAAAATCAAAACTATACAGAAATGGGAGCAACCTAAGAATCTCACTGAAGTAAGAAGTTTTCTGAGCATGGCCAGTTACTACCGGCGATTTGTCAAGGATTTTTCTAGAATTGCCTCACCTCTTACATAGTTAACTAGAAAAGGGACTGCGTTTATATGGAATGAGAATTGTGAAGAAGCATTCCAATTGTTAAAAGAATGTCTGTCGTCTGCACCAATTCTAGCTTTGCTGGTAGACGGAAAATTATTTGAGGTTTATATAGATGCTTCCAACAATGGACTGGGTTGTGTACTAATGCAAAATGGAAGAGTTATTGCCTATGCATCAAGACAGTTGAAGACTCACGAGAGGAATTACCCAGTACATGATTTAGAATTGGCCGCTGTGGTCTTTGCTCTTAAGCTTTGGAGACACTACCTATATGATAATCAATTTATAGTGTACTCCGATCATAAAAGTCTCAAATACTTATTTTCACAGAAAGAAATGAACATGAGACAAAGAAGGTGGATGGAATATATCAAAGACTATGATTTTAAGATTGAATACCATCCAGGAAAAGTAAACACCATGGCTGACGGACTCAGCAGAAATCCTATAGCCAAGATATTTTGGCTGTAAGTAAGGGAATGGAAATTATTGGGGGAATTTTCTACCTTGAGCTTAAAAGTTGAAACCCAAGAAGAAAGGGTTGTAATTAATAACTTGATAGTACAGTCAGATTTGCTGAAGCAAATTAAAGATCAACAAGACAATGACCTAATACTTGTAGGAATCAGAGAAAAATTGGCTTCTAAACCTGACTTTAATGAAGATTCTCATGGAAATCTTCGATTCTGGGACAGATTGTGTGTACCGGATAATCCTGAAATCAAGAAACAGATCTTAGAAGAAGCTCATCAGTCTCACTACACTATTCACCCCAGAGCTGTCAAAATGTATCAGGATTTGAAGAAGCATTTCTGGTGGTGCAACATGAAAAAGGATATTGTGGAATTTATTGCTAAATGTTTGACATGTCAGAAAATTAAGGCGGAACACCAGAAACCTGCAACAAAATTAAAACCACTTGAGATACCAAAGTGGAAATGAGATAGCATTGGTATGGATTTTATTGTGGGATTACCCAAAACACAGAGTGGATTTGATGCTATTTGGATAATCATTGACAGACTTACCAAATCAGCTCATTTCTTAGCAATAAAGACAAAATGGTCTGTTAATATTTTGGCAGCACTATATATGAAGGAAATTGTACGGTTACATGGAATTCCAAAGAACATAGTTTCTGACCGAGATGCAAGATTTACTTCGCATTTTTGGAGAGAGTTGCAAGATGCTTTGGGAACTAAATTAAAATTTAGTACTGCATTTGTAACGACCCTCTTTATATCGGTACAGTTCTACCAACCCATGTCGATATAGAAAGTGTCGCCACAGTGGGACATTTACCCAACACTAGTATGGTAGGCTGGAGTATACACAAATATAAATATCACATGACAGCGGAAGAGAAAGAACTAAATGAGATATCTTATTCCATCATCCACATTTTATCCACAGTCCATATAGAGGAAAAGAAACTAGACATTTCATAACTAAAACAAATGAATTAAGTACAGTGTCCACATAAGACTACACAGAGTCCTTTATTACATACTTATGAAAATGAAAATACAATGCTAAATCCACAATGTCTCCTACTCCCGCTCCGAGTCGCTCCTAACGACTTCCTCGGAAGAAGTAGTAATGTCTGCACCTGTACGCTGAAGCAAGAATGAGTCCAAAAGAACTCAACAAGTAACTCTAAACACATTAAACTTACATGCATCCTCTAACATTCACATTCTCATACCACACGATCACATATAAGCATGGATTTAACTATTTATGCAAATAGAATCTAAACATGATTTCTACACATGGAAATTGTTTAGTACAGAATGTTCAATAACTTAAAGCCTATCACATGCTCTCTACACATTTATCAATATGTTAAACTAAGTTTCATTTAACTACATTTATATCATCACATGTTAACATTTGTCATCTTAAACATGGAGTTTATACACATAAAGAAAGAGACAATTCTAGCATGGATTCCATAATCATATTTACATGAATAACACATTTATACACATGAAAAGCTTGCTGTTTTTCTATGTACATAACAATTTCATTTAAGAAGTTATCATTTCACATGCTATCACAAGAGTTCATATTAACATATAATCATTTACACAATTTCACAGTTTTCACATGCATATTTCCTTAAGCACAATTTCACATTATTTAAATGTCGTGACACATAGCCCAAACCACCATTAGAAGGACACACACTAATCGCAACACATATCTATCACCTGGGCATTCCAGTGACAAATCTTAGTTACTGCGCAGAACCGGGAGAAGCACTCTCCACCCTAACCAGCGATACTTGTTCACCTCCAGGATTTAATCCCAATGCCCGTGGGACATCACACAGTATGAACCTTCCTATGGGGACTTTACCAAAGTACAGTTCCACAACCCTCTAAGGTAGCAGTGTCACCCATTGGCACATTTACACATTTTTCCATTTTAACACACACACAATTTCACACCATTTTAACCCGTTATCCTCATTTTCACATTCATGCATATGGTTCAGGTTCCCTATCATGGTACTACTGTTAATAGAACTAAATCAGTCACAACTACTAATTGATTCATATCATGCTGTAATTACATTAATCATTTTTTTATTGCACTAAACCATACCCTTTTCGTGATGAAAATATTGTAATCAGTACCTACTGTTATCCAACGAACGTGAAAATTTAACCACAGGTCATTTACTATTCACATATCACATATACAAAGTCTCATAATTTTCTGAAATATTCACTATTTAATAATGTTCAAACAGTAATATTATCTACGGTTAAAATAGCTCAATTTACATAATTGTTATAATTCATGCCTATAGTTCATGCTACACCTGCATGCTAACTGTACTAATCATATGCTAATTTCTGGGATTTTAATTATTTTCACACTATTTATAAAGATTTCTACACTAAATAGGCATGCTCACTGTTTTTCAATTTAGAAAAATGTAATAATTTATACAGCTATTAGAAATTTATCAAATTGTAACAGTACATTTTGATGATGATTTAACTACCATAGAAAATTTATGACATCAAACGTTATCACAAAATCATGTAACAGTAATTTAACATGCTCACAACAATGTTTCAAAATTTTCCAGTAATTATTTCAGTAAATGAAAATTCATCAAAATTTCACAACATACTCCATGGTATATATATATACTTTATAACATACAAGGTTTACCATATATCCTCATGCACAGAAATCTCGGAAAATAGGTTATAAAGGGCAGACAGACTAACTATTTCTGCCTGAAGAACTAAACGGCAAGGGGTGGCCGTTTACCAGGTTAACGGCAACAAAGATCGCCGCCAACTTAGGATCTTAACGGCAAGATATCCTGCCGTTAAGTTCTTGTCTGTGCAGAACACAGACTGAACGCCAAAAGATCACTTGAATGGGGGTTCCAGGACGCGAAAAAAAATCCGTAAGATTTCTGGGACATACTAGACACATGTAGGGATGATGTGGTTGGGTTACTTGCCTTGGATAAAATCCCCAATCGATATTTTGAGTTGAAGAAGCTCTCCTCGGCCAGAGCCAAAGAGCCTTCAAATCGTTCTTTATTTGGGTTCCCTATTGATCTTCACTGCACACCAGCGTGGGGAAGTCATTCCCGGATGTTCAGAATCTTCTCTAGTCGATGCCGATCGCCGGATGAAGCCTCCAGTAGCCGGATCGAAGAGTTCCAAAACATGTTTTCGCACAGAAAGTCTAGGTTTTTGACCCAAGAGTCAAAAGGATAGACTTGGCCGAAAATTGGACAATATAAAGGGTTGGGGGTCGGATACGCATAAGGGTTAGGCTAGGTTACCGTTAGGGAACGATTTCCAAATCAGAGGGCGACATTTTCGTGGGCGTTTTTGGATCTGAAATTGCAACAGATCTGGGAGGTAAACGTCAACATCTATAGCCGCCAATTCTGAGTAGGCGTCCATCGATGTGGCCGCTGATTTAAGGTCAACGTCAACTGATGTTGACGTCAACAAGTCGTCTGCACAGAACTTAAAACTGTAGAACTATATGCATCACACATATGTATATATATATATATATATATATATATATATAAACAATGCATACATCACAATATTATTTACTCATGCAATATATATATAAATACTATGCACAATACTCTATACATTAATAATATGTACTCATATACGCATATATACATAAGCAAACACTCAAGATGAAAATCAAGGGCCTTACACCCTCTCCCCCTTAAAGAAACTTCGTCCTCGAAGTTAGACCGACACTACTCAAACAACTGAGGATACTTCTTCCTCATTGCATCCTCAAGCTCCCAAGTAGCCTCCTCTCGCGAGAAGTTGCGCCATAAAACTTTCACCAATGCAATGATCTTGTTTTAGAGATGTTGAACCTTCCGGTCAAGAATAGCTACTGGTTGCTCCACATAAGAAAGATCTGGCTGGATCTCTACTGGCTCGTGACTAATAATATGAAATGGATCTCTAACATACCTCCTGTGCATAGAAACGTGGAAAATAGGATGAACACTAGATAACGCTGGGGGTAAAGCTAGCTCATATGCCACGTTGCCCAATCGTCTGAGAATCTCATACGAGCCAATGAATCTAGGACTTAACTTACCATGCCTGCCAAATCTAACTACACCACGATTAGGCGAAATCTTTAAAAAGACATGCTCACGTACTGCAAACTCTAAATCCTTCCTCCTATTGTCGGCATAACTTTTCTGCCTATCCTGTGTTGCAACAAGCCTCTTCCTAATCATCTGGACCCTATCCGAAGTCTCCTGAACTAACTCCGGACCAATCAGCTGCCTATCGCCTGTCTCCTCCTAACATAAAGGAGATCTACAGGGCCTACCATACAATGCCTCAAATGGAGCCATACCAATACTCGCATTAAAACTGTTATTATATGCGAACTCCACTAAAGGTAAATGGCGCTCCCAATCATCCTTCCAATCTAGCACACACGCCCTCAACATATCCTGGAGCGTCTGGATAGTCCTCTCGAACTGTCCATCTGTCTGGCGATGAAATGCCGAACTGAGCTTCAACTCCGAACCTAACACATCCTGAAGACCCTTCCATAGCGTCGAAGTAAATCGTGGATCTCGATCCGAAATGATCGACTTCGGGACACCATGCAATCTAATAATACTACTAACATACAATCTAGCTAAACTCTCTACTGATTGCTTCT
Source organism: Colocasia esculenta (assembly GCA_014218235.1). Lineage (NCBI taxonomy): Eukaryota > Viridiplantae > Streptophyta > Magnoliopsida > Alismatales > Araceae > Colocasia > Colocasia esculenta. The sequence goes on along the minus strand of CM024753.1, from coordinate 151,222,853 downwards.
TCTTCATAGGCAAGAAATGTGCAGTCTTCGAGAATCTATCTACTACTACCCAAATCGAGTCGTTACCCCATCTGGATCGAGGCAAACCCATAATAAAATCCATAGTGACAGCTTCCCACTTCCATACTGGGATCTCCATCTTCTGCATAAGACCAGATGGTCGCTGCTGCTCGTCCTACACTTGTTGGCAAACTAGACATCTAGACACAAATTCTGTTACATCTCTCTTCATGCCAGACCACCAAAAAGATCTCTTCAAATCCTGGTACATCTTGGTGTTACCCAGATGAATAGAGAATCTAGACCTATGAGCTTCTGCTAATACATGCTCATGGACATCCACGATGTCAGGAACACAAACACGGTGATGGAATCTAATCACACCATCCTCATCACGATCAATGCCTGCCTTGCCCACTAACTCTTAGAGTCTAGGGTCGACTTTCTGTTGCTCGATCACCTCATCCAACACCGAAGACCTAATGGACAACTGAGCTATAAAAGCCTTGCACAATGATGGCTCTAACTCAGTCATCGCACATGCTGCATCCTCCAACATCTTCCAATCCTGCCGGAGAGACAATCTCTTTCTACTAAGGGCATCCGCTACGACATTTACCTTTCCAAGATGATACTGGAGGTCGAAGTCATAGTCCTTTAGGAACTCAATCCATCTTCTCTGCCTAAGGTTTAATTCCTTTTGGGACAAAAGATACTTTAGGCTCTTGTAGTTAGCGAACACCTCAAATCTCACACCATAAAGACAGTGCCTCCAGATCTTCAGTGCATGAACCACTGCCACAAGCTCAAGATCATGAGTCGAATAATTTCGCTCATGCTCCTTCAATTGACGAGAAGCATACGCTACTACCCTTCCTTGCTGCATCAATACACAGCCAAGGTTAATCCGAGATGCATCCGTATAGATAGCAAAACCCTCTACACCGCTCGGTAAAACTAACACAAGAGCCGAAGTGAGCTTAATCTTCAACAACTGAAAACTACTCTCACACTCCTCAGACCAGACAAACTTTACTCCCTTCCTGGTTAGCTGAGTCAATGGTGCGCCGATAGATGAAAATCCCTCAATAAATCGCCGATAATAACCCGCCAAACCAAGAAAACTCCGAATCTCCGAAGGAGTCTTGGGAATTTCCCAATCCATAACAGCTTGGACTTTCGCTGGATCCACTACTACACCAGCACCGGAGATAACATGCCCAAGGAAATAAACCTCGCGCAACCAAAAATCGCACTTGCTGAATTTTGCATACAGCTTGTGCTCACGGAGAACCTCTAACACTACCCTCAAATGCTGACGATGTGTGGCCTCATCCGGAGAGTAGACCAACACGTCATCAATGAAAACTACCACAAAACAATCTAAATATGGTCTAAACACCCTGTTCATGAGATCCATGAACGCTGTCGGGGTGTTGGTCAGACCGAAAGGAAGGACCAAAAACTCATAATGTCCATAACGGGTTCTAAAAGCCATCTTGGACACATCCTCACTCCTAATCCTCAACTGATGATAACCAGACCGCAAATCTATCTTAGAAAAGAGTGATGCATCTTGCAGTTGGTCAAACAAATCATCAATCTGAGGTAAGGGATACCTGTTCTTCACCGTCACTTGGTTCAGCTTTTTATAATCAATGCATATTCTAAGTGACCCATCCTTCTTCTTCACGACTAAGACAGGTGCACCCCAAGGGGAAACGCTAGGGCGAATAAATCCCTTATCTAACAAATCCTGCAACTGCTTCCCTAGCTCAGCTAATTCCGCAGGTGCCATCCGATAAGGTGCCTTCGAGATAGGAGAGGTGCCTGGAAGCAACTCCAGAGTGAACTCTATCTCTCTCGCCGGTGGCAATCCAGATAAATCATCGGGAAAGACATCTGGAAAATCCTGCATCACATCGATTTCTGCAAAAGTAAGTGACTCATCAGCCTTGGGTACAAATACCAAGCTGGCAAGAAAAGCTTCACAACCCTTGTTCATCATTCTCATCGCCCTCATGGCCGACAGGCGCATGTCTTCCAGAACGCCAGATGTCTGGACTGTAGCTATCTGTCGACAACCAGCCCCTTGCTGCTGACAGATACCCACAGAACTAGAAATCCTGAGCTCTGTCTGCTGCTACTGGTCGACAGGCCCTTCCTGGCTGTCGACAGCTACAGTCCTAATTCAAATTTCTGCATTCTTTCATGTCCGAATCCATACTAAAACTTCATCTTAAAAGCCAAGAAAGTTACCCTCTAATTTACCTTGATATTTACTTTCATGCTACTACAAAATTCACCCTCTTTGTGTACCTTAACTTCCCTTGAATTAGTCTTAAAGTTGTCAATTTCGAATAGCACTCCAATTGAGTCTATTCTACGGTACTCGGTAACTGAGTTTATAAAATCTGATCACCTGAGAGTTCATATGCTTGAACACCTTATTGAAGGATCGATAAAAGATGTGGACAAGATCTAGAAGGGGGGGGTTGAATAGATCTATGCCAACTAATGCAGAAGCTAAACCAATTTTGAAATACCTTTGAATCAGAGTTAGATTGAAAGCAAATTTCACAGATCTGAAGAGAGATTAAGTGAGTTAAACAATTGGAGTGTGAAAAACAAGTTGATTAGATAGATTCAAATGATCCTATGCATTCATCTACCGAAGAGTAAATTCAAACCACAAGCAGACCAATGCACAAAGATTTTTAGGTGGTTCGGAAATCACACCACGTGACTCCTACATCCACCCCTCACACACAGTGAGGATCCACTAACAACCTGGGTAACACAACCCACACTGGAGCCTAACAACTCCACAACTGAGTTAGACAACTCACACACTACCTAGAGCAAGACTACTCTAGACTCTGAGCAAGACTGCTCAACCACACAACTTGAGTACGACGACTCAACAAACCTGAGCACAAAGGCTCACAACCACTTGCTAGAACAAGAACAACAAGATCCAGATCCTCTAGCAATGATCTGATCTATTAAGGCCAATCCAAGAGAATTGATGCAATAGATTATGCACAATCTCTAGAATAGCCAAGAAGAAACAAGAAAGACTCAAGACATGAGGTTGACAGTTCTTATTCTTCAAGAAAAACTCCCTTGTAGAAGCAGACTTGGAAGGATCTTGATCACTTGAAGTCCCTTTGCCGATGCTCTGCAACTTTGAACTTGGGATCTTCCTTGAGTGCTTCACAATTGCTGGCTTCTACTTGATCTGCTCCCTTGAAGTTGATCCTAATGCTTCATGTTGATCAATCTTCGATCCTTGTGCTTGGAGAAGGGTGAATTGAGGTGTGGAAGCACAGGAGGGAGCAAAACAGGGAGGAGAGACTCTCTAGCCGCCACTTCCAGTTTCTGGAGGCTCTTGGATGATTCTCTTTTGGATAGGTGCCCATTAGGAGGGTATTTATACCCTAAATATCCGAAAGATACCCTTGGGGTACGTGGGCACAAGATCCAAGGTTGATCCACCTTCTCCCTAGGGTGCCACGTGTCCAGGAGGAATCTTAAGTCACAGAGATTCCGGAGTCTGTCGACCTGCCCAAGAGGTGTGTCGACACACTGTCCCAGACTGGCAGAACAATTCCCTGGGAGAGGTCTCTAGTGTCGACCTGAGATGATCCAGTGTCGACCTCATGTCCCAGACAGCAAAACAACCCTTCTGGGAAGGCTCTCTAGTGTCGACCTGATCTCATCTCGTGTCGACCTGCTTTGACCATCTGAAAAACAGGCCTTCTGGGAGAGCCATCTAGTGTCGACCTGCCTGCATTTGGTGTCGACCTGCTTTGGCTATCTGAACAACAGGCCTTCTGGGAAGGCTCTCTAGTGTCGACCTGCCCTGGACTAGTGTCGACACTAGATGATCTTTTCTTCACATTTCTGCCTTTGCTCTGAACCATTGTGTCGACAGCACTGATGGTTGTGTCGACACTACCTTTGCAGAAAATGTTGTCCCTGAGAAAATAAACACATAAATCATTAGTTAAATATATTATCATGAATATCAATGATAAATGTGCTTGGAAACATGCTTTTTGAATATTGTAATTTCAGGTGATGTATTTTACATGTTCCAATGGTTATGCATTAAAATCACAACTTGTCATCATCAAAATGTGAGGAGAAATAAATTATATTCACACTCAACCCAACAATCTCCCCCTTTTTGATGATGGCAACATTAAGTTCATTTGGAATTGGAAATTTTCAATGAAATGTGATTTTAAGCATTTTCATTTTCTTTGATTTATACTTGTCAAGGACCTTTGAACAATTTTTAGTGACATTGAAATTTATACACATGATAGACACAATGTTACTAGAAATAAGCTATTTTCACACAGAGGTCAAGCAGCTTGACAAGCATTCATCACATTCACATTCATTCAAAAGATTTGCAATCACATTTAAGGCACAAAAATAGGCACAGAAATTTCTATTCATTTCATTTCATTCAAGATGTGAACATTACAATTTCAAACAAACTTCTCCCCCTTTGACATTATCAAAAGAATTACATTATTGGGGAGGAGGAGGAGGAGGAATGGGTAACAAAATTGTCTCAATATCTGTTAGCCTCTTTTCCATTGAAGTTAGACTAAACTTCATCTGAGCTTGGATAGTTGAGAGTCTTGTGTGTAGAAGATGCTCCATCCTTTCTGAGTTCTCTGACATGGCAGCTTGAATTGCAGTGAATTCATTTGACATTGGCTGTGATGAAGATGAAGATCCAGCTGACCAACCAGGCCTATTCAAGACTTTGAATTCTTTCTTGAGTGCAGACATCTCTTCATCAATGTGAGCAGAGAGATTCTTCATACTCTCCAGATCATCCACCAGGTGAGTAAAAGACAATCTTGTCTTGCTTATCTGAGATAGTGTCTCCTTTGTGTTGAAGACATCAGCTTGGGAATTTGCCAAAATTCCCTGAAGGACTGTCTCCAACTTCTCTTGATGCTCTTTGAGATCCACTGAAGCATCAGCCAAGGTGCCAATTAGCCTGTTGAATCTTTGAGTAGCATGGTCTGAGGCTGCTTTCTGTTCAATAAACATGGCTGACACTGAGTTCTCCAACCTCTGAATCCTCAATTCAAAGTTTTCTGACATGGATTGAATAGAGGTGTTCAAGGCATCAAACTTGTCATTTAGGAATGTGTATAACTCTGGTGGAACAGAAGGTCCACCAAAGGAAGAGGATGCTTGAACTGGAGGTGTTGGAGAAAATGATGGGATTTCAGGTTCAAGGTTCATAGAGGAGGAGGGCTGAAGTTGAGGAGAGTGAGGAGCAATGAAAGGTTCATCAACTTCAGCTACCACATGAGGCTGATCCTCATTTATGGGAGGCTGGTCCTCATGAACTTGAGGCTGATCCTCTGGAGCTGGAGGCTGTTCCTCTGGAACTGGAGGCTGATCCTCCTGAGCCATAGGGGCCTCTACTGCAGCTGGCCCTCTCCTTACTTGATCACCAACAATCCTAAAGCCCATGAATTTCTGAACATACTTAAAGCAATAGATGTTGGACTTAGGAATTTTCTCAGACTTTTCATTCTCTAGAGATAAACCAAAATGATTGAAGACTTGAGTCAAATGGGCTGCATATGGAAGTGATCTATGCAAATCTGCCCTAGTAGTCTCAGAGATAATTTGATACATGATGACATGAAGATTTATCTTGATGTCCTTGCTCATACAATACAACACAAACCTTTGAATATCAGTAAGTCTGTCTCTCCCACCACCTTGAGGTGTGATGATGGTAGTGAGCATGTGATGAGTAAGCCTCAACACAAGGGGAAAGGTGTTGGTATTCAATTTGGTGACATGGGTTTACTTAACATCAGACTCATCTGCAGGAAAACCAGTGATTATGGTATAGGCTTCATGAAGGTTGAATTCAAAATTGTGGTAGTCTTCACCTTCATCTGGAATCTTGAAAATAGTGGCTGCTAAGTCTGTAGGCATGTCTATGACAATTCCCTTGACCTTTGACTTGTACCCTTCTTCTGTGCATTCCAAATTCTGATAGAATTCTTGGACAAGTCTAGGGTATATGATGCGAAATTCTGAGATAAAAGACTGCCAAGACTGGAATTTGAAGAAATTCAAGACTTCAGGGAATGCAGCAATGAGTTCACTGTCATCCAAATCTACTGCTCTGGGTTTCAGGATGGTCTTCCCGGCACTTAGGGGTTTGGAAGGGGGTCTCCTAGTGGGCTGGGAGGACTCTGAGGAAGAGGATGAGGATGAGGATGAGGACTTCTCAGAAATTTCAGGAGAAGAGTCCAGGGTTTTCCTCCTAGGGTACATAGACCCTTGACCTGAAGTCGATGCCCTACCTCTCTTAGCAGATGAAGATCCTGGCTGCTCTGTAGGATCATGGCGACGTTTTGTTCTCCTTTCAGTAGGAAGAACCGCATCCGCCGGAATGGGCCTTGCCGAAGCCCTTGACTTTGCTCCACGGTGAGGAAGCTGCTTGGGTGCCATTGAAGCAGAATGGAATCGGGGATGATGGAGAGAGAGGGATGAGAGAAAAACGGTTGGAGATGGAATGGAGGAGAGAAGAGATGGAAAGAGTTCAAATCTCCTGCCGGAAATCAAGAGAATGGCGACCGTCGGGTCGACCTGGAGAAGAAAAGGGGGTTTTGGATAACCTACCCCGCAGGAACAACACGCGCTTAACCGGCGCCCACGGTTTAATTGAGTCTGGCAGGGGGTCAGTGTCGACACTAGAAGAGGTGAGTGTCGACCTGAGTCAATGTGTGTCGACACTAGATAGAGTAGTGTCGACCTGGCCTGATGAAAATTTTTGGATTTGAGTATGGAAAAATTATGTGACTTTTGGGACATCTTTATAATGATAAGCAATTGGTGGAATAATCATTTCAAGGATATTTAAGAGACTAAAAAATTCATTTGTTAAATTTTGCAAAAATCAACACAATTCAAGTTTTACACAATATCCAACAGGATATGAGCATTCAGTGACTTGAGTCATTAAAATGATAATTTGAGGGATATAAACATTTAACAATCAACTACACACTACCATATTCTTCAATTCGAAAGAGATAAAAAAAATCTTTTAGACTGAAAATAAGTGTGTTGACAGTAAACATTTTTTAAGAACAACTTGATGATGGATAAGAATGATTCTTTAAAACAAATTCTCCAATGACATATATATTTTGTTTTGAAACAACCTATCAAATGAGATATATCTTGTGCACTCAAGAACTAATGCTTTTTACACACTATAGTCCCTGGATACTGAAGATTTATCCATTATCAAGTCTCAAAGGGGTAAATGATGATCTTTTGACATGAAAATATACGTTTTTCAGATGCCAATATTTCCAGTTACTCAGTCATCATAAAAAATTGGGCATATTTATTTTGTTTTGCATTGATTTTTAATTTTTAATCCCCTTTGAACAGAGATAGCATTAGTGCCTCATGACATACATGGCACTTCATTCATTGTGAAGGTGTGCAGTTTCTCAGCACATGTGCCATTGCTCTGTTGAATTGATAGATTTTGGAGAGTTTTTGACAGAAAGATATCATCTATATACAACATCAATTGCAAACAAAAACATGTTTAAGATCAAGACACACATTATCCTTCAGTCTTAGAAAGAAATCTGAATTTCTATAGTTTTGAAGAATATAGGTGAGAGTTGACAAATGAATGTAGTAGATCACTCAAAGGATCATTTTGAGACTCTGGACACCTGAATGAGGACATCATGCAAGGAAATTGATGTAATGCAAGAACAATTTTGAATTTTTCAAAAGACATGACTTATGAATTCTCTAGCTCCCTCTGAGATGAGAATTTCAATCACTTTTCATCAGAATAAAGATATGCAACTTTTGAAATCAGAAATAATTCTCTTTGAACAACAAAAGCTCCCCCTCAACAATTGCATATTCATTCCTTGGTATTTGGCGGAGACACATACTCTCGCATAGTGAAAGTGTTCAGACAAGCAGAACTTGTCCTTCTTCAAATCACCATTTGATATACCAAGAAGTTCAACACAATGTGAGGTGAATAGTTTATTGTCAAAAATAAATAGAAGTGAAATAGAGAGAGAGAGATGAATCAAGGAAGCAGATGAGTATGATAATGCAAAGAACTCCCCCTCAGAAGATGCCTAACACTCAACCCAATCCCAATGGACATTTACAAAGACCAAGTTCTCTCCTTAAAGATGAGAACCTACTGTCAAGAAGGAGTTTAGTGAAAATGTCAGCAATTTGCTTTTTAGTTTCTATAAAGTGGAGTTCAAAAGATTTCTTTGCTACCTCATCTCTCAAGAAATGATGTCTAATTTCAATATGCTTGGTTCTGGAATACTGAATGGGATTTTTAGACAGATTTATTGCACTTGTGTTATCACAAAGGATGGGAACACAACCTAACTCTTGGTTGTAATCAAGAGTTGATGTTTCACCCAAAGAATTTGGGTTCCACACCTACCAGCAGCAACATACTCAGCCTCTGCAGTTGACAGAGCAACTGAATGTTGCTTCTTAGAAGCCCAAGAGATTAGGAACCCACCTAGGTACAAACACAAGCCACTTATGCTTTTTCTATCTAATTTACAACCAGCATAATCAGCATCACAATAGGCAATCAAATCTAACTTGCAATTAGCAGGATACCAAATTCCTAAATCACATGTTCCAACAAGATATTTGAAAATTCTTTTAACAACTAGCATGTGACTTTCTTTAGGATTTGATTGAAATCTAGCACACAAACACACACTGAATTAAATATCAGGTCTAGAAGTTGTAAGATAAAGTAGAGAACCAATCATACCGCTGTAAATCTTTGGGTCTACTGACTTACCATTTGAGTCTTCTTCTAGCTTAGCATTTATAGCAATTAGTGTGTTGGAGTGCTTGAGGTTCTGAAAGTCAAATCTTTTTAGAAGTTCTTTGACATATTTGGTTTGACTGATGAAGATTCTCTCATGTGTTTGGTTGACCTGCAATCCCAAGAAAAACTTTAGATCTCCCATTAAACTCATTTCAAATTCATTTTTCATTTGATTGGAGAATTCATTGCACAGGCTTTTATTGGTTGATCCAAATATTATGTCATCGACATAAATTTGGACTGCAATTATTTCTTTATTGACTGTTTTTGTGAACAATGTTTGATCAACATTACCTCTAGAATATCCTTTTTCAAGCAAAAAAGAACTCAAACGGTCATACCAAGCTCTTGGAGCTTGTTTAAGACCATAAAGAGTATTATTAAGCTTGAAAACATGGTTAGGATGATTTTCATTTTCAAATCCAGGAGGTTGTTCAACAAAAACATTTCCTTAATATATCCATTGAGAAATGCACTTTTAACATCCATTTGATAGATTTTAAATTTCATGGAGGATGCAAAAGCAAGGAAAATCCTAACTACTTCTAGTCTAGCTACAGGGGCATAAGATTCTTCAAAATCAATCCCAAATTCTTGAATATACTCCTTTGCAACTAGCCTAGCTTTATTTCTTATGAATTGACCATTTTCATTCAATTTATTTCTAAAAACCCATCTAGTGCCAATGACTGTTTGGTCACTAGGTCTAGGTACTAATTCCCATACTTGATTTCTTTCAAATTGATGAAGTTCATCATGCATGGCATTAATCCAATCAGAACTTGATAAAGCTTCATCAATTGACTTTGGTTCAATCTGGGAAATTAGAGCTAGTGGGTCTTCTTCAAGAGCATGCATGAATGATGATCTAATCCTAACTCTATCATGTAAATTACCAACTACATTATCCAAAGGGTGATCTCTCAAAATTCTATGTTCAGAAGTTACCTGTTGAGGGGTATTCAAATTTGGAGCAATGTTACCTGTTCCACTTGAAGATGGTGAATTGTTGTTCAAGTTCTCACCACAGTCTTCAAGCTCCTCAATAGTTGGTGAACAGTCCACAATGAAGTCATCCTCTTCACTGTCTTGTTTTTCCCTGCAAGATTTAGAAGTGTTAGTTGAAAAGGAATTTTCATCAAATATAATGTGAGGAGACTCTTCAACAGTTTTGTTTTTCAGGATGTAGACTCTGAAAGCTCTTGACACTTCAGAATAGCCAAGAAAGATGGCTTCCTGACTTTTAACATCAAATTTGTCAAGATTTTCTTTATTATTATTGTGTACATAACATTTGCACCTAAAGGTTTTGAAATAAGAAACAATTGGTTTTTTGTTTTTCATAAATTCATAGAGGGTTTTTCTGATTTTTGGTCTGATCAAGGCTCTATTTAGAATGTGGTTTGTTGTATTTACAGCTTCAGCCCAGAAGGATTTGGGCAAATTGCTTTCTAAGAGCATGGATCTAGCCATTTCCACAAGAGTTCTATTCTTTCTTTCCACAACTCTATTTTGTTCTGGAGTTCTTGGTGAAGAAAACTTGTGGAATATTTGAAGTTCAGTACATAAATCAGAAAAGGATTGGTTTTCAAATTCACCCCCATGACCAGTCAAAATATTTTTGATTTTATATGAAAAGTTTGTTAGGGCAGTGGTACAGAATTTCCTGAACTCAAGGCAAGTTTCACTTTTGTGGGACAAGAAGATAACCCAAGTAAATCTAGTAAAATCATCAATGATTACAAATCCATATCTCTTGCCACTTAGACTTAGAACCCTTGTTGGGCCAAAAAGGTCCATGTGAAGTAGTTCTAGTGGCCTAGATGTGAGTACTTCATTGAAGTTCTTAAAAGATTTCCTGGTTTGTTTTCCTTGGGTACAGATCCCACAAACTTGATTTTCAATGTTTGAAAAGGATTCAGGAAGACCCTTAACCAGATTCAGCCTTAACAATTTATTTAAAGTTCTGAAACTTGCATGGCCAAGTCTTTTGTGCCAAGTCCATGCAATTTCATCTTTATTTGCAACAAAGCAAAGATTTTCAGAAAAGTTTTTATTAAGGTCAATCATATAAACATTGTTTTCCCTTTTTCCAAAAAATTTAATTTTATCAGTTGATTAATCAATTATTTTGAAAAAATCAGATTCAAACACAACTTTGTGACCTTTGTCACATAGTTGGCTGATACTGAGCAAGTTGTAATCAAGACCATCAACTAATAAAACACTATCTACAGAGTTTGAGGAAGTTTGACCAACCTTTCCAGATCCAATGATCTTTCCTTTATTTTTACCTCCAAATGTTACTGAACCTCCCTCCTTCTCTAATAGGAAAGAAAATTTAGCTTTATCTCCAGTCAAGTGTCGTGAACACCCACTATCAAGGAACCACACGTTTGAATTGGGTGCACGACCTTCCTGCAAGATCAATCAATGAAGAGAAGATTTTGGTACCCAAACAGTATTGGGACCATCAGAATGTTTGGACATTTTCATCAAATCTTTTCTTATCCAAATTTGGTTTGTTTTTTGATTTTGGTTTTATGACATTGGTGTTCTCTGCCTTTTTCATTTTCTTCTTTTCTTTAGGAATGAAAACACCAGTGTTTTTGGTAGGAGGGGTGTTTTTCATTTGAGCATGAGAATTCAGATTAGGAGGTGGAATCCAAGGATTTTGTTGGTACATAAGAAAGTTTGGATAGAAAAATTGAGGATGATACCAACACGGGTTGTTATACCATTGGCTCCAAGAATTGGTCCAATCAGCTTGATATGCTATCTTGGAGGTCCAAGGTTCTTCATGAATGACTTCCTTTGACTTTTTCTTATTTTTCAAAATTTTATTTGAATTTTTGATTTTGTTGTTTGTCTTTGTTGGTGTTGAGCAGGTCGACCTCTCTTTGACTGGTGTCGACACTACAGCCACAGAAGCCTTCTTCTTGTGGACTGGTGTCAACCTGTCAGGAGATTGTGTCGACCTGGTTGCCTTGTCTTTGTTCTGTGTTTTTGGACTTTTTTGTGTTTTGGTTGATTTTTGTTTGACTTCTGTGTTCTCAAGACTAGGGCCCTTAACAAATTTAATTAGAGGTGCTTTATCCTTCTTTCACTGGATTTGACTTTCTTAGATTTTTGTTTATCAAACCCTAGTCCATGAGAGATTGATTTCATATTTGTTCCCAGCAAGGCCTCCAAATTATCTTTACCATTTGTGAATGTTTCAATGACTTCATCTTTTTGTTGTAGCTGGTTTTCCAAGATTTTGATTTCTTCAATCTTTTGTTGTTTATCTTTGTTTTCTTTTTCCAGCTTTTCAGATAAGTCTTTCAATTCATTGGTGGCCTTTTGAGAAGCTAGCTTAAGTTCATCAATCAAATCCAGAAGATTTTCTTTTTCTTCATTTAATTCTGTTACTTCATTCTCTAGTTCACAAATTCTTTTGTTTGAAGATTAGTTATGATAAATATTTTCAATTTCCTTTTTTAGATGCTTATTTTCTTTCCTCATTTTAGTATATTTTTCAACTAATTCAGCATAAGCATCCTGCCAATCTTCAAAATATGTGCTTACCTTTCCATCTGAGCTGTTTGCTATGAAGCAAATCTCCTCGCTTTCAGAGCTTGAGGATTTTTCTTCTTCTTCATTTTCACTTATGTCCTTATCAGACCAAGTAGCTACCATGGCCTTCGGCTTCTTGAATTTGTGAATCTTCTTGTGCTTCTCCTTCTTGTTTTCAGGACATTCTCCCTTCACGTGTCCTGGTTTGTTGCACCTGTAGCATATAACAATTTCGTCAGATTTTTTATTCTTGTTGGAGTTAGCATTAGAAAAGGAGGTGTTTCTTTTACCTGATGAATATTTCTTTTTGCCAGAGAACTTTCCTTTTTTATATTTCAAGAATTTTCTGAATTGCCTGGTCATGAGGGCAATCTCATCCTCATTTGACTCAGACTCATCAGAACTGGTTTTATCCTGACTTTTGTCCTTATTACTAGATGAGGCCTTTAATGCTACTGGCTTGGTTTTGATTATGTGTTCTTCATTTCTCTTTAAATTGATTTCATATGTCACTAAAGATCCTATCAATTCATCCAAAGAGATTTTGGACAGATCTTTAGAATCTTCAATGACAGTGGCTTTTGTGTGCCAAATTGAAGAGAGAGAACGTAGAATTTTTCTTACCAAGTCAGCATCAGTATAGTCCTTACCTAAGGCCTTTAGTCCATTGACTATGATCATGAACCTGGCAAACATTTCAGAGATTGTCTCATTAGACTTCATCATGAACAATTCATATTCAGAGACAAGTATGTTAGCCTTGGTTTCTTTAACCTGAGATGTTCCCTCATAGAGTACGTCAAGTTTATCCCACATCTCTTTGGCAGATTTGCACATTGAGATTCTTGAGTACTCTTTGGGGTGAACAGCACATTGAATCATGTTCATGGCACTATAATTCAATGTAGCTCTTCTTATCTGTTCTCTAGTCCAGGTTTCTTCCTCTCCCTGGTTTTCATAGGGACCTACTTCCACTACTTTCCAGATTTCATAATTTTGGGCCCTAAGAAACACTTGCATTCTATTTTTCCAATAAGAATAGTCCGTTCCATTAAAGAATGGTGGCCTATTTATGGAATGACCCTCAGCTATGAATCCTCTGGAATCCATTTAATTAAACAAATGGTGGAAAGAAGGAAACACTCAGCAAAACAAACAACAAGCAATCAAGCAACATAGAACACTTAGAAACTACTCAGATCAAATCAGATCAAGTGTAAACCCTATCTAATACCAATTGAAGGATCGATAAAAGATGTGGACAAGATCTAGAAGGGGGGGGGGGGGGTTGAATAGATCTATGCCAACTAATGCGGAAGCTAAACCAATTTTGAAAAAACATTGAATTAGAGTTAGATTGAAAGTAAATTTCACAGATCTGAAGAGAGATTAAGTGAGTTAAACAATTGGAGTGTGAAAAACAAGTTGATTAGATAGATTCAAACGATCCTATGCATTCATCTACCAAAGAGTAAATTCAAACCACAAGCAGACCAATGCACAGAAATTTTTAGGTGGTTCGGAAATCACACCACGTAACTCCTACATCCACCCCTCACACACAGTGAGGATCCACTAACAACCTGGGTAACACAACTCACACTGGGGCCTGACAACTCGACAATTGAGTTAAACAACTCACACACTACCTAGAGCAAGACTACTCTAGACTCTGAGCAAGACTGCTCAACCACACAACTTGAGTACGACGACTCAACAAACCTGAGCACAATGGCTCACAACCACTTGCTAGAACAAGAACAACAAGATCCAGATCCTCTAGCAATGATCTGATCTATTAAGGCCAATCCAAGAGAATTGATGCAATAGATTATGCACAATCTCTAGAATAGCCAAGAAGAAACAAGAAAGACTCAAGACATGAGGTTGACAGTTCTTGTTCTTCAAGAAAAACTCCCTTGTAGAAGCAGACTTGGAAGGATCTTGATCACTTGAAGTCCCTTTGCCGATGCTCTGCAACTTTGAACTTGGGATCTTCCTTGAGTGCTTCACAATTGCTGGCTTCTACTTGATCTGCTCCCTTGAAGTTGATCCTAATGCTTCATGTTGATCAATCTTCGATCCTTGTGCTTGGAGAAGGGTGAATTGAGGTGTGGAAGCACAAGTGGGAGCAAAACAGGGAGGAGAGACTCTCTAGCCGCCACTTCCAGTTTCTGGAGGCTCTTGGAAGATTCTCTTTTGGATGGGTGCCCATTAGGAGGGTATTTATACCCTAAATATCCGAAAGATACCCTTGGGGTATGTGGGCACAAGATCCAAGGTTGATCCACCTTCTCCCTAGGGTGCCAAGTGTCCAGGAGGAATCTTAAGTCACAGAGATTCCGGAGTGTGTCGACCTGCCCAAGAGGTGTGTCGACACACTGTCCCAGACTGGCAGAACAATTCCCTGGGAGAGGTCTCTAGTGTCGACCTCATGTCCCAGACAGCAAAATAGCCCTTCTGGGAAGGCTCTCTAGTGTCGACCTGATCTCATCTCGTGTCGACCTGCTTTGGCCATCTGAAAAACAGGCCTTCTGGGAGAGCCATCTAGTGTCGACCTGCCTGCATTTGGTGTCGACCTGCTTTGGCTATCTGAACAACAGGCCTTCTGGGAAGGCTCTCTAGTGTCGACCTGCCCTGGACTAGTGTCGACACTCGATGATCTTTTCTTCACATTTCTGCCTTTGCTCTGAACCATTGTGTCGACACCACTGATGGTTGTATTGACACTACCTTTGCAGAAAATGTTGTCCCTGAGAAAATAAACACATAAATCATTAGTTAAATATATTATCATGAATATCAATGATAAATGTGCTTGGAAACATGCTTTTTGAATATTGTAATTTCAGGTGATGTATTTTACATGTTCCAATGGTTATGCATTAAAATCACAACTTGTCATCATCAAAATGTGAGGAGAAATGAATTATATTCACACTCAACCCAACACTTATGAGATGTGAATAATTGATGATGACATTTATTGGGTCTTTGTACCCCCTGTGATTTATATGCATGTGCAAATAGGGCTGGTCCAGTCTTGGGAGGAGCACCCGAATTCATTTTTAGACCACGTGGAATGATAAAGGGCATTTGGATGTCTGGCATTGCATCAAATATTTTCTGAATACGGTCATCATAAGTCCTGTACTGTGTAACTGATATATGAATCAATTCCTGAACTATATATCTGAACATGACCTGAGTTTTACTGTTATTGTATCAAGTTTACTGTTCTGAAATCTGGTACTATCTCTTTGATGTCCATCCTATCCTTGTCTTGATTATCATGTGTACACTCCGGAACTATGAATTTGAATTATGGATTGAATTCTACTGAGCTAGTTAGCTCAATATTCCCTACTCTTTTCAGGTAATTCAGATGGGGGTGAAGCTTAACGGAATGTGTGCAGAGTGAATGGCCGTGTCAAGCCAAGCAAACTTTCTACTGTTTTCTTTTAGTAGTATAAAATAAGATGTATTAGAAAGAGTTTGTTTTTGATATACTCCTCTCTTAGTGGTTATGAGGAGCACTTGTGTAATAAACTTCCGCTTATGATGTTATGAATGGATAAATTAATATCACCTTTTGTACCTGTTTTCTGTCACTTTCGATAAATAGCCTTTTATTAGGACGTGAAAGATAATTTGGTATCAGAGCATTAGTTCGAAAACCCTAGGGATAACCAGTGAGTTGGGGTAGAAATTTGAGATTAGTTAGCATGACTTTACAATTATATAAATGCATAACTTGATATTTGTTTCAGTATGGATACGAATGCCCAAGATAGGATGGTGGTAGCGCTAGAAATGTTACGTCAAGACATTGTGCTGTATGCTCAAGCCTAGCAGGAAGCTCATATGCAAATTAAGGAAGAAGTGCTTAATTTGACTGCGGGTGCTTTCTTTGCCGGCAATCTTGGTACTTCACTGGATGTCATGACTCAAGTTATGTGTTGGTTGGACAATCTCAGGTTGGGGCAAGATATGCTGCTTCACCAGTTTGAAGGGTATTGGGAAGCTTTAACTGATGCGGCAAGGCAATTATACGATGGATCCGGAGAAGTACAGTAGCCACCACTTGTAGAATATGTTATAGACCTAACCCAGAACTAGAAAGGACTTAGGCAACTTGTCCTTCTTTTTGTAAACCTCTCCTTTTGTGTAAATGTTGGTTGTATATACCTAACTCCAATGTGTATGCGGAGTGAGAGGTTAGTGGGGGTTGGAATTTTGTAAGTATGATAACTTGGAAGGAAAAGGTTATGATATTTCGGGAATACATGGGAATATATTGTAATGTAAATATTTGACTTGTTTATAGAGATGGTGTGTTTTGTGAATTTGAATGGTGTATGTGATGGATGTAAGCTTGGAATGATTGTGAAAATTAATGTGTGTATTATTGGATGTTTCAGCTACTTTCTCCATTTAGTAATGGACAGAGGTGACGCTAACTGGAGGAAGATGGAGAGTTCTATGCATGATCTAACCCGAGTAATGAAGGCGTTAGCAAGAAATGGTAGCAACAATGGGACAAGCTTGTTGAAGGATTTTCGAAGCCTGGATCCCCCGAGATTTTTAGGAGGTATGGATCCGGATGAGGCCAAAAATTGGCTAAAAGTCATTGAAAGGATATTCAGAATGATTAAGTGTACAGAAGAAGAAAAGGTGCATCTGACAACATTCCAGTTAGATCGTGATGTCCGTGCTTGGTGGGAAACTGTGGAAGCTACTCTGGAGGATTCAAACCAAGTTAGTTGGGAAGAGTTTGTGGAATTGTTCAATGATCAATATTTCTCTGAGGTAGTTCAAGAGAAGAAAGCAAATGAATTTGCTAGTCTAAAGCAGCTAAGGATGTCAGTATCGGAGTATGAGGCCCAATTTGCGCAGTTGTCAAAGTATGCTCTGCATCTTATAACCACAGAGAAATTGAAGGCTAAAAGGTTTATGAATGGACTGTGTCCTAATTTTATTACGCAGCTAACTCCTCACCTGATCACTACTTATTCAGAAATGGTAAAGAGAGCCTTGCCACTGGAAGCTGCGAATGAAACTAGAGATAGGATTAAAGGGAAATCTGGAGAAGGATCTTCAGATCGAAAAAGGAAGTATGAGTCGGGGAATGCCCCGAAGGTTCAGCAAACTACTAAGAAGCAGGCAAGGCTCCGGTAGGGAGTAAGGATGTTTGTAAGCATTGCCATCGTATCGAGCATAAGGTTGAGAATTGTTGGCGTAAATTGGGTGCATGTTTCCGTTGTGGAAGCACTCAACACCGAATCCCGGACTACCCAATGGCCAAGACAACACCAACAAATAAGAACCCCCAAGTAAAGCAAGGAAGACTGCAAGCCATTCAAGAAATGGAATCTGAATCCCCGCAGGAGGGCGGAATGATTGAAGGTACACTATTAGTGAACTCAAAACCTGCATTTGTGTTGTTTTATTCTAGAGCTACGCACTCTTTCATTAGCTATGAGTTTGCTAATTCTTGGAAGTAACGTCAGTTCCATTACTCACACAACTAGAAGTTGCAACTCCTATAAGTGAGGGTAAAAAGCTTAAAGAATATTACCCTGCTAGTCAGATCATAGTCAAAGAACGTGATTTACCCGGTGATTTGATATGTTTAGATATGTGGGATTATGATGTAATCCTTGGGGTTGATTGGTTATCTAAATACCATGTAAATTTAGATTTCCAATTGAGACAAGTGACTTTCCTAAGAGAGGAAAATTATTCTATAACTTTTGATAAACTCCAAACCAAAAGAATACCAATAATTTCAGCAGTGAAAGCTTGTAAGTTAGTACAGAAGGGTTGTCAAGGGTATTTGGCTTCCGTGACCCTATTAAATCAGAGCATTGCGGAATTGGAAGATATTCCGATAGTAAGAGAATTTCTTGATGTTTTCCCTGAAGAGATACCTGGCGTATCACCTAATAGAGAGGTGAATTTTTCAATTGAGTTGGTACCAGGAGCCATACCAATTTCTAGAATACCCTACAGAATGTCAATTGAAGAATTGAAAGAGTTAAAAAGGCAATTATTGGAATTGACAGAGAAGGGATTCATCAGACCCAGTACCTCACCTTGGGGTGCTCGGGTATTGTTTGTCAAAAAGAAAGATGGATCTTTGCAGTTGTGTATAGATTATCGACACTTAAATCAATTGACTATAAAGAATAAGTACCCACTTCCGAGAAATGATGATTTATTTGATCAGTTGTCTGGAGCTCAATGTTTCTACAAGATTGATTTAAGGTCCGAATATCATCAGCTTAGAATTCAAGAATCAGATATTCATAAAATGACTTTTCGAACAAGATATGGACATTATGAATTTGTGGTGATGCCGTTTGGATTGACAAACGCACCAGCTACATTTATGCGTCTAATGAATGATGTGTTCAGGTCTTATTTAGATCAGTTTGTGGTTGTATTCATTGATGACATACTGATCTACTCCAAAAGTATGGAGGAGCATGAAGCTCATCTACGGATCACTTTGGAAATTGTTATGAGACAATAAGTTATATACAAAGTTTAGCAAGTGTGAATTTTGGTTGAAGGAAGTGATGTTCTTCGGACACATTATTTCTAAAGAAGGTCTATCAGTAGATTCTTCAAAAATCAAAACTATACAGAAATGGGAGCAACCTAAGAATCTCACTGAAGTAAGAAGTTTTCTGGGCATGGCCAGTTATTACCGGCGATTTGTCAAGGATTTTTCTAGAATTGCCTCACCTCTTACATAGTTAACTAGAAAATGGACTGCGTTTACATGGAATGAGAATTGTGAAGAAGCATTCCAATTGTTAAAAGAATGTTTGTCATCTGCACCAATTCTAGCTTTGCCGGTAGAGGGAAAATTATTTGAGGTTTATATCGATGCTTCCAACAATGGACTGGGTTGTGTACTAATGCAAAATGGAAGAGTTAATGCCTATGCATCAAGACAGTTGAAGACTCACGAGAGGAATTACCCAGTACATGATTTAGAATTGGCCACTGTGGTCTTTGCTCTTAAGCTTTGGAGACACTACCTATACGATAATCAATTTATAGTGTACTCCGATCATAAAAGTCTCAAATACTTATTTTCACAGAAAGAAATGAACATGAGATAAAGTAGGTGGATGGAATATATCAAAGACTATGATTTTAAGATTGAATACCATCCAGGAAAAGGAAACACCATGGCTGACACACTCAGCAGAAATCCTATAGCCAAGATATTTTGGCTGCAAGTAAGGGAATGGAAATTATTGGAGGAATTTTCTACCTTGAGCTTAAAAGTTGAAACCCAAGAAGAAAGGGTTGTAATTAATAACTTGATAGTACAGTCAGATTTGCTGAAGTAAATTAAAGAGCAACAAGACAATGACACTATACAGGTAGGAATCAGAGAAAAAATGGCTTCTAAACCTGACTTTAATGAAGATTCTCATGGAAATCTTCGATTCTAGGGCAGATTGTGTGTACCAGATAATCCCAAAATCAAGAAACAGATCTTAGAAGAAGCTCATCGGTCTCACTACACTATTCACCCCGGAGCAGTCAAAATGTATCAGGATTTGAAGAAGCATTTCTGGTGGTGCAACATGAAAAAGGATATTGTGGAATTTATTTCAAAATGTTTGACATGTCAACAAATTAAGGCAGAACACCAGAAACCTGCAGGAAAATTAAAACCACTTGAGATACCAAAGTGGAAATGGGATAGCATTGGTATGGATTTTATTGTGGGATTACCCAAAACACAGTGGATTTGATGCTATTTGGGTAATCATTGACAGACTTACCAAATCAGCTCATTTCTTAGCAATAAAGACAAGATGGTCTATTAATATTTTGATAGCACTATATATGAAGGAAATTGTACGGTTACATGGAATTCCAAAGAACATAGTTTCTGACCGAGATGCAAGATTTACTTCGCATTTTTGGAGAGAGTTGCAAGATGCTTTGGGAACTAAATTAAAATTTAGTACTGCATTTCACCCTCAAACAGATGGACAAACCAAATGGGTGAATCAAATTGTTGAGGATATGTGCCGTGCTTGTGTATTAGAGTTCGAAAATGACTGGAACACTCACCTAGCAATTATGGAATTTGCATATAACAATAGCTACCAGTCTACCATTCGAATGGCACCTTTCGAAGCTTTGTATGGTCGGCAATGTAGATCACCATTATGTTGGGTAGAACTAAAAGAAACGCATATTCATGGACCAGAAATGATCCAAGAGACGACAGAAGTTATCAAGTTGGTACAAGATCGGATGAAAGCTGCTCAAGATCGACAGAAAAGCTATGCCGATCGACGTAGAAGAGAGTTAGAATATCAGCAAGGGGAACATGTGTTTCTTAAAGTATCACCCTGGAGAGGAATCAAAAGATTTGGTATCAAGGGAAAATTGAGTCCAAGATACATTGGACCTTTTGAAATATTGAAGAGAGTTGGTGAAATGACATACCAACTGGCACTTCCACCGCAATTGTCCAATGTTCATGATGTCTTTCATATGTCAATGTTAAGAAAGTATGTATATGATCCGGAACATATTATTGGATACCAAGATCTGGATGTACAAGGAAATTTGGCATATGAAGAAAGACCAGTACAACTCCTCGATCGAAAAATCAAGCAACTTCGGAACAAGGAAGTTCCTTTACTAAAAATTCAGTGGAATAAGCGGGGACAAGAAGAAGCAACATGGGAATTGGAAGATGCCATCAAGAACAAGTATCCAGAGTTGTTTACAGGTCAGTAACCACATCCTTGTGTAATTAAATTTGTAGGACCAAATTTCTTTTAGTGGGGGAGAGTTGTAACACCCCAGAATTTTTATTTGTTGAAAAACAGGAATAATAAAGTTATTGGACTAAAGCATTAGTCTTAAATTGAAATAATTGATATTTGGGAATGATTAGTATTAACTAACGTTACCCCAGTGTCGTACTCGGACGTGCGCGCTCCCACAGGGCGACAATGAAAATCTGTAACAAAAACGAAATCTGAGAACACCATAATTTCCAAAAAAATGTGGAGATCTCAGAAATATAAATATCCAAATTTTTCGACATTCGGATTTTGAGATTAAGTCGACGCGACTATTTTCCGGGTGATTTTCCACGTACTGTAAAATAAATTCTAAAAATTAAACTAAAATCGCCATAATTTTTAAAACCATCACATTAGTCTATGGTTGAAATTTTAGTACAAACGGACTTTGTTTGGACATGTTTACATCAAGTCTAATAGACCAGTTGAATTTTAGATTAATTACGGGAGGAATTTTCCTTTTAATTATGGGCTGCCTACGTGGGAGGCATTGGGGAGGCCAGCGTACCTAAGGGAGAAGGTAACACGTTAGTTACCATGTGTAACTTGCATGATTTGCATGAGATAGGTGTCTGTGGGTGGTAAAATCGTTTTACCCCCCCAACAGCTGTGAGCATGGATGGCAGTGTGCATGAAGTGAGCTTGGGGTTATAAAACCCACTCCGTAAATAGCAAGTGAGCTTTTCCAACGCAAGCTTCTTAGGTTTTCTCCTATTCTTGCACCTTATTCAGCTCTTGTCCTTGGTTTTCTCTGCTACTACTGCCCTTACCTGAAGACGGTTGCTATTGCTAGAGTTGTTTCTTCTGCAGGTTTGGCTCCTAGTTGTTGGAGTACGGTGTTGCTGCTTCCACTTGTGGAGTGTCTTTTGGCCAACACCCCATCAATTTTATGGGAACTCTTCTCTTGCTGGGAGTAGGATCTTCTTCAAGGATACCTGCAAGTTCATCTGTTTAGTAAGGTAGGATTCATATCCCTCTGGTTCAATTCGGTTCTCCATATGTAACAAGGAATTCGTGAGGAATGGATAAGTTGTTATACTTGTGATTCTCTGTTTTTCCTTCCAGTCTTGGTAGAATTACTCTTGTTGGGAAAGGAATAACTTGGTTCTATTTTAGAAATCAATTCCTATCCTCTTCCTCTACCTTTGATCTTTGTTCATGATCTGGAGTCATGTAGAAGTTTTAATATCTATAGAACTATGTGAGAACTTTTACTTAATTGTTAGGCACTCCAAGCCTTGATTTAGATCCAGGAAACACTTGGAGTTTTAGTGTTTATCTTGTAGGAATCTTCCCAATAAACCATTATTAACAAGATGAGGCTTCCAGTACTACATTATGTCTAGTTTCTAGCTAGACAAGCTTGAATTGTAAACCTCTCGTTTCATCTTGCTTGTTCAGTTTATAAACCACTGTGAGAACTCCAATTAGACTCTTCCATTTGATATAAAATATGTCTTGGTTTATATGTTCTATAATTAGGGTGCTTAGAATAGATTTACAAATCATTTCTGGAAGTTCTGCTGCTACCTGTCGACAACTAGCCCAATGCTGTTGACAGGCGCATGTCTTCCAAAACTCCAGATGTCTGGACTGTAGCTATCTGTTGACAGCCAGCCCCTTGCTATCGACAGATACCCACAGAACCAGAAATCCTGAGCTCTGTCTGCTGCTACCTTTCGACAGCCCCTTCCTGGTTGTCGACAGCTACAGTCCTTATTCAAATTTCTGCATTCTTTGATGTCTGAATCCATGCTAAAACTTCATCTTAAAATCCAAGAAAGTTACCCTCTCATTTACCTTGATATTTACTGTCATGCTACTAAAAAATTCATCCACTTTGTGTACCTTAACTTCCCTTAAATTAGTCTTAAAGTTGTCAATTTCGAATAGCACTCTAATTGAGTCTATTCTTCGGTACTCGGTAACTGAGTTTATAAAATCTGATCACCTGAGAGTTCATATGCTTGAACACCTTATGAGATGTGAATAATTGATGATGACATTTTTTGGGCCTTTGTACCCCCTGTGATTTATTGGCCTGTGGAAATAGGGCTGGTCCAATCCTGGGAGGAGCACCCGAATTCATTTTCGGACCACGTGGAATGATAAAGGGCATCTGGATGTCTGGCATTGCATCAAATATTTTCTGAATACGGTCATGATAAGTCCTGTACTGTGTAACTGATATATGAATCAATTCTTGAGCTATATATCTTAACATTACTTGAGTTTTACTGTTATTGTATCAAGTTTACTGTTCTGAAATCTGGTACTATCTCTTTGATGTCCATCCTATCCTTGTCTTGATTATCATGTGTACACTCCAAAACTATGAATTTGAATTATGGATTGAATTCTACTGAGCTAGTTAGCTCACTATTCCCTACTCTTTTCAGGTAATTCAGATCGGGGTGAAGCTTAAGGGAATGTGTGCAGAGTGAATGGCCGTGTCAAGCCAAGCAAACTTTCTACTGTTTTCTTTTAGTAGTATAAAATAAGATGTATTAGAAAGAGTTTGTTTTTGATCTACTCCTCTCTTAGTGGTTATGAGGAGCACTTGTTTAATAAACTTCCACTTATGATGTTATGAATGGATAAATTAATATCACCTTTTGTACCTGTTTTCTGTCACTTTCGATAAATAGCCTTTTATTTGGACGTGACAATCTTCACTGGTTTTGTTTCTAAAAACCCATTTAGTTCCAATAACTCCTTGAGAAGAAGATCTTGGAACCAAATGCCAAACTGTATTCCTTTCAAACTGGTTTAACTCTTCTTGCATAGCATTAATCCAGAACACATCTTTTAGGGCATCCTCAATGTTCTTAGGTTCATCTTGTAAGACAAAAGCCATTTGATCAAGTTCAGAAATAGCCTTAAAAAGAGATCTAGTCCTAGGAGGGTCAAGTAAATTACCAATGATACATTCATGAGGATGATCTCTTAGCATTCTTATATTTAGCTGATCTCTTTCTCTGTCTGCATTTACTGGCTCCTGTACATCACAGCCATCTAAATTTTTCTTTGTTGCTGATTCCTTTTCTTCTTGGTCTTTAGCGTCCTCTCCTTCCAGAAACTATCCATCTTCTTTTTCTCTGCACAAATCAACATCAAATTCATCAAATGTGATATGAGGGGATTCTTCAACAATTTGATCTTTTACATTAAAGACTCTATAAGCTCTTGAATGATCGGAATAGTCAAGAAAAATCCCCAAATCACTCTTTGGCTCAATTTTATCCAAGTCATGTTTATTGTTAATCAAAATGAAACATTTAGCACCTAACACATTAAAGTGAGCAATGGAAGGTTTCTTACCATTCAGTAATTCATAAGGAGTCTTTTTGCTAAGAGGCCTTACCATTGCATGATTTATGATGTAACAAGAGGCATTTACTACCTCTGCCCAGAATTTTCTTGGCAGTCCACTCTCAATCAGCATTGTTCTTGCCATTTCCACAAGAGTTCGATTTCTTCTTTCTACAACTCCGTTCTATTCAAGAGTTCTTGGTGATGAAAACTTGTGGGAAATCCCTTCTTCTTGCAAAGATTTTCAAAGTCAGTGTTTTCAAATTCACCACCATGATTAGACATGATTGAAATTATTTTAAACATTCCTTTCTGAACAATTTTCTTATAAAACTCATGAAATTCTATTAAAGCATCACTCTTGTGAGCAAGAAAGAAAACCCAAGTAAATCTGAAAAAGTCATCAACAAGAACATACCCAAACCTTTTTCCATTTATATTGTTTGTCCTTGTAGGTCCGAACAGATCCATGTGGATGAGTTCAAACGGTTTAGAGGACTGACTTTCAGATCTACTTTTAAAAGATTTTCTTGTTTGCTTACCTTGTGTGCTTGCTTCACAGATTTTGTTTGAAGGAAATTTCAGGTAAGCCCTTAACCATGTTAAATTTTACCAATTTGTGTAGCATGCTGTAGCTAGCATGACCTAGTCTACGATGCCACAAGTGAGTAGGATCACTTTTATTAGCAGTCAAGCATAAGTTGGTGTTTTCAGGTTCATCAAGATCAACCATGTATACATTATTTATTCTTTTTCCTCAGAATTTCACACATTCTGAATTTGGTTCAAAAATAGTACAACCAAGAGAGTCAAAGATTACCTTGTGACCCTTGTCACACAATTGGCTTATACTCAGAAGATTGTACTCTAATCCTTCCACCAGAAGAACACCATCAATTGAGTTGGAAGGATTTATGCCTACCTTACCTAAACCAACAATCTTACCTTTGTTATTTCCTCCAAAAGTAACATGCCCATCCTTCTTTTTAGACAAAAGATAAAATTTGTCTTTATCTCCAGTCACATGTCTTGAACAACCACTATCTAGGTACCACATGTTGTTCTTGGCTGTAAGACATGCCTGCACACACAATCAAAGAAAATTCTTTGGAACCCAAGTACATTTGGGTCCCTCCATACCACCAAGATCAAGAAGATAAGAAAGTAAATTCTTTGGAATCCAAATTTGTTTCTTCACTATAAAGATGCTTTTATTCTTAAATTTAGGTTGATTTTTATTTTTCCTGTTGTTCTCATGGTGTTTTGAAACATTTTCATTCATGAATTTTCTAGCAGACTTTTTATCAACATTTCCAGAATAAGACCAGAACCTGGTTTGACTCCTAAACCCATTAAGAAATCAAGTTCTGTCAAATCCAGCAAAATCATAGACTTGTGTCGACATTCTGAAGGGATAGTGTCAACCTACATGATTCCATTCTGACCTATTTTGAGTGTTTGTGTGAGTAGGTCTTGGCCTGCTATATGCCCACCTGGTGTGAGACCAACCCCTTGATGGTGTTGGCCTATCATAAGTCCATTTTCTCATATTTTGTGATTCTGTATATGATTGTGTCGACCTATCGTAGTCATAGCGTCGACCTTTCCAGACAGATGATTTCAGATTTTTGTTCCTCTGAAACATTGATTCATTTCCTGCATTTGTTTTATTCTTTTTATTAAATTTTTCATTGCAAGAAGTTTTTTCTATTTGTCCCTTTTTAGATTCTTGTTCATTTTTCCCATTCACTTGTCTTGTTGACGTGGAAGCTTCTGAAATTTTTGAAGAGGTAAATGTGATGGTTTTCAGTCCTACCTCTTTCTTATTTGAAGGATTAAATCCCAACCCCTCTTTGTTGATGTTTACTTATGTTCCTAGTAAAGCTTCAAGGTTGTTTTTACCACTTACAAATCTTTCCAAAGCTTCCTGTCTTTTTGTTGCTTCTTTTTGCAGAACTTCAAGTTCATTTCTCATTTCAACATTGACAATGTTTAAGGCAACATTCTTCTCAACTATAAGAGCTATTTCATTGATACTTTCAACATTTTGGATTTTTCAGTTCTTTTACAATTTCTTTTAGAGCATTAACTTCTTGAATGAGTTCATTTTCTTTCTCTTCTGTTGAAGTGTCTTGAGTAAGATGATTTATTTTTCTTTTGAGCATTTTATTTTCCTTTTTGAGTTCATCATATTGATCTAACAGTTCAAAGTGAACATGCGCCCAGTCATCCAAGGTGAAATCTTTGAAAGGAGAACTTACCTCTTCTTCTTCTCCTTCTTCTTCTCTGGCCATCAAACACACCTTTGATTGCGCATCTTCAGCGTCGAAACATTCTTCTTCTTCATCATCTTCTTCTTCGCTCCAAGTTCCAACCATGGCATTCTATTTGTTTTTGATCCATCTTGGTTGTGTTTTCTTCTGGATTTCAGGACATTCAATCTTCACATGTTCTGGTTTCCTGCAGTTATAACAAACAATTCTATCAGATTTCTTATTTGTATTCATTTTGGGTTTTGAAAAATTGTTTGATTGAGATTTCTTTTTCAGAAAACCCTTACCTTCTTTTCTCAGGAATTTTCTAAACTTTCTGGTTATCAAAGCAAACTCACCTGAATCATCTTCAGATGTAGATGATTCACTTTCTTCAGTAGCCTCTTTTGTACTAGGACCTGCTTTGAGGGCAAGAGGCTTCTTCTTCTTCACGTCTTCTTCATTTCTTTTTAATCCCAACTCATACGTCATTAAAGAACCTATCAATTCATCTACAGTGCTTGTGGATGAATTTCTAGACTCTTCAATTACCGTAGCCTTAGTGTGCCATATGGGTGTTAGAGATCTAAGAATTTTTCTAACCAGTTCTTTCTCAGTGTACACTTTACCTAAGTTCTTTAATCCATTTGTCAACAAGGTTAGCCTACCATACATTTCCGAAATGGTTTCATCATGGTTCATCTTAAACGCTTCATATTCAGAAACTAACATTTTAGCTTTAGTTTCTTTTACCTCATATGTACCTTCATAAATTACCATGAGGCGATTCCAGATCTCTTTTGCGCTTGAGCATGATGACACTCTTGAGAACTCAGTTGGATGTAGTGAACACTGCATTATGTTCATCGCACTCCAGTTGACATTTGATTTCTTGTTTTCTTCCGAAGTCCACTTCTCTTCATCCTCGGACAGCTCATAAGGTCCATTGTTCACCACCTTCCATATCTGATGGTCTTATGCTCGCAAGAAAACCTGCATACGAGTTTTTCAGTATGCATAATTAGTACTATCGAAACAAGGTGGTCTGTTTACAGAGTGACCCTCACAATATAACCCCTAGATTCCATAATACATAAATCTCTCCTGGTTGTGAAACCAAATAAATTGGATAATCAGGCTCTAATACCACGTGTTAAGTGTAGAATGATTATCTAGAGGGGGGGGGGGTGAATAGAGAGTCTTCAAAATTATATGCCAATTTACAAAATAGAATCAGTGAAATTTGAAAACAGATTAAGTGAATGACTCACAACACAGAGAAACACAAACCACACAAGAGAGAGCAGAAATTTTAAGGTGGTTCGGCTCAAATGAGGAGACCTATGTCCACCTCTCACCAAATCAGTGAGGCTCCACTACGAGGATAACTGTTTGAGACTCTCACACAATTGCTAACTCACAACTTCCACAAATCCGTAGACTCACAGCTTGAACAACCCGCTGATTCATAGCTTTAAATCTTATGATCCAATCACAACAAGTGAAAGATCAACTTAGTCCACTTCACAAAGAAGCAGATGGCTAACCAAAGTCAAATTTGAAGAAATTGAAAAGTATTGATGTAGACAGTGATGAACAATCTATCCCCATGTAATTTAATTTAATTACATTGATATTTTGGTGATTCACAAAACCTTGATAAAGGTCACTAACCTATTTTCTACAAGTCTTGAGCATAGGAAATAAAACCAAAGGAAAACAAGCGAAATAGGTAAGCATTAATCACTCTATTGAAATAGCATCATATTTGTCTAAATACATTGATATCTACTAAGCCATAATGATTTCCTTTGTTTATCACGATTCCATAATCATAAGGATTCATTATGTGCTTTAACGATTTTATAAGTATTCATAACGATTCCTTTAGTCATCGTAACGATTTGCTCTCGTAACGATTCCATTAGTCATTACATCGATTTGCTTATAATGTCATAACGATTTGTACATCGATTTGCTTATAACGTCATAACAATTTGTACATCGATTTTCTTATAACGTCATAACGATTTGTAGATCGATTTGCTTATAACATCACAACGATTTGTACATCGATTTGCTTATAACGTCATAACGATTTGTACATCGATTTGCTTATAACATCACAACGATTTGTACATGGATTTGCTTATAACGTCATAACGATTTATACATTGATTTGCTTATAACATCACAACGATTTGTACATCGATTTGCTTATAACGTCATAACGATTTGTACATCGATTTACTTATAACGTCATAACGATTTGTACATTGATTTGTTTATGACTCTATAATGATTTGATTATAACGACTTGTTGATAACGATTTGCTTATAGAATCATAATGATTCACTTATTAATACTCAACGATTCCTTAAGCCAAATATAACGACTTGATATTTGACTCACTTTTGACTGCGTTGAAAGTCAAAGCGTTCTCGTACATCTTTCTAATGTCTGTGCATTTATTATTCTGAACGTATCTCTGAATTAATGCAGACAATATCTTCTATTCTCGTGCTTATTCTATAAACATCTTTTTGGAAGAATAGAATGAAACTTCTACTTCTGTATAAAACCAATCTAACGTTGACTGACAACAAGAGACAACTTAGTTGTCTATTGTTTAGCATTTAATGTATGCAGGTTTCTAACAACATTGGACAAAATAGAAGCCAAAGGATACTACAGAAGATCCTATCTCTTTGCGTGCACAAATGGATAAAAGACTGCTGATTGGAAGCTTCTACAGTACCATGCAGTCTAACGTAAACCAGAACTTAGAGACAACGGGCACTTCAACGTTCGAATTTGAAAAAGATGATATAAAATAGGAGATTGAAGATTCAAAAGCAGATACTCATAGAGAACAGAGGGAGATACCAAGTGAAATCGTCTTCAACCTCTCAGAGAGCCAAGCAATCACTTCCATTAGTTTCAGCTCTAGCTCTCTTTGCTTAGTGTAGATCTATGAGAGAGCATCTTGTTCTGAGAAGTATCCATTATTGGAGATATTGTTCTTCCCAATCCTTGCTTCAGATCGAGTGTGTTCTATAAGCTTGATCTAGGGGCATCTACCTCTTGAACATTTTTTAGGTGTTATTCCCTTCAGTTGTGAAGGAAGACCTGGTGTGGTATCCAGGGTGTTGTTCCCTTCAGTTGTGAAGGAAGACCTGGTGTGGCATCCAGGGTGGTGTTTTCCCCTTTATGTGAAGGAAGACCAGCTGCGGCTGGGTGTAAGGGTCCTTAAGGGGGACAGTACCCTTGGTAGTGAAATCCTGAGATATTGCTCAGGGACTGGTTGTAGAACTCCTGTGAAGAGGAGTTCCGAACCAGGATAAATCCTCTTGCAGTGTGTGTGTGCTTGTTTGTCTTTACATTCATTCTCTTACTAACACTAACACCAATCAAAGTGTGTGTGTTGTGAATGTTTTTGTAAACGGGTATTAGTTGACTAAATTTTTGAAAGACCCATTCACCCCCCCCCCCCCTCTGGGCTTGCTAGCTGAACTTAACAGAAGAAATGAGCTATTATACGAACACTAACAACAATCGAAGTGTGTGTGCTGTGAATGTTTTACATGCCTAGAAAACACTAATTTAGATCTAAAAACAGAAAATGAAGAAATAGAGAAGCAAATAACTGAACTTAAAAGAAGAAATGAGCTATTATACGAAGATCTAAAAGATAAAACTAAGCAAATAGTTAAACTGGAAAAGCAGGAAAGTTCAGATAAACAAAGAAAGGAAATTAAAACCTTAACCGAAGAAAATGAAAAGTTATCAAGTACACTGGAGAAATTTACTAATGGTAAAAATTCTTTATTATTAAAAGGTGCTAGACGACCAAAAAAGAAGAAATATGGACTAGGGTATACTCCTTCAGAAAATGAAGAAACAAAAGTCTACCCCAAAACGTATCCAACTCCAAAGTTTGAACCTGAACAAAACATAGGATATAAAGCTAACTTCAAGTATATTGAAAAAGTAACTAAAATGTCTTGCTACAGTCACTTTAATAAGTTAGGTCACATAAAAGTAACATGTCCAACTAAACACAAAATGTGGGTAATAAAAAGGGAAATTATTGATACTAACCAACAAGGACCCAAAAGAATTTGGGTACCTAAAACATAGTGTCTCTATTTCAGCAAAGTCCTCGAGCATCAAAATGGTACCTGGACAGCGGGTGCTCAAGGCATATGTCAGGAAATAGGAAGCTGTTCTCTCATCTCAAAGCTGAAGAAGGGATAGTCACCTATGGAGATAATGGAAAAGGGACAGTGATAGGCAGCGGTTCAGTAAGCAACAAAGGCAAGACTGTCATTGAAGATGTTCTTTGTGTCAAAGGGCTGAAGCACAACCTCATCAGCATCAGCCAGCTTTGTGACAGAGGTCATCAGATCAAATTCCAAGAATCGAAGTGCAGTATCTTAAAGGATGGAGCAGTAATTTTCGAAGCCAACAGAGAAAAGAATGTGTATGTGTTCTACTTTGAAGAACTTAAAGATCAAGACATCTGCTTAGCAGCCAGCACGGAGCAGTCAACTGAGTTGTGGCACAAAAGATTGGGCCACTATAGTTTGGGTGGTATGAACAAGCTCATAAAGAGAAGCCTGGTGGAAGGTCTTCCAAAGGTCAGCAAAAAAATGGATGGTATCTGCAAACCATGTGCTAAAGGGAAGCATAATAAGAGTTCCTTCAAGTCAAATACTGTGGTAACCACTTCTAAACCCTTAGAACTCCTCCATATGGATTTATTTGGGCCAATGAGGACCACTAGTCTTGGACGAAAGAATTTTGGATTTGTTATAGTAGATGACTATTCCAGATTCACATGGGTCTCATTCTTGGAGCACAAAGATGATACATTTGATAGCTTTGTAAGTTTCAGCAAGAAAGTACAGAAAGACAAGAAATATTGCATTGTTGGAATCCGATCAGATCACGGAGGAGAGTTCCAAAATGAAAAATTTTCAAAATTCTGTGATGACGAAAGGATTGAGCACAACTTCTCAGCACCAAGGACACCACAGCAAAATGGAGTTGTTGAGAGGAAGAATAGAACCATGTTGGACATGGCGAGGACAATGTTGTCAGAATATGATTTACCAAGATATTTATGGGCTGAAGTAGTGAACACATCAAGTTATATTATCAACAGGGTGATGATCAGGCCAATATTAAAGAAGACAGTCTATGAAATGTACAAAGGAAAGAAGCCGAAGACCAGTCACTTCAGGATATTTGGATGTCCATGTTTCATCCACAACAACGGCAAACGAGATATTGGTAAGTTAGATGCCAAATCAATTGAAGGCATCTTCATGGGGTATGCATCTAAACCTAAAGGTTATAGAGTATTTAATAAGTGTACACTATTGATTGAGAAAATTGTGCACATTATTGTTGATGAGACTAACCCTTCCTTGAGAAAGGAAGAAAATAGTGACAACGATGATGCAGATGATTTGTCCAAGAAATTAAAGAACACAACAATTGAGGACAAGGAAGATCCACCTCTGGAAGACATGCAGCAAAAGGACATTGAACATGAAAATCTTCCAAAGGAAAGGAGATAAGGGAAATATCACCCATCCGAAAACATTATTGGAGATCCAACTGTAGGGGTAAGAACAAGAGGTAATGTAATCCCTTGTGATTACCTAGCTTTTGTTTCTCAAATAGAGCCTAGGACAGTCAATGAATCTCCTACTGATGAATCTTGGATTTTAGCCATGCAAGATTGTCAAGTCCCGAGAATTTCATAGCTGATATTAATAATAATTCAGAAATAATTCGAGACGATAACCCGAGACGTGAACAGTCGGCAAATAAGCCTCTAGCTAGCACGCGCTAAATGTATAACATACATCATCATAGGGCCCAAATATTGAACTCAACTAATCATGTATTCAAATCTCAACTCATTGTATTCCAAATAGAAACTAATACAGGACTAAGACTCAATAAAAAGGAAAAGTACATTTTATTCTTTACTTCCTACTACATAAATCTAACACTCAAAGCAAACTACTATAACTAGACTCATAGTTGGGATGCTCATCACTCGGACGCATTCCCATCCTCGACTTGCTCCTCCTCTTGAACTTCATGGTCACCTAGATTGGGTAAAAGTAGGGGATTAGTAAACTAGCCCAGTAGGATTTATATCTCAATGTGCGGGCAATGATATAAGTGATTAGCAATTTAGAACTAGGTAAGCACGATGAATGTCATGATATGTATGTGCGAATAAAACTCGTTAAAACATGATACATGGAATAAGCTAGTTAGAGACATCATGATAGAATGAGATCTAGAAGGATATAATGAGATAGAACTAGCAATAGATCACTTTGTACAAGCACGCAAGATTTCAATTGATGTCAAGAACGCACGATATCACTAATTGCATTAAATGCATGATGGCCATATCACGCAAGCAAGTAAGCACGCACGAGCACGATCATGTGACACTAATCAGGCAGGTAGACATTAATGCACACCAACAAAAGATCCATCAAGAATGTACACTAGGACACGTGTATGTGGTTATTGTATCTATCATTCAACACGCACACATGACTCCCAGCGCAGATGCAACGCCAGTAATCATTATACCCCATGGTTAACAGTATATTTATGACTCTCCGTTATTGGGGCTAGACTGGAGCCCTTGGACACTCTCCGTGCCTGGTCAGCATCTCATGTAAAATTTTAAATGTAGATACCCATAGTCATTAATAATGGCCAGTGAGAGTTTCAAAATGTAGCATGTGTAACGTCAAGTTCATGATGATGATGGGTACAAGTAATAAGTAATTGAACATGATTTCATGATAACAATGGTCAAGAGATAAATTCGACAGCATAACGATACAATTTATACTTTAGTTTAATCTTACATTAATGGCTTTAGTCTAGATTGTAAATCACACTCACGAGAACAAGATGAGAAAGGAAGTGCACGCCATCTCCAGGGAACTTCAATGGTACAACCAACTCGTCGGCCATGTGGGAATCCATGGTCAGAGGAGATTGACGAAGGCCTTGGAGAACATGCCACTAGTCTACCGACTCGGAACGATCGGTAGAGAGCTTCCAAATTCCCAATAAAGGGCTGCCTAGATGTGCAAGTGTGTAGTGATGTACGCGTCTCAATCCACAATCTCAAACTCGTGGAAAACACTTAACATGATGGCATGCAATGGACAATGCATTTAACTACACATTTATTTACAAGATTTTAAGATAATAATTATCATTTAAATCAAGCTAGAATGGTAACAAGAGTAAATCACAAGTTTCATGAATGATCATATCATTAAGAAAGTAATTACAATAATATTCATGTAATTAAGGATTTTTAAATGGGTTAATCACTTTTAGGCCATTAAATGAACCATCATGCAATGATCAGACCTAAGACATGTGAATTACACGCTAAATATCATATTTAAACAGACCTCAGGTATAGCAGTAAGTTTTGTAAAAGAAATAGGTGGGGTTTCATGAAAAATCCTGAGGTCACGCCGACCCTTATAAGGATCGCGACGGGGTCAGATCAGAACATGACAGTGCCTTGTAAAGATCGCGATAGGCTTGTCTGATCAGGTAGGCAGTTCGCGACGGGTTCATATGAAGAAGGCGACAGGGCTGTCAGAACAGGCAGAGAGATAGCGACGGCGCGCTCATCGTGATAAGAACGCGATGGGGGTGCTGTCGCGATAAGTCTTCGGAACACGGGCTATCGGGCCGTTGCGTTCACAGGGTCTGCGCCTGAATCCGATAGAGAAAGGACATGTTCTTGGATTGCGGTCCAAAACTGCCTTATATTGACACAAGGTGCTTCAAAAATAGGTAACAAATTCTACAGTGCATGAAAAATAACAAAACTAGTTTTAAACCAACCTAGACATGTAAGGGTGCTTCCAGTAAATCGGAATTAGAAAACAATGATGGTTTCGATAGGCTTGAATCAAGTCAAACACAACGTAAAAGCTAAGTTGAACCTGAAAACGCAGTATCATGCAGTGACCCTCTTACCACGCTTATAACTCTCTAACTGATTACTTTTAGACAAAACATTGAACATAAAACATGACGAGGACAACTAGTAGAAAAACTTTCATGTTGTGTGTTTACTCTAATTCGGTCTTGAATCCTATTCAACATATAGAGAATGGGAAAATCCCTGACAGTGGGCGACTTGGGGAAAATGCTTATAATTCAAAATCTACACATTGGAATTAGATGAAACCAGTGGGAAATGAATGTTAACTTGATGCTCTACGCATTGGTATATGACATATTAAGGTTTGGCCCGAGAAAACCTACCTTTTGGGTTGAAGAAGTCCTATTTTTCTAGAAAACCCTTGTACAGACCACATGGAGAAAAATCCTTAATACTCCGTGTATACTGCATGGAATTTGGTTATTCCACTTGGGTTAGAACGTAGACTTGACCCTCTTTCCAGGGTATAGGCCTTGCAAGGTTTGGTTATGGTTTGACTCACCTTTGGTCGACTTCAAGTGGACGGTTTGTGCAGGTCGCAGCAGAGGAGAAGGGGAAGAAGAACGGCATGGTGTGGACAATCTCCTGCTCCCTAGCCGCCAAGAACTCCTCCACACGACCCCAATAAGATGTAAACTCGTCCCCAAGGGTTTGGTGGAGAGTATTTAATCTACCATGGGGTTTAGGAGTCCTATTGTGACTAGGAAAGAAGAGTTGTGGTTTTGGCTTGTTAGTTTCCTAATTTGAGTATTTCTTCCTCCATTAGAGTGTGTGAGGCTTTAGTAAACCTCCCACCCTAGTTAGACACGAATTTGGGTTGCCATGAATGCATGTTTCTATCCCAATTCAACTCAAATTGCCTCTTTCTAATTTCAGCCTATTTAGAGTTACAAATTTCCATGCATTTCCTAGATTTATTTGATTTTTGGGCCAAATGTTGTCCATTGGCCCAATTATGATAATGGGTCATCAATATATAACGTTGGAAGTGTCCCCAACATTTTTATTTAATTTATGGTTGCATCGTATTTTCGTGTTAACGATTTTCCGACTTGTTTCCTAATTCGGATAATCGATCACAATAACTCTTAAACCTAGTCCAAATGATTTTTATTGACCCAAATTTCTTTATGGGTCATTAGAGGATATTATTTGAAGTCCATATATGAATTTTATTTAATTTTCTGACTCATCCAAGTACGTGTGATAATGATTTTTCGACTTATTCATGAATTACGATAATAAGTCGCGAATCACTTTAAACTTGGCTAATCCGATTTTTCTTGGCACAAATTGGTTTATGAAACATTTAGTAATAATGTTTAGGGTTGATTTATAATTTTTACAGAATTTTCCAATATGTTTTAGCATATACGTTAATGATACGTATGTTTTATATACTTCGATATTATGGAAATTATTTATTTCTATTTATTTAAGTTTTTATGTAATTAAAATTTTTGGGGTGCTACACCCTCCCCCACTTAAGAGAATTTGGTCCCCAAATTCATAGATCATTAATTGTCTTTTGATAGAATGACCCTTGAGGTCGATTCAGATTTAATTCCTCTAAACATCAGGGATGCCAGTCCAACATCTGCACCTCTGACCACCCGTACTATTCATTTGGTTCCTTCCACTCCTGTTTTCTTCCATGGTTGTTATTGGGGAAGTTCTAGTCATATCGACTGATCCTCTTTTTATAAAGGTCGGCTTTGAGATGTCCTTCCCCCTCATGCCTTCCACCTTAGCCATAGTGCCTTCTACCCGTTGACCTCTTTGGACCATCTCAGTATAGGTTTAGATGTTGTGTGGTCCGAGCTTTTCAATGAACATGGGCCCGAGCCCATCCACGAAATGGTTAGCGTTTAATCTTTTCGTTCCCACCAGATGTGGGGCATACACAGCCAGACGCGCGAACTGAGCCTCATACTCAGCCACACACATTCCTTTCTGTTTTAGTGCGGCAAACTCCGCTACCTTCTTCTCCTTGACTCTCTCAGAGAAATACTTTCCCCGGAATATCTCTAGGAACCCGGCCCACTCCAGTTCGCCAACATTAGGCAGGTGGGCCGATGTGGCCTTTCACCATGCTCCGGCATCCTTAGTGAATTGAAAAGTGGTCAGTACCACCTTTTCCCTATTAGTGCATTGCATGACTTGGAAGATCCTTTCTATCTCCTCCAGCCAGTTCTCTGCTTCATCCGGATCAGAGGATCCAGAGAAACGGGGAGGGTTCAAACTACTAAAATTGTGGTGCAGATCACCGGCTCCATTTCTAACTGCAGCAGCCTGATTTCCAGCCTGAACCACATTTTGCAGGGCCTGAGTCAATCCAGCTATTGTTTCATGCATATCTTGCCATTGGTTGCGAGCCATTGCAGTTGAGTGTAAGAGTTACGAGGGTTCCTGAGAAAAGAATGGAAACCAATTAATGTCTCTAGATACATTATCAGACTCAACGGGTAGGAGTGTTTAATTATTTCTAACATATTCCCAGTTTTTACCCATTCTCACCAGGTACTATATTTAATTTCCATGACCTAGGTTCCATAGGTATCTCCTAATCCTGAGACATATATCCTATTTTGCATTCCTAGGCTCTCATACCACTAAACCATCACGCCCCGAGAATTTCACAGCAGATATTAATAATAATTCTGAAATAATTCGAGACGATAACCAAAGACGTGAACAGTCGGCAAATAAGCCTCTAGCTAGCACGCGCTAAATGTATAACAACATACATCCTCATAGGGCCCAAATACTGAACTCAACTAATCTTGTATTCAAATCTTAACTCATTGTATTCCAAATAAAAACTAATACATGACTAAGACTCAATAAAAAGGAAAAGTACATTTTATTCCTTACTTCCTACTACATAAATCTAACACTCAAAGCAAACTACTATAACTAGACTCACAGTTGGGACGCTCATCACTCGGACGCATTCCCATCCTCGACTTGCTCCTCCTCTTGAACTTCATAGTCACCTAGATTGGGTAAAAGTAGGGGATAAGCAAACTAGCCCAGTAGGATTTATATCTCAATGTGCGGGCAATGATATAAGTGATTAGCAATTTGGAACTAGGTAAGCACGATGAATGTCATGATATGCATGTGCGAATAAAACTCGTTAAAACATGATACATGGAACAAGATAGATAGAGAGATCATGATAGAATGAGATCTAGAAGGATATAACGACATAGAACTAGAAATAGATCACTTTGTACAATCACACAAGATTTCAATTGATGTCAAGAATGCAAGATATCACTAATTGCATTAAATGCAGGATGGCCATATCACGCAAGCAAGAAAGCACGCACGAGCACGATCATGTAACACTACTCAGGCACGTAGACATTAATGTACACCAACAAAAGATCCATCAAGAATGTACACTAGGACACGTGTATGTGGTTATTGTATCTCTCATTGAACATGCACGCACGACTCCCAACGCAGATGCAACGCCAGTAATCATTATACCCCATGGTTAACAGTATATTTATGACTCTCCATCATTGGGGCTAGACTGGAGCCCGTGGACACTCTCCGTGCCCGGTCAGCATCTCATGTAAAATTTTAAATGTAGATACCCATAGTCATTAATAATGGCCAGTGAGAGTTTCAAAATGTAGCATGTGTAACGTCATGTTCATGATGATGATGGGAACAAGTAATAAGTAATTGAACAAGATTTCATGATAATAATGGTCAAGAGATAAATTCGGCAGCATAACGGTACGATTTATACTTTAGTTTAATCTTACATTAATGGCTTTAGTCTAGATTGTAAATCACACTCACGAGAACAAGATGAGAAAGGAAGTGCACGCTATCTCCAGGGAACTTCAATGGTACAACCAACTCGTCGGCCATGTGGGAATCCATGGTCAGAGGAGATTTACGGAAACCTTGGAGAATAGGTCACTAGTCTACCGACTCGGAACGACTGGTAGAGAGCTTCCAAATTCCCAAGAAAGGGCTAACTAGATGTGCAAGTGTGTAGTGATGTACGCGTCTCAATCCACGGTCTCAAACTCGCGGAAAACACTTAACATGATGGCATGCAATGGACAATGCATTTAACTATACATGGGTTTACAAGATTTTTAAGATAATAATTATCCTTTAAATCAAGCTAGAACGGTAACAAGAGTAAATCACAAGTTTCATGAATGATCATATCATTAAGAAAGCAATTAGAATAATATTCATGTAATTAAGGCTTTTTAAATGGGTTAATCACTTTTAGGCCATTAAATGAACCATCATGCAATGATCAAACCTAAGACATGTGAATTACACGCTAAATATCATATTTAAACAGACCTCAGGTATAGCAGTAAGTTTTGTAAAAGAAATAGGTGGGGTTTCATGAAAAATCCTGAGGTCACGATGGACCCTTGTAAGGATCGCGACGTAGTCAGATCAGAACACGACAGTGCCTTGTAAAGATCGCGATAGGCTTGTCTGATCAGGTAGGCAGTTCGCGACGGGTTCATATGAAGAAGGCGACAGGGCTGTCAGAACAGGCAGAGAGATAGCGACGGCGCGCTCATCGTGATAAGAACACGATGGGGGTGCTGTCGCGATAAGTCTTCGGAACACGGGCTATCGGGCCGTCGCGTTCACAGGGTCTGCGCCTGAATCCGATAGAGAAAGGACATGTTCTTGGATTGCGGTCCAAAACTGCCTTATATTGACACAAGGTGCTTCAAAAATAGGTAACAAATTCTACAGTGCATGAAAAATAACAAAACTAGTTTTAAACCAACCTAGACATGTAAGGGTGCTTCCAGTAAATCGGAATTAGAAAACAATGATGGTTTCGACAGGCTTTAATCAAGTCAAACACAACGTAAAAGCTAAGTTGAACCTGAAAACGCAGTATCATGCAGTGACCCTCTTACCATACTTATAACTCTCTAACTAATGACTTTTAGACAAAATGTTGAACATAAAACATGACGAGGACAACTAGTAGAAAAACTTTCATGTTATGTGTTTACTCTAACTCGGTCTTGAATCCCATGCAACATATAGAGAATGGGAAAAGCCCTGACAGTGCGCGACTTGGGGAAAACACTTATAATTCAAAATCTACTCATTGGAATTAGATAAAACTAGTGGGAAATGAAAGTTAACTTGATGCCTACACATTGTTATAGGATATATTAAGGTTTGGCCTGAGAAAACCTACCTTTTGGGTTGAAGAAGTCCCAATTTTCCAGAAAACCTGTGTTCAGACCACTTGGAGGAAAACGCTTAATACTCCATGTACACTGCATGAAATTTGGGCATTCCACTTAGGTTATAACGTAGACTTGACCCTCTTTCCAAGGGTATAGGCCTTGCAAGGTTTGGTTATGGTTTGACTCACCTTTGGTCGACTTCAAGTGGACAGTTTGTGCAGGTCGCAGCAGACGGGAAGGGGAAGAAGAACGGCTTCGTGTGAACGATCTCCTACTCCCCAGCCGCCAAGAACTCCTCCACATGACCCCAATAAGATGTAAACTCGTCCCCAAGGGTTTTTTGGAGAGTATTTAATCTACCATGGGGTTTAGGAGTCCTATTGTGACTAGGAAAGAAGAGTTGACGTTTTGGCTTGTTAGTTTCCTAATTTGAGGATTTCTTCCTCCATTAGAGTGTGTGAGGTTTTAGGAAACCTC
Source organism: Colocasia esculenta (assembly GCA_014218235.1). Lineage (NCBI taxonomy): Eukaryota > Viridiplantae > Streptophyta > Magnoliopsida > Alismatales > Araceae > Colocasia > Colocasia esculenta. The sequence continues at coordinate 151,182,263 of CM024753.1, read as the reverse complement.
CCACCCTAGTTAAGCATGAATTTGGGTTGCCACGAATGCATGTTTCTATCCCAATTCAACTCAAATTGCCTCTTTCTAATTTCAGCCTATTTAGAGTTACGAATTTCAATGCATTTTCTAGCTTTATTTGATTTTTGGGCCAAATGTTGTCCATTGGCCCAATTATGATAATGGGTGATGAATATATATTGTTGGAAGTCTCCCCAACATTTTTATTTAATTTATAGTTGCATTGTATTTTCGTGTTAACGGTTTTCCGACTTGTTTCCTAATTCGGATAATCGGTCACAATAACTCTTAAACCTAGTCCAAATGATTTTTATTGACCCAAATTTCTTGATGGGTCATTAGAGGATATTATTTGAACTCCGTATATGATTTGTATTTAATTTTCTGAGTCATCCAAGTACGTGTGATAATGATTTTTTGACTTATTCATGAATTACGATAATAAGTAGCGAAACACTTTAAACTTAGTTAATCCGATTTTTCTTGGCACAAATTTGTTTTTGAAACATTTAGTAATAATGTTTAGGGTTGATTTATAATTTTTACAGAATTTTCTGATATGTTTTATCATATACGTTAATGATACGTATGTTTTAATCACTCTGATATTATGGAAATTATTTATTTCTATTTATTTGAGTTTTTATGTAATTAAAATTTTCGGGGTGCTACAAAGATGAACTGAATCAGTTCAAGAGAAACCATGTATGGTCACTTGTTTCTACACCATCAGGTCATCCTGTGATTGGCACCAAATGGGTCTTCAAAAATAAATTGGATGAAGCTGATGTGATCTTAATAAACAAGGCCAGACTGGTAGCTCAAGGCTATTCCCAAGAGGAAGGCATAGATTTCGATGAAATCTATGCACGTGTAGCTAGACTTGAGGCTATTAGAATTTTACTTGCATATGCATCGGCACTAGATTTGAAATTATTTCAAATGGATGTAAAGTCTGCATTTCTTAATGGTTTCATTAAGGAGAAAGTTTATGTAGAACAACCTCCAGGTTTTGATGATGCAGAATTTCCGAATCATATTTTTAAACTACATAAAGCATTATATGGTTTAAAGCAAGCTCTTAGAGCCTGGTATGAAAGGCTTAGTTCTTTTCTATTAGACCATGGTTTCACAAGAGGTCAAGTAGATAGTACATTATTCATCAAGTCAAAAGTCAAACATATTCTACTTGTTCAAATTTATGTTAGTGACATTGTATTTGGCTCTACTGATGAATCCCTTTGCAAGTATTTTGAGAAGCTTATGCAGGAAGAGTTCGAAATGGGCATGATGGGAGAGCTCAACTACTTCCTTGGACTACAAATCAAACAAGGAAAGGAAGGCACCCACATCTGCCAAGCCAAATACACTAAGGAGCTCTTAAAGAAATTTGGATTCGATAATGCCAAGCCACTGTCAACACCAATGAGCACAGCAACAAGGATGGACAGTGACAAGGATGGTAAGAAAGTAGATCAAAAGATCTATAGAGGTATGATAGGTTCTCCACTTTATTTAACTGCCAGCAGACCTGATATATTATTTAATGTATGTATGTGTGCTAGGTATCAAGCAGATCCTAGAGAATCTCATCTAATTTTAGTTAAAAGAATTTTTAGATATTTGTCTGGAACTCATGACCTAGGAATATGGTATCCAAAATCACGTGAAATTAATTTAGTACGATACTCTGATGCTGATTATGCTGGATGCAAAATAGATAGAAAAAGCACCAGTGGTGTCAATTCCTTGCAGGATGTTTGATATTCTGGTCCTCCAAGAAGCAGAATTTAGTAGCACTGTCCACAGCTGAAGCTGAGTACGTGGCTGTTGGAAGTTGCTGCATACAACTCCTATGGATCAAGCAACCACTTGAGGACTATGGACTTCATATCAAAACAACTCCATTATTATGTGACAACACCAGCGTTATTAACCTCACCAAAAATCCAGTACAATATTCAAGGACCAAACATATTGAGGTTAGATATCATTTTATTCGTGATCATGTAGCTAAAGGTAATATAGAAATTTCAATCATAGATACAAATAACCAGTTAGCAGATATCTTCACAAAAGCCTTACCCGAATAGAGGTTTACTTCTCTCAGAAGGGAATTAGGTATGTGTAAATTGTGAAAGACTTATCTGTTAAAACTGAGATATTAAATTTCAGAGCCTAAATTATTTATTCTCCTTGAAATTATATATCTCATTTATCTCTCATGAGCAAATATCCCTGTCAGTTCGCTATTTTGTAATTCATTATCTCTTTCGAACTGGACTTTTGTCATTTTCTACTATAAATGCGCATCCTATTTCAAAAACAATATTTATCCTTTATTTCACAAATCCTGAAATCTGTGTGGGAACGATTCGTCTTCCCTTTTTATCTCCTTCGTCCTCCTGCCAGAGGCGATAACCTATTGACCACGACATTGACTTCCCCCCGATTTGAAGCCTTCAACTTCTCCTGCCAGAAATTTCTTGAGGTTTTCTTTTTCAATCACTCTTCCAATCCTCCAGAATCTTTCCCTGCTCGATTCCATTGCCTCTACAGTTGTTTCCGGCAGCGTTGGGGGCTACGGAGCTGTGTTCCTCACCGCAGATCAACAAGCAAGGTTCGCGACAGTCAAGACAAAGCATTGCAGTCATAAGGCAGTGGATTTGGCAGACCTGGAGAAAAATGGCATGGGCAGTTTAGTTGAAGCTCTGTAGAGGTTGAAATGGATGAAGATTACGACTCTTTCTGAAGTAAGTTATCCAGATCTTGTTAAAGCCTTCTACGTTTGCTTGAAGACAGAGGCGGATGGGACCTTGACTTCCATGGTCAAGGGAATCTAGATCAAGATTACTAGAGATTTACTGGCATCTCTGTTTGAAGTTTCTAGCACCGGTCGCAGTAGGGTCCACTCGGTGGACATTTAGGCCAAGGGTTTAGGGATTATCGGTTCAGAGTTTAGGCTGAAGGATGGGAAGCTGGATATCAATCAGATTAGTGCCTTTAATAGGTTACTGCATTTCATAATCTATCAGATCATTGTACCAAGAAGTGCAACATTTTCTTCTTGCACTATGGCAGACTCTGACCTGATGTTCTGGGATGTCTAGAATCAGGAGATCAACACTGCAGAATTAATCATAAAGAGAATGAAGTTTTCAAGCTCTCAAGTGTTGGATATTAAGAGCAAACTAGACATCTCACTACCATATGCCCATCTCCTGGCTAGGATTTTCCATCATTTTGGCATAAGTGTAGTTGGTGATGTATTTGAGAAGATGGGCCAAGCTATTAGGTCCAAGAACCTGAGAAAGAGTGGTTTTTCAGTGGTAAATAGTGTATGGTCAAAGATTGGTGCAGTCGAGGGTGAAGTCTAAGAGGACCTAGATTCAGCAGCAGCAGAGCCAGTAGCAGCAGAGCCAGCAGTAGCAGAGCCAGCAGCAGCAGAGTTAGCAGCAGTAGAGGAAGCAGCTAGCAGAAGGATTGATGACATTCCTCCTGAAGACATTGAGCACATTGAGCAACCTTTAGAGGATCCTCTTCCCTCTTCCCAAGTAGACACTCTACTTAGGGATGCACTGGACTCCACTTCTCAGGGGGAGCTAGTAGCAAGTGAATCTCAAGTGGCAGAATCTGTGGCAGTAAGCCACACTGAAGAAGTGATCATGGAAAAAGCTCCAAGTCAGGAGGAGCAAGTATTTGTTTAGGAAGATGTTGTGATGGAAGATGCTCATATTGAGGGGGAGCAATCAGTGGTAGAGGAAATTCAAGGAAAAATTCCTGTGGCATCAGGCCACACTGAAGTTCCATCAGAAGAAACCCCAGTCCAAGAAGAAGTAGCAGCAGCAACACATTCAGATGTTCCCATGAAAAATGTGCCTGTTGAAGAAGAATTTTTGGGAGAAAAGGATGGTGAGACTCAAGGGGAGGGAAATGAACACCCCCCTAGAGAATCAATTCAGAGATGGAGAGACTGCAAGCTCCTCAGATTCAGAAGAAGACCAAGATTCACAGCCTCCAGTAGACCAAGCAAGGGAGAAAGGGAAAGCAGCAGCATCAGAAGTTCCTCTTATTGCTGACACCCCCTTTCAAAGGCAGAAGAGGCAAATATTCATAATCAATTTGAAGCCTGTCATAGAATGGTTGGATGCTCAAGGTGAGATCCTGTGCTCAGTGCAGTCTGATGTGAACTCCATTTTCATGAGCCAGACATCAATATCCAAGGAGTTGTCTCAAGTGAAGAATGCAGTCCAGTGGTTCAACAAGGAGATGGGAAGCATGAAGTCCATGCTTTCTGAGATTTTGAAGGCAGTTGGATCCCAAGCTCCTCCTCCTCCTCCACCTCCTGCTACTTAGAGAAGTGAGGAAGATGTTCCAAGGCCATCAAGGCCAGCTGAGCAAGTGGCAGGGCCATCAGGGCCGGCAGTAGCAGTTTCACAAGTAGAGGTTAGTGAGTCAAGGGCAGCAGGGCCAGTTGAGCAGGTCCAAGAACCAGCAGGGCCAGCTGAGAAGGTGTCAGGGCCATCAGGGCCCGTGGAGTCAGTGTGTGTGCAGCCTGTAGCTGAAGAAGAAGCTGTAGCTCCTGAGCCCCAAACTCCTTTCTCCACTCAGACCCCAATACCTCCATCACCACCTTCATCATCCACAGCTCCACCTGCACCTCAGACTTTCAAGAAACCTCAACCCAAAACCATCTCATCACCTACACCTTTTCCTTCTCAATCCACCTCATCTCCTGCATCTTCAACACTCATTTCTCCACCTCCACCTGTTTTTGAGGTTACTCCAGTATCATCATCAGTTGGAGCCTCCTCCTCCTCTGGTCCACCCTCTTCTGAACCATCTGATATCCCACCTTCTACCTCACATTCTTTTCTTCACCCTTCTCCTCCAACCTCTTTCATCACTATAATTCCTGAGTGTGCTCAACTTGATTCTACCTATCTTGGGGAAATCAAGGATGAGTTTGAAGAAGTCATCCTCAGGTCTGTATCGAAGGTTGGGGATCATATTCACAGGGCAGACTCTTCTAGTTCTACTCCTAAAAAGAGGAAAATCTCATCCACCTCCTCTCTTTCCTCTGAACCTCGACATCCACCTCTGTGGTTTTCTCTCACAGTGGACAACAAAAATAAACAACTGTATAGAGAATATCTTCAGAAGGTTGTCTTTGCCACCCTTGTCAACCTTCCTTTTCTTAATCTCTCGGACTATTTAAATGCCATTCTACCTTATACCCCTCTCACCAAAACTGAAAAATCCAAAATCTTTTCTGTTGCTCATTCCAAGACTGAAGAGCAATGGGCTAGGGGGCATAAAGAGCTTTACCATAAATTTCTTCTAGCCAAGTCTACAAGATTCCCTCCAAGGGACCATTCCCTGACTCTCTCAGAATGGTTCCAAATTAATCACAAGAACTGTTGGGCCCCATTCATTCAGAAGGAGATCAAGATGGCCAGGCACTTCCAGCTATTCAACAATTACCGGTATGTCCATCGTCTCCCTGAGGTCCAGCTCTGTCAATTTAAGCAAGCCATAAGCGCACTTGGTTCAACTGTAGCCCACACTGAAGCTATCCAAGTAGATTTTGCTACTCTTCAGCTGCCAGAGGAAATCTCACTTCCACCCATTCATTCTCTGATAATGGAATCCTCAGTTGGCTCTATCATCTTTGAGCGTTTTGCCAGAGTAATGGGTAGAATCAAGGTACAGAAGGGCTTTCTGGTTGCATTTCACAGATTCCTATTTAGGGAATATCACCAGGGCCATGTCAGTGCTGATGTTTTTGCTCCCATTCTGTCAGAATGTGAAAGATTATCCCCTTCAGATTGGGCCAGATTTTATCCTCTTTCTGCTCAGCAGTTGTTTGATTTGAATGACTCCCAGGCCAGGGAAGGTCACCCTCTAGTCTCTGCAGCTACCTTTTTGGATATGAATTCCATTCACCTAGTCTGATGTGCCAGTTTTGGGACAGTGTCCTTCAAAATGTCCCTTGACAGATATGCTTATGCAAACTTCCTTAATGAGCAGTTAGTTCTCCACCTCAAGCGGATGGCTCCCACTATGGGACCAACCTATTCTCCTGCTCCTGGTGCTTTTTGTTCAATGTTTGAGAAGCAGGAAGAGCAGACATTGGAAACTATTTATCACTATGCCTCCCTTCTATCTCCTGCTTTCTATCTTCCTGTACCTTCTCAAAATTAAATGAATACAACAGTTGTCTTATTTCTCATTCAGTTTTTCTCTTCTTCTTTGTCTCTCATTGTATCTTTTTGCTTAATGATAAAAAGGGGGAGAATTATATTATTGATCTTTGAAACATGTAGGATCATTTCATATTATTTCATATTATCATATGTGTTGTTTGATAAAGTTTTGTTTGATAAAGTTTTGTCATCACCAAAAAGGGGGAGATTGATGAACAGTCTATCCCGATGTAATTTAATTTAATTCCTTTTATATTTTGGTGATTCACAAAACCTTGATAAAGGTCACTAACCTATTTTCTACAAGTCTTGAGCACAGGAAATAAAACCAAAGAAAACCAGCCAAACAGGTTAGCATTAATCACTCTATTGAAATAGCATCATATTTGTCTAAATACATTGATTTCTACTAAGCCATAACGATTTCCTTTGTTTATAACGATTCCATAATCATAAGGATTCATTATGTGATTTAACGATTTTATAAGTATTCATAACGATTCCTTTAGTCATCGTAACGATTTGCTCTCGTAACGATTCATTTAGTCATCGTAACGATTTGCTCTCGTAACGATTCCTTTAGTCATCATAACGATTTGCTCTCGTAACGATTCCTTTAGTCAACATAACGATTTGCTCTCGTAATGATTCCTTTAGTCATTACATCGATTTGCTTATAACATCACAACGATTTGTACATCGATTTGCTTATAACGTCATAACGATTTGTACATCGATTTGCTTATAACGTCATAACGATTTGTACATCGATTTGATTATAACATGACAACGATTTGTACATCGATTTGCCTATAACGTCGTAACTATTTGTACATCGATTTGCTTATAACGTCATAACGATTTGTACATCGATTTGTTTATGACTCTATAACGATTTGATTATAACGACTTGTTGATAACGATTTGCTTATAGAATCATCACGATTCACTTATTAATACTCAACGATTCCTTAATCCAAATATAACGACTTGATATTTGACTCACTTTTGACTGCGTTGAAAGTCAAAGCTTTCTCGCACATCTTCCTAATGTCTGTGCATTTATTACTCTGAACGAATCTATGTATTCATGCAGACGATATCTTCTATTCTCGTGCTTATTCTGTAAGCATCTTTTTGGAAGAACAGAATGAAACTTCTACTTCTGTATAAAATCAATCTAACGTTGATTGACAACAAGAGACAGCTTAGATGTCTATTGTTTAGCATTTAATGTATGCAGATTTCTGACAACATTCGTCATACAACGTTGGACAAAATAGAAGCCAAAGGATACTACAGAAGATCCTATCTCTTTGCGTGCACAAATGGATAAAAGACTGCTGACTGGAAGCTTCTACAGTACCATGCAGTCTAACGTAAACCAGAACTTAGAGACAACGGGCACTTCAACGTTCGAATTTGAAAAAGATGATATAAAATAGGATATTGAAGATTCAAAAGCAGATACTCACAGAGAACAAATGGAGATACCAAGTGAAATCCTTATCAACCTCTCGGAGAGCCAAGCAATCACTTCCATTAGTTTCAGCCTATGCTTAGTGTAGATCTATGAGAGAGCTTCTTGTTCTGAGAAGTATCCATTATTGGAGATATTGTTCTTCTCAGTCCTTGCTTCAGATCGAGTGTGTTCTATAAGCTTGATCTAGGGGCATCTTCCTCTTGAACATTTTTCAGGTGTTGTTCCCTTCAGTTGTGAAGGAAGACCAGGTGTGGTATCTAGGGTGTTGTTCCCTTCAGTTGTGAAGGAAGACCTGGTGTGGCATCCAGGGTGGTGTTTTTCCCTTTATGTGAAGGAAGACCAGCCGCGACTGGGTGTAAGGGTCCTTAAGGGGGACAGTACCCTTGGTAGTGAAATCTTGAGATATTGCTCAGGGACTGGATGTAGGACTCCTGTGAAGAGGAGCTCCGAACAAGGATAAATCCTCTTGCAGTGTGTATGTGCTTGTTTATCTTTGCATTCATTCTCTTACTAACACTAACAGGAATCGAAGTGTGTGTGTTGTGAATGTTTTTGTAAACAGGTATTAGTTGACTAAATTTTTTAAAGACCCATTCACCCCCCCCCCCCCCTCTGGGCTTGCTAGCTGGGCAACAGATAGATGTCTGAATAAGTTTAGAGGTAATCAAACTCTCAGCACAAAAGCTAGTTCTGATTTGAGAACTCTCTAGCTTCAATTCAAACTTCTCCTCAGACGAATTCTTCTTCTGATTGCAGCACAAGGATCCAACGTCTCTGAGTTGAAGAAGAATTCTAATCTTCTGTTCTCAGTGTTCAGCAACAATTGTTTGAAGTCACAAATTGGCTTGATCCAACAACACCTTGTTTCGATTTGACGCAATGCTGAAATTGCCTGTTCCTCCTGAACATAGATATCAACCCTCCCCAGTTCTTCGTGCTCTTTGATCTCACTTTTTCAAACTGTGCATGATTTTTTCAACAGGGACGCTTCACATCTTTTGATCTGATCCCTGGAATCTTCTGCAGTGGGCCCCTTAACAGATTCCCAAAAAGTTGAGAGAATCTTTTTGCCGCCAAAGGATGGCATCTTCCAGAAGCAAGTGACGTGTACCCGAAGTCCTAACGGATGGGCCTAGGGTCACGTGTCCAATACTTATGCGCTGACGGATGCTCTGTTGAAAGATTATAAGTATTGAAGTGTCGACACATCCACAATGCAGTGTCGACACACACACATTCCTGAAGAATAGCATGTAGCTCAGAAATATTCCCATTAGAGTCGACTATTAATCCTTTCAGAGTCGACCTTAATCATACCACTAACATTCTGTCCAACACTATGAAATAGTGTCAACCTAAGACCTTCATAGCGTCGACCTTATCCCCTCTAATAGAGTCAACCTATCCTCCTTTTAGAGTCGACCTGACAGACATATATAGTCGACCTTATTTGGAAAAACAGTCGACCTCATCTGCACTTCTCTTCAAAAAGCTGACTGAAGGCCTGAATAGCGTCGAGTTGATCCATATTTAGTGTCGACCTTCTCTGATTCCTTCACTTCAGTGCAACATAGGAAAGCCACAAGTGTTGACCTTATCTCCGAGTAGTGTCGACCTTATCTGATTATATCTCCTCAGCGCATCACTAAAAGAACCATTAGTGTCGACCTATTTCTTGAGCAGTGTCGACCTTAAAAATAGTACTGAATTCTTCACTTGATTCAAATGAGTTATTCCTGTGATACAAATGCCAAGTGTCAGATGTTTATGGCTTTTTACTTAATTTATGACATCATCAAAACCAAGGACACAACATCGTATACTCAAATGACAGGTAACATGAATGTTCTGAGAGAATACAACACTGAAATGATTCACCATATCAGATCTTTGAAACTTGATTTTGAGCAAGTGTGGAAATCTCATGGAGATACTGAGACTGCTGAGAGTCATCCGGCCACATCTTCTACTACTGCACTTTCAATGCCACAAGGGACAGATAATATTCTAGTTGTAGTTTCCACTAAGCTAGGTGAAATGTAGAGTTATCTGGACACCAGGTTCAATGCTCTTCAGATCTATCTTCAGGAAAATTATGATGTGTTGGAAATGAGAATGGCAAGGATTGAGAGCAGACTACTAAGACAGCTACCTCCACCACCTCCTTCTCCTCAGTGATTCTCATGTTTTGATTATGTCAAAGGGGGAGAGAGATATCATAGTCTTTTGACTTTGATTTGAAGTTTGATGTTTGATGTGATGATCAGTCCATCTCCATATAATTTTATTTATTATATGCAATTTTTTGTGATTAACAAAATCTCAATAAATATTTCCTAACAAATTTCTTTTATGTTTATCCATAGGAAATAATTCAAGCAAAATCTATAAGTTACACTCACACACTGTCATTCAAAGTTCAGAACATACATTTCTTCTAAATACACGTCGACTTCGTTTATGAAACAACGATTTCATAAGTGAAAAAATGATTTCCATCGCTACAACGATTTCATAAGGGAAACAACGATTTCCATCGCTATAACGATTTCATAAGTGAAACAACGATTTCCATCGCTACAACGATTTCATAAGTAAAACAACAATTTCCATCGCTACAACGATTTCATAAGTGAAACAACGATTTCCAATGCTACAACGATTTCATTAGTAAAACAACAATTTCCATCGCTACAACGATTCACTTTAACTTAAACAACGATTTGCTCGAAAACAACGACTTGATCGCAAATAACGATTCGCTTAACTCAAACAACGATTTGATCAAAACAACGATTCACTTTAACTCAAACAACGATTTGGTCTCTGTAACGGTTCGCTTGTACTTAAATAACGATTTGCTCGAAAACAATGATTTGCTCGAAAATAACGATTCACTTTAACTTAAACAATGATTTGATCGAAAACAACGATTTGATCGAAAACAACGATTCACTTATAATTGAACAACGATTTGATTGAAAACAACGATTTGCCTTCAGTTAAACAATGATTTGATCACAAACAATGCTTTGGTCGCAAACAACGATTTGTCTTCACTTGAACAACGATTTAGGTCTCACAACGACTTCATTATTGAAACAATGATTTCATCTACTCATTGATTTCTGTTAAGTAATAACTTTGTACAGAACATCAATTTCATTATATTAATGCATGGACTATATTCACATCGACTTGGTTTCAACATGGATTACATTCTCACATGATTATATCATCAATTTGATATCAATATCAAATCTATATAGAATGCTCTTTATATAGCTCATGTACAGTCTTACTTTATCTTCTTAGAATACTTAAACATGCATATACTCAAGACTCTGTGGATTTCAAATACCTTCCCGCACATCATGCGGTATCCTAAGATCTTGATCATTTATTTTGGTAGTACAATATTTCCACCCGAAATATTCTTGCATAATTCATGTATCGCATAGAGTCTTGATTTGTGTGATGTCAGCATAACCATTCTTGTTTAGCATACCTTCATACTGCACGACTACCAATGTTGACTGACAACGTAGACAAAAAGAAGTTTGTCTAGGTATCAGCGTTTATTGCATGCATGGCTTTTGTAGTAAAGCACGCCAAAGATGGATCTGTCAACTTATCAAAAGGATAAAAGATTCAGGAAATCATTTCCTAAAGACGTAAAGATCAATCGAAGCATTTATGGCTGCAGGCTTACTTACTCCATGCTTTGGACCAGTCTCTCTAACGTGCATGAAGCTGTGAGACAACAGACACTTCAACGGATTCTACAATGGTCAAGATATTTCAAAGGAGATAAATAGAAGACTGGTGACTCCAAGAACGACAACCAGACAACTAGAGTATTCAAATCTTTCAATCCTTGAAAAAGCTTGAATCCTCAGTCATCTGAAGGAAAAGAAGAGCCAGTTCATGCAATCCAATATTTCTGTAGCTCTTAGCTCTCTGGAGAATAGTGTATTATTTTTGAGAGCTTGCGTAGATCTAAGAGGAAATTCCTTGTAATCATCTTGTGCCTCTTAGACTTCGCCTCAGACCAAGCAAGTGCTAATAAGCTTGGTCTTGGGGCCTCCCTCCTACAACTCACTCTTGTGGTGGATCCTCTTTAGTTGTGAAGAGAAGACCTGTTGTTGAACAGGTGCTTGTTTCCCTTTGGTAAGAAGGAAGACCTTTTGGTACAGGTGGCGTTCTTCCTCTTCTGGTTGAGAAAAGAAGGCCAGTTGCGGCTGGTTGTGTAAGTGTCCTTAAGGGGTACTATAACCTTGTTTAGTGAAATCCCAAGTGACTGCTTGGGGACTAGACGTAGGACTCCTTGGGATAGAAGATCCTAACTAGGATAATTCCCTGTGTCTATGTGTGATTGCTTGTCTTTCTTTACTCCACTTTAACTGTCCAACGTAGTGGTTGTTGTCAAGCATTTTTATTTACAGGTATTTTTTGAAGAAGAATTTTTAGCAATCCATTTACCCCCCCTCTAGGCTTGCTATCTTGGCAACAAGTGGTATTAGAGCCAAGTCTCTTCATGAAAAAGATCTCACGATCTTAAGAGCAAAAATAAATGGCAGCTCAAGGATATGCTGAAGGTCAGTCCATCAACAGACCTCCTTTATTCGACGGTGAAGATTACAACTACTGAAAGACTCGAATGGAGTTCTTCCTTTAAGGTCTCGATTTCCGACTATAGTCAATCATTGAAGAAGGAGATCTCTTGGTAACCAATGAAAAAGACAAATGGACAGATGAAGACAAGAAGAAAATATCTCTTAACAGCAAAGCAAAGAGTATACTGTGTTGTGCTCTTAGTAAGAGTTCAACAGGATTTCCGCCTGAAAATCTGCTATGAAAATGTGGGAAAAGCTTAGGCTCACATACAAAGGAATAGACAAGGTAAAGGAGACAAGCATAGACATTCTAGTTACACAATATGAAAGATTTCAAATGCAAGTAGGAGAGTCCATCACTCAAATGTACAGCAAATTCACAAACATCACCAACAGTTTGGCGAGGCTTGGAAAAACTTATGAGATAGGAGACATGGTAAGAAAGATATTAAGATCCATGCTAGCCTCATGGACTGCAAAAGTGACAGCCATAGAAGAAGCCAATGACCTTAGAAAAATGTCACTTGAGAAACTAATTGGGTCTTTAATGGCTCATGAAATAAATATGGAAAGGCTGGGAGAATCCTCCAGTAGGAAGAAGCACATCAATGCTCTCAAAGCCACAGAAGACACATCTGATGGCGAATCAGACAGTGAGAAAAGCAATGGGAGCAGTGAAGATGAAGAGGCCTTTCTCTCTAGAAGACTACAAAGAATACTAGCTAAGATGAAATACCAGACTGGAAGAAAATACTTCAAGAAAGGTAAAGTCTTCAAAAGACCAGAAGGGAAAGATGTCAAGAATGTTGAACCCATATGCTACGAATGCAAGAAGCCAGGACACATCAAAACTGAGTGTCCAAAGTTAAAGAAAATTGAATTCAAGAAGAAGGACAATGTGAAGAAGTTCAAAAGATACAAGAAGAAAGCCATGGCCGCTGCATGGAATAATGAAAGTGACTCAGACAGTGAGTCAAGCTCCAGCAAAGAAGAAGAAGAAATGACCAACTTGGCCTTTATGGCAAACACTGATGATAAGGTAACTTCTGATTCTTCGTTTACTTCTTGCAATGAATTAGATTCTGATAGCTTAGAAGATGCCTTTAACGAACTTTACAGTAAATATAAAGATCTATGTAAACTATTAAAAACAACTAAGAAAAACTATACATGTCTTGAAATAACCAATTCAGATCTAAAATCTAAAACTGAACAGTTAGAAAAACAAATTCTGGAATTAAAAAGAAGAAATGAACTGCTATGTGAAGATGTAAAAAATAATAATGAAAAGATACTAAATTTAGAAAATTAGGAAACCATAGTCAAACTTAAAAATGAAGTTAACACACTAACGAAAGATAATGAATATTTAATGGCCACAATTGAAAATTTTACTAATGGTAAATCCTCTCTATTATTAAAAGGAGCAAGAAGATCAGGTAAGGAAAAGTATGGTTTAGGATACACTCCACCAAACAATGAAGAAACTGTAATACATCCTAAAACTTATCCAACTCTAAAATTCGTAGTTGAAAAAAATCCTAACTATAAAATAAACAAAAATAAAAATCATAAGCCAAATAAGATAATAAATAGTATTCCTTGTTGCACACACTGTAACAAACTAGGACACACTAAAATAACGTGTACAACTGAACATCTATAATGGATTCCCAAAAGTAACTCTGAAGAAACTAACCAATCCGGACCCAAAAGAACTTGGGTACCTAAATCTCATTAATTGATTGTAGGGAAATCTTAGAGCATATAAGTGGTACCTTGATAGCGGGTGCTCAAGACACATGACAGGTAACAAGAAATTATTCTCATATCAAAGATGAAGAAGGCACAGTTACCTATGGTGATAATGGAAAAGGGCCAGTAATTGGATTTGGATCTATTGCTAGTCAAGATAGAATCCTCAAAGAAGATGTTCTGTGTGTCAAAGGACTCAAGTATAATTTAATAAGCATTAGTCAACTATGTGACAAGGGTCATCAAATCAAGTTTCAAGAATCCAAGTGTCTGTTTATCAAAGGTGATACAATTGTCTTCGAAGCCAGCAGAGAAAAAAACTTATATGTACTGCATCTAGAAGAACTCAAAAATCAAGATGTGTGTCTAGCAGCAAGCAAAGATTAGAATGCAGAATTATGGCATAGAAGGTTAGGTCACTGTAGTTTAGATGGAATAAGAAAACTTATCAAACATGATCTAGTAGAAAGACTGCCAAAGATAAACACAAGATTGGATAGCATTTGTTAACCATGTGCAAAAGGAAAGCATGCAAAATCCTCCTTCAAATCAAAGATAGTGGTAACCACTTCCAAATCGCTAGAATTATTACATATGGATTTGTTTGGACCAATGAGAACTACTAGCCTGGGAGGAAAGAATTTTGGATTTGTAATAGTTGATGATTTCTCAAGATTCACATGGGTATCATTTTTGGAGCATAAAGATGACACATTTGAAAGCTTTGTGAAGTTCAGCAAAGTAGTCCAAAAGGATAAGAAGTTCAGCAATATAAGCATCCGTTCAGATCATGAAGGAGAATTCCAAAATGACAGATTTGTAGAATTCTATAATGATCAAGGTATAGAACACAATTTCTCACCACCAAGAACACCACAGCAAAATGGAGTAGTTGAGAGAAAGAATAGAACCTTGTTGGATATGGCTAGGACCATGTTATCTGAATACAACCTTCCAAGATATTTTTGGACAGAAGCCATAAATACAGTGTGCTACAATATAAATAGGGTCATGATCAGACTAATCCCAAAGAAGACTGCTTATAAGTTTTACAAGCAAAGAAAGCCCAAGATCAGCCATCTTAGAACATTCAGTTGTCCATGCTTCATTCACAACGATTTGATCGAAAACAACTATTCACTTATACTTAAAGAACGATTTCATTGAAAACAACGATTTGCCTTCAGTTAAACAACGATTTGATCACAAACAACGATTTGGTCACAAACAACGATTTGTCTTCACTTGAACAACGTTTAGGTCTCACAACGACTTCATTATTAAAACAACGATTTCATCTACTCATCGATTTCTGTTAAGTAATAACTTTGTACAGAACATCGACTTCATTATATTAATACATGGACTATATTCACATCGACTTGGTTTCAATATGGATTACATTCTCACATGATTATATCATCAATTTGATATCAATATCATTTCTATATAGAATGCTCTTTACATAGCTCATGTACAGTCTTGCTTTATCTTCTTAGAATACTTAAATATGCATATACTCAAGACTCTGTGGATTTCAAATACCTGCCCGAACATCATGCTGTAATATCTCGGGCTTCCAATTTCTCCATTTATGTGTTTGGATGACTGGCCACTAACACGTCCGGCTTGGGCGACGCGTTAGTGTTGCGGTGGAGCTGCCCGCCACAATAGTTATCCCTATTGCGACCGCTAGGTGCGTCGCGTTCCTGTCACGCCCGGTCAACGGGTCGCGACAGGGTTTTGCTTTTTGGTCATCTGGCACTTGTCAGAAGGGCAGGTGTGTCAGAGCGGGCTGTCTGGTTGTCACGGCGGCACGGATGGGCACGTTCTGGTCGCAATGTGGGCGGCCGTCGCATTACGTTTGGTAACGGGACGCCCCACCCCATCGCGTTCTGGGGACCGAAGGCTAAATGCCTTGGTCGGCTCTCCCTTTCTCCTTTCTTTCCCTTCCTCCTCTTCGAGGAGGGAAGTCTTCTTCCTTCCTTCTCTGGTGGTGGAGCTTGGCGGAGCGGCGACAGCTCGTGCAGAGCGGTGGTGCGGCGTCGTGGAAGCAAGGAGGTGGTGGCCGTGGTGTCGTGAAGACCCCCTTTGGGGGTACGGTTCATCATTCTGGTAGGGATTCTTGTGCCCTTTCCAATCCGAGTGATTGGAAGTCCCTTCGTGTGTTTTCATGCTTTAATTGCTTTCCCCATGCTCCCCTCCCCATGGTTGTAGTGTTTGTAGCGTGTGGGGGACCCCGGAATGTAGCATTCCGACGGTCTACCTTCCAGCTGATGTTGCGACTTCCGAGCACGTCGCGACATCAGAGAAGGTGTCGCCCCAGTCGGACGTGATCTTATCGCGGCGTAGGTGGCCGTCGTGATAAGGGTCGTGTCGCGGCCCGGTTCCCCGTCGCGACAAGGTTCTTGTCGCGACGCGCCTTCCCATCGCGACTCAGCGCTTGTCACGGTGGCCCTACCCGTCACGTTCTTAACGCGATGGCCTTGTAGGTCACAACAACATCTGTGTCACCGTGGGTGTTTCCGTGGCCCGTTTGGTGTGTTGGCTTGTGCCCTAGGGCAAGGTTGGCCTTCAGACCTTCTGGTAGTGAACATGGCAGGTTGGTTCGCTGCGTTCAGTGACCAAAGGTGACACCTTCATGGCCGTGTCCTAGCGGCTTTGCTAGGAGGCTCGCATCTGTCTAATAATCAATTGTCTGTCCATCAATCGATTATTAGAAGAGCGGTGGTTTTTGTTTTGTCTGTGGTGTTACGATTTCTCGGGCCGCGCCTTGTGTGCCGACGTTGCCCGACGACCCTTCTGGGGGTTTCCGGAAGGGGTGCCGTGCGTGCCTGTGGTTGCTGGGCTTGTCTTGGTTACAAGCCAACTGTGCCATTTTTTGTTGTGGTTGCCCCGCCAGTTCTCTTCGCCCGGTGCTTGGCACTTGAGGGCATGTCCGTAAGACACGTTGTTACCATTACCTGGGACCCCCAACCCCACGCGTCTGTGTCAGAGGGTGTTCGTCATGCCCCGACGTGGAATATCGGAGCGCGAAGGCAGTTGCAAGAAAAGGTATAGAGCGAGTACTAGACATCAAACCATTGCACATTGAATATTACTAAAGCAAATCTTTCTCATTAATAACTTTTCAAATGTCTAGTTACAACCACTACTATCAGAGCCATTCTATAGGGCCCAATTACATTTCAATAAATGGAAATAACTAACCACAACTCTAAGATAACATAATGACTCGAGGGTACTCCTGGCTTCACTCTTGGTCATTCCCTTCCTCGTGAGTGTATGTGTCATCCTCGGTCTCACCTGAGAACACAACATCAAATAACGTAGGGTGAGCGATAACGCCCAGTAGGACTTAAATCTTAGGATCAAGCAGGCTTTAAATAATTAACACATTTAATGGCAGAGTATCTAAAGATAACAGGTACAAGAGAGTCAAAATATAGCAAGAGATAGCACAATAGGTAACAGGATAGCACAATAGCACGAGATCGTGCATAGTTTCCAAAAATAGCACAAGTATCGAGTATAGCACGAATAGCAGGATGGCCATAGCATAACTAGCACAATATGGTAATAGCACGACGAGTATAGCACTTGTTTGTCATTCTAGACATCGAGAGAGTATAGCACGTTTTGTGTTTTGATTGTCATATAGATAGTCGAGATAGATAGCACTTGAGTGTAATGCCAAACACTCTGATCATTTAACTCCCATGGGCACTAGCACTTTCGGGCGCACATCCCAGGACCAGATCGGGCCCTTTATATATTGCCAGGCATTGGTTATATTGTTTATCTTTAGACAATCAGTCAATGGCCAATATAGAGTACCAAGAAGTAGATGAGAGCACTAGATGAATAGACGAAATAGTAGAGTGAACGTGAATAGACGAGCGAGTAAAGTACATATGAGAGCTAGCGGACATTGCACGTAATGCGACGAGTAACAGGCGATAGTAACAATTGCACAACACGCGCACGTCGTATTAGCAGTCAGGTGGAATTCACGATCTTCCCGCTGGCCATGTTATGCACAAGTCCAGAGGTTCGACGTGATTCAAGGTAAGAGCGAACTTCTAATAGCCGTTTGGATCATATCGATCCCTAAAGATGTAATAGGTGTTAGGGTACAACCGGCTCGTCGACCATGTGGGAATCCATGATCAGAGGAGACTTACGGAGGCCTTGTGCAAGGGTTCACTAGTCCGGCGAAAGGAATATCCAACGGAGAGTTCACCACAAGCCAAGTAAAGTGTGTATATAAAACAGGTGCTCGACGTTCTAGAGGAATTCTAGAACAGTGGAGCGTCGATATCGGTATATAAACAATGCAAGAAACGAATACAAGTCCTTTAAAATAGGGCCATTAATATACTTTATTGCATTAAATTCCCAGATACAATATGAGATATTTTATGCCAGATTTCAGTCATATATGGGTGGTTCATGTGTGTGCATGTGTAAGAGAAATCATAGATAGAAATAAGTCGTGAATATGTATTTTAAATCATTCAATGTAGCTCCATTTTTAAAACAAGTTTTTTACTGGGGGTATAACTATAAAAAGGCGTAAGAATTATTTAGAAAGTGACAGAAATAATTTTTATGGGTTTTCATCAAAAACCTGTGAAGGTGACATAGGGTTGTAAGGATCGCGACAGGTACCAGGCAGAACGCAATAGGAACATGTAAGGGTCGTGACATGGCTTGCAGACCAGGTACTGGGAACGCGACGGCTTACCTGTCGCCTTCTTGGTCGCCACGGGTAGGCTGTCGCAATCAGACCCCAGAAGGCAACATATCGGGCAGTCGTGATCTGGTGGTCTGCGCCTGACTCTGACAGGAGTCAGACCAGACATTGGATTGCGGACCAGAACATTCAAATTTTGATACAGGGTCGTTTAGAAAATCATAACTAATTATATACATGATGAAAATTCACGAAATCAGTGGCAAATGAAACTAGACCTGCGAGTGTACTTCCAGTAAACAGGAATTCGAGAGAGAGCATGGTTTGAATATGGTTTGAGAACGAACAAGAATGAGTAACACAGAACATGATATAGAGAGCAAGATTGATTTAATTCGAGCAACATGCTTGATAAAAATTAGGGCTTTTAGGGGCGAAAGTTCCCTAATGATCATCAGTATCTCCCATAAAAATTTCAAGGCATGGGATTTAGTAATCATGGAGAACAAGAATTATGAAGAGGGTTCGGGGTCAAGAGAGTTGCAGAACTTCAAAATTCA
Source organism: Colocasia esculenta (assembly GCA_014218235.1). Taxonomy (NCBI): domain Eukaryota; kingdom Viridiplantae; phylum Streptophyta; class Magnoliopsida; order Alismatales; family Araceae; genus Colocasia; species Colocasia esculenta. The sequence continues at coordinate 151,162,938 of CM024753.1, read as the reverse complement.
TGAAGAAAATATTGGCTCAATGGAAAATTATGAAACTTTAGGGTTTCGTTCCTAATAGACGAGACATCCTACAGAAAAAGTTTTATGGTTTATGCTTGTGAGAATGCCTACCTTTGACTCAATTTGTCTTCTAGGGCTTAGAACTTCAAGAACAAGGAAGAAGCTCCAAGAACTCCTTCTCCCCACGAGATCCTCTCCTCCTTGGCCTCTTTTCCACGTCCAACAACCTTTGGCAACGAGCTAGGGTCGGCCAAGAGGGTTTAAGAGATATATTTATGTAAACACAAGTTCCTATTCCTACTACTACCCAAATTCTTCTTAATTCCGAGATTTCCTAACTCCACATTTCCTCTCTTGCTTTCCAATCTCTAATTGGGTTAGGATAGTATCTAAATTCGTGCTAGACTATATGGGGTAGGTTTAGGAATCCAATTCCAACTCTAATTGCCACTTTTATTGCTTTAATAACCCCTTTCCAATTATGATATAATTAAACTCCGAATTTATGGTATTTTCTTATTATTCTCCCTTTGTAACTTCATATTTTGACCCAATAAATTCTAGAGGGTCCATTAAGCAAAGCCCATTACTCTTTTCCATTTAATGGGTTTTATTTAATGCTATTTTCATTTAAATATCCATTTAGCTAGGTTTTAATTCATTATTTAAATTTTTATTTTTCTTAAAAATTCAGGTTGCTATAGTGTTGCTCCAGGCGGCAGACGTGCTCAAGTCACTGACTTGAAGCAGAAGGGGAAAATGGTGGGGACAGCAGCGTGAGCCATTTGTAGAGCTCTCTTAGCTAGTCTGGGTCTCCGAGGTGGTTTAGGTGCTCTTCCGGTGCAGACCAGTTAGTCTTTCTCACTGCCTCGCTCTACGTTGGCTCCGGAGCGGCGTAGGGAGACCAAGCGTGGGGCCGTAGCTCGGCCAGGCTGCGGTGATTGTGTTGTTCTTTGCTGTGACTCGCTAACCTCACTCTGCTCGGGAGGTTGTAGGCAGGAGTCGACGGCTGGCAAGTGAGAGGGGTGGACTGTGTGTCCCTTTCTTAGCTGCCTGTGGCGGTGGCTTGGTTGCTCTTGCCATGACGGAGTTTCTCACGTTGCTTCCAAGTGAGTCTGGTTGCCCTAGCCTGCACAGTGGTTGTAGCCTAGCCTTGTCTAGTTCTGTGGGCTCTGTTGGTTTGTCCTTGTGGGCCGTGTTTTGTGGCTTCCGTTTTGCGGGTTCTCTCGGGGTGCCTAGTGTAGGCACCCAACTGTTGTTTCTGTAACCCGTTCCTTGGTGCCGTCCGTGGTGGCACCGGAGTGTGTAGTTCCCTGACCTCGTGGAGTGTCCGAGGTGCAGGATGGTTCTGTTTGTGGGCCCTCAACCTTTTGGAGGTCTGAGGTGGCCGTGTATGTGGTGAGATGGCGGTTCTCACATGGTTGCTCGGTGTCTCTCGTGGTGACACCTGGTTGTTCCTTCCCGACCTCGTGGAGGTCCGGGATGTTGGTGCTTGTGTCGTGAGACTCTGGTCTCACGTGGTTGCTCCGGTGTTCCCTGAGCTTCTTTGTCACGTCCCGAGAATTACGCAGTGGATATAAATTAATAATTCGGAAATAATTCGAGTCAATATCCCGAGACGTGAACAGTCGGCAAATAAGCAGCTAGCTAGCACCCACTAAATGTATAACAACATACATCATCATAGGGCCTAAATATTGAACTCAACTAATCTTGTATTCAAATATCAACTCATTGTATTCCAAACAGAAACTAATATAGGACTAAGACTCAATAAAAAGGAAAAGTACATTTTATTGCTCACTTTCTACTACATGAATCTATCACTCAAAGCAAACTACTATAACTAGACTCGTAGTTGGGACGATCATCACTCGGACGCATTCCCATCCTCGACATGCTCTTCCTCTTGATCTTCATAGTCACCTAGATTGGGTAAAAGTAGGGGATGCGCAAACTAGCCCAGTAGGATTTATATCTCAATGTGCGGGCAATGATATAAGTGATTAACATTTTCGAACTAGGTAAGCACGATGAATGTCATGATATGCATGTGCGAATAAAACTCATTAAAACATGATACATAGACAAGCTAGATAGAGTGATAACGATCGAGCAAGATTTTTGAACAAAATGACAAGATAGAACTAGCAACAGATCACTTTGTACAAGCACGCAAGATTTCACTTGATGTCAAGAACGCAAGATATCACTATTTTCAATAAATGCAGGATGGCCATATCACGCACGAGCACGATCATGTAACACTAATCAGGCACGTAGACACTAATGTACACCAAGAAAAGATCCATTAAGAATATACACCAGGACACGCGTATGTGGTTATTGTATCTATCATTCAACAAGCAAGCAAGACTCCCAGCGCAGATGAAACGCCAGTAATCATTATACCCCATGGTTAACAGTATATTTATGACTCTTCGTCATTGGGGGTAGACTGGAGCCCTTGGACACTCATCGTGCCCGGTCAGCATCTCATGTAAGTTTTTAAATGTAGATACCTATAGTCATTAATAATGGCCAACGAGAGTTTCAATAAGTAAGCATATGTAATGTCATGTTCATGATGATGATGGGAACAACTAATAAGTAATTGAACATGATTTCATGATAACAATGGTCAAGAGATAAATTTGGTAATATAACAGCACGATTTATACTTTAGTTCAATCTTTACATTAATGTCTTTAGTCTAGATTGTAAATCACACTCACGAGAACAAGAAGAGAAAGGAAGTGCACGCTAACTTCTGGGTACTTCAATGGTACAACCTGCTCGTCGGCCAAGTGGGAATCCATGGTCAAAGGAGATTTACGGAGGCCTTGGAGAAAAGGTCGCTAGTCTACCGATTCGGAATGACCGGCAGAGAGTTTCCAATTTCTCAAGAAAGGGCTGCCTACATGTGCAAGTGTGTAGTGATGTACGCGTCTCAATTCACGGTCTCAAACTCGCGAAAAACATTTAACACGATGGCATGCATTGGACAATGCATTTAACTACACATGGTCTTACAAGATTTTAAGATAATAATTATCATTTAAATCAAGCTAGAACGGTAACAAGAGTAAATCACAAGTTTCATGAATGATCATATCATTAAGAAAGCAATTAGAATAATATTCATGTAATTAAGGCTTTTTAAATGGGTTAATCACTTTTAGGCCATTAAATAAACCATCATGCAATGATTAGACCTAAGACATGTGAATTATATGCTAAATATCATATTTAAATAGACCTCAGGTATAGTAGTAAGTTTTGTAAAAGAAATAGGTGGGGTTTCATGAAAAATCATGAGGTCGTGATGGACCCTTGTAAGGATCACGACGGGATCAGATCAGAACGCGACAGTGCCTTGTAAGGATCGCGACAGGCTTGTCTGATCAGGCAGGTAGTTCGCGACGGGTTCATATGAAGAAGGCGACATGAGTATATGCAGAACGTGACAAGGGGGTCAGAACAGGCAGAGAGATAACGACGGGGCACTCGTCGCATTCAGAACGCGACGGGTTTGCTGTCACGACAAGACCGCAGAACGAGGCCTATCAGGCCGTCGCGTTCACAGGGTCTGCGCCTGAATCCGACAGAAAAAAGACATGTTCTTGGATTGCTGTCTAGGACTGCCTTATATTGACACAGTGTGTTTCAAAAATAGAGAACAAATTGTACAGTACATGAAAAATCACGAAACCAGTTTTAAACCAACCTAGACACGCAAGGGTGCTTCCAGTAAATCGGAATTAGAAAACAAGAATGGTTTCGATAGGCTTTAATCAAGTCAAACACAAATGTAAAACCAATTGCAACCTGAAAACATAGTGTCATACAGAGACCCTCTTATCACGCTTATAACTCTCTAACTAATGACATTTAGACAAAACGTTCAACACAAGATATGACGATGACAACTAGTAGAAAATTATTATGTTGTGAGTTTGCTCTAATTCGGTCTTGAATCACATGCAACATATAAAGAACAGGAAAAGTCCTAACAGTGCACGACTTTGGAAAAACTATTATAATTCAAAATCTACTCATTGAAATTCGATGAAACTAGTGGGAAATGAAAGTTAACTTGATTCTCTACACATTGGTATAGGATATGTTAAGGTTTGGCCCGAGGAAACCTACCTTATGGGTGGAAGAAGTCCCGTTTTTTCCAGAAAACCCGTGTACAGACCACTTGCAAGAGAACGCTTACTACACTCAGTATACTACATGAAAATTGTTGATTCCAGTTGGGTTAGAAAGTAGACTCGACCCTCTTTCCAGGGGTATAAGCCTTGCAAGGTTTGGTTATGGTTTGACTCACCTTTGGTCGCCTTCAAGTGGACAGTTTATACAGGTCACAGCAGAAGAGAAGGGGAAGAAGAACGGCTTGGTGTGGGCAATCTCCTGCTCCCCAGCCACCATGAACTCCTCCACACGACCCCAACAAGATGTAAACTCATCCCCAAGGGTTTGGTGAAGAGTATTTAGGAATCTATGGTGTTTAGGAGTCCTATTGTAACTAGGAAAGAAGAGTTGCGGTTTTGACATATTAGTTTCCTAATTTGAGGATCTCTTCCTCCATTAGAGTGTATGAGGCTTTAGGAAATCTCCCCTCATAGTTAAGCATGAATTTGGGTTGCGAAGAATGCATGTTCTCATCCCAATTCAACTCTAATTGCCTCTTTCTAATTTTAGCTTATTTAAGCTACAAATTTCCATGCATTTTCTTGCTTCATTTGATTTTTGGGTCATATGTGGTCCATTGGCCCAATTAAGATATTGGGTCATTAATATACAATGTTGGAAGTCTTCCCAAATCTTTTATTTAATTTTTGGTTGCGTCGTATTTCCGTGTTAACGATTTTCCGACTTGTTTCCTAATTTGGATAATCGGTCACAATAACTCTTAAAGCTAGCCCAAATGATTTTTATTGAATCAAATTTCTTGATGGGTCATTAGAGAATATTATTTGAAGTCCATATATGATTTTTATTTAATTTTTTGACTCATTCAAGTACGTGTGATAATGATTTTCCGACTTATTCATGAATTACGATAATAAGTCGTGAAACACTTTAAACATGGCTAATCCAATTTGTTTTGGCACAAATTTCTTTGAGAAACTTTTAGTAAAAATGTTTGGGGTTGATTTATAATTTTTACAGATTTTTTCGATTTGTTTTAGCACCTACGATAGAGGTACGTATGTTTTAAATAATCTGATATTATGGAAATTATTTATTTCCATTTATTCAGATTTTTACTTATTAAATTTTTCCAGGGTGCTACATTCTTTGTCTCGGAGGGTGTGTGTCGAGGGTTGCTTCCGCATTGTGTTTGACTCAGCTGGTTCTACGGGAGTCGTGTTTGGCCCGACCCTGGTTGTGGGTCAAGGCGTTTCTCTGTTCCGCTGCTTTGTATCTCTCTGCAGTAGGTGTTTCTTGCTTTACTACTTTGTAGAGTAGTTTTGCTTCCATTTTTTGGAGTTCCTGCTACTCTGGCTGGAAAGGGACTGGTTATCCCTATTGAGCCTTATTCGCGAGGCTCACCCCCTACTCTCTTTAGGTAGGGACTCGCTGTCGTAAGAGTTCGTTGCCCGACGGTCATGGTGGCGGCTTGTTCGCCATGCGTAGCCAGCAGTGTGAGTTGTGAGTGTAAGCTCTTGTACCGTGAGTTGAGAGTGGACTTTTTGAAAGTCCTCGGGGTATGCCCCTTAAGGACTGCACCTTTCTTTCTATACCTGTACTTTTATTTGGGACATGTTGTTCATAATTTCCTTGTTAATGTACGATTTTTCTTGTTATAGTTATTTGAATTCATTTCTTATCTCACATGACTAAATTCTAACCCTTCCGGGTCTTCGGATCCATGGGTGACGGCACGACCTTCGGGATCCCTAGCGATGGTCCGGGAGGTCGGGTCGTTACAGTGGTATCAGAGCCCAGGGGTCCAAAGAGATTTGTAATGGGTGAATAACTATGGATGTCCCAAGGAAAGGTACTCGTGCGCTGTTGGCCCATATGTGTAGAGTTGCTGTTAGTTGTAAGCATTTGGTCCTTTGTTGCAGATGGCTAGCTCTCCAGCAGGGTCTGAGTGTGAGCTACAGGAGAGTGTTGCTGATGTTGCTGGGTGCGCATGCTGCGAGCGTGGTTGTTGTTTTCGCTCGTGCTGCATTTGGCTTTGTCCTCGACCTGCACGTCTGTGTGAGTGTGTCACGAAGGCTAAGAGAGCCTACGTATGGTGTGGCCTTCACCGGTACAGGGTTGTGATCTGCGGAACCGGTAGAAGGTGTCCTTGCCTTGTTGGTTGTCCCCTTGTTGTTGGGGTGAGTCCTTGTTGGATGTCCCCTTGTTATTGGGGTGTGTGTTGTGTTGGCTGTGTGTTTGGCCTTGTGTGCCAATGCACTGTTGGACGTTGTGCTCTGCTCAGTCGTTGTCTTTACTCAAGCTAAGCAGATGCTTGTGTGCCGTATTGCACCACTGGTTGAGCGCTGCGACACCTATCTGTGGTTGTTGCCAGCTTTGTGCTGGCTAGTTGTGAACTCTGGTGAGGTGCTCCCGGAGTTCTTCTCAGTTGGTTCTGGTGGAGGTGAGGTTTCCCCATAATAGTGTTGTGCTCATTTCTGGTTGTTGCAGCGTTGCCCTCTGGGTTGAGGTGCATCGCTTGGCTGCTGTGTTCTGGTGGTGTTTCCTAGAATTGTTTGTTGTTGTCCTAGTGAGGGTTCCTCTCCTACTGGGACTGCTTCTATGCTCGTTAAAGTCTTCTACTATGTTCCCTCCTTGGTTTGAAATCTATGTTGTCTGGTTGGTTTCCGTTGCGTTGCCCTCGAGGTTGAGGTGCATCTCTTGGTTGCCCTACGTTCTGGTGCGGTTTCCCAGAACTGTTGGTTGTTGTCCTGGTGAGGTTCGCTCTCAAGACTGTTATGGGCTTGTTTTTGCCATTTGTTGTACTGCCTCAGGGTTGAGGTATGCTGCTGTTGTGTTGGCCGTTTGTTTGGGCTGCATTCTGGTGATGGTTCCCAGAACGGCTCTTGGCGCTTTGGGAGAAGGTCCTCCCCAAGCTGCCTCGTGTTTGTTTTGGTTGTCGCTGCTCTCTCTCGCCATGGAGATGAGCTTTCGCTGTTGCCAGCTGGACTATCTGTGTTACAGTCTGCCTCAGCATTGTCGGTCGAGGTGTGGTGCCCTTGGCCGTGTGTCTGGCCGTGGTGCTGGCCAGGTTGTCTTCCTGTCCATTTTCAAGTTTTCTCGGCTGTGCTAGTAGGACTTCGTGTGTGCCCAGGGTCGGAAGGTTGGATTCGTTTCTCATGCCCTGTGGGCTCTCCCAGATGGTAGTCTGGTGAATTCCATGGGTGTCTCGCTAGTGGTGCTTCTGTGGAAGTGCCAGTCTAGTTTAGTGGTTTCCCCTTGCATGTGGAAGAGACCCGTTGTGAGGGTCTCCTTCCCCTGCTTTCCGTTGGTTTCTCGGGGTGATGATGCTCCACTGTGGTGTTGTGTCACCAGGGTGTGCATTGTTGTGACCTTCGGGTGGAGTCACTCTTGCTGACGGTTGTTTGGCAAGCGTCGTGGTTGTTCGGCTGGCTGTGCCTCCTATAGGAGTGCTAGCCTTGCATTGTTGTTTCCTCTGCTTCCCGTGGGTTGCTTGGGGTGGTGGTGCTTTCACATGGCATTTGATGCTGTGTCGTGCACCGTGGCAACCGTCGTGGCGAAGGTCCATCCCCTTTTGAGCTGTTTTGAGGTTGAGCAGGTTGCTTCCCCTTGTGCGCGTTGTTTTCTTGTGGTGTGATAGGTTGTGGTGACCTATTTGTGCTGTCTCTTGATTTGCCGGTTTCTTGTTGCCTGACTGGACAATGTAAGGCAGTGTGCCCAGTGTTCAGTGTGAGGCAACATCGGTTTTCTGGTGTTTAGCTTGCTTGTGCAAGCATCGTCCCAGTATGTGTTTCCGCTTGTGCCTCAGCTGTGCTTGGAGGCACTTGTTGACGTTTGGTGTGTGGCCCTCTCTGCCTATGGTGGGAGGAGTGGTGCCTCGTGTTGTGCGCTTCTAAGAGCCAGTATGGTGGTCGTGCTCTTGAAGCTACTGGTTCTTCGCATGTTTTACTTGTGTGGGTCTCTGGTGGAGAGTCCCTTTCTGTTGGCCTTGAGTTGTTTCAGGCCGTTGGTGTGGTTGTATACTACACCTGGAGCGTGTTTCTTTTTCGATGTTTCGTGTCTTTGTACCTTGAGGGTTCGTGGCCGGTGTTGCCTATTCTGCCCTTTTTGGCTCGTGGTTCCTTGTGTGTGACTTTTGGCAGGTCCCTTGTGGAGAGTCCTCCCTATTAGCCGTGTTGTTTCGGCCGTTGGTGCAACTGTGTTGCATCTTGCTAAGTTTTGGTACTTGTGGTGGCACCCTCTGCTCGTGCTCGAGTGGTTTGTTTTTTGTGCCGTCTTGAGCCCTGGTGCATTGTGTTGCACTTTGGGTGGCTCCTGGTGCTTGTGTGAGCACCGTGTGTTGTGTTGTATTTCCTGATCGTGAGCTCCGTGCGTTGTTTCACGAGTTTGCTCGGTGTTGGAGGCATTGAGCTTTCCACCTCTGAGACACCTTGTGCTGGCCAATGCCTTGTGGCTGTACCATTACTGCTGTAGGGTGGCTGCTTTGCCCTATCTAGGTAGCCCTATCAGTGGTACGCCAGGCTTGGGTCGTGGCCCGTGTCCAGGTTTTCCCTCTTGCATTGGGGAGCAAGTGTGTTCGGTTATGGTACCCTATTTTGGTTTGGATTTCTTTGAGGTCGACGGGCTGTCTTCGACCTCTGCAGTTGTTTCATTCCCGTGCAGGTTGCCGACGTCTTAAGTTGTCTGGCCTTGCCAACCTCAAATGTCTCCCTTGGTTTTGTCTCTGCACGTGTGCTTATAGAGCATTTGGTTTGGTTTTTCGTGGCTCCATGGTCGTTGTGTGTCCTTGTCGGACCACGAGGATGATCTGGGTGAGATCTAGTGGTGCCGACAGACCCTGTCTTGCTCCCAGTGGGCTATCCACGTGCGTTTTTTCCGCTTGGTTTTGGGTCACCATTAAGAAGCTCTCGTTTGGTCTTGCCGTAGGTGCTAGCTGTTGCTAGATGTATGGAGCCATTCAGCGGAGTCTTGTGGATGACCTCTTGGCATTTTCCTCGGTTGCTGTCAGTATCTGGGACCTCTATCTAGTTGTTGGTGACAGAGTGAGTTATTGACCGGTTGGTCTCAACAGTGTGGTCTGTTGAGGGCTTAGTCGTGTGGTTTCCGATTGGCGGTTTCAGTGTTTCTGGTCGGTTTGGTGCGCACTGCGCCTGTGGAGTTGTCGACATCTGCTTGTGTACTCTGCACCATTGTTGTGTGCCCTGGGAGCCGTCGGATGTCTGGTTAGGCACTCCCTTAGGGCAGGGCTGTGGTGGTGACCACCGGGAAGTCGTGGTATGACTTAGTGGTCTCCTTGCGCTGGATGTTTTCTCCGATCGAGTTTCGCCCTTAATTACGAGGACGAAATTATTTTTTTATTGGATGTATTGCAACATCTCGGTTTTTTGGTTTCTCCGTTTATGAGTTTGGATGACTGGCCACTAACGTGTCTGGCTTAGGCGATGCATTAGTGTTGCAGCAGAGCTGCCTGCCATGACAGTTATCCCTGTTGCGACCGCTAGGTGCGTCGTGTTCCTGTCGCACCCAGTCAACGGGTCACGACATGGTTCTGCTTATTGGTCGTCTGGCACCTGTCAGAAGGGCAGGCGTGGCAGAGCAGGCTATCTGGTTGTCATGGCGCCACGGATGGGTGTGTTCTGGTCACGGTGTGGGTGGCTATCGCGTTACGGTTGGTAACGCGATGCCCCACCACGTCGCGTTCTGGGGGCCGAAGGGTAAATGCCTTGGTCGACTTTCCCTTTCCCCTTTGTTTCCCTTCTCCTTCCCTTCCTCCTCTTCGAGGAGGGAAGTCTTCTTCCTTCCTTCTCCAGCAGTGGAGCTTGGCGAAGCGGCGGCACCTCGTGCGGAGCGGTGGCGTGGCGTCGTGGAAGCAAGGAGGTGGCGGTCGTGGTGTCGTGAAGACCCCCTTTGGGGGTTCGATTCGTCATTCCAGTTGGGATTCTTGTGCCCTTTCCAATCCGAGTGATTGGAAGTCCCTTCATGTGTCTGCATACTTTAAATGATTTCCCCATGCTCCCCTCCCCACGGGTGTAGTGTTTGTAGCATGTGGGGGACCCTAGAATGTAGCATTCTGGCAGTTTGCCTTCCAGCTGATGTCGCGACCGCCGAGCACGTCGCGACATCAGAGAAGGTCTCGCCCTGGTCGGACGCGACCTTATCGCGGCGCAGGTGGCCGTCGCGGTAAGGGTCGCGTCGTGGCCGGGTTCCCCGTCGCAACAAGGTTCTTGTCGCGACGCGCCTTCTCGTCGTGACTCAGCGCTTGTTGCGGTGGCCTTGGCCGTCACGTTCTTAACGCGACGGCCTTGTAGGTCGTGACAGCATCTGTGTTTCCGTGGCCCGTTTGGCATGTCGGCTTGTGCCCCAGGGCAGGGTTGCCCTTCGGACCTTCTGGTAGGGAAAGTGGCAGATTGGTTCGCTGCATTCAGTGACCGAAGATGACACCTTCGTGGTCGTGTCGTAGCGACTGTGCTAGGAGGCTCGCGTCTGTCTAATAATCGATTGTATGTCTGTCAATCGATTATTTGAAGAGCAATGGTTTCTGTTCTGTCTATGGTGTTATGGTTTCTCGGGCTGTGCCTTGTGTGCCGGCGTTGGCCGACGACCCTTCTAGGGGTTTCCAAAAGGGGTACCGTGTGTGCCTGTGCCTACTGGGCTTGTCTTGGTTACAAGCCATGTGACGGAACGCCTCGTTCAAGCTAGTTAAACCGGTAACGTGCTTGACCCGAGTTTGTCTCCCGCGAATGGGCCAAAGCCTCGCAAGGGATACCACACACTAGTCCATGAAAACACAAAGGAACACACCATTGCATTTATAATATACAAGGTTTTACATAGCCATCTTCAAAAGAAATAAAGGAAAGTACACAAGCCTGGGGCATACCCCGAGGTACAATAGGTACAACTGAGAAAGAAAAGCTACACTGCTGGAGGCACTAGGCTAACACTGCTATGTCGCGGCTCCGAACCGGATGACGGTAGAGAAACCTCCTCCTCGCCCTCGCCTATGGGGAGTAGGGGTGAGCCTCACTAGTCACTGGCTCAGTAGGGAACTCCCCCAACACCGAGCAAACCAAACACAAGTGCGAAAGCAGTAAACTATGCTAACAATTTATAGCACAAGTAAATAGGATATTAAAGCTATAAATAAACACACCGCTAGCTGACTGCGTAAAACAACTGCAATAAATAAACGACAAAACTCCAACACGTGTACGAGCTACGGTAGAGACTACCACACTCAAGCCACGTAGACTGGTTCGCGACACCAGCAACAGACTCGGACAAACTAACACAGGTCTACCTCTCCATCTCGCAGCCACGGACGAAAGGTCCAGCTGCCGCTCCACATGAAAAAGACAAGCAACTGTGGAGACCAACTAAGCACCACCACCTGCGGACCACCCGGTCACAGGCCCATGCCTGGCACCTCTAGAGACCCTACCCTGGGCTCGCTAGATTGAGGCACTGGAAAAGGACTAGTCGGGGACCAGTGTCGACAACTAGTGTCTGTATCCTCAACTAAGAGCGTGCTACAAGTGACTAAAAACAAACTCAAGAGTCACTATCCCACTGTCGTCTTTCCCTCAGCCGGACGTACAACTCAAACTAAGGAGTGAGGGTGTCCAGGTCAGACGACACAGACCTCGACGGTACAGCACAAGTACCGGGACAAAGCCCCGAGCTAACAGCCTGGCTCACAGAGAACCTGGGGCACCCAACTGGAGAGGTAACCACGGTAGGCATCTACTACCTGACACGCACACAGAAACCATGTGCGCACCGCACAAACCACGTGAAACCTCACATAAACCTCGTGTACTGATGGTCAACAACACGTGAACACCACCTGCCTCGTGTGAACACTATGTCCACAAGCAAACTACTAGCTAGCTACGTAACCTGTGAGCTAGCCTCGAGAACCACACGCTTCCCAGAGCATTACAAGTGCCTATGCACTGCTCACTAACACTAAGCATACTGATAACGATAATCGAATAGTCACATGCGTAAACCATGCACAAACAGGGCCTCTCGGGCCAAGTCGCGACAACCCATTGGGTCGCCTTCAGAAGGCGTCGCCACGACATGTCGCCTTCAAATCTAGAATGTGACCAACTTACCTGTCGCCTCTTGATCCTTAACGCGACACATCGCTTTGTCGCGTTCAGAATGCGACATAGGGACCCGCCACCTTACCAGGCGGGAACCCTAATCCAGGCTCTCTCCATGATAGCCCATTTCCACAATAAAAACCACCATTAATTCTTCGTTTTCATGCTTTTGTGAATACCTAGGCATGCTATCTATTGTTAGAAATGCATTAAACTGATTAGAACCCAATCCCATGCGATTTACACCCTGAAAACAGTAAGAGTTCACCTACCTTCGCGAAGAACGCGCTATGCAGTGACCTCGCACCGTTTCCCCTGCTTATCCCAGACTCCCTGCAGCGAGGACACTCTGAAGACGCCAAATCCCAGCTGAAATCGCCACAGCACCTCCCCCTTGCCGAGCAGAAACCTTGAGCATTCTGCTTGGCTGGGGTTATTTAAAAACCTACTACGGTTCGAAACGCGACGCATCGTGGCGTCGTGACCATGTTGCAACGGACCTGAGCGTCGCCTTCCCAAAGCCCACTGCCCTGAGCACTACACGTGGCACACATGCAGATGCTCAACGCACCAAGGCGGCCACATGAACGCGACGACCACCTCTGTCGCATTAAGAACGCGACATACCTTCCTGTCGCGATGACAGGCTGAGCAATCTAGGGTATTGCAGGCCGAAACTGTCGGCCCAGTAAGCCCCAGAAACATACACACACATGGCACACAAGCCACATTGGCCTCACATTGGCCACAACAAGCACTAAACACATGATCCATGAGGATCCGAAAAATGCGCGACGTTACATTACTATCATCTAAAAAGAAATTTTGACCTCGAAATTCATAACATAATTTCACACACATAATGTACACATACAATTACAAATACTATCATCTAAAAAGATTTAAAACATTACTCAAACAAGTAAGAATATCCTTTAGCCATTTCATCGGCTAACTCCTAGGTATCCTCACCACCCAACCAATTCTCCCATCTGACTTTAACTAACTCAATTTCCTTATTTCGCAACTTTTTCATTTTACGACCAGTAATTTGCACCAGATATTCACGCATAGACATGTCCGGTCTCAAATCACTTCTTTGATAACTGATTATTTGCGCTGGGTCCTCAATACACTTCTTTAACATGGAGACATGAAAGATATCATGAACATCTACAAAATCTGCTGGCAAATCCAGCCTATATGCTGTCTCCCCAATTCGTTCCAACACCTGGAAGGGTCCCACATATCTCAGACTCAGCTTTCTCGTTTTACTGAACCTCACAATACCTTTGCTAGGAGAAATTTTCAGAAAAACATAATCTCCAACTTCAAATTGAAGTGGCCTTCTCCGATTATCAGCATAACTTTTCTGCCTACCCTGAGCTATTTGTAATTTTTCTTTAATAAACTTTACCAACTCTGTAGTTTGTTGAACTAACTCAGGGCCCACTAACTGCCTCTCTCCCACTTCATGCCAATTTAAAGGTGTTCTACAAGGTCTTCCATATAATGCTTCATACGGTGCCATCCCAAGGCTTGTATGGTAAATATTATTATAAGCAAATTCCACCATACCCAAATGATGCTCCCAGCTACCACCCCAAACTAAACAACAAGCTCGCAAGTGGTAAGCTGAGCTATACCTCAACTCAGTGCCTACAACTCTTTGCAAGCTCCTCCAAAAACCTGAAGTAAATCTGGGATCTCTATCATATACAATTGACTTTGGAACACCATGAAGGGGAATAATTCTATCTGCATATACTTTTGCTAATTTATCCACTGGCCAAGACATACTTACTGGCACTAATTTGCATACTTTAGTCAATCTATCCACAAACACCCATATTCCATTATGACTTACATATGCTTTCCTGCTTAAGGCATCAGCAACAATGTTGGCCTTACCGGGGTGGTAAGCCAAACTAAAATCATAATCTTTCAAATATTCCACCCATCTACGCTGGCGAAGATTTAAATCCTTCTGAGAGAAGATATACTTTAAACTTTTATGATCTTTAAAAATTTCAAATCTTTCGCTATACAAATAATGACTCCACATTTTCAAAGCAAACACAACTACTGCCAATTCTAAATCATGGGTGGGATAATTCTCTTCTGCTGGTTTCAATTGTTTGGACGCATAGGCTATCACCTTGCCATGCTACATTAACACTGCACCCAGCCCTCTTCTCGATGCATCTATATACACAACAAATCCACCACTTCTTGTCGGTAGTGTCAATATCGGTGCTGAAGTAAGCATTTTCTTTAATTCCATAAAACTTCTCTGACACTCCCCGGACCACATAAATGGCACACCCTTCCTAGTCAGTCTAGTCATGGGTGCCGCAATCTTAGAAAAATCTTGTATGAAGCGGCTATAATAGCCTGCCAGCCCCAAGAAACTTCTAATCTCTGTAATTGTCTTAGGCACTTCCCACTTCATCACCGATTCTACTTTACTTGGATCGACTGCCACTCCATCTGCTGAGATGACATGACCCAAAAACTGAATTTCCTTTAACCAGAACTCACACTTACTAAATTTAGCAAATAACTAATTATCTCTTAATAACTGAAGAGTAAACCTCAAATGAGCAGCATGCTCCTCTTCAGAAGCTGAATAAATTAGAATATCATCTATAAAGACCACAATGAATTGGTCCAAGTACGGATGAAAAATTCTGTTCATCAGATCCATGAAAGCTGCAGGAGCATTGGTCAGCCCAGACGACATAACCACAAACTCATAGTGACCATATCTAGTCCTGAAAGTTGTTTTATCTATATCCTCTTCTCTGATTCTCAATTGATGGTACCCTGACCTCAAGTCAATTTTAGAAAACACCTTGGCTAACTGCAATTGGTCAAACAAATCATCTATTATTGGCAACAGGTACTTGTTCTTAATGGTCACATCATTCAACTTTCTATAATCAATACACATTCGAAAGCTTCCATCCTTCTTTTTCACAAATAACACTGGTGCTCCCCACGGGGAGTGACTCGGCCTAATAAACCGTTTTTCTAACAATTCTTCCAATTGCTTCTTCAACTCTTTGAGCTCTGTCGGTGCCATCCGATAGGGTGCTTTAGAAATCGGCATGGTACCCAGCAACAACTCAACAGTAAAGTCCACCTCTCTGTATGGAGCTAAACTAGGCAACTCATCTGAAAACACATCCGCAAATTCCCTAACCGCGGGAACTGCCTCAACTGACTTACTAGTTTCTATCAAACTTACAGAAGCTAAGTAAGCCACATACCCCGCATTAATCAACCTTCTAGCTCTAATTGCAGAAATTATAAACTTAGAAGCACAGAAAGGCATACCTTGATATTCAAATACAGAACCATTGGGGTGACAAAACCTGATCCTTTTCTTTCTGCAATCTAGCATAGCTCCATAGGCCTCAAGCCAGTCCATACCCAAAAAAATATCATAATCAGTTAACTGTAAAGCATATAATCGACCTGGCATCTGGTTCCCTTCAAACACAACTGGAGCCTCATCTATATAACACGAGGTGAGCAAAAACTCACCAGAGGGAACTTCCACTACTAATTCACATGTTTTTTCTTCTAAAGGATGAGCCATACTATCCAAAAATTCTTCAGAAACAAATGAATGCGAGGCACCTGAATCAAATAAAACTTTTGCTGAATATTCATAAATAGGGATAGTACCTTCTATCATATTCGATGCCTCTGCTTGGGCACGAGTGATAGCCATAACCCGACCCCTACCTCTCTCAGGTAATGCTCCTCTGCCACGACCTGCCGGTGGCTGCTGAGACTGCTGCGACTGCTGAACACCTCTACCATAACCATATTCCCTCGGATAGGGACAATTACGGATCAAATGCCCCGGTTGATTGCAGTTAAAACACCTATAGCCTGTTGGAAGGATAGGCAGCCTGGCGGTACTTTGCTGCGATTCTTCCACCTCCGGCTTGCCACGACCCTGCTGAATTTGCTGACGACCTCCCCATCCTCTTCCTTTACCTTTAAATGCCTGCTTTAATTTCTGGCCCCACTTACCAAAACCAGATGAGGAAGGTCCTGCTGATGCTTTGCCCTTACTCACACCTGCTGACTGCTGGGGTAGCCGGAAACTACCCGAACCTGACTCGCCTACCTGACGAGTCCGAACTGCTCTTTCCAGAGTAGCTGCTCTCTGGTCTGATTCTTCAACTGTTCTATACATTAGTGGTATTATTGCAGTCTGCAATTCTGTCCTCAAACCACAGATAAAATATTCAACCATCATAGCATTATCCGTGACAACATAGGGTGCATACCTGCTCGGTGCCATGAACCGCATCTGATATTCTAGAACTGAAGTCCCACCCTATTGCAAGGTCCTGAACTACTCCCTTTTTGCCTGCTGTACTTGAAGAGGAAAGAATGTATCATTAAATACTTCAAGAAATTCAGGCCAGGTAATACCACCCTCTATTCTGCCTACAAAGGTGGTCTGCATCTTCAAACGCCACCATTCCTATGCAAATCCCCTCAACTGAAAAGTAGCCAACACAACTTTGTCCGCTGCCGGACACCTCATGGTCATAAAGACCCTCTCAATTTCATGAATCCAGTGCTCCGCTGTATCTAGATTCGGCCCACCAGAATAGGTAGGCGGCTGCAACCTCAAAAACATTTCAACTTGCACCATTGGCTCTTCTGCCACAATCACGGGTGGTGATGGTGGTACTGGTGCCACAAAAGGTACCTCCACCCCTGGCGGTGGTAGAACTGGGGCCACAGGTACCGCCTCTCCGGTCATTGGTGGTACCGGTGCCTGCTGATCCATCCACATCCGAATATCGGTGAGGCTCTCCCAAATCCTTTCTATCATTCACAGAGTCGACTCCTCAGGGTCATCTCCTCCACCACCCCAGTCTCTTCTATCAGCCATTACAACTACCTACACACACAACAAGCCAACCATAGGCAAAACAACGAGTCATTACAAAACCAAGGCCAGCTACTAGCAGTGTATCTACAAGAAAATATGGCTATGTAACTTCTTAATTCCTTTATATACACACGAACTTGCTCAGATACCAACTGTGACAGAACGCCTCGTTCAAGCCCGTTAAACCGATAACGTGCTTGACCCGAGTCCGTCTCCTGCGAACGGACCAATGCCTCGCAAGGGATACCACACACTAGTCTGTGAAAACACAAAGGAACACACCATTGCATTTATAATATACAAGGTTTTACATAGCCAACTTCAAAAGAAATAAAGGAAAGTACACAAGCCTGGGGCATATCCCGAGGTACAACAGGAACAACTGAGAAAGAAAAGCTACACTGCTGGAGGCACTGGGCCAACACCGCTACGTCGCGTGTTAGACCCCAAATTTTTATTCTTTTACAAGGTGTGTTGGGTATTCACTTGTTGTGTGCATAGCATATGTAGTTCCTTGTGTCTACTATAAGTTTTATACTTCTCTTGAGCATATGCATCATATATATATATATATATATATATATATATATATATATATATATATGATAATTCATGTGGAATTGAGCAATTAGCTAAAATTGAGGTGTATTATGAATACTAAGAATCTTAAGACTTAGAATACTTGAATAATACTATGCATGTACTATCTAAGTATTGAAGAATATCCTATACCACCTATTTCATGGATATTGTGTGTGAATATATGAAGTACATATGTATATACATGTATGCATATATATGTATGTTATCTTACGCATGCGATATTTGCCTATCTAAATTTGTAAGGCCCTCGAATTTTGTTGCTTTAATTATGTTGTGTGAATTCATGCTTGTGAATTCATGTATGTAAATATCTACGTACGTATTAGCTAGTTATACTTATGTGCGCATGTGTATAATTAGATTATAAATATTGTATGTTTGCATGTGTGGTAGTGTGTACATCATATCATATACATATTGCATGTATATACATACATCGTATGCATGGATTTTCTGCATGTTTTGAGCTCTGGCCGAAGAGCAGTTGGCGTCAACATGGTGGACGTCCATGATAGTCAACGTCAACATCGTTGGACGTTAATACTTAAATAAACGGCCATGTATGTGGACGTTAATATCACTGAATCTCAGTGCGCTGCAGACCCCGAAATTTCGGAAGAAGTAAGCTTAGCCATTGGGGAGATGTCCCCAATGGCTCTGAGCCCTTCACATCACCTTATGTGTGAGACAAGAGGTCTCTCTCCTTTAAACAAACCCCTTTTGCAACCACAAGACCTTCTCTTGGCTCTTTGCAAGGAGAAGGAGAGAAACCCTAAGCCCTGTGAGAAAACTTGAACTTTGAGAGCTCAGATCCGGCGGATTGGAGCTTCATCTGGTTATCTACAACAACTAGAAGCTAGCTTGGACATAGGAGAAGGCGTCCCCGACCTCGGACTGGAAGCTACAACTCCACAGAAGACGGAGTGAAGGTGTTTTGAAGGCTTCTTGGGACTGCCCAACGAGAGCTTCACCGCCTATTTTGATCCCCTTGGAGGTTTTTAGAGAGGCAAGTAAACCTAGACCCTGATCCCCCACATGTCCCATTGAGTTTTAGTATTTTTGCAGATTTTTCCTCTAGTACTGGAACCCCACATTCACCCATCTTTGGAGCTCGGTCTGTGTTTCTGCACAGATAGGAACTTAACGGCAAGATCCCTTGCCGTTAAGATCTCCATCCGGCGGCAGACGATGTTGCCGTTAACTCATGTGAACGGCCAGACCTTGCCGTCTAGTTCATCTAGACAGAACAGAGAACTGTTCTGCCCTATATGATTATTTCCAGAATTTGACGCATGAGGATATAATGTAAATGTTATGTGTTATATAATATAGATAATAGAATGTGTTGTGGAAATAGGGTGAATTTCTGTAAATAGTGTGAATGGTTTCATTCATGGAAAATGCATGTTAGATAAGACATTGGCCATGTTAGTTTACTGTTTGCATAATTCGTGAGGAATTTGAATGCCAGAATTTAGCTAGACCAGGTGTAGGTATGTCAGTCTATGTTCTGAAATTTTGGGAATTTTCCCATGCTCATGAGATTTATTGCAAATTTCTGTCTTGAAAATAGAAAGCATGCATAGGTTTGTAAAGATCACCGTAAATCATATGATGTGTCGTAAATCCGGGAAAAATTCAGGTGATAATATGCATGTTAGGTATAGGTCTGTAAATTGTCAAATCCAACATTTATGTTGTTCCTTCATGATAATTGAGTTATTAACGGCATGTGAATGAGTATTTCATTTTATGTAAATTCTATGTAGTTCAGAAAAATATGAAGATTTGCATGAGTAATCTGAACCCTGCAAGCAGTGTGTGGACAAATTTTCGCGTGATTTAGATAATAGTATTGTATGTTGTGAAATTTCCATGCGAAAATGAGTCCTTAAAGCATGCTATTATGAGGTTGATTAATAATGTGTTTTCCAACCTGATTAGCGTAAATTTACTGAGTGTTTAAACTCTGTTAATGGTAGTATCATGATTAGGTTTACTGATGTTTATGTATAATCAATAGTGAATGCAAAGTGATTAAGTGACTTATGAAAAGTGTGTGGATAATGAGAGAAAAATGTGAATAAGTAAATGTGTACTAATTGAGCCAAGAATGACACAGCTACCCTAGAGGCCTCGAGAGCTGTACATAGAAAAGTCCCTATGGAAGGCTCTATGTGTGAAAAGTTTATCCCAAGGGCATTGGGGAAAACCTGGAGGTGGACAAGTACTACTAGACAGGGTGGAGAGTGCTTCTCCCGGTCTGCGCAGCTACCAAGATTCACCACTACATTGCCTAGGTGGTGAGTATGTGATATGAGTTATGTGATATTAGTTATGTGTTATGAGTTGTGTGTTATGAGATGCGATGAGTTATGAGTATGAGACATTTGTTTGTGTCCTCTAATAGGTAGTTAGGACTATGTGTCATGGCATCCTTAAATTATTGGAATATAAGTAAGTGCATAATGATATGCAAAAGTGATATGTGATGAGTACAAATGATAGAACATGTGATATATGGAAATGAAAGAGTAAGTAATGTGAGGATTATGTGAAAGTTATGTAAAGGGAAAAGTTAGTGTTAATAAGAATGTGCTTGCATGTGGAAAAGCTAATATGTTAATGCGATATGTTCATGAAGTTTCATGTATTGGTTACCTTTATTTCAATATCATGTTTAGCATCATGTCATGTAAATTATTCCATTCATGTGATAGTGCATGTAAATAAACATATTGACCATGTTATTCGTGTACTACGAACAATAAGTATGAGAAACTACCTAATGAATGAGATTGTGTGCGAATAAATCTAACTCCATGCAACTACATTTAATTCATGTTATAACAGCAAGTAAAGTATGGTTAGGAATGTGAAAAACATAAGAGAAAATCGTTAGGTTCCATGTTAGATACGATGTCCACCTAATGTATAAATCCATGTTTGAAAACCTCATACGTGAATAATGGATTGAATGTGTATTAGACCCCTTTTAATTCATGCTATACAATAAGAAATCATGTATATGAAATGTAATGACGATAAAACAACAAGCAAAATGTGAGATTGAATATGAAAAGTAGATGTGAAGAGTCAATAGTCATCATGTTAAGTTGTTCATTTCCTTATGTCAACTTCCATGTTCTAGTTGTAAAATTTCACCATGAAACAGATTGATGTGTGGATGAATGTTTCATGTTACATGTTAGGTGTGGAGAGTATGCATAAGTGTATAACATTAGCATCCATGATTTAGAATGAATATGTGATAGAACAAAGCATGGTTAAATGACTTGGAAATGTGTTGATAGCTAAAAGTATGATCCATGTCTTTTCTTGTAATTTGAAAGATAGTGTGTATTTCCTAGTGTTTAATAGCTAAATGTGAATGTGGCATGTTTGAGATTAAGTTTTTGTTTTACTTGCTGAGTCTGTGGACTCACCCTTGCTTCAGCGTACAGGTGAGACAGGTGTTACTACTTTGGAGGAAGGCATAGCGAAGGTCGATCTATTGAAGGAGTAGCTCGCGAGGAGTAGATTTTAGTTGTACTTTCCTTAGCCTGAACAATATTTCGTATGGACAATTATTTTGGACAATGTAGTTGTGTTATCATGTAACAATGTGGATGTTGTCAATTTATTTTGCTATATAGACTGTGGAATATGTGATGGTGATGAACTAAGTTGAATTGTTTACTTTAAACTCCATTGTAGTAAATTGCTATTCACGTACTTTTCAACCTATCAGCTAGTGTTGGGTTTTATCCCACTGTAATGACGCTCTTTATGCCGATGGGGGTTGGTATAATCGTACCGGTATGAGGAGGGTGGTTACAGAGATTGGTATCAGAGCCCGAGGTTGAAATTGTGCAGGGATAGACCCTCATCACCACCCTATTGCAAAGTCTTTATAGGAAATTGTCCATATATGTAGGAATTTATTAATAGCAAAGGAGAAATAGTTAAGGAAGTAGTCAGGATTTAGTAATCTAGATTCTAATTAGATTAATTATTTTGTAGGATATGGCGGGACGTGGTAGGCGTACTACTCAGTCTACGAGGTATGAGCAGAACCGCAAAATAAAGAAGTTCGTGAGAGGGCTCAAACCATCGGTGAAGGCTAGGCTTCTGGAGCTCGACTCCCGTACCTTCGAGGAAACTCTTGGCGTGGCGACTGAGCGAGAGATTAAGGTGGAAGCGTATCAGGGAAAGAAGGAGGGACCGCCAAAGCCATTCAAAAGGCAAGATAGGAAGATGAAGGAACTAATGGATGGTCAGAAATCAACTGTAGCATCAGGCAGCGGGAAGCCAGAGTGTATCCATTGCGGGAAGCATCATGGTGGAAATGCATGTTGGAGAAAGGAAGGGAAGTGTCTTAGATGTGGCAGCAAGGATCATAGGCTTAAGGAGTGTCTGAACCTGAAGACGAAGTTCATTCCAAGGGATGCTTCATCAGTAACCATAAAGGAGCATGGAATAGCTAGAGATGACCTCAGCGACGTCATTACGGGTACTCGATTCGATCTTCGAGGACGAAGATCTTCTTCAAGAGGGGGAGAGTGTTAGACTCCGAATTTTTATTCTTTTATATGGTGTGTTGGGTATTCAATTGTTGTGTGCATAGCATATGTAGTTCCTTGTGTCTACTATAAGTTTTATACTTCTCTTGAGCATATGCATGTATATATATATATATATATATATATATATATATATATAATTCATGTGGAATTGAGCAATTAGCTAAAATTGAGGTTTATTATGAATACTAAGAATCTTGAGACTTAGAATACTTGAATAATACTATGCATGTTACGCATGTACTATCTAAGTATTGAAGAATTTCCTATACCACCTATTTCATGGATATTGTGTGTGAATATATGAAGTACATATGTATATACATGTATGCATATATATGTACGTTATCTTACGCATGAGATATTTGCCTATCTAATTTTGTAAGGCCCTCGAATTTTGTTGCTTTAATTATGTTGTGTGAATTCATGCTTGTGAATGCATGTATGTAAATATCTACGTACGAATTAGCTAGTTATACTTATGTGCACATGTGTTTAATTAGATTATAAATATTGTATGTTTGCATGTGTGGTAGTGTGTACATCATATCATATACATATTGCATGTATATACATACATTGTACGCATGGATTTTCTGCATGTTTTGAGCTCTGGCCGAAGAGCAGTTGGCGTCAACATGGTGGACGTCCATGATAGTCAACGTCAACATCGTTGGACGTTAATACTTAAATAAACGGCCATGTATGTGGACGTTAATATCACTAAATCACTGGGGGGAGTAGGGGTGAGCCTCGCTAGTCACTGGCTCAGTAGGGAACTCCCCCAACACCGAGCAAACCAAACACAAGTGCGAAAGTAGTAAACTATGCTAACAATTTATAGCACAACTAAACAGGATATTAAAGCTATAAACAAACTCACCGCTAGACAACTGCGTAAAACAACTACAATAAATAAACGGCAAAACTCCAACACATGTACAAGCTACGGTAGAGACCGCCACACTGGAGCCACGTAGACTGGTTCGCGACACCAGCAACAGACTCGGACAAACTAACACAGGTCTACCTCTCAGTCTCGCAGCCACGGACGAAAGGTCCAGCTGCCGCTCCACGTGTAAAAGACAAGCAACTGTGGACACCAACTAAACACCACCACCTGCGGACCACACGGTCACAGGCCCATGCCTGGCACCTCTAGAGATCCTGGCCTGGGCTCGCTAGAGTGAGGCACTGGAAAAGGACTAGTCGGTGACCAGTGTCGACAACTGGTGTCTGTACCCTCAACTAAGAGCGCGCTACAAGTGACTAAAAACAAACTCAAGAGTCACTATCCCACTGTCGTCTTTCCCTCAGTCGGACGTACAACTCAAACTAAGGAGTGAGGGTGTCCAGGTCAAATGACACAGACCTCGACAGTACATCACAAGTACCGGGACAAAGCCCCGAGCTAACAGCCTGGTTCACAGAGAATTTGGGGCACCCAACTAGAGAGGTAACCACGGTAGGCGTCTACTACCTGACACGCACCCATAAACCACGTGCGCACCGCACAAACCATGTGAAACCTCACATAAACCTCATGTACTGACGGTCCACAACACGTGAACACCACCTGCTTCCTATGAACACTATGTCCACAAGCAAACTACTAGCTAGCTACGTAACCTGTGAGCTAGCCTCGAGAACCACACGCTTCCCAGAGCGTTACAAGTGCCTATGCACTGCTCACTAACACTAACCATACCGATAACGATAATCGGATAGTCACATACGTAAACCATGCACAAACAAGGCCTCTCGGGACAAGTCACGACAACCCATTGGGTTACATTCAGAAGGCGTCGCCACGACATGTCGCCTTCAAATCTAGAACACGACCAACTTACCTGTCACCTCTTGATCCTTAACGCGACACATCGCTGTGTCGCGTTCAGAACGCGACATAGGGACCCGTCGCCTTACCAGGCGGGAACACTAATCTGGGCTCTCTCCATGACAGCCCATTCCCACAATACAAACCACCCTTAATTCTTCGTTTTCATGCTTTTGTGAATACCCAAGCATGCTATCTATTGTTAGAAACACATTAAACTGATTGGAACCCAATCCCATATGATTTACACCCTGAAAACAGGAAGAGTTCACCTACCTTCACGAAGAACGCGCTATGCAGTGACCTCTTGCCGTTTCCCCTGCTTCTCCCAGACTCCCTGCAGCGAGGACACGCCGAAGACTCGAAATCCCAGCTGAAATCGCCACAGCACCTCCCCCTGGCCAAGCAGAAACCTTGAGCGTTCTGCTTGGCTGGGGTTATTTAAAAACCTGTTGCTGTTCGGAATGCGACGCATCATGGCGTCGCGACCAGGTCGCCACGGACCTGAGCATCGCCTTCCCAACGCCCGCTGCCCTGAGCACTACACGTGGCGCACATGCAGACGCTCAACGCACCAAGGCGGCCACATGAACGCGACGGCCACCTCTGTCGCGTTACGAACGCGACAGACCTTCCTGTCGCAATGACATGCTGAGCAATCTAGGGTACTGCAGGCCCAAACTGTCGGCCCAGTAAGCCCCAGAAACATACACACACACGGCACACAAGCCACATTGGCCTCACATTGGCCACCACAAGCGCTAAACACACGATCCACGAGGATCCGAAAAATGCGCGACGTTACATTACTATCATCTAAAAAGAAATTTTGACCTCGAAATTCGTAACATAATTTCACACACATAATGTACACATACATTTACAAATACTATCATCTAAAAAGATTTAAAACATTACTCAAACAAGTAAGGATATCCTTTAGCCATTTCATCGGCTAACTCCCAGGTATCCTCACCACCCAACCTATTCTACCATATGACTATAACTAACTCAATTTCCTTATTTCACAACTTTTTCATTTTGCGACCAGTAATTTGCACCGGATATTCAGGCATAGACATGTCCAGTCTTAAATCACTTCCTTGATAACTGATTATTTGTGCTGGGTCCTCAATACACTTATTTAACATGGAGACATGAAAGATATCATGAACATCTGCAAAATCTGTTGGCAAATCCAGCCTATTCGCTGTCTCCCCAATTCATTCCAACACCTGGAAGGGTCCCACATATCTCGGACGTAGCTTTACCTTTTTACTGAACCTCACAATACATTTTCTAGGAGAAATTTTTAGAAAAACATAATCTCCAACTTCAAATTGAAGTGGCCTTCTCCGATTATCAACATAACTTTTCTGCCTACTCTGAGCTGTTTGCAATTTTTCCTTAATAAACTTTACCAACTCTGCAGTTTGCTGAACTAACTCAGGGCCCACTAACTGCCTCTCTCCCACTTCATGCCAATATAAAGGTGTTCTATATGGTCTTCCATATAAAGCTTCATACGGTGCCATCTCAAGGCTGGTATGGTAAATATTATTATAAGCAAATTCCACCATACCCAAATGATGCTCCCAGCTACCACCCCAAACTAAACAATAAGCTCGCAACATATCTTCAATCGTAGAATAGTTCTCTCTGTTTGACCATCCGTCTGCAAGTGGTAAGCTGAGCTATACCTCAACTCAGTGCCTACAACTCTTTGCAAGCTCCTCCAAAAACCTGAAGTAAATCTGGGATCTCTATCAGATATAATTGACTTCGGAACACCATGAAGGGGATTAATTCTATCTGCATATACTTTTGCTAATTTATCCACTGGACAAGACTTACTTACTGGCACTAATTTGCATACTTTAGTCAATCTATCCACAAACACCCATATTCCATTATGACTTACATATGCTTTCCTGCTTAAGGCATCAGCAACAATGTTGACCTTACCCGGGTGGTAAGCCAAACTAAAATCATAATCTTTCAAATATTCCACCCATCTATGCTGGCGAAGATTTAAATCCTTCTGAGAGAAGATATACTTTAAACTTTTATGATCTGTAAAAATTTCAAATCTTTCGCCATACAAATAATGCCTCCACATTTTCCAAGCAAGCACAACTGCTGCCAATTCTAAATCATAGGTGGGATAATTCTCTTCTGTTGGTTTCAATTTCCTGGAAGCATAGGCTATCACCTTGCCAAGCTACATTAACACTGCGCCCAACCTTCTTCTAGATGCATCTGTATACACAACAAATCCACCACTTCCTGCCGGTAGTGTCAATATCGGTGTTGAAGTAATCCTTTTCTTTAATTCCATAAAACTTCTCTAACACTCCCCGGACCACACAAATGGCACACCCTTCCTAGTAAGTCTAGTCGTGGGCGCCGCAATCTTAGAAAAATCTTGTATGAAGCGCCAATAATAGTCTGCCAGCCCCAAGAAACTTCTAATCTCTATAATTGTCTTAGGCACTTCCCACTTCATCACCGATTCCACTTTACTTGGATCGACTGCCACTGCATCTGCTGAGATGACATGACCTAAAAACTAAATTTCCTTTAATCGAAACTCACAGTTACTAAATTTAGCAAAGGACTGATTATCTCTTAATAACTGAAGAGTAAACCTCAAATGAGCAGCATGCTCCTCTTCAGAAGCTGAATAAATTAGAATATCATCTATAAAGACCACAATGAATAGGTCCAAGTACGGATGAAAAAATATGTTCATCAAATCCATGAAAGCTGCAGGAGCATTGATCAACCCAAATGGCGTAACCACAAACTCATAGTCACCATATCTAATCCTGAAAGCTATTTTATCTATATCCTCTTCTCTAATTCTCAATTGATGGTACCCTGACCTCAAGTCAATTTTAGAAAACACCTTAGCTAACTGAAATTGGTCAAACAAATCATCTATTCTTGGCAACGGGTACATGTTCTTAATGGTCACATCATTCAACTTTCTATAATCAATACACATTCGAAAGCTTCCATCCTTCTTTTTTACAAATAACACTGGTGCTCCCCACGGGGAGTGACTCGGCCTAATAAACCGTTTTTCTAACAATTCTTCCAATTGCTTCTTCAACTCTTTGAGCTCTGTCGGTGCCATCCGATAGGGTGCTTTAGAAATCGGCATGGTACCCGGCAACAACTCAACAGTAAAGTCCACCTCTCTATGTGGAGCTAAACTAGGCAACTCATATGGAAACACATCCTCAAATTCCCTAAACACGGGAACTACCTCAACTGACTTACTAGTTTCTATCAAACTTACAGAAGCTAAGTAAGCCACACACCCCGCATTAATCAACCTTCTAGCTCTAATTGCAGAAATTATAAACTTAGAAGCACAGAAAGGCATACCTTGATATTTAAATACAGAACCATTGGGGTGACAAAACTTGATCCTTTTCTTTCTGCAATCTAGCATAGCTCCATAGGCCTCAAGCCAGTCCATATCCAAAATAATATCGTAATCAGTCAACTGTAAAGCATATAATCGACCTGGCATCTGGTTCCCGTCAAACACAACTGGAGCCTCATCTATATAACACGAGGTGAGCATAAACTCACCAGAGGGAACTTCCACTACTAATTCACATGAATTTTCTTCTAAAGGATGAGCCATACTATCCAAAAATTCTTCAGAAATAAATGAATGCGAGGCACCTGAATCAAATAAAACTTTTGCTGAATATTCATAAATAGGGATAGTACCTTCTATCATATTCGATGCCTCTGCTGTGACTCGCTAGCCTCACTCTACCGGGGAGGTTGTAGGCAGGAGTCGACGGCTGGCGAGCGAGAGGGGTGGACTGTGTGTCCCTCTCTTAACTGCCTGTGGTGGTGGCTTGGTTGCTCTTGCTGTGACGGAGTTTCTCACGTTGTTTCCAAGTGAGTCTGGTTGCCCTAGCCTGCACGGTGGTTGTAGCCTAGCCGTGTCTAGTTCTGTGGGCTCTGTTGGTTTGGTCTTGTGGGCCGTGTTTAGTGGCTTCCGTTTTGCGGGTT
Organism: Colocasia esculenta; assembly: GCA_014218235.1. Taxonomy (NCBI): domain Eukaryota; kingdom Viridiplantae; phylum Streptophyta; class Magnoliopsida; order Alismatales; family Araceae; genus Colocasia; species Colocasia esculenta. Next base: position 151,134,684 of record CM024753.1, on the reverse strand, counting down.
CTCTCGGGGTGCCTGGTGTAGGCACCCAACTACTGTTTCTATAACCCGTTCCTTGGTGCCGTCCGTGGTGGCACTGGAGTGTGTAGTTCCCTGACCTCATGGAGTGTCTGAGGTGTAGGATGGTTCTGCTTGTGGGTCCTCGACCTTGTGGAGGTCTGAGGTGGCCATGCCTATGGTGAGACGGTGCTTCTCACATGGTTGCTCGGTGTCTCTCGTGGTGACACCTGGTTGTTCCTTCTCGACCTCGTGGAGGTCTGGGATGTTGGTGCTTGTGTCGTGAGACTCTGGTCTTACATGGTTGCTCCGGTGGTCCATGAGCTTCTTTGTCGTCGAGGTTTGCTTCCGCATTGTCTTTGACTCCGCTGGTTCTACGGGAGTCATGTTTGGCCCGACCCTGGTTGTGGGTCGATGCGTTTCTCTATTCCGCTGCTTAGTAGCTCTCTGCAGTAGGTGTTTCCCGCTTTACTATTTTGTAGTGTAGTTTTGCTTCTATTTGTTGGAGTTCCTGCTGCTCTAGCTTGTAAGGGATTGGTTATCCCTACTGAGCCTTGTTCACGAGGCTCACCCCCTACTCTCTTCAGGTAGGGACTCACTGTCGTAGGAGTTCATTGCTCGACGATCGTGGTGGCGGCTTGTTCACTGTGCGTAGCTAGCAGTGTGAGTTGTGAGCGTGAGTGGTTGTATCGTGAGTTGAGGGTGGCCTTTTTGCAAGTCCTCGGGGTATGCCCCTTAAGGACTGCACCTTCTTTTCTTTACCTGTACTTTTATTTAGGACATGTCGTACATAATTTCCTTGTTAATGTACTATTTTTCTTATTATAGTTATTTGAATTTATTGCTTATCTCACTGGACTAAATTCGAACCCTTCTAGGTCTTCGGACCTGTAGGTGGTGGCACGACCTTCGGGGTCCCTGGCGGGGGGGTCCGGGAGGTCGGGTCGTTTGTTGTATCCTAAGATCTTGATCATTTATTTTGGTAGTACAATATTTCCACACAAAATATTCTTGCTTAATTCATGTATCGCATAGAGTCTTGATTTGTGTGATGTCAGAATAACCTTTCCTGTTTAGCATACCTTCATACTGCATGACTACCAATGTTGACTGACAACATAGACAAAAAGAAGTTGTCTAGATATTAGCGTTTATTGCATGCAGGGCTTTTGTAGTAAAGCACGTCAAAGATGGATCTGTCAACTTATCAAAAGGATAAAAGATTCAGAAAATCTTTTCCTGAAGACGTAAAGATCAATCCAAGCATTTATGGCTGCAGGCTCACCTACTCTATGCTTCAGACCAGTCTCTCAAACGTGCATGAAGCTGTGAGACAACAGACACTTCAACGGATTCTACAATGGCCAAGATATTTCAATGGAGATAAATAGAAGACTGGTGGCTCCAAGAACAACAACTAGAAAACTAGAGTACTCAAATCTTTCAATCCTTGAAAAAGCTTGAAGCCTCAGTCATTTAAAGGAAAAGAAGAGTCAGTTCATCCAATCCAATCTTTTTGTATCTCTTAGCTCTCTGGAGAATAGTGTATTATTTTAGAGAGCTTGCGTAGATCTGAGAGGAAATTCCTTGTAATCATCTTGTGCCTCTTAGACTTCGCCTCAGATCAAGCAAGTGCTAATAAGCTTGGTCTTGGTGCCTCCCTCCTTCAACTTACTCTTGTGGTGGATCCTCTTCAGTTGTGAAGAGAAGACCTGTTGTTGAATAGGTGGTTGTTTACCTTTGGTAAGAAGGAAGACCTATTGGTATAGGTGGTGTTCTTCCTCTTCTGGTTGAGAAGAGAAGGCCAGCTGCAGCTGGATGTGTAAGTGTCCTTAAGGGGGACTGTATCTTTGTTTAGTGAAATCTAGGACTCCTTAGGATAGGAGATCCGAACCAGGATAATTCCCTGTGTCTATGTGTGATTGCTTGTCTTTCTTTATTCCACTCTAACTGTCCAACGTAGTGGTTGTTGTCAAGCGTTTTTATTTACATGTATTTTTCGAAGAAGAATTTTTAGCAATCCATTCACCTCCCATCTAGGCTTGCTATCTGGGCAACATGATGTACTTTGATGTTTTGTTCTTTGTAATACACTCTTATCAATAATGAAATCATCAAAGTGTTTGTGTGAAATGCTCCTGTGTGAACTTGTGTGGATGGCTTGTGTGGACTGATGTTTTGCATTGGTGACATGTTTTTACATGAAATTCATCTAACAGTTAAAACTTCTATGATTAAATGTTGCCATCATCAAAAAGGAGGAGATTGTTGTGTCCCTAGTTTTGATGATGTCATAAATCAAGCAAAATGTCATAAATATCTAACACAAGTTATGTGTATCACAGGAATTCTCATAAAGTCAAAGTCCTCTTCCATGTGTTGACTTTAGTTACATCGTAGGTCAACACATTTGTATCAATGGGAGAGCTACTGGAGTTCAGTGATGTACATTAGGTCGACTCTATTTAAAGGTTTGGTCGACACTTGACAAATTTCTTGTAGCACAGAAAGTTAAAGTATCACATGAGGTTGACACTATTCGAAGAACAGGTCGACTCTAGTTGTCTTTCTGGCTAGCGCTAAAGGAGAGGAATCAGATAAGGTCGACTCCAGATGAGCATCAAGTCGACAATAATAAAATTCCATGTGATCATTTGAAGAGAAGTGTTGCCTGTGGGCGACTCCATATGTAGCAAATCATAAAATTTAATACTTAAAAATTCAAAATAATAATTTCTTTAAAACGAAATAATAGAAACATACATACCACTATCGTATGTGCAAGAATACATTGGAAAATTCCATAGAAATTATAAATCAACCTCAAATATTATCCCTAAGTGTTCCACGAAGAAATTCATGCAACGAAAAATTCGATTGGCCAAGCGTACGTCACAATGTGACTAATTATCCAAATTTGGAAACTAAGTCAGAAAACCGTTAACACAGAAAGATAACGTGCCCATAAATCAAACGAACATGTCGGAGAGACCTCCAACATCGGGTATTGATGACCCATTATTGGAATTGGTCTAATGGACCTCCCATAGTCCATAAATAAAATCAAGTAAGAAAAATATAATAAAATCTGTAACTCTATTATACCCTAATTAAAAAGGGTAATCCCATAAGATAAATTCCAATAAATAATGGGTTATGTTAAATGGACCATATAAAATTTATTGGGCCAAAATTAGGATTTTTAAAAGAAGAATAATAGGAAAATACCATAAATTCGTAACTAAAATATTACCTAAATAGAAAAGGGGTTATTAAATAAGTAAAATAGCTAATTTGAGTTGTAATTGGATTCTTAAACCTGCCCTAATGGGTTAGCCACGGATTTAACTCCCATCCTAACCCAAATTAGAAGTGGAAAGCATAGACGGTGGAATTAAATAAGAAATCTCGGAATTAAATAGGAGTTAGAATCCTATTAGGAAATAGAAACCCACCAAGTATAAATACTCTCCAATCTCTCCATGGTCGGCCCTAACACATTGCTGGGGCATGCTGGACCTGGAGGAGAGGCCAAGGAGGAGGAGAACTCGTGGGGAGAAGGCTTCATCAAGCTTCATCCCGAGTTCTTCAAGTTCTAGCCCTAGAATAGGAAATCGAGTCAAGGTAGGCATTCTCACAAGCTAAAATCCTAATATTTTGTCTATAGATTGTTCCATGCATTAGGAACAAAACCCTCAAGTTTCATAATTTTCCATCAAGCCAATATCTTCTTATTGAATTTTGAAGTCCTGCAACTCTCTTGACCCCGAACCTTCATGTTTAATTCATATCTTCTTGAATACTCGATCCCCTGCTCTAAAATTTTTATTGGAGATACTGATGCATGTTAGTCATCTTTAGCCTCTAAAAGCCTTAATTTTTATCCACCCTACTTTGTGAATTAACTCCCTCATCTAAACTGCTCACTATGTCATGTACTTCATGTTTGACATGAATAAAAGTATGTTGAAACTCTATCTATTTTTAAATTCATATTTACTGTAAGCACTCACGTATGTCTAAATTGATATGCAACTTGTTTCATGATTTTTCATAGACTATACAATTAGTTATGAATTTTTGAGTCACCATGTGTCAAAACATGTTAAGTTGGCACGCAATCCCATGCTAGTCCCTTTTCCCTCTCAAACTCAGGTGAAGTACCTAAGAACGCGATGGCCCGATAGGCCGCGTTCTCAAGGCCATCGTGACATAAGGACCTGTCACGATCTGATCGCGACAGGGAACCCCGTCGCGTTCTGGCCGCCGACCTGATACACCTGTCGCGATCCTTAGAAGGCCCTGTCGCGATCTACCTGCCTGTTCAGACAAGCCCGTCGCGATCCTTAAAAGGCGCTTCCGCGTTCACACCTGATCCCGTCGCGACCCTTACAAGGGTGCATCGCGATCTGGCTTTTTGCATGAAAGCCCTTCTTTTTGCAAGTCTTCTTGTTATACAGTCACCCCATGTCCTATTAACTGTCTTGTACACAGAAAATTGAACTTGTAATTATTGGATATATTTTAATTAATTCAACTTAATCACATGATCTATCTTGCCCATGATTTTCTCTTACACTTACTTGAACCATCCAATATGGCTTAACTTGGCATGAAAATTGTCATATGTACATCTAGCAATTTATTTCAATTATATATATTAATTGCCCTATTTTAAATGAACTTGTCTATGTTTACTCGCAATGTTTTGGAAACACTGATACCGACGCTCCACTATTCTAGAATTACTCTAGAACGTCGAGCACTTGTTTCTATATACACACTCTCTCTTGACTTAGATGAACTCTCCGTCAGATATTCCTCCTGCCGAACTTGTGAGTCTTTGTTCAAGGCCTCCGTAAGTCTCCTCTGTCCATGGGTTCCCACATGGTCGACGAGCTGGTTGTACCCTAACACCTATGATACACTCTAGGGATCAGCAAGATCCAAACGGCCTTAGTTTGCTCTCGCTCTTATCTCGAATCACGTCGGACCTCTGGACCTGTGCATAACAAGGCCAGCGGAAGGGTTATGTATTCCACCCGACTGCCAATACCATACTTGCATGTTGTGCAACTGTTACTCTCGCTCGTTACTCGACGTTTCATGTGCAATGACCATAAGATTTCATCTATATTCTACTCGCTCATCTATTCACGTTCACTCTACTATCTCATCTATTCATCTAGTACTCTCTTGGTACCCTTTGAGCTGTGTGGCTCCTACTATTTTGAACTGTTCATGACTGTCTAGCATGACCGTGTCTAAGTCAACCACCATACCTATGTGAGAGATTGGGTAAAGCTTAGGGTTATGCTAGGAGCTTAAATATATGTATAGGCGCCATAAGTTTAAAAAGAAATTAATAAGTAGTCTTGCCCGCAAGAACTAGAGGAGATGGCTGGCGAGCATGCATAAATGCACGAATTACAACAGACTGTACAGGGGTTAACTCAAGCCCTTAACAACGTGATTCAAGCAGGAGCAAGAAATGGGGCAGGAGACCTATATGGGAACTTTCAATGAATAAATCCCCCTTGGTTTAATGGAACTCCAGATCCTGATGAAGCTGAAAATTGGGTGAAGGCAATGGAACAGATCTTTAGGGTTATGCAATGTTCAGAACAGGAGAAAGTCCTTCTGGCAACCTTCCAGTTGGACCGCGATGCTAGAGCCTGGTGGGAAGCTGCTAGTCGACAATTACCCAACATCAACATAGAGTGGGATAAATTTTTAGAACTCTTCAACACCAAATATTTTTCCGAGAGGATTCGTGAGAAGAAGGCAAATAAATTCGCCAATTTGAAACAAGGAATGATGTCTGTAGCAGAATATGAGGCGCAATTTAAAAGACTAGCGCAGTATGCACCATATTTGGTGAGTATGGAAAAGATGAAGGCAAAGAGATTTTTAGAAGGGTTGAGACCTGTGTTCTGGAAAAGTTGGCTCCACTAGACATTGAAGTATATCCAGTCATGGTATTGAGAGCTCAATTAGTCGAGGACACCATGGAACTTCTTGAAAAGATCCATAAGAAGAAGGTGTTGAAAAGGGAACGTGCTACTTATTCCAATGATAATAAAGGAAGAAATACAGTAGATAGCAAGAGAATGAAAGGGGAAGTGAAGCGGAAGGAATTCTGTAAAAAGCCAGGGCATCAGATTAATAACTGTTGGAAGAAATTAGGCAGATACTTGCGTTGTGGAAGTCACCAACATCGAGTCATCGATTGTCCAACAAAGAAGAACCAAACTCCACGCCAAGGACGATTACAAGCCCTTGTGGATAAGAATTATGCCAATGAAGGTGGACAAGTTACCATCACTAAACCCTTAGTTTAATTTCATGTTATTTTCGCGATAGCAAAGCCCTAAGTGGGGGAGGTGATGGAATGAAATATCCATAGTAAATTGGTAGACGTATCATATCATATGAATTTGGGGACCAAATTCTTTTTAAGTGGGGGAGGATGTAGCAGCCCGAAAAATGTAATACTTAAACATTTGAAATAATAATTTCTTTAAAATGAAATAATAGAAACATACGTACCACTATCGTATGTGCAAGAATACATCGCAAAATTCCTTAGAAATTATAAATCAACCCCAAATATTATCCCTAAGTGTTCCACGAAGAAATTCGTGTAACAAAAAATCCGATTGGCCAAGCTTACGTCACAATGTGACTAATTATCCAAATTTAGAAACAAAGTTGGAAAACTGTTAACACGGAATGATAACGCGCCCATAAATCAAACGAACATGTCGGAGAGACCTCCAACATCGGGTATTGATGACCCATTATTGGAATTGGACCGATGGACCTCTCATAGTCCATAAATAAAATCAAGTAAGAAAAATATAATAAAATCTGTAACTCTATTATACCCTAATTAAAATGGGTAATCCCATAAGATAAATTCCAATAAATAATGGGTTATGTTAAATGGACCATATAAAATTGATTGGGCCAAAATTGGGATTTTTAAAAGAAGAATAATAGGAAGATACCTTAAATTTGTAACTAAAATATTACCTAAATAGAAAAGGGGTTATTAAATAAGTAAAATAGCTAATTTGAGTTATAATTGGATTCCTAAACCTGCCCTAATGGGTTGACCACGGATTTAACTCCCATCCTAGCCCAAATAGGAAGTGGAAACCATAGAAGGTGGTATTAAATAAGAAATGTCGGAATTAAATAGGAGATAGAATCCTATTAGGAAATAGCAAGCATAAATACTCTCCAATCTCTCCATGGCCGGCCCTAACACATTGCTGGGGCTTGCTGGACCTGGAGGAGAGGCCAAGGAGGAGGAGAATTCGTAGGGAGAAGGCTTCATCAAGCTTCATCCCGAGTTCTTCAAGTTCTAGCCCTAGAAGAGAAAATCAAGTCAAGGTAGACATTCTCATAAGCTAAAATCCTAATATTTCGTCTGTAGATTGTTCCATGCATCAGGAACAAAACCCCCAAGTTTCATAATTTTCCAACAAGCCAATATCTTCTTATTGAATTTTGAAGTCCTACAATTCTCTTGATCCCGAACCCTCATGTTTAATTCATATATTCTTGAATACTTGATCCCATGCTCTAAAATTTTTATTGGAGATACTGATGTATGTTGGGCATCTTTAGCACTTAAAAGCCCTAATTTTTATCCACCCCACTTCGTGAATTAACTCCCTCATCTAAACTGCTCAATGTGTCATGTACTTCATGCTTGACTTGAAAACAATTATGTTGAAACTCTATCTATTTTCAAATTCCAATTTACTGAAAGTACTCACGTATGCCTAAATCGATATGCAACTTGTTTCATGATTTTTCATCGACTATACAATTAGTTATGAATTTTCGAGTCACCCTGTGTCAAAACATGTTAAGTTGGCACGCAATCCCATGCTAGTCCCTTTTCCCGCTCGAACGCAGGTGAAGTACCTGAGAACGCGATGGCCCGATAGGCCGTGTTCTCAGGGCCATCGTGACACAGGGACCTATCACGATCTGATCGCGACAGGGAACCCCGTCGCGTTCTGGCCGCCGACCTGACAGACCTGTCGTGATCCTCAGAAGACCCTGTCGCGATCTGCCTGCCTGTTCAGACAAGCCCGTCATAATCCTTACAAGGCGCTATCGCGTTCACACCTGATCCCATCGCGACCCTTACAAGGGTGCGTCGCGATCTTGCTTTTTACATGAAAACCAATCTTTTACAAGCCTTCTTGTTATACAGTCTCCCCATGTCCTATTAAATGTCTTGTACATAGAAAAACAAAGTTGTAATTATTAAATATATTTTAATTAATTCAAGTTAATCACATGATCTATCTTGCCCATGATTTTCTCTTACACTTGCACTCACTTGAACCATCCAATATGGCTTAACTTGGCATGAAAATTGCCACATGTACATCTAGCAATTTATTTCAATTATATATATTAATTGCTCTACTTTAAATGAACTTGTCTGTGTTTACTCGCGATGTTTTGGAAACACCGATACCGACGCTCCACTGTTCTAGAATTCCTCTAGAACATCAGACACTTGTTTCTATATACACACTCTCTTGACTTGGATGAACTCTCCGTCGGATGTTCCTTCTGTTGGACTAGTGAGTCTTTGTTCAAGGCCTCCGTAAGTCTCCTCTGTCCATGCATTCCCACATGGTCGACGAGCTGGTTGTACCCTAACACCTATGATACACTCTAGGGATCAGGAAGATCCAAACGTCCTTAGTTATCTCTCGCTCTTATCTCGAATCACGCCGGATCTCTGGACCTGTCCATAACAAGGCCGGCGGAAGGGTTGTGTATTCCACCTGACTGCCAACACCGTACGCGCGTGTTGTGCAACTGTTACTATCGCTCGTTACTCGAAGTTTCATGTACAATGACCATAAGATCTCTTCTATATTCTACTCGCTGATCTATTCATGTTCACTCTACTATGTCGTCTATTCATCTAGTACTCTCTTGGTACCCTTTGAGCTATGTGGCTCCTACTATTTTGAACTGTTCATGACTGTCTAGCGCTAAAATGGGTCATGTGCCTCTACTGACTTGAATGCATACTGTGTAGGGCACGGAGAGTGTCTGAGGGGCTCCAATCTAGTCCTGGGGGCAGAGAGCCACCCGAAAATACCTGCAGGGGCTATAGACGATGTCTGCATTTGCACCGGTTTTGACTGACTGTTCTGAATTAGCTAGACATCTGACTGTTACACTGTTACTGTTAGTCTGTTGATTTCAGACATACTGCATTGTTACTGTACTGCCACTGACTGTTATTGAACTGCTATTGTTCTGTTATTGAGCGACTATTGTTGTACTCTCTACTTGCTCTACTTGATACTTTCTATCTTGAGTTATTGCGTTATATCGCGACTTAATCGCATTCAAAGTGCCATATTCTCTCGTTGTCTATTGACAATAAAAGTGCTATATTTTCTCTCAGCTATCTACGGATAACCAAAGTGGCATTACTAATTCGATTGATGAAAGTTAATAAAAAGTACTATACTATTTCGATTGATGAAAATCAATCAAAGTGCAAGTTACTCTTTACATGACTATCTACTATCTCGCCTTGCTATACATGTCGCTTGCTATTACTCGACAATGTCGTTACTTTCTATTGTTGTTATCATTTCTATCGTGATTTGACTTTAATCATCATGCTATACTTGAATCATCTGTTATCTGAACCATGTTACTTGTGCTATTACTTTCTCGACTTTACATGACTCTCTCTATCATCAGTTACTGTGCCATTTAAAGTATTAATTATTTAAAGCCAGCTTGACTATTGAGATTTAAGTCCTACTGGGCGTTATCGCTCACCGTACGTTATTTGTTATTGTGTCTCAGGTAAGTTGGACAATGACATTATACGTACCTATGGGATAGGACCAGAGTGATGAGTGACCTGGAGTCAAATGACGAAGTTACCCTAGCACAATGGAGTCTAGTAGTTATTGTTTTAAACTTCTTTTCAATGTAATGATGTCATTGAGCCTTATGTATTGGCTCCGATTTAGTGGTTGTAATAGTCTTAGCGATTTTATAATGAAATCAAGAGTTTATTTCCAATTATTGTTCATTAGATGCTCTGATGTTTGGGAAAGTATGAGCAATTATTGTTACCATACTCGTTGTTCACGTTCTCCTCTGATTTATTCCGCTGCTAAATTGTAGGGGCGTGACACCATATGAGGATGATGTTGACTCTACCAATCTACCTAGTCGACTCCAGAGGAAGGCTACGTCAACTCTACTATCATATGAGGTCGACACTACGTTGTTGTAAGGTCAACTCTACATCATAGGGACAGTCAGAATCACTATGACTTGGATGAGGTTGATTCAAGAGGGCATGGTGTCGACACTGCTTAAGATATTTCACTGATCCAAGTCAAGTCCCATAGGTATAGGTCGACACTACAATCCGGATGCATCGACTCTATGACACTTGTTCTACAGAGATGAAAAGTATCTGCCAGCACAATAGTTCTAGGCAAGTGACCCTAGGCCCAATGATTAGGACTTTGGGTACACCTCACACGGTTCTGGAAGATGCTTCTTTTGCCGGCAAAAGCATCTCCCAAATTTTTTGGATTTTGTTGAGGACCCGACTAAAAAGATTCTGCGAATCAGATCAAAAGAAGTGCGTCGTCCTCTGCAGAACTTATCGCACCCAGGGGAAGAAAAGAAAAAGGTCAGTCATCTGAGAGCAAAAAGTACAAAGAGAGAAAGAGCTTGAGTTCTGAGAGAGCATCAGACTTTGGAGCAGTCAACTGACCGTATCTTCTTCCGTATGAAGACCTGTTATTGATCAATTGAAGCAGAGCATCGAATTTCATCTCAAATGTAGAGGCAATTGATGCTTGTGCTGTGATTAGAAGAGGAACTCGATGAGCTCAAGCATGAAGAAGATGCAAATCAAAGTTCAAGAAGTCATCTGACTAGATCCAACTCCAGCGTAGAGCGTTTGCTTATTTTTGCACTTCTTCAGATCACTCTCTAGTTTGATTTTTTTGTTTTCTTCACAACACCAATTTGTTTGGTTGTCTGCTCAAGTTGTATTAGACAGTTTGATCCTATACTGTGTGTGTAAGGATTGTGAGATGTGGAACATCTTGAAGTTATGAATCAGCAGTTTGAAGGAAGCTCTGAATCAACGGTTGTGTGAGTGTCTCACACATTTGAGTTGTTAGTGAAGCCTCACTTGGTTTAGTGAGGGGTGGACGTAGGTCACCACACTGGAGCCGAACCACCTTGAAAATATCGCTTGCACTTCTGTGGTTTGATGTTCACTGTTTAGATCGTTTCATCTTGTCACACCCCGACGCGGAATATCGGAATGTGTGGCAGTTGCAAGTAAAACGGGTACATAGAGAGTACTAGACATCAAACCATTGGACAAGAATAAATACTAAAGCAAATTCGTCTCATTAATAATCTCCAATGTCTAGTTACAACCACTAATATCAGAGCCATTCTATAGGGCCCAATTACATTGAATAAAAGCAAAAGGCTAAACTCAAACTCTAACAACTACTAAGAACTAGGGTACACTTGACTTCACTCTTGGCCGTTCCCATCCTCTTGAGTGTAAGTCTCTTCCTCGGTCTCACTTGAGAACACATAACCAAAACACAGGGTGAGCAATAACACCCAATAGGACTTAAATCTCTGGATCAAGTACGCTTTAAATGATTAATGTATTAAAAAGGCAGAGTAACTAATGACAGAGCGAGAGAGTCAAGTAATGTAAGAGATACCACGATAGCTTGTGATTGATATAGCACAAGTTTCTAAATATAGTACAAACGTCGAATATAGCACAAATAGCAAGATGGCCATAGCACAAATAGTACAAAGTATAGCAATAGCACAACGTGTATAGTATAGCACTTCGTTGTCAGTAGACAACGAGAGAATATAGCACTTTTGATTGTCATTTAGATAGTCGAGATAGATAGCACTCGAGTGTAATGCCAAACACTCTAGTCATTTAACTCCCATGGGCAAATAGCACTTTCGGGTGCACATCCCAGGACCAGACCAGGCCCTTTATATATTGCTAGGGATTGGTTATGTTTTTTATCTTTAGAACATCAGTCAATGGCCAATAGAGAGTACCAAATAATAGATGAGAGTACTAGATGAATAGACGAGATATTAGAGAGAATGTGAATAGACGAGCGAGTAGAGTATAGATGAGAACTATAGTGCAATGCATATAAAACGTCGAGTAACGGGCGATAGTAACAGTTGTACAACACGTGCACTTGGTGTTGGCAGTCAGGTGGAATTCACTACCCTTCCACTGGCCATGTTACGCACAGGTTCAGAGGTCCGGCGTGGTTCAAGATAAGAGCGAACTTCTAATAGCCGTTTGGATCATATTGATCCCTAAAGGGTATCATAGGTGTTAGGGTACAACCAGCTCATCGACCATGTGGGAATCCATGGACAGAGAAGACTTACGGAGGCCTTGAACAGGGATTCACTAGTCCGGCAGAAGGAATATTCGACGGAGAGTTCATCCAAGTCAAGAAAAAGTGTGTATAGAGAAACAAGTGCTCAACGTTCTAGAGGAATTCTAGAACAGTGGAGCATCGTTAACGGTATTCCCAAACCATCGCACGAAAAAGAAGACAAGTTCATTTGAAAATATGGCAATTTAAATATATTATTGAAATAAAATAACTGACGTATTATGAGATATTTTTCATGCCAAGTTAAGCCATATTGGATGGTTCAAAGTGTGTGCATGTGTCATGAAGAATCATGGACATGAAAGGTCATGTGAAAGATTTTAATTAATTAAAATATATTCAAGATTAACAACTTCGTTTACTATGTTTAAGAGAGTTAACAGGGCATGATATTACTGTAGAAAATCAAGACTTGCAAAAATATGGGGTTTTCATGCAAAACCTCAGAAGGCGACGTACCCTTGTAAGGTTCGCGATGGAGTATAGTCAGAACGCGATAGGGTCATACAAGGAACGCGACAGACCGGTCAGAACAGGCTGCCAGATCGTGACGGCAAGGCCTGTCGCATTCATAACGTGATAGGTACTGTGTCGCGATGGGCCCTGAGAATGCGGCCTATCAGGCCGTCGCATTCTTAGGTCCTGCGCCTAAGTCCGAGCAGGAAAAGGACAACACCTTGGATTGTGGTCCAGGTTGCCCTTATTTGACACAAGTTTGTTCAGAAATTTAAAACTAATTGTACAATGGATGAAAAATTGCGAAATCACTTGCAAGTCAATCTAGACATGTGAGGGAACTTACACTAAAAAGGAATTTTAAAACAAACATGGTTTCAACTTTTTTTGAACATGATCAAGTACGAGTAACATAGAACATGTTACAGTGTAGGTAAACGATTTAATTCGAGCAACATACTGGATGGAAATTAGGGCTTTTAGGTGCAAAAGATGCCTAATGCCCATCAGTATCTCCAGTTAAAATCTCATGGTATGGGGTCAACTATACAGGGAGATCTAGATTTAAGTTGAGGGTTCGAGGTCATGATGTTTGCAGAACTTCAAAACACAAGAAGAAAAGATTAGCTCGATGGAAAATTATCAAACAAGAGATCTTTTGTTCCTGATGGATGGAACAATCTATAGACAAAATTAATTAGGTTTTACTCGTGAGAATGCCTACCTTTGACTCATTTGATCTTCTAGGGTTAGAAGTTGAAGAACTCGGGTTGAAGCTTGGTCCAGCCTTCTCCCCACAAATTCCTCTGCTCCTTGACCTCCTCTCCTCATCCAGAAAACTCCAGCAACATGTTAGGGCCGACCATGGAGGGTTTAGAGAGTATTTAAGCTACATGGGTTTCTATTTCCTAATAGAACTCTAACTCCTATTTAATTCCGAGATTTCCTATTTCTATTCTCCTTTCAAGCTTTCCAACTCCTAATTAGGTTAGGTTGGGATGCAAATTCTTGGTCAACCTATTAGGGTAGGGTTAGGAGTCCAATTCCAACTCAAATTACTTATTGTAATGTTTTAATACCCCTTTTCTATTTAGGTAATATTTAAGTTACGAATTTAGGATATTTTCTTATTATTCCTCTTTTTAAAATTCCTATTTTTGCCCAATAAATATTAGAGGGTCCATTTAACAAAGCCCACTACTTCTTTTCTTTTAATGGGTTTTAATTAATTCCCTTTCCTTTGCTTTCTAATTGATTTAATTTTTAATATTATTAAATTTTTATTTTTCGAAAACTTCAGGTTGCTACATCCTCCCCCTCTTAAAAGAATTTGATCCCCAAATTCATATGATCATAATGGAGAGAATGTCTTACCGAAAAGATTGGGGTAGTTTTGTCTAATGATTCCTTCAGGTTCCCATGTAGCATCTTCCACTCCACGATTAATCCACAGGACTTTAACCACATGGATGAGATGGTTCCTGAGTTGCTGCACTTTTCGTTCTAATATCTTGACTGGCTTCTCTTCGTATGTCATGTCCTTGTTAAACACCAACTTGTCATGACGAATGATATGTGTAGGATCATATACATATTTCCTAAGCATGGAGACATGGAACACATTGTGTATGCATGCCAAGTTTGGTGGCAATGCCAGTTTGTATGTAACCTCACCAACCCTTTCGAGCACTTCAAAAGGACCGATGAATCTTGGACTGAGCTTCCCTTTTACACCAAATCTTTGGATGCCCCGAGTAGGCGACACCTTTAAGAGTACATGATCACGAACTTGAAATTATAAATCTCACCTTCTTCTGTCAGCATAGCTCTTTTTTCTGGACTGAGCAATCTTGAGTCGGTCTCTAATCACCTGAATGTCCCTTGTTGTATTTTGCACCATGTCTGGGCCAAGCCATTGCTGTTCTCCAATCTCAATCTAGCATGCAGGAGATCTACAGTTTCTGCCATATAGTGCTTCGAATAGTGCCATCTTAATACTCTCCTGGTAACTGTTGTTATAGGAGAACTCAATTAGAGATAGGTTCTTATTCCAATAACCTTGGAAGTCTATAGTGCATGCTCTCAACATGTCTTCAACAATTTGGTTGGTTCTCTCGGTCCGCCCATCCGTTTGTGGGTGGAATGTGGTGCTAAAGTTGAGTTTAGTACCAAGTGCACTTTGCAGTCCCTTGTAGAAGTGAGACGTAATTGTCGGATCCCGATCCGAGACAATAGATGATGGAACTCCGTGCAATCTCACTATTTCCTTGACATATAAGGCAGCTAGTACTTCTACCGACCACTTACTCTTTATAGGGAGGAAGTGAGTGGATATGCTTAATCGGTCGACAATGACCCATATGTCGTCGAGTCCACCACGAGTCTTGGGTAAACCAATGATGAAGTCCATGCCAATGCTTTCCCATTTCCACTCCAAGATATCTAGTGGTCTAAGCACGCCAGTAGGGCGCATGTGTTCTGCCTTTACTTGTTGACAAGTAAGGCAGTGAGCAGCATCCTCGGCTACCGCTCTCTTCATGTTTGGCCACCAAAATGTTCTTTTCATGTCTTGGTTCATCTTGGTGCCCCCAGGATGAATAGTGTACTTTGTCTTGTGAGCTTCATCCATTAATTTCCTCTTTAGTTCTTCATTATCGGGGACGCATGTCCTCCCTTGGAACATCAGCCTTCCATCCTCAGTCATAGCAAAATCCAGTCTTTTAGCTATAGTTTCCTTGATGCGAACCAAGAATGGATCGTTGTCTTGTTGAGCTTTAATTTCTTCCAGCATTTTAGATTGAATCTTGATGTTGGCAACCAAGACTCGATCATCCCTATTTTCAATATTCAAGTCTAACCTTGCAAATTGTTCTAGTAGTTGCATCTCGCCAAGGACTAGACTCGAAACAGATGCCATTGGGTTTCTACTAAGAGCATCAGTCACAACATTTTACTTGCCTGGATGGTATTGGATTTTGAAGTCGAAATCCTTTAGGTATTCTAACCATCTTCTCTGTCTCATGTTGAGTTCCTTCTGGGAGAATAAATACGTCAAGCTCTTGTGGTCTGAGTAGACAGTGAATTGTTCTCCATACAAATAATGTCTCCAGATTTTTAAGGTGAAGAGCACACTAGCCAACTCTAAATCATGCACAGGATAGTTGACCTCATGTGTCTTCAGTTGTCTTGAAGAATAGGTAATGACCTTCTCTTTTTGTATCAATACACAACCTAGCCCAATTCCTGAGGCATCAGTATAGACATAGAAACCTTCTCCCTCTATTGGAAGAGCGAGAATAGGTGTTGAGGTAAGACAGTCTTTTAGAGTCTGAAAACTCTTCTCACACTCTTTACTCCAGGAGTAGGGATTCTCCTTTCGTGTCAGACGCGTGAGAGGAACGGAGATCTTTGAGAAGTCCTTTATGAACCGCTTGTAGTAGCTAGCCAGTCCTAAGAAGCTTCTGATTTCTGTGACGTTGGTTGGTCTCTCCTAATTGACTATAGCTTCAACTTTGGAGGGATCAACGGAGATGCCATCTTTTAAGATGACATGGGCCAAGAAGGACACTTCTTCGAGCCAGAATTCACACTTGCTCAGCTTTGCGTACAGTTTGTTGTCTCGTAAGACTTGCAGTGCTACCTTCAGATGTTCTTCATGTTCTTCTTTGATCTTTCAATATATAAGGATATCGTCGATGAAGACGACCACAAACTTGTCAAGGTATGGCCGATATATGTTGTTCATGAGTTGCATAAAGGCTGCAGGAGCATTGGTTAGACCAAAATACATAACAACGAATTCATAGTGTCCATACCTGCTCTTGAAAGCCATTTTGAAGATATCGTCATCCTTGATCCTGATTTAGTGATAGCCAGATCGAAGATCGATCTTGGAGAAATGTTGAGCTCTGGATATCTGGTCGAAAAGTTCATCGACTCTGGGAAATGGGTACTTTATCTTGATGGTGAGCTGATTGAGTTGACAATAGTCGATGTATAACCTCATCGATCCATCTTTCTTCTTAACGAATAGCACAGGTTCTCCTCATGGGGAAGTACTTGGTCTGATGAACCCCTTCTCTAATAGCTCCCTCAGTTGCGCCTTCAATTCCTTTAGCTCGGCAAGTGACATCCGGCACGGTTGTTGTGATACCGGGGCAACTCTAGGGATCAACACTATGGCGAAGTTGACATCACATTCTGGGGGAATCCCTGGTTGGTCTTCACGAAACACATCGGGGTAGTCTTGGACTATGTGTATGTCTTCTATCTTAGAACCCTTTTTTTTCAACTATTACGGCCGCAAGGAAAGCAATGCAACCTTTTCTTATCATGTTGTTGGACTTTATGGCAGAGACTAGAGACATTCGTCTCTTATGTCTAATCCCAATGAATGACAGTTTAAGAAAATCACTAAAGGTAACTTTCCCTTTCTTACAGTCGACACTTGCCCCATAAGTGGACAACCAGTCGGCTCCCAAAATGACATCATAGCCTTCCATCGGCATACACACCAGGTCGGCCTTTAGGTTATGGTCTCCGAAAATTACATCGGAAGATGGGAAGTATTTGTTCAATTTCTTCTTTTCTCCCAGTGGTGTTGTAACAGAAAATTCACATCCCATGGATATAGATTTAGCATTTAGAGTATCAACAATGTTTTGAGATATGAATGAATGAGTTGCTCCAGTATCAAATAAAATAAATGCTGATAAGGAGAAAACTTGTAGGTTACCTTGTACCGAGCCACCTTCCTTAATGGGCTCTTCATCATGCAGGGCTTGCAGTCTGCCCTGTTTCTTAGGCCCATTAGGGCGCCTTTCATTTTCCGTCAGCAACGGGCACTCGAGGATGCGGTGCTCGCGGCTTCCACAGCGCAGACATGCGTCGACTTTCCTCTAGCATTCATCTACTGTGTGACTTGGCTTGTCACAGTGCTTGCAGTTACTTTTTGCTTGAGTGATGGGGACAATAGCTTTAAGTTTCCTTTCTTGGCTGGGTCCCTCCGTGATGTTGAAGGGACCCTTCTTGCCATTGGTCGGCTTAGCAGATGATGGACCAGACGTCATTTCCTTCTTCACGAACTTCCCTTTGATACGGTCAGTGAAGTCTGTAGCATCCTCTAGCAGTTGAGCTTTCATTACCATCTCGGCATAGGTTTGGATGTTGAGAGGGGCCAGTTGAGTAATGTATTGTGGCCTAAGGCCGTTGAGAAAGTGCTTAGCCTTCATCCTTTCAGTATTCACCAGATGTTCAGCATAACGTAGCAGTCTTGAAAACTAGGCTTCATACTCAGCCACAGTCAAGCTTCTCTATTTAAGAGTAGCAAATTCCACAGCCTTCTTCTCTTGGACATGATCCGAGAAATACTTGGAGTTAAAGGCTTCCTTAAATTCAGCCCAAGTAAATTAACCATTAGCTCTGGTCGCTTCTACTGACTCCCACCAAGTGCGGGCGTCCTTTTCTGATTGGAAAGTAGCTAGTTGCAACTTATCCCCGCTGCACATTGCATAAAATAGAAAATTCTTTCCGTCTCATTTATCCAGTGCTCGGCCTCATCCGGATCTGTGGATCCACTAAACCTAGGTGGGTTCAGACTCCGGAAGTTATGATGCAGCTCGCCTGCACCGCCACGATTTCCAGTGCCCTTAGTAGCTTGCATGATGGCACGTGTGAGTTCATGGATGGTTTTTTGCATGCCCCTCATTTGAGCCCATTCAGAAGTCATCTTGTTTGCTTAGTTCCTACAAAAGTAACTCGTTGTTAGGATATTGATGTGAAATTTAATTTGTCCGTGTGTGAGTTCATTTTTGCTAGTTACCTATGGTTCTAACCACATCTCACATAGGTAGGGTAATTGACTCTAGTCGAGGCTGGTCAACCTAGATCATCCTATACTTAAGAAAAACCTAGGCTCTGATACCACAAGACTGTCACGCTCCGACGCAGAATATCGGAACGCGAGGGAATTGCAAGTAAAATGGGTACAGAGAGAGTACTAGACATCAAACCATTGGACAAGAATAGATACTAAAGCAAATTCTTCTCATTAATAACTTCCAATGTCTAGTTACAACGACTAATATCATAGCCATTCTATAGGGCCCGATTACATTGAAAAAAAGCAAAAGACTAAACTCAAACTCTAACAACTACTAAGATGCTAGGGTACGCTTGACTTCACTCTTGGTCGTTCCCATCCTCTTGAGTGTAGGTCTCTTCCTCGGTCTCACCTGAGAACATATAACCAAAACGCAGGGTGAGCGATAACGCCCAGTAGGACTTAAATCTCAGGATCAAGCAGGCTTTAAATGATTAATGTATTAAAAAGGTAGGGTAACTAATGACAGAGCGAGAGAGTCAAGTAATCTAAGAGATAGCACGATAGCATGTGATTGATATAGCACAACTTTCCAAATATAGTACAATCGTCGAATATAGCACAAATAGCAAGATGGCCATAGCACAATTAGTACAAAGTATAGCAATAGAACAACATGTATAGTATAGCACTTTATTGTTAATAGACAACGAGAGAATATAGCACTTTTGATTGTCATTTAGATAGTCGAGATAGATAGCACTCGAGTGTAATGCCAAACACTATAGGCATTTAACTCCCATAGGCAAATAGCACTTTTGGGCGCACATCCGAGGACCAGACCGGGCCCTTTATATATTGCCAGGCATTGGTTATGTTGTTTATTTTTAGACAATCAATCAATGGCCAAGAGAGAGTACCAAGAAATAGATGAGAGTACTAGATGAATAGACGAGAGAGTAGAGAGAACGTGAATAGATGAGCGAGTAGAGTATAGATGAGAACTATAGTTCAATGCACATAAAACGTCAAGTAACGGGTGATAGTAACAGTTGCACAACACGTGAAATTGGTGTTGGCAGTCAGGTGGAATTCACTGCCCTTCCACTGGCCATGTTATGCATAGGTTCAGAGGTCCGGCATGATTCAATATAAGAGCAAACTTCTAATAGCCGTTTGGATCATATTGATCCCTAAAGGGTATCATAGGTGTTAGGGTACAACCAGCTCGTCAACCATGTGGGAATCCATGGACAGAGGAGACTTACAGAGGCCTTGAACAAGGATTCACTAGTCCAATAGAAGGAATATCCGATGGAGAGTTCGTCCAAGTCAAGAAAAAGTTGTATAGAGAAACAAGTGCTCGACGTTCTAGAGGAATTCTAGAATAGTGGAGTGTCGTTAACGGTATTCCCAAAACATCGCACGAAAACGAAGACAAGTTCATTTAAAAATATGGCAATTGAAATAAATTACCAGATGTATTATGAGATATTTTTCATGCCAAGTTAAGTCATATTGAATGGTTCAATGTGTGTGCATGTGTCATGAAGAATCATGGACATGAAAGGTCATGTGAAAGATTTTAATTAATTAAAATATATCCAAGATTAACAACTTCGTTTACTGTGTTTAAGAGAGTTAACAGGGCATGATATTACTATAGAAAATCAAGACTTGCATAAATATGGGGTTTTCATGCAAAACTTCAGAAGGCAACGTACCCCTGTAAGGGTCGCGACGGGGTATAGGGTATAGTTAGAATGCGACAGGGTCATACAAGGAACGCGACAGGCTGGTCAAAACAGGCTGCCAGATCGTGACGGCAAGGCTTGTTGCACTTAGAACGCGACAGGTACTGTGTCGCAACGGGCCCTGAGAACACGGCCTATCGGGCCGTCACGTTCTTAGGTCCTGCGCTTGAGTTCGAGCAGGAAAAGGACAACACCGTGGATTGCGGTCCAGGTTACCCTTGTTTGACATAGGTTCGTTCAAAAATTTAAAACTAATTATACAGTGGATGAAAAATTTTGAAATCACTTGCAAATCGATCTAGACATGCGAGGGAACTTACAGTAAAAAGGAATTTTAAAACAAACATGGTTTCGACTTGTTTTGAACATGATCAAGTATGAGTAACACAGAACATGGTATAGTGCAGGTGAATGATTTAATTCGAGCAACATACTGGATGGAAATTAGGGCTTTCAGAGGCAAAAGATGCCTAACGTCGATCAGTATCTCCAGTTAAAATCTCATGGTATTGGGTCGAGTATACAGGGAGATCTAGATTTATGTTGAGGGTTCGGGGTCATGATGTTTGCAGAACTTCAAAACTCAAGAAGAAAATATTGGCTTAATGGAAAATTATGAAACAAGAGGGGTTTTGTTCCTGATGGATGGAACAATCTATAGACAAAATTAATTAGGTTTTGCTCGTGAGAATGCCTACCTTTGACTCGTTTGATATTCTAGGGTTAGAACTTGAAGAACTCGGGTTGAAGCTTGGTCCAGCCTTCTCCCCATGATTCCTCTACTCCTTGGCCTCCTCTCCTCGTCCAGTAAACCCCAGCAACGTGTTAGGGCCGGCCTAGAGGGTTTAGAGAGTATTTAAGCTACTTGGGTTTCTATTTCCTAATAGAACTCTAACTCCTATTTAATTCCGACATTTCCTATTTCTATCCTCCTTCCAAGCTTTCCAACTCCTAATTGGGTTAGGTTGGGATGCAAATTGAAGGCCAACCTATTAGGGTAGGGTTAGGAGTCCAATTCCAACTCAAATTACTTATTTTGATGTTTTAATACCCCTTTTCTATTTAGGTAATATTTAAGTTACGAATTTAGGGTATTTTCCTATTATTCCTCTTTTAAAAATTCCTATTTTGGCCCAATAAATTTTAGAGGGTCCATTTAACAAAGCCTACTACTTCTTTTCTTTTAATGGGTTTTAATTAATTCCCTTTTCTTTGCTTTCCAATTGATTTAATTTTTAATATTATTAAATTTTTATTTTTCAAAAATTTTAGGTTGCTACAGATCTGATCTGATCCTTATCTCTAGAATTTATTTTTTGAATTGGTCAATATCTATTCACCCCCCTCTAGATATTCATTCCATACACAACAAATTCGACATCTATAGATGTCACGACTTCAACCGAGAGTTCAAAACACAGCAGTCCCCTCTATTCCCTCTTGCGTGCTCACATCTCTCTTCTCCGATGATTTGCGCATCCGGAGACTCCCCTCTCTCCGGCTATCTCGCTCTCTCCTTGTGCTCTCTCTCACTCTCTCCTTCTTCTCCCTCACTTTGTTCCTCTCTCCTACGACGACGGAAGGTGGCGGCGGCAATGGGGGGTCCCTCAGTGGCAGAAGGAGGAAGAGGCCAATGGCGAGGTGTAAGGCCCTCGAATTTTATTATTTTATTTAGATTTTTGGTCATGTGATGTTTAAATGATGTGTATGTAGCTATGTGTATATATGTATATGTATAAATACTTATATTTATTTCTGTACATATTATAATTAAATAATGTTGTATATGTATATATGCTTGTTTATTTATGTACATATTGTTTTCTTCATATTGTATAGATGGTGTTTAAGTTATACCTTACACTGCATGTATATGTATATGGTGAATGTGTATTTCTGGTCATTTCTGTGTTCTGGCCGAAGTGCATGTAAATGTCAACATGCATGGACGTTTACATGAGAGTCGACGTCTAGATCGATGGACGCCAACTCCCAGTAAACGGCAACAGTGTGGCAGTCGATTTCCCAAAAATTGTGTTGTTTCAGATATGAAAACGGCTACGTTTCCTTCAGCTCCTATTTTGGAAACTATCTTCCAATAGTAGAATTCCTACCTAAACACGTATCCCGACTCCCTTAGCGTATAAAAACACCCCTCTTGGCCAGATTAGGTCCCTTTTGGCTCTTGTCAAAACCCTAGAAAACCTGTGCGAAAAACTGAAGTTGGGAGACTTGGATCTGGCGTTGTGGTGTGTTTTTTGGCGATCTACATTGATTGGGAGATACTTTGAACATCTGTGAAGATTCGCCAACTCAGGTGTGCAATAAGCATCAACACAGAAGCCGGTTCGGGAGGAGATTTGGGCACTTCTTGGCTTGGCCGAGGAGAGCATCTTTGGTAAAATAATCATATATAGCAATTTTTCTAAGGCATGTAACCAATGGGCATCATCCCTACCCATGTCTAGTACGTCCTAGGAATTTTTCAGAATTTATTTCGTGTCCTGGAACCTCCATTCAACATGTTTTGTTGGATCAGTCTGCACTTCTACAAACATGAACTTAACGGCCAACATACTGCCATGAAGATCTAGACTTGACGGCAACCTATTGTGCCCTTAACCACTGTTGGCGGCAACCTCTGTGTCGCCAAGTTCTTTAGGTGTTACAGAATGCATGTTTGATCTCTGTGGTATATTTTCTGAACTTCTGAATGTGTGTACATACTGCGAGAATTATTTTTGGTCATGTACATACAGTAGGTCATATCATGAGACTAGGACGAATTTCTGTTTATAGTCCTATTTATTAGAATTCTGGAAATGGAATAGTGATCATGAATTACTTGTTTTAATTCTAATTAAAAGGATTCGTTGCATGATAGAGTATCAAAAATTTTGTATGAACATATGACTGCTATATTTAGGTTTTGGAACTGCTATGTACGACTGTGGTACTGCAAACCATGTTTAATTGATTTTTAGATAAATCTACAAGAAACTTATTTTAATTATTATAAATTCTATATTGTTCTAAAAAAATCTGAAATTTTGAGGATATGATAAATAACCTGTGAATAGACAGTGATAAAAATTTCATGATGTATTGGCATCAGTAGGTACTGTGATCAGTTTAATAAGTGTAATTGACCATATTAGTTGTCAATTTTAATTATGTGAAAATCAGAGATTAGGAGCATGTTTAGGCTTACGTTATGATCAAATTGTCACTGTGAATAGTAGCATCATGTTAGGTAACCTGAACATGTGGGATTATAAAATAATGCATGTAAATATGTTACATAGTGCATGAGAATTGTGTGAACAATATGACAATGTGATAATGTGTAAAACTGTGCCGTTAGTGACACTGCTACCATACAGGGCTGTGAAACCGTACCGTAGTAAAGTCCCTACGGGAAGGTTCAATGTGTGTGATATCCTATGGGCAATTAGGATGAAATCCTGGAGGTGGACAAGTACCACTGGTTAGGGTGGAGAGTGCTTCTTCCGGTTCTGCGCAGTTAACCAAGATCTATCACTATGTTGCCTAGATGATGGATATGTGCAAGTGTATGTGTGTCCTTCTTGTGGTGGTTTGGACTATGTGTCAGGACAACTAAGTGTAAAAAGTGTAATTATGTGGATGTGAATTGTGCAATGTGTAAAATGAGTATGTGAAAGTGTAAAGTGAATGTCTTAGCATGTGAATAAGTGTAAACCATTGTGAGAATGTTTAATTCATGTCAAAACAGCAAGCAAAGTGTGTATAATTGTGATAAGTGCATGAAAGAATGTCTAGATTCCATGCTAGATATGCTATTTACTTTGTACATAGTTTCATGCTTAAATTGTATATAGTTGCCAACTGACTTGAATATGATTTAAATCTTTGAATCATGTTTAATAAAATGTGTAGAAAGCATGTGTAGGATTATTAAGCATATTGCTTAATGTTATATCATGGACCATATGTTTCTATTGCTATGGGTTTCAATGTATAGTGATTTAAATTGTATAAAGCATGCAACATGTGTTTCTTCTTATTGTTAAAGGATAGCAGATGCATATGATATGTGTAAGTGTGTTGTGCATAGATTGTTTGCTGGGTCTATTTATACTCATACTTGCTTCGGTGTATAGGTGTGACAGGTGTCTCCACTTCTGAGGAGGAGATAGTTAGGAGCGACTCCGAGAGGGAGGAGTAGCTATTGTTGTGGAGATTTCTATATTGTACTTTGTTTCCATAAGTATGTAATCAATAAATGATGTATTTCATTTGCACAATATAAATTATGTTGGAGTTGTAATAATGTGGGCATATATATTTCTTCTTATGCTATATGGACTGTGGATGTAATGATGATGATGGAATAAGATTGAATATTTACTTGTTTCCACTGTACTATTTCAATATTTATGTACATCTCAATCTAATGTTTAGTGTTGGATAAATGTCCCACTGTGATGGCGTTCTTTGTACCGATGTAGATTGGTATAATCATACCTCTATAAGGAGGGTCGTTACACGTGGATACTCCGACGACTGAGGAAGTGCTGGAGGTGGAGGTGGATGAAGAGGAGGACCCGGCCATGGATGTGGAGGCAGCGGCAATGGCCCAGGAGGTGGCCATGAAGAAGGTAGGTCCAATTCCCTTAACTTTTCAAATTTATGTGTGGATGTGGATGGCAAGGACCCATAGAGGGCAGATGTAGGGCTAAAAGCCCAAAAGAACCACCCCCGGGGAGGGAAAGCTTCGGTCAGTCACCGACTGAGAATGCGACGGCCCGCCCAGTCGCAACAAGGATGGTCGTGACAAGGTCAAAGACCGCGATATTGTCGCGTCGGCCAATAGCTGTCGCGACAAGGTCGCAGCCTAGTCGCAACGCATCGAGACATCGCAACAAGGTGGGTCGACGTGACCTCAGCTAAGAGCACCTGAATTGTATGATTAGCTGACTGGTTGCCTTCCTTATGTGTGTTTGCAAGGTGAGATGAGGGCCAGAGTCTCCTGGCTCTTGGTACTAGCAGTTTATTTGGCACTACTCGGATTTCAGAGGGAAAGACTAGACGGGATGGTTTTTAGGGAGGTCCTCCGCATGGAGTGGATGAGGGTCGATGCTCCTCTTACTCAGGCACTGAGGAGCAGGTGGGACGCTGAAGCGACCGCCTTCGTGTTCCCATAGAGTGATATGATCCCTAATCCGGAGGATGTGAGCAGGATCACCGGGTTGAGGTCTATGGCCGCCCGGTTTGTGGGTTTACCTACCTGTGCTATAGAGACATTGCTCGTAGGCTCCTAGACTTGACAGTGGGTCATAGGTCTTCACTAGTTCCTAGGGTGGACCTATCAGAGAGCCTGGGGTTGGTGCAGACGGGTAGGGAGGTAGTGGAGACTGTCGACGATCAACTAGACCACCTGGTGAGGGGGTGTAGGGAGACCCTAGCTAGAGAGCCCAGTCCTTAGGCAGATCTGGACTTGCGTCGCTTTCTCACCTTCTTCCTCGAGAGGTTGATGTTTGTTGGGTTCACATGTGTTATGTTTGTGACCACACGTTTTTGATGATGAACAACGTGAACTGATGTTATGTGAATATGTGATACATGATGACAGTGACAAATCAAGCAAGTGATAATTATGAAAGAACATGTTTCAGTTGATCATCTATATATTCATTATATCTCATTAATAATGATCTTTAATGTAGGTGTGAATGTGTGCAAGAAAAGTATCAAATTCAAGAGCAAGCTCAAGAAAATCACTTTAAACAAGTACGTGTCGACAACTCTACAAGTCCCTGTCGACAGCCAAGCACAAGGAGGCTAGACAAGTTTTAGGACAAGTGTACCTGTAGACAGCTACACATAGGAAATCAATTCCTGAAAGTTCAGTGTTCTGGAATTTGCAAATCTGTCAGTACTTTTCGACAGATGAATAGTATGATGTCGACAGATGAAGAGAAACTTTAATTCCGAGATTTGGATATGTTCCGTACTTAGGTGTTTCCTTTTACCACGTCTCTCCTAACTTGGACACTCATACATATAGAACATAAGGAGGTATTTTCGCAGCAAGAAGCAACCATACCAAACCCTAAGTAAAATCCAAGAGAGAAAGCTTCTCCCTGCTGCTCTGCTTCAACCCTCCGTCCAGGGAAAGGAAGATCCATCTTCCGAACGGAGTTGAAGCTGGTTCGTCCATGGTTCAAGCTTCTCCATCATCTGATACTTGTCAAGACGAAGCTTGGAGTTCTTCTAGATGACCACCTCGAAGAGTTCTATCTCAGGATTTGATTCTACAACTCTGAACACTTCTCTCTTACTACTTTTCATACTCTATGTGTGTGGTAGTTGATCAAGCGCCTCTTGTGCTTGATCTGCGTGTGTGGTGTTGTTCTGATTGCTTGTTTACATCAGACAACGTGGTGTGTGCGTGTTGTAGTGATTGAACTCGTTCATAAGCAGTCTTTCTCCATGTGTGTGTGGATGGTGGACGTAGGATACACAAGTTGTGTACTCCGAACCACCTTAAATCTTCGTGTCCTGTGGTTTGCACATCTTCACGGTAGATGATTGGTAGGCACGTTGGTTCTACACACGCTAGATAGGTTTTTCTTGTTTTATTCACAACAAGCACACACATAGTAATTCAAATTCAAATTAAATCTGTTTGAGATTTTGATAAGTTTGTGTTTCCATCAAAAAGAAGGTAATAGTGTTTCTAGTTTGCAGTAATCTATTCAACCCTCCCTTCTAGATTACCATATTAGATAATTTCGCGCATCTTTCAATTGGTATCAGAGCGAGGTTTCTCCGATTTACTATTCTAATTGTTTGATCTTACGATCAGGAGATTCTCGATCTCATGGAATCTAACAAGGGGTTAATGGCTGAGGGGCATTCAGTGACCATGCCACCTTTCTTTGATGGCACTGACTATCCGTATTGGAAAAATCGTATGTAGGTTTTTCTGAGAGCTCAAAACTTTGAGCTATGGAGGATCATCATCAAAGAAGCATATGTGCTGCCTGAGGATGAAGATACTTGGACAAAGGACCAAATTGCTAAGGGAACTCTCAATTGGAGAGCATTGAACATGATGCAGTACGATGTGCATCCCAAGGAGTATTCAAGAGTTTCCACGTGTTCTTCAGCAAAAGAAATATGGGACAAGCTTGAACTCATCTACGAAGGTACGTCTGAGGTAAGGGAAACTAAAGCAAGCATGCTAGTATCGGAATATGAGATGTTTAAAATGAAAAAATGATGAAACTATATCAGATATGTTTGCAAGGTTCACGCTAATAATCAATGGGTTGAAAGCTCTTAAGAAAGAATACTCGGAAAGTGACTTAGTAAGGAAGATACTTCGGTCTCTTCCATCCTCTTGGAATACTAAGGCCACCGTCATTGAGGATTCTAAGGATCTTTCAAAAATGAAATTAGATGAGCTAATTGGTTCCTTAATGACCTATGAAATAAATGTAAAGAGGAAAGAAACTGTAGAAAATCCAAGAAAATCTATTGCTCTAAAAGCTTCCAACAAAAGTTTCTCCAGTTCCAAAAAGGACATGCAACAGGAAAGTGATGATAATGAAACGTCTAGTGATAGTGAGAATGATGAAATGGTCATGCTCACTAGACAGTTCGAGTAATTCCTTAAATTCAAAAGGAAAAGCTCAGGTAACTCTAAATCTTTTCAAAATAAAGATCTTTCAAATAAATTTGAGTCTAACAAGAAATCTGACATGATTGTGTGCTATGAGTGTAAGAAACCCGGGCATATGAGAGGAGAATGCCTGGAGCTCAAGAAGAAACTGAAGAAAGAAAAATTCACCTTCAAGAAAGCCAAGGCAATGTTGGCAACTTGGAGCGATGAAGACGAAGACGAGGACGCACAAGCAAGCTCAGGAGATGATGAAATTCAGTGTTTAATGGCATGGAGTGAGGACTCCACTGAGGTAAACTCTTCCTTTGAAAACTATACTATAGATGAATGGGAAGAAGCTTATACATTGCTCTTTGAGTAATTTTGTGAGTTCAAGTCCTAAAACAAAGCACTAAAAAAGAAAATCAACTCATTTGTTCATAGCACACCCAATGATGAACAAATTGCACTCCTAAATAAAGAGATTGAAATGATGAAAATTGACGAGGAAGCTCACTGTGAAGAAATGGATTGCATAAAAGTAAAATTGCAAGAGAGTGAAAAAGAAAAACAAAGCCTAATCAATTCCCTTGAAACTCTTCAACATGAAAATCAAGAGATTAAGAAAAAGTTTGAAAAAGCTGAAAATGATCTTAAAGGAAAATCTGAAGATCTAACATGATTTGTAAAGGGAAAGCAAAATCTCGATGCAATTTTGGGATCAAATATTTTTGTTGCAAAGCATGGGATTGGGTATCAACCTGAAAAACAAAAGAAAATCGGAGAGACATTGATTACATTTTTTGTTGATTGTAGTCCAAGCACAAGCAAACAGGTTCTTCCCAAGAACAAGAAAACTCAAGTAAAGGGTAAGCAACAACAACCCAAACAAAGACTTTAGTTGTTCAAAAAATTAAGAAGTCTATCGAGAAACCCAAAGTGAGCTGTCGACAGGCCTGGAAGTATGTTACCAAGGGACAGCCATCCAGGCAACAAAAAGGGAAAATGCAAATGAATGTTCAACAAAATAATAAAACTAATGTTTTGAGAAAATCTTCATCATGCAATTTCTGTAAGAAATTTGGGCACAATGAAAAACAATGCTAGAATAACTCAAACAAATTGAAATGCAAGCAAGTTTGGATTCCAAAGCATTTACATCTTGGCATGAATGAAAAGTTGGGACCCAAAGTAATTTGGGTACCAAAACCTCTTGTCTGATCCATCTATGCAGGAATGCCTAGCAGCACAAAATCAAAACAAATGGTACTTGGATAGTGGCTGCTCGAGGCACATGACGGGTGACGAAGATAAATTTTGTTTGCTGGTGGAGAAAGACGGAGGTCAAGTTGTCTTTGGAGGTAACAACAAGGGCCAAATCATTGGCACAGGTAAGGTAGGTAAGTATGCCTCTAACTCAATAGACAACGTGTTGTTGGTTGATGGTCTTAATCACAATTTGCTTAGCATAAGCCAATTGTGTGATAAAGGTCATAAAGTTATTTTTGAATCAAATGCATGCCAAATTGTTGATAAAGAAGTAGGAAGTCTTAAGTTTTTTAGAAAGAGAGCGAACAAAATCTATCTAGTTGATTTAGATGAACCAGAAAACAAAAAATTGTCTCTTATTGCAAATAAACAGGATGAGTTGACTTTGTGGCATCGTAGGCTTGGTCATGCGAGCTACAATGTATTACACAAGATCATGAGGCTGAAGTTGGTAAGTGGACGTCCTGACATTTCTTTTAATAAAAATGAGAGTTTTTATGATGCATGTGCACAGGGAAAACAAACCCGGAAGTCATTCAAATCTAAAGCACCAGTAATCACTTCAAAACCTTATGAACTGTTGCACATGGACCTTTTTGGACCTAGTAGATTGCTAAGTCTCAATGGAAAACGCTTTGGGTTTGTCATTGTGGATGATTTTTCTAGGTTCACTTGGGTCAAATTCTTGGGTCACAAAAATGAAGCACTTAAAGTCTTTGAAGAATTCTTTAATAAGATTGAGCATGGGAACGTTTATAAGATATGCTCAATCTGCACTGATCATGGGGGAGAGTTTGATAATAACTCTTTTTCTGAATTTTACAGGCACCACGGGATAGATCAGATGTTCCCCTCTCCAAGGACTCCGGAGCAAAATGGCGTAGTGGAGAGAAAGAACAGAATCTTGGTGGAAATGGCTCGCACTCTTCTGGTCGAGAGCCAACTCTCAAGGAGCTTTTGGGTAGAAGCAGTGAACATTTCATGCTATATTCTCAACAGAGCCATGGTAAGACCTGTGATGAAGAAAACTCCCTATGAACTGTTAAAAGGTAAGAAACACAGTATTGGGTATTTCAGGGTCTTTGGCTCCAAAATGTTTATACATAACAATGATAAAGTTGATTTAGACAAGTTTGAAGCCAAAAGTGATCCAGGTATTTTTCTGGGATACTCAGAACACTCTAGAGCATATAGAGTGTTTAATAATAAAAATCGAACTGTGGAAGAAACTCCACATGTTGTTTTTGATGAGTATCATGCAAAGACTAACAGTTCAACTTTACACAGGTATGATGATGGAGATGAAGGAACAATTCTTGGGAAACCACATGAAAAAGCAAAAGAAAATTCTCAAGGAGAAACAAAAACTAACAGTGGATATTTTCACAGGTACAATGATGATGATCATAAAATACTCTTCAAAAAACAAGATGATGAATCTGAAGAAGATCCTCAAGAAGAAAAGACTCAAGATGAAAATCCTCAAGAACACCCTCCTCAAGAACAACTCACGCATGACCCACTTTCTCAAATCCAAGATCAACCAGGTTCTTCAACAATCACAAATGTGAGGTAAAACAACATGAAGATGGCTTCTTCATTAATCAAGAAAAATATGTAAAGGAGCTACTGAAACATTTTCAGTTTGAACAAGCCAAGCCTGCCTCAACACCCATGAGCACAAGCATAAAATTGGAAAATGATGAAAAAGGTAAAATGGTAGATGCAAAGCAATTCTGAGATATGATTGGCTCTCTACTTTACCTTACTGCAAGTAGACCAGATATACAATTTAGTGTTTGTCTTTGTGCTAGATACCAATCGAGTCCAAAGGAAAGCCATTTGATTGCAGTTAAAAGGATTTTCTGATATCTCTCAGGTACGTATGATTTAGGTCTTTGGTATCCAGCAGGGAGTAGCTTTAACTTAATCTCATATTCTGATGCTGACTATGCTGGGTGTAAAATTGATAGAAAAAGCACTAGTGGGTATTGTCAATTCCTTGGTGGTTGCATGGTTTTGTGGGCATCCAAGAAGCAATAGTCGGTTGCACTCTCTACTGCAGAGGCAGAATATGTTACTGCAGGGAGTTGTGCGGCTCAAGTGTTGTGGATAAAAAGTTAATTGCATGATTACAACATTGACATTGGATGCACACTTATCTTATGTGACAACACTAGTGCTATCAACCTTTCAAAAAACCCAATTGAACACTCAAGAACCAAACACATTGAGATTAGACATCACTTCATGAGAGATGAGGTAGCCAACAAATCCTTGGAGCTTAGCTTCATACCCACTGAAAAGCAACTGGCTGACATTTTCACAAAACCCTTGTTTGAAGATAGATTCACTACACTGAGAGAATTGGGCTTGTGTAAAATGCAATGAAACCTATACCCAATTTTGGAGTATATGCTCTTTGTGTGTGAAGACTATGTGGTATATCAAATGGTGACATGTGAAAGAACAAGTCTTGGTTGTTTAGAAACTATCATTATGCGTGAGAAAATATTCTCCGCCACATATCCATAGTCAAATTGCATATAAAGGTCATAAACTTCAAATAGGGTATATAGTTTCTTTTCAAGTTGCCCATTCATTTTTGAAAACAAATGAATTTCTGTGATCATTTGCTTATGAATGATCTCTGGTGTGCGAATGATTGCCATGCATATGAATATTTTGGTTGAATTGCTTGAATGTTGAGTCATCACCTGCACACACTATGGGGGAGTAATTTCAAGTCTGGTGAGTAAAAGTCATGAGGGAAAATCTTGATTCTTGATATGTCAAATTCCCCAAGCATGTAACTCAAATTTCCCTCTGTTCATAGTCTTAAGTATGATTTGTCAAGCTCCTGTGGACAGCCCCAAACACTCCTATCAACAACTATGCCTTCACAGAACCCAGGATATGCACCCTGTGTGCATCTGTCGACAGCCCCTTCTTTGCTGTCGACAGTCAGGCACAGTTTAGGATCTCCCCGAACTCTATGTTTTCAATCTGTGAGCATCTGTCGACAGCCCCTTCTTCATCTGTCGACAACCATGATCTACCTGAACCAGTGATTCATCATTGTATGCATCTGTCGACATGCTCACACTAGCTGTCGACAAGTACACTTTTCACTTAGTTCTTCATATCTTTTCTCATCCTACTTAATGAGTATGTTCATGAAAATGATGGAAGGTGAAAATTGAGAACTAATTTGCAGTTATAATCTTTCATACTCACATAGTACCTTAGATATTGATTAAGACACAATGAGTTTGGAAATAATATTCTTGAGAGAGTCTAGATTGTGTCATTCAGCCAACGTTGAACAAACATAATGACTTTAACCTAACTACTTTGAATAGTGTTATTGTGGATTATTATTTTTCTTACATAGATTAACAAGTAAGAAGGTTATTGAACTTGATGTTTTACATTCGCCTTTGACCTTAAATAACCTTTGCCCTTGTAATTTCAAAATAAAAACAAAGGAGAAATGCTACCTATTTCCGAACTCAAACGTTCAAAATACAAAATACAAAAAAAAATGCGAAATGGGATGAAAGGCAGAGCAATGATGAGTTTTACTTAGTAACCGGGGCATGGGCATTACCAATGTCCGTCTTCACGTTAAAAAGTTAAATCATTAACTCTGTACAATGGTATGATGGTCACTCACACTAAGTAGCTGGGAGTATGGGCATCACAATTGTATACCTTCATGTCGAAAGGTGCAAGTGATCCTAATTACCACTTTTTCACTCTACATTCACAATGAAACTCTTCTAAGAAGAAATAGAGTGAAGCCTCCAAGTGTTAAAACAAGGATAATGTGTCATTTATTGTCATTTGCATATGTACACATTATCTTCATGCACCAACTGAACATTACCCACTAAGAAATATGGTTTTCTACAATGGCTTCTATTCAAAGGAGTTGTCTTAGTGTCATATGTTCTTTGAACGATGTTGTCTAACTGCTACAACTTGAAACTCACGGGGTATTATTTCCTAACCATTGTCGACCTTTGAAATGTCTAAATACTAGTGGGTATGACATTTTATAATGTATATATGCCATTTTTCAACCTTAAATATCATTTGGACACTCATTGCTCTTCTTAATTCTGTCAAAATCTATTTCTGACAAAATCTATCTGTGCCTGTCAACAGATGCCTAGTCACCTATCGACAGCCGCAGATCTGGGCGGTTCAGAAGCCCAACCGGCGGCAATTTTGGCCGGATTTTGTGGGACCCCTTTCATTCAGACACCTTTTAAACATATCCAAAAGGGGAAACACAACTCCTCACCCTCTCACCTTCATCCAAAAGGTGTCTTCACCCTATTTCTACCCTAGGGTTCCTCTCCAGGGCGCCAAAAACATCCTTCATTTTCCTCTCTGTCTTTTCTTCCTCCAGTCTTCTTTCTTCCTTCCAGATCATCTCCTTCATGGCTCCCAAGGGTAAACGTGTTGCCTCTCGTCGTCATCCTGCTTCCTCTGAAGCCGGCGAAGGCTCCGGGTCTCCCTCTGAGCGTTGAACCAAGCATCGCATTGATCGGTTACCCGAGCTCATCGTTCCCCAAGGTCTACAGCTCACCATGGTATGGGGAACCTTCAGCAAGTTCGTGCAGCCCCGCTATGTCGACTTCAGATCTCTGGAAGACATGTTTCCCAATCTCCAGCCCTTGTTTGACACCCAGGGCTGGTCAGTCTTTCTATACTCCCATATGCAATACTCTCCCACTGCCGTGATAGAGTTTTTCAACAACCTCGGCATGTCTGCGGATGGCGATCTCTTCACATCTATCAAAGGTACCAGCTTCAAGCTTACTCCAAACCTTCTCAGCACAGCTCTTCAAATTCCCAACTCCGGAACTGATGTTATTCTCAGTCATCCTTCTGCCTCTGAGTACTACCACCTCATCACACTCCAACCTTATGATGCAACCAAGGATATTGTCAAGCTCAATGCCTATTTCTTTCCCCCAATGAATTGAATGATTCATCACATCTTCACCACCTTGATTGCTCCAAAGCATGGTAGTTGGGAACATGTCACTGAGGTTCAGAAAACACTCTTTTTCTTCTTCCTCAAGTGTGAACAAATCAACTTGCCCAAACTCATGCTTCACTTGATCCTTCAATGCTTCTACAACCCCAGGAGATCAATGCCATATGCTTGCCCGATCACTTCACTTCTTCTCTTCATTGGGATCCACATTCCTGATAGTGAGCTTGTCACCCTTAAATCCTGCAGTGCATTTGATCTTACTGCTACCCATCGGATGGGCTATAAACTTGTTGATGGAAGAGTCACCAGGACTCTTAAGGGTCAAGAAGATGAATCCTCTGGCGATGAGGATGATGCTGATGATGCCTCCCAAGCAGAGCCAATGGATGCTTAGGGCAATGAGGATGAAGATGCATAAGACCAAGCGCCTCAAGAGCACTCTCTTAGAGAATTCATATCTGCTCAAATGGCTCAAATGCAGCAACAAATGACCACTGACTTTGCACAACTCAATGCTCGATTTAATCATGTTGATACCAGGATGGATGCATTGGCTGACACTCACGTGCAGATTCAGCACCGGCTCACTCTGCTTTCTTGAGACTTTAATGAGTTCCGTCATCCCCTGCACCTAGGAATGACGATGTCTAGAAAGTTTAGGAGCCATTTATCTATTGTTCTTTATCTTTTGGTCAGGGTATTGCCACTGAAATCTTAGCTTGCTATGTTAGTCCTGTTATTTTCCTTCTTTTGTATTTCTTTAACTCATGTCATGGACATCTTTTTGTAACTGTGTGTACTGAATGCTTACTCAATGAAATTCACAGTTATCTGTATTTATGTGTGCATGACTTGTCTTTTTGGATGTTGTCAAAATGGAGAGTAACATCAATTATGCATAAATTGAAAATTTTGTCACCATCAAAAAGGGGGAGATTGTTGGGTTCACATGTGTTATGTTTGTGACCACATGTTTTTGATGATGAACAACGTGAACTGATGTTATGTGAATATGTGATACATGATGACAGTGACAAATGAAGCAAGTGATAATTATGAAAGAACATGTTTCAGTTGATCATCTATATATTCATTATATCTCATTAATAATGATCTTTAATGTAGGTGTGAATGTGTGCAAGAAAAGTATCAAATTCAAGAGCAAAAGCTCAAGAAAATCACTTTAAACAAGTACTAGTCGACAACTCTACAAGTCCCTGTCGACAGCCAAGCACAGGGAGGCCAGACATGTTACAGGACAAGTGTACCTATCGACAACTACAAATCGCCTATCGACAGCTACACATAGGAAATCAATTCCTAGAAGTTCAATCTTCTGGAATTTGAAAATCTGTCAGTACCTATCGACAGATGAATAGTCTACTGTCGACAGATGAAGAGAAACTTTAATTCCGAGATTTGGATATGTTCCGTATTTGGGTGTTTCCTTTTACCACATCTCTCCTAACTTGGACAATCATATATATAGAACATAAGGAGGTATTTTCACAGCAAGAAGAAACCATACCAAACCCTAAGCTAAATCCAAGAGAGTAAGCTTCTACCTGCTGCCCTGCTTCAACCCTCCGTCCAGGGAAAGGAAGATCCATCTTCCGAACGGAGTTGAAGCTGGTTCGTCCGTGGTTCATGCTTCTCCATCATCTGATACTTGTCAAGATGAAACTTGGAGTTCTTCCAAAGAGTTCTATCTCAGGATTTGATTCTACAACTCTAAACTCTTCTCTCTTACTACTTTTTATACTCTGTGTGTGTGGTAGTGGATCAAGCGTCTCTTGTGCTTGATCTACGTGTGTGGTGTTGTTCTGATTGCTTGTTTACACCAGACAACGTGGTGTGTGTGTGTTGTAGTGATTGAACTCGCTCATAAGCAGTCTTTCTGCGTGTGTGTGTGGACGGTGGACGTAGGATACACAAGTTGTGTACTCCGAACCACCTTAAATCTTCGTGTCTTGTGGTTTGCACGTCTTCACGGCAGATAATTGGTAGGCACATTGGTTCTACACACGCTAGATAGGTTTTTCCTATTTTATTCACAACAAGCACACACATAGTAATTCGAATTTAAATTAAATTTGTTTGAGATTTCGATAAGTTTGTGTTTCCATCAAAAAGAAGGTAATAGTGTTTCTAGTTTGCAGTAATCTATTCAACCCCCCCTTCTAGATTACCATATTAGATAATTCTGCACATCTTTCACTGTTTGCCACGAAGGGCAACATGGTCCACTGCTGGAGAACCTAGGTCAAGTAGGAGACTACCCATGGGCTGCTGCCCTTCTGGCACACCATTTTGATAGACTAGGATCCTCCGACCGGCAGACCGCGATCAGTGGATTCTTCCCCTTTCTCCAGGTACTCTTCTCTTCTCCTGTCTCATGTATGAATTACCTTCTTGCAAATATGTGGTCTAATTGTGCTTTTCTTTGTAGGTCTGGACCTACCTCCATCTTCCACGCCTGGGGAGGGGGATTCTGGAGCGACCGGGACTCATGCCCCTAGCTAGGCCTTGGGTGTCGTGCCGAGACATGCACCCCCTGGAGGAGCAAATGGCGTCCATCCAGGATGCCATTGACATCTACCCTCAGCTAGATGTAAGTACTACCCCTTCTCACTTGATTTCCTTAAATGCTTTTGGCTACTGACAATATGTGTTATTGTGTTGTGCAGGTGGTGTGGCAGCCGTATCTAGAGGAGGGAGACGAGGGACAACCCTGGTTGGAGTAGGCCTGCCCTACTTTGGTAGGGCGACGTGGGTGCATGATCTTAAACTGGTGCTACCTCTGCACCTGCATCTGACTTAGAGGGCGCTCCAACTTCGTCAGAGTTCTGTGGAGTTTCCTAGTAGAGGCAGGCCCCTTAAGCCTGGCCGGAGCTTCCGAGGACTCCCCGACACGACTGACTGACACGAGTGAGCCCAAGAGCAGACTGCAGATTGGGAGCACCGAGGGCATCGGGTCGCATCCGACGCACAAACCAACGAGGCATACCTATAGTCCTTAGCCTTGAAGGATGGGGCGAGGGTCTATAGGGGCGCCCGACGATAGGTACACCTCAAAACACAGACCTTGTGAACTTATTTGATTGAACTGGATCTAACATGACTTAGTGGTTTGCAGGAGGACGTGACCAGACAGTTAGCATCGCTCCAGGCCCTACTGCACTCCGTCGTGCATGACCGGGACGTGGCTAGGAGAGAGGCAGACCAGTTGGTAAGTACCTACTAAGACTTTAGTAACCTACCAGTTCCTTCAGCTTAAAGAAATTGACAAGTGCTTCATGTGCAGCGTGCAGAGTTGGCGAGGCTGAGAACGTCACAGGCGAGTGCATCCTCGTCTCGGGCAGCAGAGGAGGGCTCCCAGTCTGATCTTGACGATCGACTGGCGGGTGCCTTGAGGAGGGCCGAGGAGGCAGAGGCTGCACTGAAGGAGAGGGTAAGTGTGACTCTAATCAAGATTCGTCACTGTGTTGCCTAGGTGACAGGTTTGTGTATGTGATGTGTGTCCTTCTTATGGTGGTTTGGAATATGTGTCACAACAACTAAGTGTAAAAAGTGTGAATATGTGAAATTTTAAATGTGAAAATGTGCAAATGTGAAAAGTGAACATGTGGTAGTGTAATGTGAATATGTTAGCATGTGAAAAGATGTGAACTCATTTAAATGTGATTTATTTATACTAAAACAGCAAGCTAAACATGTGAATAAGTGTTATAAGAGCATGTGAAAATGATTAGATATCATATTAGATGTGTTATTTACCTTGTACATATTTTCATGTTCTAAATTTGTAGAATTGTGCAATGATATGAATAGACTTTGAACTATGAATCATGATATATGTTATGTGTAGAAAGCATGTGTAGGTTGTTTATGGTTAATTGTAAATTGTCATAAGCATGTACCATGTATTCTTCCTTATTGTTAAATGATAGCTTGTGTATGTGCTATGTGTAAGGGTGTATCTTTGGATTGCTTGTTGAGTCTTTTTAGAAGACTCATACTTGCTTTGGCGTACAGATGAGAAAAGTGTCCCCGTTCTTGAGGAGGACATAGCTAGGAGCGACACCGAGCGCGAGGAGTAGCTCCACTTATGGACTTGCTACACATTTGCTTTTCTTTCATTAGTATGTAAACAATGTGATTGTATATTTTATATGGACAATGTATTTCTTTTGGACATGTAACAAGGTGGACTTTATTATTTCTTTTATTGCTATATAGACTGTTGATTGTGTGATGATGATGGAATGAGAATCAGGATAATTATTTATTTCCGTTGTACTCTTTTGATATTTGTGTACATATCAATCTATTGTTTAGTGTTGGGTAAATGTCCCACTGTGACGGCATTCTTTGTACCGATGGGGATTGGTATAATCGTACCGATATAAGGAGGATCGTTACAGCCTGAGCCGGAGAAGGAGCAGGAGCAGGAGCGGAGCTAGTGGCACCTCTGTACGACAGTATTTGGGAAGTTCCTCCAGCCATCAGAGGAACGAGGAGGAGGAGAGGTGTTGGCAAGCGAGACGAGTGCCCGGAGTGTTAGGGGTGGTGGTGACATGCTACCCTTGCCTGAGAGGTAGGAGGGATCTAGGAGAGTGGTGGTGGACAATGAGGAGCTTGTGAGCCACCTCCCCCTTATCTTGTACATGATGTTTGTATAAGTGGATCTTTTGCTTTTGTGCCAATGTATGAATGTTTGAATGGCTTGTGATTGACACGAGTAGGAAATGAGCTCCGAGGTAGAGACAACTGAGTACATCGCTGTGCTGCTCAAAAACATCTTCATAATAGTCAAGGGACTGAGCCTTATCAAATAGGCAAAAATAGAATGTAATAATGCATGCCAAAAGGACAATATGTACATCTTTTTTTTTTTGAATTTTCTATTTTTTTAGATTTTGGTAGTTTTCTAAATTTTTTGGATTTTTTTATTTTCTATTTTTTTTGGAATTTCTATTTTTTTAGATTTTTGAATTTTCTTTTTTTTGGATTTTAGGATTTTCTAATTTTTTTTTAGATTTTCTATTTTTTTTGAATTTTGGGATTTTCTCTAGCGGCACCCTCTACATTTGAGTGATTAGTTATGAACCTCATTTTCCTCTTCTTTTTGTTAGACACCCCCTAAGTACAGTGTGTATTTGTTCTTAGCTTCCCTTTGGCCGATTGCCCCTAGTCATTAGTGTTCCTACGCATACCAGGTCTGGGAGTGTTCCGGTCATTAGTGGGGATAGGAAGACATGAGGGGGGTAAGACTTAGCTTCGGTGCTCGGGACGCTGGCTTGTTGACTGGTTAGGGTACATCTCATGTGGATTCTGTCTATTGTCCAGAGACTTTGTGGTCATTGATTTTTTATTTGGGGCATGTGTATGACTGAGCTCATTTTCGTCCCACGGCGACTTTGCCACTCTTTGCCATGCCCCTATCCTTTATTTTGCTTTTCTATATTTTTTGTTATTTCTTTCTTTTGCACTTTGAGTTGACCGTCTCTATTTGAGCTTTCATTCACACATGATCTACCCCACTTTTTTATCTTCAAGCCAGTGATCCTTTTGCCCCTACGCCTTGTCTGAGTAAGCAGAGAATAGGTCTTCACTTTCCCTACACAAGGGCTAAGCAAAAGCACCTTTGTCTAAGGGGAGTCGATCGTGGGTTGCTGTGTTGTGTGTGTTGACTAGACATAGGGGTTATTTGACAACCATAAAAGGATACGAGACCCAAGACTGCTTGTACTCCTTTGCAAGGTGGTGCCTCTACGGAAAATCTTTTATTAAGGGTAGAATCTTTTAAGATACAAACCATTCCACAGGTGAGAGAGCTCCTCACCATCGACATTCACTATCCTATAAGTGTTCCTAGGATACACTTCCTTGACAACATATGAACCTTCCCAATTAGCTTGCAACTTGGACCTAGGACCTCCAGGTTTTATGAAACTTCACTTCAAAACCATGTCTCCTTCTTTAAACTTGTGTTCAATCACTTTTTTTTGAAAAGATATTGAGAGTCTATTTTGATATGAAAGCACATGATCGGCTGCAGCCAGGCGCCATTCGTGTAGTAATTCTAGCTGTGTATGTAACGCCTCTCGACGCTCATCGAGATTGAGTTCTTTGTCCAGTTGTACCCATAGCGAAGGAATGAGTATCTCATATGGACATACCGCCTCCATCTCATAAGTGAGTGAAAAAAGGGTCTACCATGTGGGCGTGCGGATGGAGGTGTGGTAGGCCCATAGAGCCTCAATCAATTTCTCAAGCTAATCAACAAATTTGTGAGACTCACAAGTTTTCTTTAAAAATTTCAAAAGTGTTTTGTTTGTGGGTTCAGCTTGACCATTGCCCTGTGGAAAGTACGAAGATGAATGATGCAGAGAAATGTTGAATTTCTTACATAGATCTTGAAGCTCTTGGGATATGAACTGAGGTCCATTGTCGGTGACGATGCCGCTTGGCACTCCGAACTGTGAGATGATGTTCTTCATGATAAATTGGCACACAGTTGATCCTTTGATTTTCACGAACACTTCAGCTTTGTCCCACTTGGTGAAGTGCTCAACAGTAGTGAGGATGAATGATTTTTGTTGGATCTGAGCATTAGGATCACCAAAAGGCCCAATAATATCAAATACCCACATGGAGAAAGGCCAAGGAGATGATAGCGGATGTAGGGAGGAAGATGGAGCATGGATCTTACCGGCATGGAGCTGGCATTTGACACACCTACGAACGTGGATGACACAATCTTCTTCTAAGGTTGACCAGTAATAGCCCTACCTAAGGATCTTCTTAGCTAGCATCTGGCTATTCACATGCCCTCCACACTCACTGACCTAGGCTCCCACTACTTTTCAAGATTCTTCATCGGGCAAGCATCTAAGGAGCATTCCGTTTAGGGCGTGTCTGTACAACACTTCTCCAACAATGGTATATCTTAACGCGGCTCTACGAATGGCTCTTATTTCTTTGGACTCAGCTTCTTCTGGGAAGGTACTATCCCTGCAATATTGCTCAATCTCATGGTACCATGGCCTTTCTTCTTCCATTATTTCTCCTAGCTCCATGAGC
Organism: Colocasia esculenta; assembly: GCA_014218235.1. Taxonomy (NCBI): domain Eukaryota; kingdom Viridiplantae; phylum Streptophyta; class Magnoliopsida; order Alismatales; family Araceae; genus Colocasia; species Colocasia esculenta. The sequence continues at coordinate 151,093,145 of CM024753.1, read as the reverse complement.
ATCACTTCATTCGCTTCTCTTCTCTCTGCCATCACAACTAAAGAGTTCCTGAGGTTGTCGAACCAAGGATCTTGAGTGGATGGTGCTTCTAACCTCTAGACGATAATAGTCTAAGAACTTTGGCTGAGAGGGAAGGTGTAGCACCCCAGAAAATTTAATTACATAAAAATTCAAATAAATGGAAATAAATAATTTCCATAATATCAGAGTATTAAAACATACGTACCATTATCGTATGTGCAAGAACACATCAGAAAATTTCGTAAAAAATATAAATCAACCCCACACATTATTCCTAACTGGTCCACGAAGAAATTCGTGCAACAAAAAAATCCAATTGACCAAGTGTACGTCACACGGTGACAGAATATCCAAAATTAGGAAACAAGTCAGAAAAACCATTAACACGGAAATACGACGCGACTATAAATTAAATAAAAATGTCGGAGAGACTTCTAACATTATATATTGATGACCCATTATCGATATTGGGCCAATGGATCACTTTTGGTCCAAAAATCAAATGAAACAAGAAAATGCATGGAAATTCGTAACCCTAAATAAGCTGAAATTAGAAAAAGGCAATTAGGGTAGAATTTGGAGCCAATCATGCACTCTTGGCAACCCAAATTTGTGCCTAGCCACTCATGGCGGTTGCTTGATGGCCAAGACTCTCAAATGGAGGGAGAGATCTTAAAAAAATGGAAAGACAAAAGCAAAAACCACAACTCTCCTTTCCTTGTTGCATTATGACTTCCAAAAGCGATAGATACTTAAATACTCTCTCCAAAACCCTAGGGGACGAGTTTCACAACTTTTTGGGGTCGTGTGTAGGAGCTCTTGGCAGCTGGGGAGCAGAGGACTGAGCACACCAAGCCCTTCTTCTTCACCATCGCGTCTGCTTCAGGCCTGCACAAATCGTCCACTTGGAGTCGACCAAAGGTTGGTCAAACCTAAATCCCATTGTGCAAGGCTTATACCCCTGGAAATAGGGTCAAGTCTACATCCTAACCCAACTAGAATGTACAATGTTCATGCAGTATTTGGGGAGTATTAAGCGTTCTTCAACCAGTGGTTAGAACAAAGGTTTTTTGAAGAATGAAACTTCCTCAACGCAAAAAGTAGGTTTTCTCTGGCCAAACATTAACAAATCATACACCAATGTGTAGATCATCAAGTCTAGTTTCATTTCCAATTGGTTTCGTCGAATTCCAATGAGTACATCTTGAGTTATAGTCGTTTTGCCATAGTCCGGCATGATAGGGACTTTTTTCGTTCATGTTGATTTATCGCACATCTGGAGGTCATTTTAAATTATTTAAAAATCATAGTTCTCTTCTACTCCATGTTACCTACAACTTTTATGTTGAGACTTTTGTCCCAAGAGCCCTAGTTTAGAAGATATAAGCATTGCATGGACCGAGCACCAGTTTCCTACATGTTTCGACGTTTTTGGTCTGATCTTTGAACTGCATCCAGTTCAGACGACGCGTTTCAAGCGTCTAGTATCGTGTCACTCATGGCCGATGCAATTCAGTGAATCGCGACCGTTTGGCACATTGTGATTCTCGCGCTGACTAGTCAACGGCGCGCGTGAGTCTTCGCGCCGCCTGGGAGTCTAGGCCTATCTGAACAGTGGCGGCATGACCCGACGCGTTTCAGGTGGTTTCCCGTCCGGATCCCCCGACGTGATTCAAGTGTAATGTGACCACATAAGTGGACACGATTTACCATCTTCACAGTTTTCGCTGGTTTTCACTGTGCACTGTGTTTGAAGTGTGTCCACTGTGTAGGACGCGTATTTACCGGCTTACTCGAGGACTGTTTAACATGGTGTTAAGTGTAGGATTTGCATGACATGGTTCTAATCATCTCATGAGGTCTATTTAATGGCTTAAAAAGTGATTAGCCCATTTAAAAGTTATAATTACACGAACATTATTCTAATTACTTTCTTAATGATGTGACCTTTTATGTAACTTGTGATTCACTCTTCTTACTATTTCTACCATGTTAAAATGATAATTTCTGATCTTAAAATATTGCAATCCATGATCATTTAAATGCATAGTTCCATCTCATGTTATATTGTTAAGTGCTTTCCGCAAGTTTGAAACATATGGATTGAGACACGTGTTCACTACACACTTGCACATCTTGGTAGCCCTTTCTTGAGGATTTAGGAGCTCTCTATTGGTCATTCTGTATCGGTAGACTAGCGACCTTTTCTCTAAGTCCTCCGTAAACCTCCGTACTCCATGGATACCCTCATGGAAACCGAGTCGGTTGTACCATCTAAGTTCCCTGGAGATAGTGTGCACTTCCTTTCTCATCTTATTCTCGTGAGTGTGATTTACAATTTAGACTCAAGCCAATAATGTAAAGATTGAACTAAAGTACAAATTGTGACGTTATGCTACCGAATTTATCTCTTGACCATTGTTATCATGGAATCATGTTCACACTAATTACTACTTGTTCTTGTCATCATCATGAACATGACATTACACATGCTTACATATTGAAACTCTTATTGGCCATTATTAATGACTATGGGTATCTACATTTAAAATTGAAATGAGATGTTGACCAGGCACGGCCAGTGTCCAAGGGCTCCAGTGTAGCCCCAATGATAGAGAGTCATAAATATACTGTTAACCATGGGAGTATAATGATTACTGGTGTTGCATCTGTGCTAAGAGTCATGCATGTTGAATGATAGATACAATAACCACATACACGTGTCCTAGTATGCATTTCAAGGTGGATCTTTCCTTGGTGTACATTAGTGTCTTCGTGCCTGATTAGTGTTACATGATCATGCTCGTGCATGCTTGCTTGCTTGCGTGATATGGCCATCTTGCATTTATTGCAATTTAAAGTGATATCTTGCGTGCTTGTTACATGCCACACTATTGATAATCTCTTGCTCGTTATATCATTATGAATCTTGCTCTATCATGATAACTCTATCTAGCTTGTTTATGTATCATGTTTTAATGAGTTTTATTCGTACATGCATATCATGATCATCGTGCTTACCTAGTTCTAAATTGCTAATCACTTATATCATTGCCTGCACATTGAGATATAAATCCTACGGGCTAGTTTGCTTATCCCCTACTTTTAACCATTCTAGGTTATTATGAAATTCATGAAGAGGAGCAAGTCGAGAATGGGAATGCATCCGAGTGATGAGCGTTCCAACAATGAGTCTAGTTATAGTAGTTTGTTTTGAGTGTTAGTTTCATGTAGTAGGAAGTGAGGTGTTATGTACTTTTCAATTTTTTGAGTCTAGTCTTGTTATCCCCTAGTTCAAGAATTGTATTAGTTGCATTTAATACAATGAGGTGAGATTTGAATACAATTTCCATTGAGTATCATATTTGGGCCGTATTATGATGTGTGTTGTTACACATTTAGTGCGTGCTAGCTAGAGGCTTATTTTCCGACTATTCACGTCTCCGAATATCGACTTGAATTATCCAAATTATTGTCTACTGCGTAATTTTCGGGACGTGACAGAAGGAGAGGGATGAGGCCAAAGATGCCAGGGCATCAGTCAAGATATTCTGAGAGCGAGGAGTGTGAATGTAGATGAGCTTGCTGAAGTGCTTAGCTAGGAGTGTGACCAAATCTTCATAAGGCTTGAGCTTAGGGTCATGAGTGCTGAAAGTAGAAAGGGCCTGCTGAAGGACGAGTTGAGAATCTCCTATGATCTTGAGTTGGAGTGCGCCTAAAAGATAGGCGCGTTTGAGGCCAGCTAGGAGAGCTTCATACTCGAAGATATTGTTAGTGGTAGGGAACTAGAGTTGATATGGCAAGGGAATGATGATTCCTTTTGGTGTGAGCAGAACAACACCTATGCCCTGTCCCCTAGAATTCAAAGCTCCATCAAATTGAAGTGACCAGAAGGAATCGTGAGAGATAAGTGATAGGTTTTCATCAGGAAAATCTTCTTGGACCATGTCACTATGAGGAAGAGGAAGATGAGCAAGGTGCTCGGCGATAGCATATCCCTTTATAGCCTTCTGGGCCACAAAGGTGATGTCGAACTGAGAAAAGAAGCTATGCCAACGTGCCAATCTGTCGGCGAGGACTGGTTTCTCTAGGAGGTATCTGATGGGATCCATCCTAGAAATCAAACTCACCTGATGAGCTAGGAGGTAGTGCTTAAGTTTCTGCACTACCCATACTAGGGCTGCACATGTTTTCTCCATTGTAGTGAGTTTGAGCTCGGCAGGATTGAAAAGTCTAGACAAATAATAAACTTTCCTTTCTTTGCCAGATTCATCATGTCACAAGGACAGCTCCTAGGGAGTCCTCAATCGTTGACAGATATAAAATCAAGGGTTTTCCTGGGATGGGAGACTGTAGCACGGGCGAATTCATAAGACAGCTCTTGAGTTCATCGAAGGCTTCATGGCACTTAGTATTCCATTCAAATTTTACCCCTCCTTTCAACAGCTCATAGAAGGGACGACACCTTTGAGAATGTTGGGAGATAAATCTCCTTATGAATTGTAATCGACCAATCAATCCTCGAAGTTCAGATATGTTCTTAGGAGGAGACATCTCACCTATTGCCTTCGCCTTGTTCAGGTCTATTTGAATCTCGCGCTCGCTAACTATGAAACGTAACATCTTGCCCGAGGAAACCCCAAACACACACTTCTTCTGATTCATCTTTAATTGGTATTCTTGCGCACATCGGAACACTTTGGCAAGTATGGAGGAGTGCTCTCATCTAGCCCAAGATTTCACCACAATGTCATGCACATAAACCTCAACATGAATATGAATCATATGTTGGAAGATTGCTAACATTGTTTTTTTGATAAGTAGCGTCGGCATTCTTCAATCCGAACGGCATAACCACATAGCAATAAGTTCCCCAGGGCATGGTAAAGGATGTTTTCTCTTGGTCCTCTAGGGCTAGATGGATCCGATTATAGCCTGAATAACCATCCATGAAGGAGAGAGAGTTTCAAACTCAACGGTGTTATCAATTAGGACATCCAAATGAGGTAATGGGAAATCATCTTTTGGACATGCTCTATTTAAGTCCCAGAAGTCAATGCAGATTCGTACTCTTCCGTCCTTCTTCATCACCAGGACTATGTTGGCCACCCATAGGGATAGAGTACTACATGGATGAACTTAGCTTTGTGTAGTTTGTCAATCTCCTCTTTCATCTTCAGTGCAATATGGGGGTGGAATCATCTTAATTTTTGTTTAACGGCTATTGCCTCTAGCTTTAAGATCAACATGTGTTCCACTAATGCAGGGTCAATGCTGGGCATGTCATCATATGACCAGGAAAATGAGTCTTTGTACTCCCTCAGCATTTCTATAAGCTCTTCTTCTTCTTCAGGAGGGAGATTGGAAGCTATGGTTAGAAGCCTGGGTTCTTTGTTCGTCCAAATATTTACCTCTTTAGTAGGCTCATCCACTGCCGATGTGGGTTCATCAAATCTACTCATGCCACTGGCATACATTTTGGAAGCATCCTCTATTTCACCATCCTCTTCGTCCACTGGGTCCTCATCATTTATGATTTCATAAATTCCAAATCCATCGTCTAGCCTCTTCTCTTAACCCTGAGCTTCTACGTTTAGAATGATTGCTTCCTGGACGAACTCTTCAACAGCTAGAGAAGTGCCACACCTTTGAGCTAGATCTACCAGATATCTATGGGGTATGCCACTACCCTTACTCTTCCCAGATAGGGATGAGGACTTGCTAGATTCTACCCTTGAACCTAAACCAGAATTAATATTTACAGGGCACTCTGGGGAAGAGTCCAGAGGTTTATTGGAAGTGAACGAAAAGGATGCGGCACAGCCGCAGGGATCCTCCGATGGGTCTAGAGGTGGAGGCGGGCCACCCGAGCTCAGGGTGCCTCTAGAGAAGTCATGGTGCAAGGAACAGAAGGACCGTCACCCAGGGAGTCCATGGTGACTATGTGCATCGGGGAGCAGGGATCACTACGCCAGCTAGAAGTGAAGTGGGAAGGAAAAGGCGGAGATCGCCGCCGAGGAAGGGGAAGTGTACAAGAGACGGGGATCACCATTTGAAGTGAGAAGGGTGGGGATGGGGATTGCCCTTAGACGTGAAAACTGTGGGAATAGGGATCGCCGTCTGACAGTTGAATGTAGAGGGGTGATGGGGATTGCCGTCGAGAGAGGTGATTGCAGCGGGGTGACGGGGATGGCCATCACGAAAGAGAAGAGAAGGATAGGGATCACCGTTTAAAGAAAGAGATGGGGATTGCCATCCAAAAAAAGAGAAAGGAAAGACGGGGATTGCCATCTGAAGAAATAGAAGGGAAAGACGGGGATTACCATCTGAAGAAGAAGAAGGGAAAGATGAGGATCACCGTCTGATCGTTAGGGGGAGTAAGGAAAGAATGGATTTTTTATATATAAATAAAACATACTAACATAAGGAAAGAGATGAACTACCCTGCATTGGAAGACATCGGGAGAATGAGAGAACTGTGTCGTTGAATGAAAAAATGAAGTGGGGTGAGGGTAAAGGAGCGGTTAACACCTCGAGAGCGTCGGACAAGAGTTCGAGCACAAGGAGAGGTGAATGAGGAATGAAAAAATACTTAGAAACAACGATTGAAAATATGGAATGCTTAGGGGGCCAGGAATACCTTGGCCAGAGTTTGTCTATAGTGTTGTTGTCTTCATAAAATGGGTCCGCTTCTCCAGTATTCTCACCATTCCCAAGAAACTGTCGCTTGGAGGTGTTTACTGATGGTGGATCCACCAATTCTTCTACTGCTAGGGGCCAGGTGAGATCGCCATCCCAGAATAGACGATTGAATACCATCGTGATGTCCTCCATGTCAAACCATCGGTACCATTCTGCCTCTGAATTGTTGGTCTTCCTTCTCTTATCGGGCCGCAAGGCCTCCAAGGCCTGATGGCATTCATGCACATCGTAGTTGGTGGTTTCTTCCCATATCTCAATAGTGTCATACCCCGGCTGTACTAGCCCTCTGACAAAGTGACAATATAACGACCAAGTGAGGGGTTGCTGGTCTAGCTGGAGTTCCACTTTTTACCGAAGGCCGCGCCTTCTGATTTGTTTAGAGCTTGTCACAACCTGGGTTCTCCCTTGGAGCTGAGCTCCGAGCCCTTTTCTCGGATGGTAACCGATTTTTAACATGATGTTCTAGCCCTTTGTGTCCAATGGTGTAGTCCTCTTGGCAGCCGCTACTGATGGAGACACTATTTGGCGGCTAGAAGAGAAAGTGTAGGCCCATGGGAAATCTACATCAAGCATGGAAATGATAGGCTTGTTGGAGGGCCAGATAGCCAACATGATCTTTTCAATAGCTTCAATGGTGTGGGTGGTTGCTACACTCTTAACTTTGACAATCAGTCTCCAGAATGGAAATTTCGAACATTGATGTGCTGTGGAAGGGACTGCCCCTAGTGCTTCAATCCAAGGTTGGCCTAGAATAGCTTTAAAGGTTGCATCAATATCAAGCACATAAAAGTCTACGGTCATCACAAGCGGGCCCAGTTTTGCCTGTACGAAGACGACACCGTGGCAGGCCTGCTTGGAATTATCATAAGACACAATAGTGGAAGGAGTAGGATGCAAGCAGCGCTCGGATATGTTACATGACCGTAGAGTGCTGAGAGGACACACATTTTTTGATGCTCCATTGTCAACTAGGGCGGCATCGAAGACCACCTTTTTATGTTCAACGTCATACACAAAGGCATTCTTCTGGCCTCGGAAGGAGCCAGCTCACTGTCTGTAAAAGTAATTGTTGGTCCCTTGGTAACAATTGATAGGACCGATGCCAAATTTTTGGGATTCATGTCTTCATTGACCATGAGTCTTTGCATAAAAGTTCTTAAGGCATCCTGATGGGTCTGGGACCTCTTGATCAATTCAAGGATGGAGATTTTGGCAGGAGTCTGATCCAGATGCTTCAAAATGTCATATTGGGTACCAGGTACTAGATCTATCTCTTCGATGTCCTGCTGTTGTTGTTGTTTGTTGGGGTTGGAGTTGTGGGTTGGCTGACCCAGCATAGACACAGATGCATTGGGATACATCCCGTGAAACATTCACCCGCTCTAGAGGGAGAGGTTGTGCTGTAGTGGAGGTGGGGTGGTGCTGATGATGGATGGGTTGGCTGTTAATGGCACTGGCGTGGGGGAAAGTGGGATGTTAATGGGCAATGGACTGATGGGTGGTACGATGGGGGTGTTGTATAACGGTGAGGTGATTCTAGTAACGGTGGGAGTAGTGGAGGTAGTGGTGGTGTGGGAGATAGCCAATAATTGACCTACTTCATGTTCATCATCGTAGGCCCAAGCGACAGCTAGTGGTGGATGGTGAACGACTAGGTTAACTTGAGCGGGTGGCGGAGGAGGTGGAGCAGGCTGTGGATTTGGAGCGAGCTGGTGTTGCGGCATGGGATTTCGGACTATGCCGAGATCATTGACTGGTTGTTGCGGCCGCTAGGGTTGTTGGGGTTGCTGGAATGGCTGTTGTTGGAACTGCTGCTAGAATTGTTGCTACTGTTGGAACTGCCGCTGCTGTGGTGGCGGCTACTGTCGCCTCTACTCCTGCTGCTACTGTCTTTGCCCCTACTGATCCCTCAAGGTCTGAATCAACCTCTTCATCTCTACCCAGTCAATTTGTTTCTACTCATAAAGATCATATATCATGTCCTTGAATTGAAAGCAGTCTGATACATTGTGCCCCGGATGGCGGTGATATACACAATACTTAGTTTGGTCTGCTGCCATGTTCCAATTGGCTTTCTCAGGAGGGAGCCTGAGGTCATTGAGAGACATAAGGGCTGTAAAGATATCGAATAGACTCTCGAGAAGAGGAGGGTACTGAGCTCTCTTAGAACCATTGGCTTTCCTACGAGCATAGCCATTTTGAGGTGGGGGGACTTCGTTGTACTGGCATTGCTCCTGCTAGGGATTCTGAGTTTGAGGGGGTGGTGGCCTATTGTTCCATGGCTGCTGAGGAGGTTGGTTGTAGGGTAGCCTACCTTCCTGGCCTTGGGGGTTGTTGACAGCACCTACTTGTTCATTAGTTTATACCCCTTCAATGATAGGGCCCTGTGGTTTCTTGGGGTAGTGAGACTTTGGGGTTTCAAACATGGAGTGAATAGGTGAGTCCTTGAGTTGGGTTTGAATAAAACGGGCTCGGCTATGAAGTTGGTGCATGGTAGTTATATCATTCATGGCCAGGACGGATCGGTAGGTTGGGGTAGAATTGGCAATCAACAGCTTGACCTTCTCCCCCTCTGGCATGGGGCAGTGGACTTTCGCAGCTAGAGCTCACCACCTATCAGCATAACTGCGAATTCTTCATCGACCTTCATCTTTTCGGCCACCAGATCTACAAAAAAATATTCGGGTCCGACCCGATCTTTGAACTGTTGCAGAAATCTTTCTTGTGCAATTTGAAAATCTTCAGCTTCTTCATGGGGTTGAGAATAGAACCATTCGAGAACCGAACCATCTAATGACTTTCTGAACAAGTATGCCATCAGGTGGCGGTCAAACTTGTGTGGAGCAGATTCATATACAAAAATCATTGACATGTACATAAGGGTTGCCTACAATAGAGTATTGCCTGTAGACTGGGAGCTCTAACTGGGGTTGTAACATATCGGGCTTTCCGTCTTTTCATTGTGTGTGGGATGACTGGCCTTGTCACGACGGAGGTGCCCATCGCGATAGTCATCCCTGTTGTGACCGCCTTTAGCGTCACGTTCTTGTTGTGCCCAGTCAACGGGTCGCGATTACTTTTTGCTTTTTGGTCGTCTGACGCCTGTCAGGATGGCAGGCGTGGTAGACTGACCTGTTGGGCTGTCGCGGTGCCCCAGTTGGGCGTGTTCTGGTCGTGGTCTGGGCGGCCATCGGGATAAGGTTTGTATCGCGACGCCCCGCCCCGTCGCATTCTGGGGGCCGGAGGTTAAAAGCCTTGGCCGGCTCCCCCTTTCCCTTCTTTGGCTTTTCTCCCTTCCGTCCTCCTGTCTGAGGAGGGGAAGGTCTTTCCCTTTCTCCTCTGGCGGCTTGGAGCTCGGTGGCGCCGGCGCCGGCTCGTGCGGTGCGGGAGCGGCATCGTGGAGCTAGGAGGAGGCAGTCGTGGCATCGTGAAGGCCCGTTTGTGGGTTGGTTCTTCATTCTCCCGTAGGGATTTCTAGAACTCTTTCCATTCTGGATGATTGGGAGTCTCCTTGTATGAATCCATTCTTTATCAGCTTTCCCCATGCTCCCCTCCCCGTCGTGGCGTGCTTATTGTAGTTGTGGCGACCCCGGGATGTAGCATCCCAGCGGTCCGCCTTCCAACTGATGTCGCGACCGCCGAGCGCGTCGCGACATCAAAGAAGGCGTCGCCCCAGTCCAAAGCGAACTTATCATGGTGCGTTTGGCTGTCGCGATAAGGGTCGTGTCGCGACCTGGTTGCCCATCGTGACAAGCTATTGTCGTGACAGGCTTGTCGCGGCACTGTGCCTTGTCGTGACAACCAGGTTGTCATGACGCGCTTCACCGATGCGACCTGCTTGTCGCGGTTGCCCTACCCATCGCGATGAGATCGCGATAGGCTCGGAGGGCGCGACAAGTCCTGGTCTGCCTCGGGTGTTTTCCGTGGCCCCGGTTGGTGTGTTGGCATGTGCCCCAAGGTAGGGTTGCCCTTAGGACCTTTTGGTTGGAATGCGGCAGTTTGCCTCCTTGCGTTCAGTGACCGAAGGTGACACCTTCGTTGCAGTGTCCTAGCGACTGTGCTAGGAGGCTCGCGTCTGTCTAATAATCGATTGTCTGTCTATCAATCGATTATTAGAAGAGCAGTGGTTTCTATTATGTCTTTGGTGTTCCGGTTTCTCAGGCTGTCCCTTGTGTGTCGGCATTGGCCGACGACCCTTCTGGGGGTCTTCGAAAGTGGTACCGTGCATGCCTGTGCCTGCTGAGCTTGTCTCAGTTACAAGCCAGCTGTGCCATTTCTGTTGGTGGTTGCAACGCCAATTCTCTTTCGCCCGGTGCTCAGCACTTGAGGGCTTATCTGCGAGACAGGTTGTTACCATTACCTGGGACCCCTAGCCCTGCGCGTCTGTGTGAGAGGGAGTTGCTTCGGGTGGCAGGCGTGCTCAAGTCACGGACTTGGAGCAGAAGGGGAAAACTGTGGGGACAGCAGTGTGGGTCATTTGTAGAGCTCTCTTAGCTGGTCTGAGTCTCTGAGGTGGTTCAGGCGCTCGTCCAGTGTGGACCAGCTAGTCTGTCTCACTGCCTCGCTCTGCATTAGTTCTGGATCCGCGTAGGGATGTTAGGCGTGGGGCCGCAGTTCAGCCAGACTGTGGTGCTTGTGGTTTTGTTCTTGGCTGTGACTCGCTAGCCTCACTCTACCAAGGAGGTTATAGGTGGGAGTCGGCGGCCGGCGTGCAAGAGGGGTGGACTGTGTGTCCCTCTCTTAGCTTCCTGTGACGGTGGGTTGGTTGCTCTTGTTGTGACGGTGTTTCACGCTGTTTCCAAGATTGGGTTTCTCATCGCCCTAGTTTACACGCTGGTTGTAGCCTAGCCGTGCCTAGTTCCGTGGGTTTGCTTGGTTTGGCCTCGTGGTCCGTACTTGGTGGTTTCCGCTCTACAGGTTCTCTCGGGGTGCCTTGGGTAGGCACTCGACTGTCGTTTCCGTAACCCATTCCTTGGTGCCGTCCGTGGTGGCACCGGAGTGTGTAGTTCCCTAACCTCGTGGAGTGTTCGAGGTGCAGGGTGGTTCTACTTGTGGGCCCTCAACCTAGTGGAGGTCTGAGGTGGCTGTGCCTGTGGTGAGACGGTGTTTCTCACATGGTTGCTCGGTGTCTCTCGTGGTGACAGCTGGTTGTTCCTTCCTGACCTTGTGGAGGTCGGGGATGTTGGTCCTTGTGTCGTGAGACTCTGGTCTCTCGTGGTTGCTCCGGTGTTCCATGAGATTGTTTGTCTCGATGGGTGTGTGCCGAGGGTTTGCTTCCGCATTGCGTTTGACTCCGCTGGTTTTGCGGGAGTCGTCTTTGGCCTGACCCAGGTTGTGGTCGAGGCATTTACTCTGTTTCCTCTATTTATAGTACTCTGCAGTAGGTGTTTCTCGCTTTACTGCTTTGTAGATTAGTTTTGCTTCCGCTTGTTGGAGTTCCTGCTGCTCTGGCTGGTAAGGGACTGGTAATCCCTACTGAGCCTTGTTCATGAGGCTCACCCCCCTACTCTCTTCAGGTAGGGACTCGCTATCGCAGGAGTTCATTGCCGGACGGTCGTGGTGGCAGCTTGTTCATCGTGCGTTGCCAGCAGTGTGAGTTGTGAGCATGAGTGCTCTTTGTACTGTGAGTTGAGAGTGGCCTTTTTGCAAGTCCTCTGGGTATGCCCCTTAAGGACTGCACCTTTCTTTCTGTACCTGTACTTTTATTTAGGACATGTTGTACATAATTCCATTGTTAATGTACGAACTTTCTGGTTATAGTTATTTGAATTCATTGCTTATCTCACTGGACTAAATTCTAACCCTTTCGGGTCTTCAGATCCGTGGGTGGTGGCACGATCTTCGGGGTCCCTGGTGGGGGGTCTGGGAGGTCGGGTCGTTATAGGGGCAGAACCCGTAGATGCTGGAAAGATGGGAGTGGAATGTCGACAACCTTCTGAGGGTCCAGTTGCTTCCGCAAATCATAGAGCTTCCTTTTCATAGACATCCACTCCGTGAGGAAGTCGGAAGGGGATGAGATGTGGTGAGTGGGGACAAGGGAGCGTGATTGCTCCAAAGAATAAGACCTCTCACGGGGAAGGGCATTGTGTTCGGCTTGATAATATGAAGAAATTGGAGGAGATTTGGGCCGAACCTCCCATGCCAGAATGTAGCTGGGCTCATGGAAATGAATGGCCCATGGACGAAGGGGAGTAGGGTCAGCCACGGTAGGAGGTACATGTGGCGCAGAAGAAGCTGCCTGTTGGGCAGAGCTATAATACGGTGGAGAAAGGGGGCGCTTGCCTTTGGCAGCTGCCAAAAATTCCTGAACTTGGGCCGGGATCAAATGGGGAAGGAGTTGACTGAATTGGGCATCTGGGTCGTCTACCCCAGAAGGAGAAGAGGGACGAGACCAGTCATCCATGGTCGTAGGGGGCTAGATCTGCCTCGTGAGGGTGGCAGCAAAAGGTTGGGCCACATCCTCCAGAAGCCCAATAGGCAAAGAATCACCAGTAAGGGCACGAAAATGGTCCATACCGAAAAGAGGATTATGATATAATACAATGGTTTGGGGAGACTGACTCAATAAACTTAAACAATGATGCATACACTACCCCTAAATAATTAGGGGAGACGATAAGACCACAAAACAAAGCCTAGACTCTAACACACAAGAATGGACAACGAGATAAGAGGGAGTATGTCAAGTAAGCACCAAAGTCAACATGATTATCATTAAGGTTTTAGGGTTTACACTTAGCCTTTAGTAGATTAAATAATGAAGTTGCACTAAGCTAAACAGGAACCCTAGTAGGTGTGTACTCGAGTACTCCAGTGTAACTAAGGGGAAATACACAACTCACACGTAGATCGACCTGAACTAGGGGGACAATAGGTACAACCAACCCGACAACCACAATGTGCGTACGTCCACAGGGACTTACAGAGGCCCTCGATAGCAGACCCTAATTAACCCACGAGTGCTCGCAGGTGAGAGGGTCTCCACTACCAAGGAGGAGTCCTATCTACACGAAAGTATGAGCCTATGTGAAACGGGGTGCATGCAAATTCTATCCTAAACTAACAAACAACAACTGATAGGTCTCTACTGAAGTCGTGATGACCGGGTGCGCCCCGACCTTATCGCAACCGAGGGATCAATCGAGATAAGCTCGGACTGCAGAAACCTACAGCTACAAGCAAACAGTGGACATGTAGACTAACCTAAGGCACAATACAACATGGAAGAAAGCAAACATGAGATGAAGACTCCCTAGGCAAATAGAAACTGTGCATGGAACGGAAAATAGCAACAGACAAAGTGTACCTGTAGTCACGTCGTCCACCTCTGGCCCGATAGGGTCGCGACAACCTGATGCGTCGCGATAGAACCTGAAAACAAACTATGAAAGTAAAAGGAAACCCGAATCCTCGCAGGGTTCTAGCACAAGGAATCACGAGCATGTAGGACATAGCAGCATGGAGAGAACATATGAAAACTTTTAGAAGATGTTCAGGAAGGAGAATAAGAAAGAGAACGCATACTTGAAGTCGAGACCGCACGATACATCGCGACAACAACAGAGGATAGAAACAAAATATAACATAGAGGCAATCCTAACAAGATTCTATTAAACAATTAAACACGCAAAGGTGGCAGGCAAACAAGCAAGAATGACAAGGCTAGCAGCGAAGGTCCCACTGTGATCGCCAAAAGGTGTAATCACGGGGTTGCGCGCCCCTCGTAACACACAACATGGTCAATGTTCATGGCATGACATATGGATGTGATTGCCACCTAACACGTTGCCCTAAGATATCATTGAAGAACAAAGGCTAATGTTCTAGGAAAAGGAACTGAGAAGGGCGACTTACTGATGTCGCAATGGCTATACCCGTCGCGATGTGAAGACCTGTCGCATCGCCCCGACCGGGCACATTCTTCTTGTCGTGATGCAGGATGTCAACGCCTTCTCAACAGTGCGGGAGATGAGTGGAAGGACCTTCTTCCTGCTCTCTAGCCTGCTAGAGAACAAGAGCTCTTCGTCTAATCTTGCCTTAGTACCTGCCAAAACAACGAAAATACCAAGAAAAACCCTGTTAGACCATATTTAAGTGAAACATCTAATCAAAATGAAATGAAAAGGGTGAAGCATGGGGGGAACGAACCTGGGGTGTGTTTTAAAACCCCTTGGGTTGCATAAAAACGTGGGAAAGAAAAGATACCTCTATCTAAAAAAAAATAACAACATGCATGAAGGGAAAAATGTGAAGAAAGGAGGAGGAAAGGCCCCCATAGGGGCGACTCCCTGGCTGTGGATAGTGCTCCTAGGATGTGCAGCAGCCTCTGAAGAAGGTGGAAGTCGTCTCCTCAGCCACCGAGATCCATACTTGAGGAAAGAAGCATGACTTGATGAAGAGGATAATGAGAAAATGAGAGGAAATGAGAAGGCTACGAGCTAAGGGGGAGCTCTGGGGAGATTTTGGTAGCACTTCGTGGTAGCTAGGGGTTCTCTCTTCCTTCTAAAAGGGTAGGGTCACTTATATAGAGAGGAGAGAGAATATACTATCCGTAGGTGATAATGGCCTATACAAATAATAAAAAGTCAAGTAAATCTGCATAGGAAGAGTCCTAGGAGGGTTCCAAGGTAGGATGGAACCTCAAACTACGGCTGGGCGTTGCGAGGTTGTTTGGATGAAGATAAAGCCAAATGGACGATAAATAGGAGGTGGTTGCGGATGCCAGTTGTCACGTCCCGAGAATTACGCAACGGATATTAATTCGGATAATTCGAGTCGATATTTCGAGATGTGAACAGTCGGAAAATAAGCCTCTAGCTAGCAAGTACTAATTGTATATCAACGCAACATCATAATTGGTCCCAATTAATGAACTCAATTAAAATTTTATTCAAATCTCATCTCATTGTATCATAGTGAACTAATACAACTCTTAAACATTGTATAACAAGACTAAGACTCAATAAAAGAAAAAGTACATTTATTCCTCACTACCTACTACATGAATCTAACACTCTAGACAAACTAACTATAGATAGACTCAAGTGTTGGGACGCTCATCACTCGGACGCATTCCCATCCTCGACTTGCTCCTCTTCTTGAATTTCATAGTCACCTAGAATGGTCAAAAGTAGGGAATGAGCAAACTAGCCCAGTAGGATTTATATCTCAATGTGCAGGCAATGATATAAGGGGTTAGCAATTTAGAACTAGGTAAGCATGATTGTCAAGATATGCATGTACGAATAAAACTCATTAAAACATGATACATGAACAAGCTAGATAGAGTGATCATGATAGAGCAAGATCTAGAATTTATATAACGAGCAAGATGTTATCACTAGTGTGGCATGTAACAAGCACGCAAGACATCACTTTGAATTCCAATAATTGCAGGGTGGTCATATCACGCAAGCAAGCAAGCACGAGCATGAGCACGATCATGTAACACTAATCAAGCACGAAGACACTAATGTACACTAAGGAAAGATCCACCTTGAAATGCACACTAGGACACGTGTATGTGGTTATTGTATCTATCATTCAACACGCAAGTACTCCCAGCATAGATGCAACGCCAGTAATCATTATACCCCATGGTTAACAGTATATTTATGACTCTCCATCATTGGGGCTAGACTGGAGCCCTTGGACACTCTCCGTGCCCGATCAACATCTCACTATATTTTATATGTAGAAACCCACAGTCATTAATGGACAATAAGAGTTCCAAGATGTAAGCAATTGTAATGTCATGTTCATAATGATGATGAGAACAAGTAGCTAGTAATGTGAACATGATTTTATGATACAATAGTCAAGAGATAATTTCGGCAGCATAACAGCGCAATTTATACTTTAGTTCGCTCTTTACATTAATGGCTTAAGTCTAGATTATAAATCACACTCACGAGAACAAGAGAAGAAAGGAAGTGCACGCTATCTCCAGGGAACTTCAATGGTACAACCAAATCGGTCTCCATGAGGGAATCCACGGAGTATAGAGAATTATGGAGGTTTTAAGAGAAAGGTCACTAGACTACCGATATAGAATGACTAGCCATGATTTTCCAATCCCCCAAGAAAGGGCTGCCTATGAGTGCAAGTGTGTAGTGAACACGTGTCTCAATCCACAATCCATCGGTGTCAAACTTACGGAAAACAATTCACATGATAGCATGAGCTGAACTATGCATTTAATTATACATGGGTTTGCAACATTTTAAAATAACAATTATCATTTAAGCAAGATAGAATAGTAAGAAGAGCAAATCACTAGTTGCATGATTGGTTACATCATTAAAGAACAAGTAGAATAACATTCATGTAGTTATAGCTTTTAATGGGTTGACCGCTTTTGAGCCATTAAACATACCTCATGAAATGACCAGAACCAAGACATGCAAATCATGAACTCTATACCATGTAAAATAGGTCTCGGGTAGGTCTTGAAATCCGCGTCGGACACAGTCGACGCATTTAATAACGTTGTGTACAGTCGGAATAAGACTAGCATGTGAAGATGCAAATCGCGACAGCCTATGTCGTCGCCTTCATGCATCAATCATGATGGTTTACCCCATCACGTTCATGAAACGTGTTTAAAATAACAATATAAAAATCGCTTGAAATCCTTGAGCGGGAAAACGGGCTGAATCGCGACGGGGGTCCACGTCGCGTTTCATGCAGGCGCTGAAAACCATGCAGCGTATAGTTTGAGGCACCAGAGCCATACTGGCGCACTCAAAATCGTGACGTAGGGCATGGTCGCGATTCACATGAATGCGTCGGACTAGTGCATCGGGTTCATGCAGGCCAAAACGTGACGCTTGGTCCCGTCGCGCTTTGGGTTCTTGCCCGAAAACGCAGAAAACAAGCACACGATTCATGAAACACTTATAACTTCTAATATAAGGCTCTTGCGACAAAAGTGTAAACATGAAACTTGTTGGGAACATAGAATGGAAGAGAACTATGGTTTCAGAATCATTAAAATTGGCCTCGAGATGCATGAGAAATTAACATGAATGTGAAAAGCTGTTAACAAGCACGACTTTCGAAAAACACTTATAACACAAGATGTACTCATTGAAAATCGATGAAATCACTTAGACATGAAATTCGACTCGATGCTCTACACATGGATATAAGATTTATTTATATTTTACCCGAGATCACCTACCTTTTTGGTTGAGGAAGTCACATTTTTCCAAAAAGCCCTCTTTCATACCACTTGGAGGAGAACGCTTACTGCACCCGATCTACTGAATGAAAAATAGGCAAACTAGTGGGATTAGGAACTAGACTAGACCCTCTTTCTAGGGGTATAAGTCTTGCAAGGTTTGGTTAGGGTTTGGCTTACCTTTGGTCGACTCCAAGAAGAGCTATCTGCACAGGTGGATGCAGATAGCAGCAGAGAAGAAAGCTCTGAGTTGGGGCAATTTCCTCCTCCCTGGGTGCTCAAGAACAGCCTCCCATGACCATAAAAATGTGTGATTTCATCCCCTATGGTTTCATGAAATGTATATATGTATCTTGGGTGCTTTAGAACTCCCATTGGGTGTAGGAAAGGAAAGGTGCGGTTTTGGCCTTCCACCTTCCATAATTTGATGATTTCTCACCCCAAAAGAGTGTGTGAGGTTTTAGGAAACCTCCCACCATGGTTAGCCACGAAATTGGGTTTCCAAGAAAGCCTAATTGCCTTGGGATTAGCCTTAATTACCTCCTTCTATTCTCAGCTCAATTAGGGTTACAAATTTCTAGGTATTTTTCTTGCTCCATTTTGTTCTTGGGCCAAAAGTGATCCATTGGCCCAATTCTGATAATGAGTCATCCATACATGATGTTGGAAGTCCCTCCAACATGTTTATTTAAATTATGATCATGCTATATTTCCCTGTTAACGGTTTTTCGACTTTCTTTCCTAATTAGGATAATTAGTCACATTGTGACGTACGCTTGGCCAATCAGATTTTTTATTGCACAAATTTCTTCGTGGAACATTTAAGAATGATGTTTGGGGTTCATTTATAATTTTTACAGAATTTTTCGATGTGTTATTGCACGTACGTTCTACCATTCCCATAATATGGAAATTAATTATTTTCTATTTATTTAAAAACTTTAAATCACTGAATTTTTCGGGGTGCTACACCAGCGCATGCAGACCATGTCGTGATGGGTCGTAGGGATGCGACAAGGATTGTCGCGATGGCCAAGGTGGTTGCGACCATGAAGACATGTGAACAGATATGCATGGCCTATCGCGACGGCCAAAGGGGACGCAACCTAAGGAATAACGCGACGCCAGGACCCGTAGCGTTAAGGATAACCGATTATTTTGGAATTTTGATCAATTATTTAGGAAAATAATTGATTATTTAAGGATTTTTAATTGGTTAAATAGAAGGAACGTGACCCTCAATGCTGTCACATCAAGGTTTGAGGGTTGAAACAATAGCACAAGGACTTTGGAAATGATAATTGGACAGAACAAGCTGAGAATTGGGCTTTAATTGGCTCAAAACATGGCTAAAGAATGGGCTCATAGTAAGTGACCAACTTGGGGCTCATTAAGAGAACAAGAAATATGGTTCAACTTATAGGCCAGAATTGGGTGTCTACATTGACGACCTCCCTATCGCCTTCCTGATTGCAACTTCTCACACGTCGCATTCTGACCAAGTGTAGCAGAACTCAAAACAACAGTGAAATAAAATGGAAAAACATGAAATTTAAACGAAAACCACACACATGAAGGACTGAACAAGGTAGGAGAAGATAGAGACAAGCACGATAGACACTAGAAGTCCTACTGTGATCGCCAAAATGTGTAATCACGAGAATTGATTCCCAAATAAAGATGATGAAAATTAAGGAAAGGACCGTGATCGCCACCAAAGTAGTTGCAGAAGATGATTATGTAAAGTATATGTGCTAACTACCTTGGAAATATAGAAAAACGTGTAGAAGGAACCTAGTTCAAGGAACACGGCAGGAAGCCTGTCGCTTTCTTAAGAACGCGACCAGATGCTTGTCGCTTTCTGCAACAGAAGAGGGAGACTATATATCTTGTTCTTCTTGCTCCTCAGCCGGCCAAAGAGCTATTGAACCACTCTTATTTTTTACCCTTATATTTTGGGGATAACAAAACTCATGATTAATTAAATGTTATAAATATATTTAATATCATATTTTCTTAATAAATATAAATTTATGGCACTATCGCTTTGTGATTTGCAATGAAAAGGCAAATCAATGGTTGTTCAATATACATCGAATACTGACTAAGTGCCACAACGATTTCCATACAAATACATAGATTATGGTTCATCTCATGTAAACATTGATTTCATAAACATCAATTTTGTTCAACATCAATTTCACTTAAACATCGACTCTATTGAACACCAATTTCATTTAAACATCGATTTTGTTTAAACATCGATTTCGATCAAACATCGATTTCATTAAAACATCGACTCTATGTAAACATCGATTTCATTAAAACATCGACTCCATGTAAACATCGATTTCAATCAAATATCGACTTCAGTGAAACATTGATTCACTCTCAACATGAATTATGTTTACATTGACTCTCCGTGTACATCAATTATGTTTAACATCGACTTCACTTAAACATCGACTTCAAACATCGATTTCGATCAAACATCGACTCCATTGAAACATGGATGACATTGAAACAATGATTACAGTGGAACATCGATTGTCTTTCACATCGACTCTATTTCACTTAAACATCGATTTCCTCTGTATTTCAAACATTTCAAATTGTCTTTGGCACCCAATGAAAACTCAGGTACATTTCATATGCGTAACCTAATATCTCTCTGACAGAAAATCTTTTTGCTTATCTCATAGGATCTCTTCCTTCCTGTCAAGTAAAAAGGGATTACCTACCACTTCTAGGTGCCAACAAAAAACCCAGAGGTATGAGCCTTCAGACATAAACACTCTTTGATCTAAACACTTTCTTCTATGTTTTCAGACCTCGAAAACCATCAAGTGGCTATCAATCAGAAGAACAAGAATAGAAAGATCAGTAAAGACTAGAAGAGTTCCAACAGATCTCTTCAATGGATCTGTTCAAAGTTACTCCATATAAAAGATGAAGCAAGGCTAAAGAACCAAAAGAGCTTTTCCTGAAGATCTTTGTATGAGTGTACATCCAATGAGAAGCCTCAACGCCATATACACTCTAAGAAAGAGAGAAAGAGCTCGAGCCTTATTCAAGAGAAGCTTTCAGAGTAGAAGTCTTCATTGATTTCAAGCCTTCCTCTCTTCACTCTCTCTATGCTCATTGTATTTCATGGGGAGAGTCTTTCGCTAAGAGTTCCTAGGTTTGAAGCCATTCTTGTAAAACTCTGAGCCTGTTCTTTCTTTTCTAAGAAAAATCCTTATCCAACTGTAGGACTATATACAGTGAGTCTCTTCCTATGTGAAGAGTCGGCCAGTAAGGTTGCTGGCAGCTTCTATCCTGCTGAGGGACTATACTCAATGTAGAACCTAGCTAGGGGTTTAAGTCTAGCAAAACTGCACTCGAGCTTGTTCCAGGAGGTTTGCTTCTTGACCTGTAATAGAAGTGAGTCTCCTTCCTACTGAGAAAGGAAGAGGACCAGTAGGAAGCTGGGGGTTTGTATATCCTTGGGGGGATTGTACCCTCTTTAGTGAAATCTGAAGATTTGCTTGGGGACTAGACGTAGGTATTCTTTCTATGAAGTACCGAACTAGGATAAAATTCCTTGTGTTCTTTCTGTGATTATTTATTTGCTTCCGCACTGCTACTCTCTATCACACTCAACTACATTAACTAACCAAACTTTTAAGTGGAATTGTCTGTGTTTAAGTTTCTATTTTTACAGCCAATCTATTCACCCCCCCCCCCCCCCTAGATAGCGTGCTGCCAACCGTACTTAGTGGGCCAACAAATGGTGTCAAAGAAGATCTCTGATCAATCAAGAAGATCCAATGATCATAGAGCAAGATCCATGGCAGCTCAAGGGATTACTGAAGGCCAATTAGTCACCAAACCTCCATTCTTTGATGGAGAGGATTACCAATACTAGAAGATGAAAATGGAATGCTTCATTCGAGGCATAGACTTTGATCTGTGGTAGGTAATAGAGGTAGGCGATTTTTTTATTGTTCCTGATGAAGGTACTACTGCTACTACAGTAGTAGATAAAAGTAAATTGTCTCTTAACTTTAAAGATAAAAACTATTTATGTTGTACTTTATCCAAAAGATAATTTATTAGAGTATCCGCATGTAAATCTACAAAAGAAATATGGGATAAACTGTAGGTAACATATGAAGAAACAGATAAAGTAAAACAAACTAGGATAGACACTTTTGTTTCACAATATGAGCAATTTAAAATGCTTCTAAACGAAAATATTACTCAAATGTATAATAGATTTTCAAGCATAGTAGTTGGTCTAAGTTCTCTTGGTAAAAATCTTTCTGATGAAGAAACTATCTAAAAAAATACTTAGGTCTTTAACTCATTCATGGACCCCTAAGGTCACTGCTATTGAAGAAGCTGATGATCTAACCATGTTTTCCATTGATAAATTAATTGGTTCCCTTATGGCACATGAAATCAATATGGAGCGACTATCTGAAGGATCATCCAAAAAAAAATTACTAACGCTCTTAATGTTTCAGCTGCTCCTTCCACCTCTTCTTCTTCTAGTTATAAGAATCCAGGATCTGAAGACAATGATGTAGATGATGTTTTATCCAAACTTCAGAAGATTCTTAAGAAGAAGAGGAATGGAACAATAAGGATCCAAAAGAAAGTGAAAAAGGAGAAAAAACCAGTCTGCTATGAATGTAGAAAATCTGGACATCTAAGACCAGACTGTCCAGAACTCAAGAATACTAGTCAACCCGAAAAGTCCAAGAAGAAGCACAAGAAATGCAAAAGAAAAGTCATGGCTATTGCTTGGGACAATGAAGAAGCCACCACTTCAAGCTCATATAGCTCAAAATTAGAGAAAGAGCAAGTAAATCTAGCCCTCATTGTAGGACTAGATGAGGTACATTCTGACCCATCTTTTGATTCATGCACTGATTCAGGGTCAGAGTCTGAAGACTTAGAAGAAGTCTTTAATGAACTTTATGAAAAACATAAAGGTGTCGTATAAGAATTAAAGAATCTGAAAAATAAACTTATTTGCTTAGAAAACACTAAGTACGATCTTAAATCAGAAATGGAACAATTGGAATCACAATTGAAGGAAAGTAAAGATAATAATCATCTTTTGAATGAAAACATAAAAAGCAAGAACAATGAAAAATTAGAGTTAGAAGAAAAATTAAAAACTCTAACTGAGAAAAATCTTTATTTAAAAGATTTAGTTAGGAAGTTAACTAAACAGAAAACATCTCTAGCTCTATGCTTAAAATGATCAAAATTTGGAAACAATAAACAAGGGCTTGGATACGAACCTCTTGAAAAGGGAAAACAAGTCATAATTCTTGAAAAATATCAATTGCCAAAATTTGTAGAAGACACTAAAATGCCTCAAAAAAAGGCCCATGAAATGAACAAGTTCTATTAAAAGAACAAGGTTTCTAAAAATTGTGTTCTAAACAAACATCACAAAGACAATAAGATCTGCAAATCAAATTATATTCATTGTTGTTCTCATTGCAATAAATTAGGACACATAGTATATACCTGGACAATCAGGCGCCTAGTATGGATTCTGAAAGGATATTTTCATGCATCTAACCATCAAGGACCCAAAAAAAATTGGGTACCTACTTTTGAATAAGTTGTTTGCAGGAGGGCCTTGGAGCATCAGGAATAAAGGATGCTCAAGGCATTGGTGGCTGCCAGCTCTTCATCCAACTCACATGCGAAGAGGGAGTAGTCACATATTTGTTTTAAATTTACAATTACTACTAACAACAATTTGCAAGTCTCATTCAGGTGGAACCTCTCATTCAGGGGGAGCACATATTAAGGGGGAGCTACTCATTTATGTCAAAAATTGTTGAACCCCTCTCACACAACATACTGGTAAGAAGTATTCACAAAAAAGGGGAGAGGCTACAATGGTAAGATCCTTTCTTTTTGGTTCATGACAAAAAGGGGGAGAGTATGCATAATCTGTGAATTTTCTGTATTTTCAATGTTTTAAGTATTTTTGTCAGAAAATTCTCATAAGCTTTGTCATCACTAAAAAGGGGGAGATTGTTGAACCACTCTTATTTTTTACCCTTATATTTTGGTGATAACAAAACTCATGATTAATTTAATATTATGTTTTCCTAATAAATATAAATTTATGGCACTATTGCTTTGTGATCTGCATTGAAAAGGCAAATCGATGGCTGTTTAATACACATCGATTACTGACTAAGTGCCACAACGATTTCCATACAAATACATCGATTATGGTTCATCTCATGTAAACATCGATTTTGTTCAACATCGACTTCACTTAAACATCGACTCTGTTGAACACCGATTTCATTAGAACATCGTTTTTATTTAAACATTGATTTCGATCAAACATCAATTTCATTAAAACATCAAGTCCATGTAAACATCGATTTCATTAAAACATCGAGTCCATATAAACATCAATTTCAATCAAACATCGACTTCAGTGAAACATCAATTCACTCTCAACATGAATTATGTTTACATCGACTCTCTATGCACATTGATTATGTTTAACATCAACTTCACTTAAACATCGATTTCGATCAAACATCGACTCCATTGAAACATGGATTACATTGAAACAACGATTATAGTGGAACATCGATTGTCTTTCACATCGACTCTATTTCACTTAAACATCGATTTCCTCTGTATTTCAAACATTTCAAATTGTCTTTGGTGCCCAATGAAAACTCAGATACATTTCATATGCGTAGTCTAATATCTCTCTGACAGAAAATCTTTTTGCTCATCTCATAGGATCTCTTCCTTCCTATCAGACAAAAAGAGATTACCTACCACTTCTGGGTGTCAGCAAAAAACATAGAGGTATGAGCCTTCAGACATAAACACTCTTTGATCTAAACACTTTCTTCTATGATTTCAGACCTCGAAGACCATCAACTGGTTGTCAGTCAGAAAACGAAGAATAGAAAGATCAGCAATAACTAGAAGAGTTCCAATGGATCTATTCAAGGCTGCTCCATATAAAAGATGAAGCAAGGCTAAAGAACCAAAAGAGCTTTTCCTAAAGATCTTTGTATGAGTGTACATCCAATGAGAAGCCTCAACGCCATATACACTCAAAGAAAGAGAGAAAGAGATCGAGCCTTATTCAAGAGAAGCTTTCAGAGCAGAAGTCTTCATTGCTTTCAAGCCTTCCTCTCTTCACTCTCTTTGTGCTCATTGTATTTCTTGGGGAGAGTCTTTCTCTGAGAGTTTCTGGGTTTGAAAGCATTCTTATAAAAGCTCTCAGCCTGTTCTTTATTTTCTAAGAAAGATCCCTGTCCAGCTATAGGACTGTATAGAGTGAGTCTCTTCCTGTGTGAAGAGTCGGCGAGTAAGGTTGCTTGTGGTTTCTGTCCAGCTGAGGGATTGTACTCAGTGTAGAACCTAGCTAGGGGTTTAAGTCTAGCAGAACCGCACTGGGGTTTGTTGCAAGAGGTTAGCTTCTTGACCTCTAATGGAAGTGAGTCTCCTTCCTACTCAGAAAGGTAGTGGACTAGCAAGGAGATGGGGGTTTTTATATCCTTGGGGGGATTGTACCCCGGTTAGTGAAATCCAAAGACTTGCTTGGGGATTGGACGTAGGTCTTCCTTCTGTGAAGTACTGAACAAGGATAAAATTCCTTGTGTCTTTGTATGATTGTTTATTTACTTCCATACTGCTACTCTCTATCACACTCAACTACATTAACTAACCAAACTTTTAAGTGGAATTTTCTGTGTTTAAGTTTCTATTTTTACAGCCAATCTATTCACCCCCCTTCTAGATAGCGTGCTGCCAACCGTACTTAGTGGGCCAACAAGTGGTATCGGAGAGGGTCTCTGATCAATCAAGAAGACCCAACAATCTTAGAGCAAGATCCATGGCAGCTTAAGGGATTGCTGAAGGCCAATCAGTCACCAGACCTCCATTCTTCGATGGAGTGGATTACCAATACCGGAAGATGAGAATGGAATGCTTCATTTGAGGAACAGACATTGATATGTGGCAGGTAATAGAGGTAGGCGATTTTTTTATTGTTCTTGCTGAAGGTACTACTGCTATTACAGCAGTAAATAAAAGTAAATTGTCTCTAAACTTTAAAGCAAAAAAATATTTATGTTGTGCTTTGTCCAAAAGAGAATTCAGTAGAGTATCCGCATGTAAATCTGCAAAAGAAATATGGGATAAACTATAGGTATCATATGAAGGAACAAATAAAGTAAAGCAAACTAGGATAGACATTCTTGTTTCACAATCTGAGCAATTTAAAATGCTTCCAAATGAAAATATTACTCAAATGTATAACAGATTTTCAAGCATAGTAGTTGGTCTAAGTTCTATAGGTAAAAATCTTTCTGATGAAGAAACTGTCAGAAAAAATACTTAGGTCTTTCACTCATTCATGGACCCCTAAGGTCACTGCTATTGAAGAAGCCCATGATCTAACAAAAATTTCCATTGATAAATTAATTGGTTCCCTTATGGCACATGAAATCAATATGAAGCGACAATCTGAAGGGTCATCCAGGAAAAAATTTACTAACGCTCTTAATGTTTCAGCTGCTCCTTCCACCTCTTCATCTTCTAGTTCTAAGAATGAAGGATCTGAAGACAGTGATGTGGATGATGTTTTATCCAAACATCGGAGGATTCTTAAGAAGAAGAAAAATGGATCAAGTAGGATCCAAAAGAAAGAGAAAAAGGAGAAAGAACCAGTCTGCTATGAATGCAGAAAACCTGGACATCTAGGACCAGATTGTCCAAAACTCAAGAAGACTGGTCAACTCTAAAAGTTCAAGAAGAAGTACAAGAAATTCAAAAGAAAAGTCATGGCTACTGCTTGGGACAATGAACAAGCCACCACTTCAAGCTCATATAGCTTAAAATCAGAGAAAGAGATAGTAAATCTAGGCCTCATGGTAGGACTAGATGAGGTAGATTCTGACCCATCTTTTGATTCATGCACTGATTCAGGGTCAGAGTTTGAAGACTTAGAAGAAGTCTTTAATGAACTTTATGAAAAATATAAAGGTGTCGTAAAAGAATTAAAGAATCTGAAAAATAAACTTACTTGCTTAGAAAACACTAACTCTGATCTTAAATCAGAAATGGAACAATTGGAAACACAATTGAAGGAAAGTAAAGATAATAATCATCTTTTGAATGAAAACATAAAAAGCAAGAACAAGGAAAAATTAGAGTTAGAAGAAAAATTAAAAACTCTAACTGAGGAAAATCTTTATTTAAAAGAATTAGTTAGGAAGT
Organism: Colocasia esculenta; assembly: GCA_014218235.1. Classification (NCBI taxonomy): domain Eukaryota; kingdom Viridiplantae; phylum Streptophyta; class Magnoliopsida; order Alismatales; family Araceae; genus Colocasia; species Colocasia esculenta. Next base: position 151,065,967 of record CM024753.1, on the reverse strand, counting down.
TAACTAAAGAGAAAACATCTCTAGCTCTATGCTTAAAAGGATCAAATTTTCGGAACAATAAACAAGGGCTTAGATACGAACCTCCTGAAAAGGGAAAACAAGTCATAATTCCTGAAAAATATCCATTGCCAAATTTTGTAAAAGAAACCAAAATGCCTTAGAAAATGGCCCCTGAAATGAACAAGTTCTATCAAAAGAACAAGGTTTCTAAAAATTGTGTTCTAAACAAACATCACAAAGACAATAAGATCTGCAAATCAAATTATATTCATTCTTGTTCTCATTGCAATAAATTAGGACACACAGTATATACCTGGACAACTAAGCACCTAGTATGGATTCCGAAAGGATATTTTCATGCATCTAACCATGAAGGACCCAAAAAGATTTGGGTACCTACTTTTGAATAAGTTGTTTGCAGAATGGCCTTGGAGCATCAAGAACAAAGGATGCTCAAGGCATTGGTGGCTTCTAGCTCTTCATCCAACTCACATCTAAAGAGGGAGTAGTCACATATTTGTTTTAAATTTACAATTACTACTAACAACTGTTTGCAAGTCTTCCCGTCGCTAGTGCTACTACTACAGCTTCTATTGGGGCTGGCGCTCCATGCTGAACTCTATACTGTAGTCTGGGACAATCTCTAATCTGATGCTCACTACTGCCACACTTGAGACATTTCCCCGCTAGCTTCCAGTACCCGGTACCACCACGTGCTCTACAGCAGTGAGGGCACATCTTCTTGTCAATGGGCCTGACGCCGGGTGACCGCGGTGCAACTGCCTGTTGACTGCTAGCTGCCACTGGGTGTTGCGGTGACTCGTACGCCGCCGCCTTCTTCCTTTCCTGCCGCTAGAACGGTGGTGCGAACCTCTTTTGCGAAGCCTTCTTCTACTCCAAATACTGCTCCATCTCGCTCTCCTGCCTGCACGCAGCACTGAGAGCCTCGTCCAGTGTACGGTGGTCAAACGCCACAAGCCTCGACCTCAGTGATGGCTTAAGGCCCATCACGAACTTCTTCGCCTTCCTGCGCTCATTAGCAACTATGTGAGGTGCGTACTTAGACAATTCTGCAAACCTGGCCTCATATTCAAGCATCGTCATGGAGCCCTGAGTAAGAGTAAGGAACTCCTACTCCATCTTGTCTTGGATATGCTCTGGGATGAACTTGACTTGAAAGAGCCTCGTGAACTCCTCCCAAGACACCTCAATAGCACCATCCTCAAACCTGGTGCGAAGCAAAGAGGACCACCACACATCAGCTCTCTCCTACAAAATACAACTCCATAAGCACCAATCTAAGCAACTTCTTAACCTACACAAATACATGGATGTATATAATTAAATACCTACAACATATAGGTGGCCAAGCTAACTCTATCCTCCTCGGCACACCTAATAGCTCGGAAGATCTTCTCAATCTCCCACATCTAGCTCTCAGCCAAAAGCGGCTGACTCTTCCCCTTAAAAGAGGGTGGATCCATCCTCTTCAATCGCTCCATGATGGAAGGACCACCATGGCCTTGCTCCTGAGGAGCTAGAGCTTGAGCCTGCCACAACAAACAATATAAGCAACACATATAACAATCATACATATAATAAAAATAGGGTACTTCTATCTAACAATTCTAACCTGAGCCTCCAGCTAAGCCTGAAGTGCAACCTGAGTATGTGCCTGAGTCTACATAGCCTACACCAGGCCTTGCATGAACACACCATAATCCATAGGTAATGGTGGAGGAAGAACTGTAGGACCCTGTGGTGCTGGGGCCTGCTGCTCACCCCAGTCCTCACGCCTCTGCTCATCATCTTGAGCATGAGCACCACGCCTACCACGAGAAGCCATAGCTTGTAAAACAAATTAATCTAGTTAGAAACTAAGTTATTTAGTCCTAACCATTTTCTTAACTATCTTTCATTCATTATTAGACATTTTCTACATATATGGACAAATTCTATAAAGACTTAGCATATTGTGAAGATGATGGTATATTCATGTACAATCTCAACCTGGGGTCTCTGATACCAATCTCTGTAACGACCCTCTTTATACCGGTACGATTATACCAATCTACGTCGGTACAAAGGGCGTCATTACAGTGGGACATTTACCCAACACTAAACAATTGGTTGATATGTACATGAATAACAAAAGATTACAGTGGAAATAAAAGAACTAATCTTATTCCATCATCATCATCATATCCACAATCTGTATAGCAAGTAAAGAAAATACTAATGTCCACATTAATTACAACTCCAAGTAAAGTACACTGTCCACATGAATTACATAATTCCATTGTTTACATACTATTGAAAGAAAAGTACAATGAAGTAAAGTCTAACAGAGTGCAGCTACGCCTCGCGCTCGGAGTCGCTCCTCTCAATGTCCTCCTCAGGAATGGAGGTACTTGTCACACCTATACACCGAAGCAAGGATGAGTCTTCTAAACGACCCAGCAAGCAATCTAAGGACACAACCTTACACATATCATATACACATGCTAGTCTTTTTAAACATTTAGGAATAATCATGGTACATGCTTTATGTTACTTAACAACTAAATATAAAAACCTATAGCATGTTTTCTACACATTGTAACCAACATGATTCAAAGGTTCAAATCTTACTTAATTGACTTCACAATTATACACTATTAGGGCATGGAACAATGTACAAGGTAAATAACATACCTAGCATGATATCTAACCATTTTCACATGTAATTATCACATTTATTTACACATTTAGCTTGCTGTTTTAATGTAAATAAATCACAATTACACATGGTATAATATTTTCACATGCTAACACTTTCATATTACACTATCACATGCTCATATTTCACATTGCACAATTCTCATGTTTACATTCACATATTTACACTTTTTACACTTAGGTGCCATGACACATAGTCCAAACCACAACTAGAAGGACACGCATATTCACATACACATACCCATCACCTAGGCAACACAGTGACGGATCTTGGTTAACTGCGTAGAACTGGGAGAAGAACTCTCCACCCTAACCAGTGGTACTTGTGCACCTCCAGGATTTCATCCTAATGCCCATAGGATATCACACACATTGAACCTTCCCGTATGGACTTTACTATAGTACAGTTCCACAGCCCTCTATGGTAGCAGTGTCACTATCGGCACAATTACACATTAAGCACTTTATCACATTCACTAACATTATTCACATCATTTTCATGCACTTAACACACACATGCTTCAGATTAAAGAATTCAATCTTACTGTTTCACATTTGATAAATGATCATAACAAAGCCCTAATCATGCTACTAATCACTGAATTCTCAATGATTCAATTTAAACATGCCCATCATGGTTAATTATCACTATTTAACCAATAGCCATACCTACTGTAATCAAAATAGCATGAAACAATTACCACAGGCTTCACATAGTTCATATGTCACATACCAACTTTTTCATATTTTTTGGAACAGTAATCAAATTTTACAATTTAGAAGAGATTTCAGGCATATCCATCAAGAAATTCATTAAACCTGGTTCATATCAATATAGTCAATTTTAACAGTTCAAAAATCTAAAATCAGTCATCATAATATCATGAAAAATTTATGAACCCTAATATATAATGGATCTAATTAATCAGGAATTATCATGGTCTAGTCAAGCTCATTATCCCATTACAGAAATTTTAATAAATAAAACTAATTACAGAAATTTGACACCTCCTCATGACATGACCTACTGACTGTACCTGACCACATATAAATTTTCCAGCATGCATAGGTACTCAAAAATTTGACAAACACTTCACAAAGATTAAAACAGTCTCACTGCAAACCCTGAAGAACTTGACGGCGCAGAGGTTGCCGCCAACAAGGGTTAACGGCACAAGATGTTGCCACTAACTCTAGATGTTAACGGCAGCAAGCTGGCCGTTAAGTTCCTGTCTGCAGAAGTGCAGACTGAATGCATAAAACTTGACGTGGGTTCCAGGACATGAGGAAAAATCCCATAAAATCCTAGGACCTAGAGGACATGGGTAGGGATGATATCCCTCAATTACTTGCCTTAGAAAAATTGTCAAAGGGGATTAAATTTACCGAAGATGCTCTCCTTGGCCATGCCAAGAAGAGCCCAAATCTCCTCGCGAACCGGTTTCTGTGTCAATGCAAGTTGCACACTAGAGTCGGGGAAGCCTCACCAAAGTCCAGAGCCTCACCTAGTCGATGCAGATCGCTAAGAGAACTCTCCAATTGCCGGATCGAACTCGCCAAAGATCAGTTTTCGCACAGAAAGTTCTAGGGTTTCTCAAAGGCCAAAGACTTAATCCGACCGAAATTGGGTGTTTATATAAGCTAAGGTGGTCGATATAAACATTTTGGTTAGAATCCTACCATTGTAAGGTAGTTTCCAAAACCGGGACCGAAGGAAATATGGTCGTTTCCAGATCTAAAACCGCAACAATTTCTGAGAAATAAATGGCCATATTATTGTCGTTTACTAGGAATCAGCGTCCATCGATCTGGACGTCGACTCCCAATAAACGTCCATACATGCTGATGTTAAATAGCCTTTCGGTCAGAACACAGAAATGTCAAATAGCATATATACATGCAATATGTACTGTATAATTTAAACACCCTATGTACAATTAAATAAAAGCAACATGTACATGAATAAACAAGTATATACATATGTACAACATCACTTAAATATAGTATGTACAGAATTAAACATTTACATATATATATATATACATTTGTACATAACTATATACACAAAAGAAACTAATCACTATATGACAAAATCTAAACAAAAGAACAAAGTTCGAGGGTCTTACAATTGAGCTATCATAGAGATCATCCAAGAGAAAATATCATAGGGGATTCCCAAGATAGGGTAAGAACAAGAGGTATGACAATTCCCTGTGATTACAATGTATTTGTTTCTCAGATTGAGCCTAAGACAATCAATGATGTACTGCCAGATGAATCTTGGATCCTAGCTATGCAAGAGGAACTTAATCAGTTCTAACGCAGCTAAGTCTAGACTCTTGTACCTAGACCATCTGACCATCCTGTTATTGGGACGAAATGGGTCTTCAGAAACAAAATGGATGAATCAGGAGTGATCACCAGAAATAAGGTCAGACTGGTAGCACAAGGATATTCTCAAGAGGAATGTATTGATTTCAATGACACATATGCTCCAGTTGCCAGATTATAGGCAATTAGAATTTTGTTAGCATATGTATGTTCTTTGAATATCAATCTATATCAAATGGATGTTAAAAATACTTTTTTGAATGGATTTATAAAAGAAGAAGTTTATGTTGAGAAACCATCTGGTTTTGAAGATATTAAATATCAAAATCATGTTTTTTGTTTAAAGAAGGCACTATATGGATTGAAACAAGCTCCAAGAGGTTGGCATGAAAGACTAAGTGCTTATCTTCTATCACATGATTTTTCAAGAGGTAAAGTAGATAGCACTATATTTATTAAGAAATTTTCTGAAGGGATCTTAATTGTACAAATATATGTTGATGATATTATTTTTTGTTGTACTAATGAATCACTTTACAAATTCTTTGAAAATCTCATGCAAAGTGAATTTGAGATGAGCATGATGGGTGAGCTTAATTACTTTCTTGCCTTGCAAATCAAGCAGAACAAAGAAGATACTCACATTTGTCAAAGTAGTATATCTCAAATTTACTTTCGAAGTATGGTTTTGACAAGTGTAAGCCTTTAGGAACACCCATGAGCTCAGGAATAAAGTTAGATTGTGATCCAATTGGTAAGAAAGTAGATCAAAAGATCTATAGAGGAATGATTGGGTCATTACTCTATCTTACTGCCAGTAGACCCAGACATAATGTTTAGTGTATGTTTGTGTGCCAAATTTCATGCTGATCATAGTGAATCTCATATTAATGTTGTTAAAAGAATTTTTAGATACTTATTAATATAAGTAAATTGGGTTAATATTATCACAGATGTTCTGAATTTAAATTGCTTGGATATAGTGATCCTGACAATGTTGGATGTAAAATAGACAGAAAAGCACTAGTGGTACTTGTCAATTTCTTGTACGGTGCTTAATCTCTTGGTCTTCCAGAAAACAAAATTCAGTAGCATTGTCCACAACAAAAGCAGAATACATTGCAGCTGGAAGTTGCTATACCCAACTGTTGTAGATCAAACATCAACTAGAAGACTATGATCACAAATTTCATGAAATACCAATGTTGTGTGACAATACAAGCAATCAATATGACCAAGAATCCTATCCAACACTCATGAACCAGGCATATTGAGGTCAGACATCATTTCATTAGGGACAATGTAAGTAATGGTGATATCTTGCTTGACTTTGTTGCTACAGATAATCAATTCACTGACATCTTTACTAAACCTTTTCCTGAAGATACATTTACTTCAATTAGAAGAGAAATAGGGATGTGCATCCCAGAATAATTTAATTCTTATTGATATTCCTTGATTAACTATATTTTATTAAAAGAATTACATGTTGATAGTATGTTGGAAGCACCTACTCTAGGGGAGAAACATGAAGCTCATGTTGAGGGAGAGCCTCAAATTTTCTCAAGGAGGACATCCCTGAGGATGAAGTAGTCACAGATGTGTTTAAATTCTTAATTGTCCTGTAACAGTACTACTAACAAATTTCTTGAAAGTATTCTTATGAACAAATGCAAGGAGTCTTCCTGAAGATCTCCCAACAGAACAACAAGTTGAAATACAACAGTAGATGTCGACAGATTCAAGACTGTGTTGACACACATAGAAGATAGATCAGAAGAACCCTTGAAGATCAGACAAGCATCAATAAAGGGGGAGCCTCACATCAAGGGTGAGCAAATTAAAAAATAGGAGATAATAATTCATGACAATTATTATTGAACCCCACTTCCTCAACTCACAACCAATTATGGTTAGAAGTCTCTACAGCTAAAGGTGAGCATGTCAATGGTAAGATTCTTCCTTTTTGGCAATTGACAAAAAGGGGGAGATGTATAGAGTATTATGGGGAGAATATTGTATGTATGAATTTTCTACTTAATGCTTATCTTTTTAATGATAATGTTAGAAAATTCACTCCCTTAAGGCAAACTCTGAGCGGTAATGCTCTTCAAAGGAAACTCCTTTGGTATCATCGTGGACACCTTAAGTCCTTTAGGAAAATTCCAGCCATAGGGCCTCCATATAATTTAGATAGTTCTAAATTTCTGCATGTATTTTCTGATAATGAGAAAGAGTTGTGAGATCTTCTCCAACCTTTCCTTGATCAAATCCCAACTTATCTCTATTCCCACACTCAATCTGAAGTTTGTACAAATGTTTTTCAGTTATTAATTTACATTAGTTCCTCCTCATCTCTATGTATCTCTTCATCTTTCGATGTCTTCTATCCTTTTTGTTAAAGCCACAAAGGGGGAGAAGAGAAAAGATATATAGAACAGAACAAACATAGGAGCACACTTTTTTTTTAATTGAACACAAATTTGTTTACACTGTCCATATAAAAGATTATTTTTGTCATTAACAAAAAGGGGGAGAAGTGTTGTGCATTTATTTCCTACAAATACTTGATCATTGTTTTTCCTTATGACAATTTGTACTAGTCTCCTAAACAAATTTATTTAATTATATCACACTATTTTGTATGAAAATTATTATGTTAAAATAAAGGCATAGAAATTTTTCAAAGTACAATGTATACATACATATATATCATACTGACTCCGACTCCCACGAAGTCGAAGTGTTGTACCGATTGCTGAACAAACTGGCCTCACTCCAACTCCAGAAAAATTGAAGTATGATATCGATTGATGAACAAACTTGCACTACTCCAACTCTCCAAAAGTCAAAGTCGTACATCGATTGTCTTTGTATTGCATGAGATTGTTGAACCACATATATTATCATTTTATTTTGGTGATGACAAAACTCATGTTTAACTTAAAATATCATAAATATATTCTATGTCATGTTTCTCCCATGAGTACAATATATTCTTGCATTATCATTATAAATTTACATTGATTTGTTACTTATACATTTGAAATTCAACTTCGTCATATTTGAAGTCTACTTCGTCATATTCGAAGCTGGCACTTCATCATGTATGTTTTGGTCATGATCATCCGAAGTTCAACTTCGTCATATTCGAAGTCCACTTCATCATATCCTAAGCTGGCACTTCGTCATGCATGTTTTTAGTCGTGTTCAGTCGAAGTCCAACTTCATCATATATGAAGCTAACTTTGTCATATTCGAAGTTCTATATGAAGTTCACTTCGATCGACTGCATGTTTCAGCTTCAATCGACAACATTATTTTCTATTCATCCGAAGTTACACTTCGTCATATTCGAAGTTCACTTCGTCATATCGGAAGTTAACTTCATCATATTCAAAGCATAACTTTGATCGACTACATTGTTTTCTTGTCCAGTCAAAGCTCTACATCGATTGATGTTGTTTATATCGATTACTGACCATCTTAAACATCGATTGCTAGTTTGCTTAAACATCGATTGCTAAAACATCGATTGCTAAGTTTACTTAAACATCGATTGCTTGTTTACTTAAACATCGATTGCTTTTCACATAAACATTGATTTCCTTCATGCATCGATTACTATTATTTCATATCAATTGCTCGTACACTTAAATATCGATTGTTCTTAGTTATGAACATCGATTGCCTACAGGATTCATATCGATTGTTGGTTACATTGATTGTTGATTATACTTAATAACTATTATTTTATTTGCAAAACTATTAAAGTATAATTATTAGTGTGATTAATGTTTTAATCTTTATGAAATCATTTAATGAGCAACAGATGAACACATGATCTACACTATGATATTCTCTTTGTTATGTGTACGATAATTTATCCATTATGCATTGTACTTCTCTATTCCTTTTGCTTAATATTTCTGACAAAAAAATTTCTGAAGATCAGTTTCATAGTTTATCTTTTTCAGAATACTACGTGTCTTACAAAGACTTGTGTAAGTATCCTTCAAAATATCTAGTTTCCAGATTTTAAGGAAAAGGTCCTTTGAAGATGTACTGTGCACTGAGCAGCTGTCCATTCCTCTTGAAATCTCACTTAACTTTGTACTATTCAAAGGACAGAATTTCTCACTGGAACTGATAGATATCTCTTAACAAAACGACTTGTCTCTTACTTTATGTCAGAACTCTATGTTTTAAGGAAAAGCCTTTGTATGACCTATACAAACTTCTTTAATTGTATTGTACACCTATTTGTCTGTGATCTCCTATTTTACATATTCTATAGTATCTTACCTACCTCCAAGAGAATGAAGGTACCTGTATATTTCTCTTGAAAATATAGACACTCAGCTACCTACAGAAGCATGCTAGCTATCTTTCAGTCATGGGCATAGAGCTTGTAGACATTTATTGAAGCTGTCAAATGGAGCTATATACATAGCCTAAAGCCGTTGAGACTCAAAGATCTGATGATCTAATGATGGACATCTCAAGAAGTCTCAAGTCACAAGACATAACGTTCAATTTCAAATGACAACATTCAAACGAGAAGAAAAGTCTCTGAGGCTTATGTATGTGGAGCTAAAGTTTGAAAAAACAGTAGACGAACAAGAGAGCCTTTCCGAAAATCTTTCTAGTAGAGGAACACACAGTGAGAAGAGCTTACAAGATCTCAAGAGAGCCAGTTGTTCAAGCTTCGACTTCCTATTCTTTTACTCTCAAAAGTCTCTTGGGTAGCATTCATTGTTTGAGATCTTCTCAGTCCACCTGTTAGAGATAGAAAGAGTTTAGAGCTTTCATTCCTACTTGTAATCTCTTTCAGATCTTCTGTGTTTGCTCATTCTCTGAGTAGACACCCTGTGTTCACATCAGTGTTGTAACCAGCAGGTGGTTTGTTTCCTGTAGTGCCCCTCTGTGAAGAGAAGATATATGGTGGTAGGTTGTTGTAATACCCCTTTGTGAAGGGAAGACTTGCATGGGAGCAAGTGGGTTGTAATACCTCTCAAGTTGAGAGAAGGCCACGTGTTCTTGGTGGTTATTAAAAATCCCAAGGGATTCTTGGGGACTGAATGTAGGACATTCTTTTAGAAGGGCCGAACCAAGATAAATCTCTGTGCACTTTTTGTGATTATTTCCGCCAAGCATTTCACTGGTTTCACACACACTACACTAAGTACTAACGATACTATCTAGTGTTATCTATTATTGCAAGAAGTCCAATTCACCCTAAAAGGTGTGCGGAATCACCTAAGACAGTAATCTAGAAGGGGGGTTGAATAGATTACCACCGATTAAAAAAAAAAACACTTTAACCTTCTTTTCGATGTTAACACTGACTTGCTGAAATCTTAAACACATGTGAATCAAATTCTAGCTTAGATGTGTATGGTGATTGTGATTGAAAGATAACGAACTACCTAGAGTGTGAACAATCAAATGTGCCTACCAAACATCTATCGTAAAAACGTGCATACCACAAGATAAGAAGATTTAAGGTGGTTCGGAGTACACAACTCGTGTATCCTACGTCCACCGCCCACACACACACACAGAAAGATTGCTTATAGAAGCATGTTGGACCCAACAATCACACACACACTCTGTGTCTTAGGCAAACACGCACTCAAAACACCCACACACATGTAGATCAAGAACAATGAATGCTCAAACCACTTCCACACACACACAGAGATATGAAAAGTAGAACAAAAGAAGAGTTCGGAGGTGAGGATCAAATCCAACATGTGAACACTTTATTTAGTTCGTCCAGAAGACTCCAAGCTTCACGTCGTTGAAGACCATGTGATGATGACGAAGCTTGAACCGAGGATGAATAGGCTTCAACTCCTCGCTCGAGATTATAGGATAGAATATGGGATGGACCAGATCTAGAAGGGGGGGGGGTTGAATAGATCTAGACCAAATACTGCGGAAGCTTAACCAATTTTAAAAGATGCTTTGAATCAGAGATCAATTTAGAATTGCAATTCACAGATTTGATGTGTAATTGTGTGATTTGAATGAATAGAGTGTGTGATTAGATCAATCAGAAGAGTAAGCGAAAATCCTATGCATACATCTAGCACAAAGTGAAATCAAATCACAGATCAAACCACTGCACAAAAGATTTTTAGGTGGTTCGAAAATCACACCAGTGATTCCTACAACCACCCCTCACACAGTGAGGCTCCACTACTCAACTTGAGTACACCACACACTGGAGCTTGACAACTCCAACACACTGAGTTCAACGACTCACACACAACCTCTAGAGCACAACCACTCTAGAAACCTGAGCACACAGGCTCAACCACACACTGAGTGTACCACTCAACACAACTGAGCACACAGGATCACAAACAACCGGCTAGATCAAAAATAACAAGATCCAGATCCTCTAACAATGATCTGATCTATAAAGAGTTCATTCAAAGAGGCTGGTGTAACAATTCTATGCACAATCTCAAGAATGACTCAGAAGAACAAATGGAGAATTGAGGAATAGTATGTAATTCTTGTTCTTCAGAAGAACTCCCTTGTAGAAGGCTGACTTGAGAAGGTCCTTGATTGCCTGAAGTCCCTGGGCGATGCTCTGCAACTGGTGCCTTTGGATCTTCCTTGAACACTTCTCAATTGGCTGCTTCTACTTGATCTTCACCCTTGTAAGTGATCTCACATCATCTTCATGGATCAATCTTCACTTCTTGTGCTTGCAAGGATGGGAATTGGCTTACAGCAGCACAGGGAGAGAAAGAATGGGGAGAGACCTCTTCTTGCCGCCGAAAATACTTTTCTGGAAGGCTCTGAGGTGTTCTTTTTTTTTGGATGGCCAATAAGAGGGATATTTATAGCCCTAACATGGCCAAAGGTACCCCTTGGGGTACGTGGGCACATGATTTAAGGCCGATCCAAGTGATCCCTAGAAAGCCACGTGTCCAGGTGGGACTTAAGATGAAAACGTTACCGGAGTGTGTCGACCCAGTCACTGGGTGTGTCGACACACTATCCCAATTCCACAAAACAAGTCTTCTGGGAGATGGCTCTAGTGTTGACACACTCACTGGCTGTGTCGACACACTGTCCCAGTCTGGCAAAAGGGTCTTCTGGAGACTGGGTGTAGTGTCGACACTGCCTGGGACTGTGTCGACACTGTGAACCCTATCTTCATGAATTTGCTTTAGGGTTTGATACCTAGTGTCGACACCAGCAATGGGTGTGTCGACACTACCATTGCAAGAAGTACATGTCCCTGAGAAATAAACACATAAATCATTAGTCCAATGTATTATCATGAATATATGTGCCTTTCAGCATTGTTATTACATGTGTGATATATTTAAGATGTTCCAATCATTATGCATTAAAATCACAACTTGTCATCATCAAAATTATAAGGGGAAATGTATTAAATTTACACTCAACATAGCAATCTCCCCCTTTTTTATGATGGCAACATTAAGTCAACATGAAAGTTTGAATTTCAAAGAAATGTGATTTGAAGCCATTCATTCACATAGTATCCAAGCACATACACATTGAATGACAATGAACACATGTTTCAACATTTTCATTCATTTCATCAAAGGCCATTGAGCACAATTTAGTAACAATTGACATTTTTCACAATCAAACACACAATGCTACTAATAACCATGTCATTTCATAAATGGCCAAAAAAACCATACAAAGTTTGATATTTACAAGCATCCATTCACATTCATAGACATTCATACACTTTCATAACAAGGATATTCCTTCTCATTCAACAAAGATATTCATTACAAAGATATTCCTTCTGCCCCTTTGACATCATCAAAAGATAAGATCCATCAAGAGGATGGAGGTGGAGGAGGAATAGGAAGAAGGAGAGACTCTATGGTCTTCAATCTTGACTCCATTGCAGCAAGGTTGGATCTCAACTGAGTTTGCATTGTAGAAAGTCTTGTGTGCAGTAATTTTTCCAACCTTTGACTGTTGTCATACATGTTTGATTGGAATGCAAACAGATCAGCTGAAATGGGCTGAGAACCTGAAGAGGAGCTGGCAAATCCACCATGCATGTTGATACTTCTAAGCTCACTCTTGAGGGCAGACATCTCATGATCTATATGAGGTGACAAATTCTTCATGCCTTCCATATCATCAACCATGTGTGCAAATGAGAGTCTGGTCTTCGAAATTTGAGTCATTGCCTCTTGACTGTTGAACAAATTCTTCTGTGAATTGGCTAAAATTCCTTGAAGGACCTGTTCAAGCTTGTCCTAATGCTCCTTTAGTTGAAGGGATGCATCATCCAAAGTAAAAAGTAGCCTATTGAACCTTTGGGTGGCATGATCAGCTGCTTCCATCTGCTTGATGAATTGACCATTCACTGAATTCTCCAACCTTTGAATTCTGAGCTCAAAGTTCTCTGACATCTGATAGATGGAGGAGGTGATGGTGTCAAATTTATCAATCAAGAAGGAGTATAGCTCTGGTCGAACAGAAGGTCCACCAGTGAAAGTAGAGGCTTGGGATTGGGGAATGAAAGTTGGAATTTCCACTTCAGGGATAAGTGGTGAAGGGGCATGAAATGGAGGTGTTTGAGGGATAGCCTGAGGGATGGGTGCTCCAATCTCATTGGGAGGTTGTTCCTCTTGATCATGTTGAGGAGATTGAGCAACTTTAGGAGGAGGTTCTACAACCTTAGGGGCAACAGGAGCCTCAACAACAACAGGACCTCTTCTCACTTGATCCCCTTCAATTCTAAATCCCATGAACTTTTGTAAATGCTTTAAACAATAAATGTTGGACTTTGGGATTGATTGGGCTTGGTCATTTTCAAAAGACACTCCAAAGTGTTCAAAAACTAATGTAAGATGAGCAGCATAAGGTAGAGATCTGTGTAGATCCTTCCTTGTGGTTTCTGACATAATCTGGTACATGATGACATGTAGGTTGATCTTGATCTCTTTCTTCATGCAATAGAGTATGAATCTCTGAATGTCAGTTAGCCTATCTCTTCCACCACCTTGAGGTGTGATAATGGTAGTGAGAATGTGATGTATCAACCTCGAAGCAGGTGGGAAGGTATTGGTGTTAAACCTAGTGACATATGTTTGTTTGAAATCTGACTCATCAGCGGGGAGTCCAGTAAGCAGTGAGTAGGCTTCATGCAAGTCAAACTCAAAATCATGATAGTCAGCACCTTCATCTGGGGCTTTGAACAAGGTTGTAGCCACTTCAGTAGACAACTTAATCAAAACACCCTTGACTTTTGACTGGTAGCCTTCAAGTGTGCACTCTAAGTTCAGATAGAACTCTTGAACTAGTCTTGGATAGATAGTTCTGAACTCATATATAAAGGGCAACCATTTTTGAAAATTGAAGAACTGAAACACTTCTGGGAAGGCAGTGGCTAGGTCAGCATCCACAAGGTCAACTGCCCTAGGCTTGAGGATTAACTTCCCTTCAGTAGCCAATTTGGAAGGGGTAGCCCCAAAGGGCTGAGATGAACTAGATGAGGAGGAGGAGGATTCTTCAGAGGGTTCTAGAGAAGTGGACAAGATCTTCCTCCGAGGATGGCTAGACTACCTCTGAGATGATCGACGGCTGGAGGAGGGCATCCTACCTCTTTTGGATGGTGTAGGAGATGGATAAGAAACACCTGGCTGCACTGCAGGGTCATGGCGGCATTTGCTTCTTCGCTCAGTGGGAGGCGCTTCAACAGCAGCCGCCCTGGCAGTTGCCCTAGCCCGGGTGCCTCGACTAGGGGTGTGCTTAGGAGGCATCGTCCAAGCAAGAGATGGAGACAGAGATGGTGGAGATGATGAGAGGAGGATGGAGACAAAGATGGCGGGAAGAGGGAAGCAAGGAAGAATTTTCTATCGTTTGCAAGAGCAAATGGCGGCTATGGGTTGACCTGGGGAAGAAAAGGGCTTTTGGGGTAAGATAACCTGCGGGTACAGGTATCTCTAAACCGGCGCCCATGAGAAAGACCCGCTTGGAGCCGCCACTGTGTCGACCTGGGCTTAGAATGTGTCAACACATAAGGAAGACTGTGTCGACCTGGCCTGAAGAAATATTGAAGATAAGAGCATGAGGAAAAATTTGTAAATTATGGGAAATCATTAAAATGATGAAATATGGATGGAATCAACTGGACAAGGAATTTTAAGAGGCCAATGAATTCATTTTCATATTTAAAAAAAAAATCCAACAATACTTCAAGTTTTACACAACAACCTACATGATATATTCATTAAGTGACCTGAGCCACTAAATTGATAGTTTGAGTGATATAGAACCCATATTCTCCAAATCCAAAGAAATAAAAAATGTCTTTTAGATTGAAATCAATTGTGATGAAGTTAAACAACTTTAAGCAAACTGATGGAAGACAAAAATGTTTATTTTAAGCAATTCTCCTTGGACACACAAATTTTTTTTTTAATCAAACTATCAAATGTAGTAAATCTTGTGCACTCAAGAGCTAATGCTTTTTACACACCATAGTCTCTGGTTACTAAAGATTTGCTCATTATCTAGTTTCAAGGGGCAAATGACAACCTTTTGACATGAAAATATACATTTATCAGTCGCCAATATTTCCAGTTACTCAGTCATCATCAAAAAGTATAGAGCATCTTTTGTTTTTATTTTTGATTTGTTGAACCCCTTTTAACAGAGATAGCAATAAATACCTCATGACATACATGGCACTTCATTCATTGTGAAGGTTTGTAGTTTCTCAAAATTTATGCCATTGCTTTGTTGAGTAATAAATGTAAGGAGAATTTTATAAAATTGAGATCATTTATATCTCACATCAGTTGCAAAAGTGGTGTTTAAATTCGAAGCACACGTTATCCTTCAGTCTTTGAATGAAATTTAAATTTCTGTAGTGTTGAAGAGTATAGTTGAGAGTTGACTGTAAAAATGTAGTAGATCACTCAAAAGGTCATTTTGAGGTTCTAGACAGACTTAATGAGCACATCATAAGTGGATGTTGATATAACCCAAGAGGAATCTTGAATTTTGTAAAAGAATGAGTAGTGAATTTATTAGCTCCCCCTGAAATGATGATTCCAAAAATTTTTCATCAGGATAAAGATATACAAAATTGGGAAAACTGAAATGTTTCTTTTTGAAGAACAAAAACTCCCCCTCAACAATTACATATTTAATTCTTGATACTTGGCGGAGACACATACCGTTGCATAGTGAAAGTGTCCAGACAAGCAGAACTTGTCCTTCTTCAAATCACCATTTGATATACCAAGAATTTCAACTCAATGTGAGGTGAAGAATTTATTGACAAAAAGAAATGGAAGTTGATTTGTAAGAGATGTGAGCAACATGAATCAAGGAAGCAAAGAAGAATGATGGAACAGTGACTCCCCCTCAGAACATGCCTAAACACTCAACCCAATGAGAGATATCAAGAAGATTAACTTTTGCATACACCAAGCTCTCTCCTCAAGGATGAAAATCTGCTGTTAGGAAGAGGTTTAGTGAAGATGTCAGCAATTTGTTTTTCAGTATCAATAAAGAGGAGTTCAAAAGATTTCTTTGCTATCTCATCTCTCAAGAAATGATGCATAGTTTCAATGTGTTTTGTTATAGAATGCTAAATTAGGTTTTTAGATAGATTTATGGCACTTGTGTTATCACAAGGAATGGGAACACAACCTAACTCTTGGTTATAATCAAGAAGCTGATGTTTCACCCAAAGAACTTGAGTGCCACATCGACCAGCTGCAACATACTCAGCCTCTGCAGTTGATAGAGAAACTGAGTGTTGCTTTTTAGAAGCCCAAGAGATTAGGCATCCACCTAAGTACAAACACAAGCCACTTGTGCTTTTTCTATCAAGTTTACACCCAGCATAATCAGCATCACAATAGGCAATCAAATCTAATTTACAATCAGTAGGATACCAGATACCAAGATTACATGTTCCAACAAGATATTTAAAGATTCTTTTAACAGCTAACATGTGACTTTCTTTAGGATTTGCTTGAAATCTAGCACACAAGCATACACTGAATTGTATATCAGGTCTAGAAGTGGTGAGATAGAGTAGAGAACCAATCATACCTCTGTATGTCTTTGGGTCTACTGACTTACCAATTGAATCTTCTTCTAGTTTCACATTAATTGCAATGGGTGTGCTTGAGTGCTTGAGGTTCTGGAAGTCAAACCTTTTCAGAAGTTCCTTGACATACTTGGTTTGGCTTATGATGATTCCCTCACTGGTTTGGTTAACCTGCAATCCCAAGAAAAATTATAAGTCTCCCATCAAGCTCATTTCAAATTTAGTTTTCATTTGATTTGCAAATTCAGTGCACAAGCTTTTATTTGTGGATCTAAAAATTATGTTATCAACATAAATTTAGACTACAATTATTTGATTATTTACCATTTTTTTGAACAAAGTTTGATCAACATTACCTTTGGAGTATCCTTTTTCAAGCAGAAAAGAGCTCAAACGGTCATACCAAGCTCTTGGAGCTTGCTTAAGACCATAAAGAGCCTTATGAAGCTTAAAAACATGATCAGGATATTTTTCGTTTTCAAAGCCTGGAGGTTGTTCAACAAAAACTTTTTCTTTTATGTATCCATTCAAAAATGCATTTTTGACATCCATTTGGTAAACTTTAAACTTCAATGAGGATGCAAAAGCAAGAAATATTCTTACAGCTTCTAGTCCAGCTACAGGGGCATATGACTCTTCAAAATCAATTCCAAATTCTTGATTGTACCCCTTGACAACTAGTCTAGCATTATTCCTTATTACTTGACCATTTTCATTCAATTTATTTCTAAACACCCATCTAGTGCCAATGACTGATTGGTCACTAGGTCTAGGTACTAATTCCCACACTTGATTTCTTTCAAATTGATGAAGTTCATCATGCATTGCATTTATCCAGTCTGAACTCATTAGAGCTTCATCAATTGATTTGGGTTCAGTTTGGGAAATTAGTGCTAGTGGGTTTTCATGAATGGCATTCAAGAATGATGATCTTGTTCTAACCCTATCAAGCACATTGCCAACAACAATTTCTACTGGGTGATCACTCAAAAATCTGTGTTCAGGAATTACCTATTGAGGTGCATTTAAATTTGGAACAAGATTACCTGATCCACTTGGAGTAGGTGAGTGATTGTTCAAATTTTCACCAAGGTCTTCATTCTCCTCAACAGTTGGTGAAGAATCAACAATGAAGTCATCCTCTTCATTATCTGGACAGTCCCTGCAAGATTTAGAATAGTGAGTTGAAAAGGAATTTTCATCAAAAACTACATGTGGAGATTCATCAACAGTTTTGTTTTTGAGAGAGTAGACTCTAAAAGCTCTTGAAATTTCAGAGTAGCCCAGAAAATGGCTTCATGACTTTTAGCATCAAATTTATCAAAATTTTCTTTATTGTTGTTATGCACAAAACATTTACACCCAAAGACTTTGAAATAAGACAAGGTTGGCTTTTTGTTTTTCAACAATTCATGAGGGTTTTTTTTTATTTTTGGTCTGACCAATGCTCTATTGAGAATATGATTTGCTGTATTTACAGCTTCAGCCCAGAAGGATTTGGGCAATTTGCTTTACAAGAGCATGGATCTTGCCATTTCTACAAGTGTTCTATTCTTTCTTTCCACACCCCCATTTTGTTTTAGAGTTCTTGGTGAAGAAAACTTGTGAAATATGTGAAGTTCAGCACATAAATCAGAAAAAGATTTGTTTTTAAATTCACCCCCATGATCAGTCAAAATATTTTTGATTTTATGAGGAAAACTAGTTAAGGCAGTGGTACATAAATTCCTGAATTCAAGGCAAGCATCACTTTTGTGGGATAAAAAGATAACCCATGTAAATCTAGTAAAATCATCAATAATGACAAAATCATATCTTTTGCCACTAAGACATAGAATTCTTGTTGGGTCAAAGAGGCCCATATATGAAGCAATTCTAGTGGTTTAGATGTGAGTACATCATTGAAGGTTTTAAAAGATTTTCTGGTTTGTTTTCCTTAGGCACAAATCCCACAAAGTTGATTCTCTACATTTGAAAAAGATTCAGGAAGACATTTGACCAAGTTTAGCCTTAACAGTTTATTTATTGTTCTGAAACTTGCATGACCAAGTCTTTTGTGCCAAGTCCATGCAATTTCATTTTTATTTGCAACAAGACAAATGTTTTCATAAAAGTTTTTATCGAGGTTGATCATGTAAACAATGTTTTCTCTTTTTCCAAAGAATTTTATTTCATCAGTTGAAGAGTCAATTATTCTACAAAAATCTGATTCAAACACAACTTTGTGACCTTTGTCACATAGTTGGCTAATGCTCAGCAAATTATAATTCAGACCATCAACTAATAAAATATTTTCAATTGAGTTTGAGGAAGATTGACCAACCTTTCGAGACCCAATGATTTTTCCTTTATTTTTACCTCCAAATGTCACAGAACCTCCCTCCTTTTCGATCAGG
The DNA here is from genome assembly GCA_014218235.1 of Colocasia esculenta. Lineage (NCBI taxonomy): Eukaryota > Viridiplantae > Streptophyta > Magnoliopsida > Alismatales > Araceae > Colocasia > Colocasia esculenta. Next base: position 151,046,434 of record CM024753.1, on the reverse strand, counting down.
AATGAAAATTTTGCTTTATCTCCTGTCATGTGTCGTGAACACCCACTATCAAGAAACCACACATTTGAGTTGGGTGCACGACCTTCCTGCAAAATCAATCAGTGAAGAGAAGATTTTGGTACCCAAACATTGTTGGGACCATCAGATTGTTTGAACATTGACAGCAAATCTTTTCTAATCCAAATCTGATTTGTTTTTTGCTTTTGTTTTGTTTCAGTGGTGTTTTTTTGCCCTTTTCAATTTATCCTTTCCTTTTAGAATAAAAACACCAGTGTTCTTTTTCTCATTAGAATGGGAGTTATGCATTTGGACATGGTTGTCCATTTGTGGAGGTCCAAACCAAGGATTTTGTTGGTACTTAAAAAAGTTTGGATAAAAGAATTGAGAGTGGTACCAAAAAGGATTGTGATACCATTGGTTCCAAGAATTAATCCAATCAGCTTGATGTGTTGTCTTGGAAGCCCAAGGTTTATCATGAATGTTTTCTTTTGTGTTTTTCTTATTTTTCAAGTTTTTATTTGATTTTTTTGTTGACTGGTTGGTGATTTTTGAGGTTGAGCAGGTCGACCTATCTTTGACTGGTGTCGACTCAACAGTCACAGATTTCATCCTTTTGTTGAGTGGTGTCGACCTGTCAGGTGAGTGTGTCGACCTGTTTGGTTTCTTTTTGTTCTGTTTTCCAAAGTTTTTGTTGTGTTGCTTGACACTTGCTTGTTTTTGTTGTTTTCAGGACTGGGACTTTTAACAAATTTTATTAAGGGTGCTTTTTCCCTCATTTTACTAGATTTGTCTTTCTTGGATTTTTGTGTGGTAAATCCTAGTCCATGTGTTACAGATTTCATTCTTGTTCCTAATAAGGCATCAATGTTGTCTTTTCCTTTGGTGAATGTTTCAATGACTTGTTCTTTTTCTTTCATCTGGTTTTCTAAAGTTTTGATTTCATCAACACCTTGTTGTTTTTCTTTTTGTTGCAATTCCAATTTTTTAGATAGTTTTTTAATGTTATTATTGCCTTTTTGGGATGCATGTTTGAGCTCATCAATTTCATTTAGAAGACTTTCCTTTTCTTCATTGAGCTCAGCTACTTCATTTTCCAATTCAGAGATTCTTCTATTTGACGAATAGTTTTTCAAGATGTTTTCAATTTTCTTTTTCAGATGCTTATTTTCTTTTCCTCTTTCAGAACATTTTTCAACTAGTTCAGCATAAGCATCTTGCCAATCATCAATTGTATAATCTTCAAAAGATGTACCTACCTTTCCATCAGAACTGTTTGCCATAAAGCAAATCTCCTCACTTTCAGAGCTTGAGGACTTCTCTTCTTCATTCTCACTTGGATCTTCATCTGACCAAGTGGCAACCATTGCTTTAGGCTTCTTGAATTTGTTGATCTTCTTGTATTTTTCCTTCTTGTTCTCAGGACATTCTTTTTTCATGTGTCTTGGTTTGTTGCACCTGTAGCAAATAACAACTTCATCAGTTTTTTGATTTCTATTTGAATTGGCATTTGAAAAGGAAGTATTTCTTTTCCCAGATGAGAATTTCTTTTTCCCAGCGAATTTTCCTTTTCTAGATTTTAGAAATTTTCTAAATTGTCTAGTCATGAGGGCAATCTGATCCTCATTGGACTCAGACTCATCAGAACTTGTTTTCTCTTGATTTTTATCCTTGTTACTTGATGAAGCTTTAAGTACCACTGGTTTGGTCTTGATTATGTGCTCTTCATTTCTTTTCAAGTTTATTTCATAAGTCATTAAGGATCCTATGAGTTCATCCAAAGAGATTTTGGATAAATCTTTGGAATCTTCAATAACTGTGGCCTTAGTGTGCTAAATATATGAGAGAGAGCGCAAGATTTTTCTTACCAAATCAGCATCAGTGTAGTCCTTACCTAGAGCCTTCAGTCCATTTACAATAATCATGCACCTAGCAAACATTTCAGAAATTGATTCATCAGATTTCATCATGAATAATTCATATTCAGAAACAAGAATATTTGCTTTGGTTTCTTTAACTTGGGATGTTCCCTCATAAAGTAACTCAAGTTTATCCCACATCTCCTTAGCATATTTGCATATGGAGATTCTTAAGTACTCTTTTGGGTGGACTGCACAATTAACCATGTTCATAGCACTGTAGTTTAGGGTGGCTCTCCTAATTTGTTCCCTAGTACAGGTTTCCTCTTCTCCCTAGTTCTCATAAGGACCTACCTCAACTACCCTCCAAATCTCATAGTTCTGGGCTCCAAGGAAGACTTGCATGCGATTCTTCGAATAGGAATAGTCAGTCCCATTGAAGAAGGGTGGCCTATTGATGGAATGGCCTTCAGCAATAAAACCTGAAGAATCCATTGATCAAACTAAAGTATAGTGAAAGAAACACTTAGCAACAAGCAAGTGAAACACACATAACAAACAGAAACACTCAGATCAGATATGAACCCGCTCTGATACCAATTGTAAGATCGAATATGGGATGGACCAGATCTAGAAGGGTGGGGGGTTGAATAGATCTAGACCAAATACTGTGGAAGCTTAACCAATTTTAAAAGATGCTTTGACTCAGAGATCAATTTAGAATTGCAATTCACAGATCTGATGTGTAATTGTGTGATTTGAATGAATAGAGTGTGTGATTAGATCAATTAGTAGAGTAAGCGAAAATCCCATGCATACATCTAGTACAAAGTGAAATCAAATCACAGATCAAACCACTGCACAGAAGATTTTTAGGTGGTTCAGAAATCACACCAGTGATTCCTACATCCACCCCTCACACAGTGAGGCTCCACTACTCAACTTGAGTACACCACATACTGGAGCTTGACAACTCCAACACACTGAGTTCAACGACTCACACACAACCTCTAGAGCACAACCACTCTAGAAACCTGAGCACACAGGCTCAACCACACATTGAGTGTACCACTCAACACAACTGAGCACACAGGCTCACAAACAACCAGCTAGATCAAAAACAACAAGATCCAGATCCTCTAGCAATGATCTGATCTATAAAGAGTTCATTCAAAGAGGCTGGTGCAATAATTCTATGCACAATCTCAAGAATGACTCAGAAGAACAAATGGAGAATTGAGGAATAGTATGTAATTCTTATTCATCAGAAGAACTCCCTTGTAGAAGGCTGACTTGAGAAGGTCCTTGATTGCTTGAAGTCCTTGGGCGATGCTCTGCAACTGGTACCTCTGGATCTTCCTTGAACTCTTCTCAATTGGCTGCTTCTACTTGATCTGCTCCCTTGGAAGTGATCTCATATCATCTTCATGGATCAATCTTCACTTCTTGTGCTTGCAAGGATGGGAATTGGCTTACAGCAGCACAGGGAGAGCAAGAACATGGAGAGACCTCTTCTTGCCGCCGAAAAGACTTTTTTGGAAGGCTCTGAGGTGTTCTTTTTTTTTGGATGGCCAATAAGAGGGGTATTTATAGCCCTAACATGGCCAAAGGTACCCTTGGGGTACGTGGGCACATGATCCAAGGCCGATCCAAGTGATCCCTAGAAGGCCACGTGTCCAAGTGGGACTTAAGATGAAAAAGTTGCCGGAGTGTGTCAACACAGTCACTGGGTGTGTCGACATACTGTCCCAATTCCACAAAATAGGTCTTCTGAGAGACGGCTCTAGTGTCGACACACTCACTGGCTGTGTCGACACACTGTCCCAGTCTGGCAAAAGGGTCTTCTGGAGACTGGGTCTAGTGTCGACACTGCCTAGGACTGTGTCGACACAGTGAACCCTGTCTTCATAAATTTGCTTCAGGGATTGATACCCAATGTCGACACCAGCAGTGGGTGTGTCGACACTACCATTGCAAGAAGTACATGTCCCTGAGAAATAAACACATAAATCATTAGTCTAATGTATTATCATGAATATTTGTGCCTTTGAGCATTGTTATTACATGTGTGATATATTTAAGATGTTCCAATCATTATGTATTAAAATCACAACTTGTCATCATCAAAATTATAAGGGGAAATGTATTAAATTCACACTCAACACAACAGAGATGGATCTTCCTCGAACAGGATGGAGGGTTGAAGTAGAGCAACAGGTGGAAGCCTTTCCTCTTGGTCTTTGCTTAGGGTTTTTGTATGGTGGCTTCTTACTGCGAAAATACCTCTATATGATCTATATATACTGGTGTCCAAGTATGGAGAGTCGTGTTAAAAGGGAACACCCCAATACAGATCATATCCTTATCATGAATTGTGACTTATTCTTTGACTTTCGATAGATGCATGATAGCTATCGACAGGTACTGCTGGAAACTGGCTTCCAGAACCATGTTGGTCGCTGGAAACTGGTGCTGTCGACAAGCGATTTCTGGCTGTCAACAGGCAATCGTTATCTCTCGACAGGCATACCATATCTGTCGACAGTTACTGCTCTATTTGTGCTTCCAGTAGCTTGTTTGTTTATGTCTTGTCTATCTGTCGACATATGGCATCTTGGTTGTCGACCGATGATTGCTTGATGTGCATTTCAAGGTCTTTTGCACTTGGATTTTGTTGCTTGTCTTGTGTGTTCATTCACACCTACATAAAAAACATTTCAAGTGAGATATCATGAATACATAGATGGTTATATAAAGCCTTTTTCACTTGATCATTTCTTTCATGTCTTTATCATGTCTTTGCAACATCAATCATGTCATTCATAAAAAACATCAAACATTTAAGCACTATCATCATCATACACATTGTAACCCAACATTCTCCCCTTTTTTGATGATGACAAAATTTACAATTGATGTTCTTCCCCTTTTGACAACATTCAAAAAGATAGATCATGCACCAATGGATAGAAATAAGCAATTAACTGTGATTTCATTGATTTGAGCGAGTTGACACACAGTCCATAAACATATCCATTACATGACACAATCGACAGACAAAGCATAACCCAAACTAGGGAAAAGAACTACATGACCCCAAACTGATCCCAAACACTCTAAGCATCGTCATTCCCAGGAGCAGGGGGATGACGGAAATCATGAAAGTCCTATGTGAGGTGATCAAGCTGCTGCAGAATGTGAGCTTGAGAAGCAACAAGGGTGTCTATCCTGGTGTTGAGTTGATCAAAGCCAGTAGAAAATAGCTGTTGCATCTGGGCCATCTGATCTGCCATGAATGTCTGAATATCTGGAGCAGCAACCTGTGGAACAGGCGCATCCGGAACATCTTCAGCATCTCCCTGAGCATCCATTGGATCAGCATAGGAGTCTTCATTACTACCCTCATCTTCAGCAGACTCTTCTTCTTCATCTGACTCCTGACCCTTAAGAGTCCTAGTGACTCTCCCACCAACCAACTTGTAACCCATCTGATGGACAGCAGCGAGATCATATGCATTGCAGGACTTGAGAGTAACAAGCTCTCTGAACACGGCATTGTTGATTGTACACTTCCGTTGCCTAGAGTTCCGTGCACAAATCAATATGCTCACCCTCTCTAAACTGTCTCACAGATTTAAAATAGTAAAAATGAACTAATAAAGTGGTGAGAACATGTCATATCCACAGAGAGGCTGAATAGAATTTGACTTAAGAAACTAATTTTTGGAACACTCAATTGACACTATTCACCAAAGTAACAATGCATTAAAAATAAATATGTAAACAGAACCAACCAAATCCCTCACAACTGGACAGGTCAAACAAAATGAAAGAACAAGCTAAGTGGAAAATAAAAGAAATTTGGTAACACTGTACCCTCACAATTGAGGGATCAAACAGGTAGACAAAAATCTGAACTAGAAATCCGTAATTGACTGGATGAACAAATTGAATAAAAGCTAGAAAAAAAAAAAACACTTTCACCTCTCCGATTGCTCAATCCATGACTGAAATTACACACAATGACAACCTCTAATTCTGCAACAAATTGTAACTCAAAAAATATAATAAAAACGGCAAAACAAGAATCTCAACAGAAAATTACTGAACCAATGTACCCTCACAGTTGAGGGATCAAATAGATCGACAGAGATTTGAATTAGAAATTCTCAAACAATTTACACCTACAACTCACATGGGATAAGCAATCAGCAATTGGAATTCTCCACAAACATCGGACATCATCCTCATAACTCAAGGATCGGACAGAAAAATAGAAATTAATTGTTGCTAAATAAGATACCTACTGCTACCACTGCAGAACAGGGATATGAACAACACAAGAAAATAGCACTAAGAAGCTCTGAAATTCTTTATGAATTCAAATATAACCCCCTACCGCAATAGGAACATGGATTCATAATTCAACCATGGATCTGGACTGTGCAGATGTTCAGAATCCCTTTGGACGCCGTCGCTCTCCTCTGCGGCCAAACCCCCTGGATGTCGAACCCCTGCTGCTGAAGACCTCCCAGATGTCTTCACAGAACACAGAAGAAATAAACGCTCACATAAAAGAAAGAAAAATGTCTACCTCTCCTCACCCCAACTCACAAAAGTCGAATCGCAAACAAAGCAATCGCTCAACCCTTACAGATGAAATGAAAAAAAACTCGAATTCCCTCCCCTGTAGCCGAACCAGAAGAAAGGAAAGGAAAACTAGAAACCCTAAAAATCGAACCAGCCAAGCATCTCCACAACCCTTTTGATCTGAGGACCTTGGGGTCCTTTTATAGGTTCCTCGAATCTTCCAGGCGCAGGCTCCTCTTCCTGCCACTGCAGCTCCTGCACCGCCCCTAGATTGCACAGCTCAGTAGCTCCAGCTCCGGCCACCTCAGCAGATTCGTACGCCCCCGCAACCCCTAGTCCCATCGCCTCCATAGCACTCGCTCATCGCGCCCCAGCTTCAGATGCGCAACACCATCGAACGCAGCAGCAGGGCCAGCCCCTAGGTACTGCTTTGCACCCGATCTCCACACCCAGCAGATCCGATGTGCACGCCCCAGCCTTCGCCCGCACCGAGCTCACCAGCCGCCAGCCACGCTCTGCACAGCCTCTGCATAGTTGGGCACCGCCAGCGGAGCTCCTCTGCAAGTTTCGCACACCCAATCTCCTCAGCTGAAAGAAAAGGGTTTAAATCAAGGTTTCAGTGGGTACGTGGCCATTTCTAGTGAGATGAGAGAAATGGTACAATGGACTTTAGGGGGGGTATGTGGCATGGTGGTTTTTGGTTATTTATTTAACTAAAAAAATCTGATTTATTTACAACTAATATTTACAAGATTTATTAAAAGATGTTTCGAAAATATAAGATCAAAAATTATATACGTGCAATGTACTTGCAAAAAAGTGAGAACACTTTTGTTAGTCCAACTATTCAAAAAGTATTGACTTTATTAAATGAAAATCTAACTATGTGTTCTACCCAAAAATTTAACTAATATGTTGAAAAACTGTTCATGGATGAAATGAAAATTAAAATCAAAATGTACATTATTTATAGACAAAGGATGTCAAAAATCAACTCTATGTATGAAATTTTACAAGAAAAATTTTACAGTTATGACTTCCCCCTACTTGAACATTGCTAGTTCGTTAGCAAAAAAGATTACTCCAAATGTAGGACTAGAAGATGTAATGTCTCATGCTAAACAACCATCATGTAAAAGATTAATGTGGAGATATGTCTTTCCTAATTGTAAGGGTTTATGGCAAGAAATTAATGCACAAATGATAGCTCACTTAAGAGTTTACATCAGCCCTCTTGGAGCTTCTTTGCCTCAGCTAGTATTTGAGATTAGATTAATTCTAGGGAGAAGAAAAGAATTGTGGAAATAAGATCCTTGCTCAGTCAGATTGGGTTGTTTCTCTCAGTTCCATTTTGCCCAACTTCCTTGAGGATTATTTCTCTAAGTTGAGGACTTTGCCCCTTTATTTACACTTTGTGCACTCAGAATTTTTTTCTTTCTTTTTCATCCATAATGCTACACAACCCATCACTTTTCAAGAGTATCGAGTCCAACTTTACTCAGATCCGGGGCATTTTTCATGGATTTTTTTTTCTTTCTTTTCTTTTGCTTTTTCTTTTCTTTTATTTTATTTTCCTTTCTTTTCCTCTTAAAGAAATGATGGGCAGTCAGGTTCCTTGACCACATGCCTTCACTTCCTTCGCAATTCACTTAAGGGGAAGGGAAAAAACCAATCGCCTCTCTCTTACTAGCCTTAACAAATTTGCTACATTCGGGTTCAGCTAATCTAAGTGGCTGTGTAGTGTGTGCATAAAACTTCTTGCCATAAATCCTTACATAAGGTAGACGGGGATACATGTAATCCTTTACTAGAGGCTACCTAACACGGATGTTTGCAAAGGAATGTGACAACTATAAAATTTTAATGGTTAAAGATCAGACACATAGTCTATGTTTCGCAATGCCAGACATTTTTTTATTCAAAGATGAAACATTGTGAAATTTTCTTTTTATTTGCACATGCATAAGCTTAATATGAAAAAAATGAAGCACTGGTTAGGGTGAGGACTATGAATGCATGCTTGTTCTACCCTTCCAAATTTATTTACAGGAAAAGAAAGTATGATAGAGAATTACCTGATAAAGGAAATTTGTACACATGGGTTGCCTCCCAAAAGCGCTAAGTTTATCATCTTCAGCCAGACGCAATTAAGCTTCATTTGGCTCAACTAACTTGGTAGACTCAATTTTCAAGGAATGTGGGCTTTCAAAGTAGTGCTTTAACCTCTGCCCATTAACAGTGAATGATTGACCAGTTTTAGGGTTAAGAATAATGACAACACCATTGTCATAAGCTTTGACAATAGTGTAAGGACCATCCCATTGGGAGTTCAATTTTTCCGGAAACAGATGAAGCCTAGAATTAAATAACCAGACCTTATCATGCACTTGAAAAGTTTTTCTATGAATGTGTTTATCATGAAATGCTTTGGCTTTGGCTTTATGGATCTTTGGCTTTGGCTTTGGCCTTACAAGATCGCTAGCAATTATGATGGGCCAAGTCTCATTCTCTCCTAAATAGATGTACTTTAAACTAGCAAGGAGTGGTTTTAGCTCAACCTTAGGAGGACACTCTAATGGAAATGATGGATCATTATTCTGAAATAAGGAATTAAATTGTCCTTCCTCTCCCTCAAACCCTAGAGTATAGGGTTGGTCTATTGTTTCCTCCACACAAGATTCTTCCAAGGAATCTACCACTAGACGACTCTCTCCTTGATCATGGTGCCGAGATGCCTTAAAAATATTGATACTAACCCGCTTATCCCCAAATGATATATCCATCATCCCGGTAGAACAATCAATGTTAGCTCTAGTTGTGGCCAAAAAAGGTCTACCAAGGATGATGGTGGACTAAGTTAAATCTTGAGGAGTGTTCATGTCCAGAATGATGAAATCGGCAGGAAAGTAACAATCATTGATTTTCATAATAACATCCTCAACTAAGCCCTAAGGAGTGGTGACAGAACGATCGGCTAGTTGAAGGACAACAGAAGTGGGTTTTAATTCTCCTAACTTGAATTTCTCAAAAATAGCATAAGGTAGGAGATTGACAGTGGCTCCCAAATCTAAAAGGCCGCTTTCAAAAGTGACTCCACCGATGGTGCAAGGAATTAGTGGAGTGCCTGGATCTTTGAGCTTTTTAGGGAGTTGGTTCAAGATAATGGCACTCACAGTTTCTGGAAGAATGATTGTTTCAGTTTTATTTCTCATTTCATGTTTTGGAGTGCACATTTCTTTTAAGAATTTGGCATAAGCAGGCACATGCTTAATTGCATCAAGGAGAGGAATGTTGATGTGAACTTGCTTAAAGAGTTCCAAGAGTTATTCATTACCAGTTGGTTTGTTTTTGGATTTTGGCTTTAAAGCTTCAGGAAAATGGACTCTTGGAATGTAACAGCTTGGGATTTCATTCATTTTGATTTTGTCTAAAGGTTCTTCAGATATTTTATCTTTTCCCTTGAATTTTTCTTTTTCAACATTTTCTTCAATCTCTTCTTCAATTTTAGTTTCAATTTCATTTTATGTATCCTCATGCAATGTTGACATGTGAAGGTGAGGATTTATTCTGATTTTTCCACTTCTTAAAGTAGACACAGTTTTAACATTTTCTACTTGGGGGCCCCTAGCTTGGGCAGGTGGATGGTTCTGTTGTATAGGTTGAATCTGGTTTTGTGGTGCTGGAATGTTCTGGATAAAAGCTTGTTGTGAGTTTGGTGGTGGAGGGGCATTTGGTCGAGCAGGTGGTCTGTACCCTTGGACTTGATGGTTTTGCTGGTTCTGATAAAATCCGAGAGGGTTCTTCCTTGGGTTTGCTATAGCTTGACTTGGTAGCTGACCTGATTCCCTCCTATGACATACATCAGCAATTTGGGACTCTATTCTTGCCAAATTTTGTTGAAAATTTTGGTTTTGATTTTGATATTGACTTTGTTGTTCTTGCACAGTTTGGCACAGAGTCACCATCATGTTTTGAAGTTGATTTATTTTATCTTCCCAATTAGGCTGAGGAGGTGGTGGTTGATTATGTGAAGGTTGCTGGAAATTGGTATGAGCAAATTGATTGGGGTTTTGATTTCCTTGGACTTGTCGAAGCTTGGAATAAGAAGATTGGACAAATCCTGAATTCTGATTGGGATAGGATTGACCATACATGGATTGCTTAAAGGAAGGTTGAGACACTTGTTCATATTGATTTTTCCAAGAAACGTTCAGGTGATTTCTCCAACCAGGGTTGTATGTGTTAGAATATGGATCATGTGAGGGTTTGTAGAAACCTTGGGCAGCTTGGACTTGTTCTTGAATAAAAGGGGGTAATTGGGTAGTAGTGGGACAAGCATTCATAGGATATGCTGAGCTAGCACACATAGAGCAAGTTTCAGGTGGTTGAGAAAATTTGTGTGTGGCTTGCCCAGTCAAAGATAATAATTGATCAAATTTTTGTTCTAACTTCTGCTCCAATCTCTGATCAAGTCTAGCTAACAAATCTTCTACCCTAGAATCTGATTCTCCCCTCTCTCTTAATTCATACAACCCTGCCTTCTTTATAGGTCCTAGTGGTCTCTCGTAAGGGTGGAGTGAGACAAGATTGATAGAATTCTCACTCAACATTTCAAACAGATTATATGTCTCATCCTCGCTCTTAGTCATAAATGCTCCTCCACACGAGGCATCAACCATCTGCCTATTTGATTCTGTTAGACCTTCATAAAAAGATTGGACTATTTGCCACATCGACAGACCATGGTGGGGACATATTCTAAGCAACTCTTTCAATCTCTCCCATGATTTATGCATTAACTCTCCCGGGTGTTAGGAGAATCCAATTATTGCCCTTCTCATAGTATTAGTACGGCCAATGGGGTAAAACTTCTTCAAAAACTCATGCTGCATTTCTGGCCATGTCCTAATGGTTCTCCCTATGGTTCCTAACTAATGTTTGGCCTTATCTTTTAAAGAGAATGGAAATAGGGTTAGTCTCAAGGCATTTTCAGTGAAATTTTGGATTCTTACAGTGGAACAAATCTCTAGGAACTCATCTATATGCTTATAGGGGTCTTCATTGGGATTGCCATAGAAGGATGGCAACATCTGAATGGTTTCTGGCTTGATTTCAAAATGATTTGCAAGAATTTCTGGCCTAATGCAAGTAGCAGGTTGATAATCAGAAGAAATAAAGTACTCATTCATCTGTATAGGTGCGACCTCCCCTACATTCCTAGCAACTTGGTTTTGGTCTGGGTTGGCCATCCTATGAAAGAATCTTTCAATCTCGTCTATAGGTTGAGCCAAATCTATGTTCAAGAAGCGTCTACCAAGCATGCACAGCTTAAAAGCCTCTGTTTTTATGATTTTTGAATTTTTATATTTTTATGGATTTTTCTTATTGAATTTTTTATGAACAAATACAAACAAACAAACAAACACTTTCAAAACAAATTAACCTAAACACTAAGTGTTCCTTGAACCTATGTTATTTTTCTCAAAATCAGATTTACTCTTACTTAAGTTCAATCCTAACTCTTCTTGTACCGGCCAGGTAAGAGGTGGAGTAGAGGGAGGCCCCCCTTCCTTTCGCAATGACCCAATTAAATAACCTCTAGCTCACTTAAGCATAAGCTTTTTAACCTCTAATCCTAGACACCAGACTTAAAGAGAAGTTTTGAAGTTAAGAAAGGATAAATCTAATTATGAACCCTAGGGTCACGTCTACTGATTTTTATTGAAAGTTTAGGCAAATGCAAGAATGTGACATTTTTGTGATTTTTGGGCAAAGGAAAGGGTGATGAAATCCCTCACCTTATCTTTATTTTTATTTTTTTCTAAAGGGTGATGCCCTTAAGCAGTCCCTTTTATAAATGTGAAATGCAACAAATCAAGTTCAAACAAGGATTTTCTAATGCTAAGTCTAATGCATGAAACAAGCGATGGAAGTCATACCTTTCCCCCGCACTCTTCAATGTAAAAAAAGAAATGGAATTCAAATGACAATTCAAATGATTAATGTCCTAAAACAAGTGTTTCTAATCTTAAGAAGATGAAATTTTTAATTGTAAAAAAAACGGCTTTCATGAAAGAGCGATTTGGAAGATTTTTTAGATTTTAGATTTTTTTATTTTTATTTGGTTTTTGAACTCAATGAAATTAAACTTAACTAAGAAAATATAAAGTGATACTTTAAACTAATACCAAACCACACAAACCACCAAAAAGGCCAATTATTACATGCCAACGCGAACGAAATCTCTGTATATGCACAGAGAGTACATGAAAGCCTCACTACAAGTTTCACTCGCACTCTTCTATCTAAAATTCTGAATTAAAAGCAAATGTAGAAATCAATTCAGCAAGCTCTCCTTCTCCAATGGGCTCAAATGTCAAGCCCAATCTCCATGTTCCACTTCTTGTGCAAATCTGAACTGAAAAGCCCAATAACAAGTCAATAGAAAGACCAATGCAAATAAAATCAAATCAAAATAGATTTAAATCAAACTCTAATGCCTCCCCGGCAACGGCGCCAAGATGAACGCGGCATTGCTGATTGTACACTTCCGTTGTCTAGAGTTCCGTGCACAAATCAATATGCTCACCTTCTCTAAAATGTCTCACAGATTTAAAATAGTAAAAATGAACTAATAAATGTTGGGGATCGGATGGGTGGAAGGATCAGATCTAGAAGGGGGGGGGTTGAATAGATCTAATACCAATTAACGCGGAAGCTTAAGCAATTTAAAATTACTTCGAATCAGAGATCAAATCACCCAAACAATTTACTGATCAGAAGTGTGATTAGAGTGTGTGAGAAAATCAATTAGTAGTGTGAACGAAATCCCTATGCATGCATCTAGCGAAATACAAAGTCAAACCACAATTCAAACCATTGCACAAAGGATTTTTAGGTGGTTCAGAAATCACCTTCAGTGACTCCTACGTCCACCCCTCACACAGTGAGGCCACACTACTCAAAACCTGGAGTACAACTCACACCGGAGCACGACGACTCCAAACACCCTTAAGCACGACGACTCAAGAAACACCTGGAGCACGACGATTCCAAATTGAGCACGACGGCTCAAACCACACAGTGAGTGCGACGACTCACAAACCAGAGCTCGACGGCTCACAGTGCAAAAGCTAGATCAAGCACAAAAGAGATCAGATCCTCTAGTAATGATCTGATTCAAAATAGATTCGTACACAGAAATTTGTGCAGAACTTCATGCACAAATCTCACAGACGAAATAAGGAAGAACAAACTCTGAGATGAGGGAAATGGATGTAAAAAGAGTGTTCTTCGACGAAGAAGCCTTGTAGACGCTTCAATTGAGGAGGCTTGATGGATATCGATGGAGATTCTCCTCAATTGGCGATGCTCTGCTTTGATGGCATCTGAAATACTAGAAATCCTTCTTCTCCCGAGCCTCTTCAGTTGGATATGCTCCCTTGCCTTGCACAGCAACCTTCTCTCCAAGGATTCCCCTTGATTCCCTTGTCCTTCCTCTTGAAAGGATGGCTTGCAACTTCTGGAGATGGAGACAGATCTGGAAAACCCCCTTTGGCCACCAAAAGGCTTCTTCTGGAAGCGTATGGGCTCTCTTGCCTTTGAGGTTCAAGGAGCATGGGTATTTATAGCCCCATATGTCCATAAAGTGCCTTGGGGTGCATGGGCACGGAACCCTAGGTCAAATCCCCTAAATCCCAAGCAGCCACGTGTACAAAGAAATTCACGTTTTTCAGTTTCAGCCGGAGTGTGTCGACCTGCCCTGATCTAGTGTCGACCTGCTCTCCCAGTCAGGCAAACTGGTCTGCTGGAAACTGGGTCTAGTGTCGACCTGCCCTGATCTAGTGTCGACCTACTTTCATCTAGTGTCGACCTGACTTGATCTAGTGTCGACCTGATGTCCCAGTTAGGAAAACTGGTCTGCTGGAAACTGGGTCTAGTGTCGACCTGACTTGATCTAGTGTCGACACTACCAAGACAAAAATGTGTGAAACTGAAAATATAAAGTGTAAATAATTAATACAAGATATTATCATTAAAATATGAGATATTAAACATCAAAAACATGTTGTCTAAGATATTAAACATCAAAAACATGTTGTCTAAGCATTATTGTGATATGTATAACATGTTCAACATATCATCATCAAAATCATAATATGTCATCATTAAAATCACAATATGTCATCATTAAAATCAAAACATGTCATCATTAAAATCACAATATGTCATCATTAAAATCATAATATCTCATCATTAAAATCACAACATGTCATCATTAAAATCATAACATGTCATCATTAAAATCACAACATGTCATCATTAAAATCACAACATGTCATCATTAAAATAATGATATGTCATCATCAAAACCAAAGTATGAGTGATGTTCATTAGTCATCATTAAAATGCAACTTTAGGAAATTACAAAACACACTCAACCCAACAATAAAGTGGTGAGAACAGGTCATATCCATAGAGAGGCTGAATAGAATTTGACTTAAGAAACTGCTTTTTGGAACACTCTATTGACACTATTCACCAAAGTAACAATGCATTAAAAGTAAATTTGTAAACAGAACCAACCAAATCCCTCACAACTCGACAAGTCAAACAAAATGAAAGAACAAGCTAAGTGGAAAATAAAATAAATTTGGTAACACTGTACCCTCACAACTGATGGATCAAACAGGTAGACAGAAATCTGAACTAGAAATCTGCAATTGACTGGATGAACAAATTGAAGAAAAGCTAGGCAAAAAAAAAAAAAAACACTTTCACCTCTCCGATTGCTCAATCCATGATTGAAAATTACACACAATGACAACCTCTAATTATGCAACAAATTGGAACTTGAAAGGGATAAGAAAAATGGCAGAACAAGAATCTCAACAGAAAATTATCGAACTAATGTACCCTCATAGTTGAGGGATCAAACAGATCGACAATGATTTGAATTAGAAATTCTCAAACAATTTACCCCTACAACTCACAGGGGATAAGCAATCAGCAATTGGAATTCTCCACAAACACCAGACATCATTCTCATAACTCAAGGATCGGACAGAAAAATAGAAATTAATTGTTGCTAAATTAGATGCCTACTGCTACCACTGCAGAACAGGGATAAGAACAACATAAGAAAATAGCACTAAGAAGCTCTGAAATTCTTCATGAATTCAAATATTACCCCCTACCGCAACAGGAACATGGATTCATAATTCAACCATGGATCTGGACTGTGCAGATGTCCAGAATCCCTATGGACGTCGTCGCTCTCCTCTGCAGCCAAACCCCCCTGATGCCGAACCCCTACTGCTAAAGACCTCTTGGATGTCTTCACAGAACACAGAAGAAATAAATGCTCACAGAAAAGAATGAAAAATGTCTACCTCTCCTCACCCCAACTCACAAAAGTCGAATCCTTAATGAAGCAATCGCTCAACCCTTATAGATGAAATGAAAAAAAACTCGAATTCCCCCCCCTGCAGCCGAACCAGAAGAAAGGAAAGAAAAACTAAAAACCCCAAAAATCGAACCAGCCAAGCATCTCCACAACCCTTTTGATCTGAGGACCTTGGGGTCCTTTTATAGGTTCCTCGAATCTTCTAGGCGCAGGCTCCTCTTCCCACCAATGTAGCTCCTGCACCACCCCTGGATCACACACCTCAGTAGCTCCAGCTCCGGCCCCCCTGCGCACACCCCCACAGCCCCTGGTCCAACCGCCTCCACAACACTCGCTCATCGTGCCCCAGCTTCAGATGCGCAGCACCATCGGACGTAGCAGTAGGGCTAGCCCCCAGGTCCTGCTTCGCACCAGATCTCCGCACCCAGCAGATCCGCTGGGCACGCCCCTGCCTTCGCCCGCACCGAGCTCACCAGCCGCCAGCCCCACTCTGCACAGCCTCTGCACATTTGGGCACCACCAGCGGAGCTCCTCTACAAGCTTCGCACACCCAATCTCCTCAGCATAAACAAAAGGGTTTAAATCAAGGTTTCAGTGGGTACGTGGCCATTTCTAGTGAGATGAGAGAAATGGTACAATGGACTTTAGGGGGGGGGGTATATGGCATGGTGGTTTTTGGTTATTTATTTAACTAAAAAAAATCTGATTTATTTACAACTAATATTTACAAGATTTATTAAAAGATGTTTACGAAAATATAAGATCAAAAATTATTTATGTACAATGTACTTGCAAAAAGTGAGAACACTTTTATTAGTCAAACTATTCAAAAAGTATTGACTTTATTAAATGAAAATCTAACTATGTGTTCTACCCAAAAATTTAACTAATATGCTAAAAAACTATTCATGGATTAAATAAAAATTAAAATCAAAATGTACATTATTTATAGACAAAGGATGTCAAAAATCAACTATATGTATGAAATTTAACACGAAAAATTTTACAGTTATCACTCTCCTTTAGGAATATTGATGCCAATGAAGGACAATAGGGAAGTGATAGGGCAAGCATATGGCATGGATCTCTTTGGATTGGTGAAGCACTACTTGATGAGGTCAAGCATGAGTTGAGGGAGATTAATCTGCTGACCGTTGAGAAAGAAGAAGAAGAGGGACTTGTGAACCTCAGTCACAAGTTCCCTACTGCCATCCTTTAAAGCAATAAGGGTGGTGAAGATGTGATGGATAAGGCGGTGAAGTGGCAGGAAGGAGTTGGCATTTAGTTTTACATGATCCTTTGTTGAGTCATAGGGCTGTTGGGTGATCAAGGTATAATACTCCGAGGTAGGAGGATGGTGAACTAGAACGTCACCCCCTGAGTTTAGAATTTGCAATGCACGGCTAAGGACATTGGTGGTTATCTTGAAGGATGTACCTTTTACCATGGTGTGTATCTCCTCATGATTTCCCATCGTTAGGTTGTTGAAAAACTCCATCACGGCAATCGGGGAATATGACTTGTGGGAGTAGAGGAAGACGGTCCAACCGTAGGTGTCAAACAGGGGTTGCAAACCCGCAAACATGTCTCCCAATGAGATGAAGTACACATAACGTGGTTGGACAAACCTCTGGAAGGCTCCCCAAACCCTGGTGAGATGTAGACCTGGGGGAACAAGAAGTTCCGGCAAACGATCATCCCTATGCTTGCGTCGGTGCTCTACTGGAGCCCTGGAACCCTCGCCGGCTTCAGGGGAAGCTTGGCGTTGATGGGTGGCACAAAGTTTGCATCTTGGTGCCATGGGAGATGAAGGGGATGGAGTGGAGATGATCAAATAAGAGGAGGAAGACAGGAGGAAGGGTAGAAGACAAGAACAGAGAGAGAGATGGAGAGTTGCAGTTTTGAAAAGAGAGGGGTGTTGGGGTTGAAATAGGGAAGGGTTCCACCTTTTAAAGGAAGGTGAAGGGGTAAGGAGACGTGGGTTCCCTTTTCAAGGCCATTTAGGAAGAGTTTGAAATGGAGGGGTCCCACAAAATCCAGCCAAAAGAGGAGCCAGTTGGACTTCTGGACCGCCCAAAAAACCAGCTGTCGATAGGCGCCTGGCAGCTGTAGACAGATGCTGTCCAGAAGTGTTCCAGAACAGGTTTTTCATATGAATGAGTGGGCAATGAGTGTCCAAATAGAATTTTATGGTTGAGAACTGGTATATACCAATTACAAAATGTCATACCCACTAGTTTTAAGACAAATAAATGGTCTACAACGGTTAAGAGATAATACCCAGGGATTCTTAAGTTGTAGCATTTAGAAAACACCATTCAAAAGCATATGAATGTAAGACAACCCCTTTGAATAAAACTGTTGTAGAAAAATATATTTTTTTGTGGGTGATGTTTAGGTGGTAAGTGAAGATAATGTTGACATGAAAAGTTATAAATAAATAACAAGTTGCCCTTGATTTAAAAACATGGAGGCTTCACTCTATTTCTTACATTGAACTTATTTTGTCAAATTGATGTGGGAAAAGTGGTAATTAGGTTCACTTTCACCTTTTTACATGAAGGTAGACATTTGTGATGCCCATGTCCCTGATTACTCAGTGATACTAATCATTACTCTGCCTTTATCCCATTCCTTATTTATTTTATTTGGATTTTCATGAATTTTGAAATAGGTAGCTTTTCTCCCCCTTTTTTTTAATTGTGAAATCAAGTTCAAAAGGTTATCTAAGGTTAAAAGCCATTGAAAGACATTAAGTTCAAGAACCTTCTTACTTGTCAAGCCATTTTAGAAAAATGAATATCCACAAGGGAATTATTCAAGTGAGTTATGTTAAAGCCATTAGATTTGTTCAATGTGTTCTACATGACACAACCTAGACTCATACTCAGAATATTATTTCAAAATCATTGTGATTTAAGCAATGTCTTTAGTAGTATGTGAGTACGAAAGGTTGTAACTTAATATAAATGCCTAATTCTCTCCTTGAAAAAGAATAATGAACATACTCATTGAGAAATGATGAGAAATTTAGAGGAATTCAGAAAATAAGAGCATTTGTCGACAGTTGACAGGGGGCTGTCGGTAGCTACTGTGAAACAAAAGAATTGTGGTTCTGGAAGAGGTGATCTGTCGACAGCGTGCCAGTCTAGAGAACTGGGCTTCGTATTCTGCTACCGTCAGGCTTGCTGTTTAAGAGCAGCGAATTCAGCAGCTTTCCTTTCCTGTACTCGTTCAGAGAAGTACTTAGCATTATAAGCTTCCTTAAATTCGGTCCAAGTAAATTGGCCGTTATCCCTCGTGGCTTCTACGGACTCCCACCATGCGCGGGCATCCTTCTCCAGTTGGAATGTCGCTAATAGAAGTTTGTCTCCGTCCGCACATTGCATTACACAGAAGATCCTTTCTGTTTCCTTTAGCCAGTGCTCTGCTTCATCTGGATCCATAGACCCACTGAACCTAAGCGGGTTCAGACCCCTGAAATTGCGATGCAGCTCGCCTGCACCTGGTTGGTTTCCTCCACAGTTACCACCGCCTTGCTGGGTGGCTTGTAGTATGGCACGAGTAAGTTCCTGGAGGGATTGTTGCATGCCTCTCATCTGGGCACGTTCCGCAGTCATTGTAGCTGTTTAGTTCCTACAAAATAATTTAAAGGTTATAACGCTGATTAAAAGTTTAATTTGTGCGTGTGTGTGAGTTTATTTTAGCTGATTACCCCTGGTTCTACCCACATCTCTCATAGGTAGGATCACTGACTCTTAGTCGAGGCTGGTCAACCTAGATCACCCTATACTTAAGATAACCTAGGCTCTGAAACCACAAAACTGTCACGCCCCAACGCGGAATATCGGAGCGCGAAGGCAGTTGCAAGAAAAAGGTATAGAGCGTATACTAGACATCAAACCATTGCACACTGAATAATACTAAAGCAAATCTTTCTCATTAATAATTTTCTAAATGTCTAGTTACAACCACTAATATCAGAGCCATTCTAAAGGGCCCAATTACATTGCAACAGAAGGAAATAACTAACTACAACTCTAAGATAACATAATGACTCAAGGGTACTCCTGGCTTCACTCTTAGTCATTCCCTTCCTCGTGAGTGTACGTGTCATCCTCGGTCTCACCTGAGAACACAACATCAAATAACGTAGGGTGAGCGATAACGCCCAGTAGGACTTAAATCTCAGGCTCAAGCAGGCTTTAAATAATTAACTCATTTAATGGCAGAGTGTCTAGAGATAGCAAGTACAAGAGAGTCAAAATATAGTAAGAGATAGCACAACAGGTAACAATAGCACGAGATCGAGTATAGTTTCCAAAAATAGCACAAGTATCGAATATAGCATGAATAGCAGGATGGCCATAGCACAACTAGCACAAGTATAGTAATAGTACGACGAGTATAGCACTTGTTTGTCATTCTAGACATCGAGAGAGTATAGCACGTTTTGTGTTTTTGATTGTCATATAGATAGTCGAGATAGATAGCACTTGAGTGTAATGCCAAACACTCTGATCATTTAACTCCCATGGGCACTAGCACTTTCGGGCGCACATCCCAGGACCAGATCGGGCCCTTTATATATTGCCAGGCATTAGTTATATTGTTTATCTTTAGACAATCAGTCAATGGCCAATATAGAGTACCAAGAAGTAGATGAGAGCACTAGATGAATAGACGAGAAAGTAGAGTGAACGTGAATAGACGAGCGAGTAGAGTACAGATGAGAGCTAGTGGTCATTGCACGTAATACGTCGAGTAATCAGGCGATAGTAACAGTTGCACAACATGCGCACTTGGTGTTGGCAGTCAGGTGGAACTCACGACCCTACCACTGGCCTTGTTATGCACAGGTCCAGAGGTCCAACATGATTTAAGACGAGAGTGAATCTCTAATAGCCGTTTGGATCATATAGATCCCTAAAGGGTATCATAGGTATTAGGGTACAACCGGCTCGTCGACCATGTGGGAATCCATGATCAGAGGAGACTTACGGAGGCCTTGTGCAAGAGTTCACTAGTCTGGCGAAAGGAATATCCGACGGAGAGTTCACCACAAGCCAAGTAAAGTGTGTATATAAAACATGTGCTCGACGTTCTAGAGGAATTCTAGGACAGTGGAGCATCGTTATCGGTATTATAAACAATGCAAGAAACAAATATAAGTCCTTAAAATAGGGCAATTAATGTACTTTATTTCAATAAATTACCAGGCACATTATGATATATTTTCTGCAATATTTCAGCCATAAATGGATGGTTCAAGTGTGTGCAAGTGCAAGAGAATTCATAGCTAGAAATAAGTCGTGAACATGTATTTTAAATCATTCAATATAGCACCATTTTTAAGTAGGGTTTTTACTGGGGGTATAACCGTAAGAAGGCATTGGATTGCGGACCAGAACATTTAAATTTTGATATAGGGTCATTTAGAAAATCATAACTAATTATATAGTCAACGAAAAATCATGAAACCAGTTGCAAATTAAACTAGACATGTAAGGGTACTTCCAGTAAATCGGAATCTGAGAGAGAGCATGGTTTGAACATGGTTTGAGCATGAACAACAACGAGTAACACAGAACATGTCATAGAGAGCAAGACTGATTTAATTCGAGCAACATGCTCAATGAAATTTAAGCTTTTTGGTGGCAAATAATCCCTAACAACATGAAGTATCTACAGTAAAACTTTCGTAGCATGGGATCAAGTATACATAGAGATTTGAATTAAACATGACACATCGGGGTTATCATGTTTACAGTTCTTCAAAAATTAAGAACAAAAGATAGGATGGATGGAAAAATATGAAACTTGGGGGTTTCGTTCAAGAGGGTAGGAAGAACCTACAGAAAAAGTTTCATGGTTTATGCTTGTGAGAATGCCTACCTTTGGATTTATTTGTCTTCTAGGGTTGAAACTCCCAAAAACGAGGAAGAAGCTTCAAGAACACCTTCTTCCCACGAGATCCTCTCCTCCTTGACCTCTTCCCCACGTCCAGAAACCTTTGGCAACGAGATAGGGTCGGCCAAGAGGGTTTATGAGGTGTATTTATGCATGCATGAATTCCTATTCCTACTTCTATTCTAATTCCTCTAAATTCCAAGATTTCCTAACTCCAACCTTCCTTCCTTGCTTTCCAATCCCTATTTAGACTTGGATGAGATCTAAATTCGTGCTAAACCATATAGGGTAGGTTTAGGAATCCCATTATGACTCAAACTAGCTATTTAATGTATTAAATAACTCTTTTCTATTTAAGTAATATTCTAGTTACGAATTTAGGGTATTTTCCTATTATTCCCCTTTTATAATTTCTTATTTTGACCCACAAATTTCTAATGGGTCCATTTAATAAAGCCCATTACTTGTTTTCATTTAATGGTTTTCATTTAACACTCTATTTAAATATCCATTTAGCTAGGTTTTAAATTCTTTATTTAAATTTTTATTTTTCATAAAAATTCAGGTTGCTACTTAAGCCTTTGAATTGAGTGACTTGAGGACCAATTGATTAAGAGATAATGACACAATGGATAAGAAGGGTATCCCTCAAGAATATCACTCAACCAACCTTGACTTACTCCCCCATAATGTGTGCATCTGTGCAAAGCAACATTCAACCAATTCAAGCAATTATATACACATTCATGCCAATCATTTGCACAAAAGGGAGACATCCATAAGCATGTGAGCACCAAAATTCCATTCTTTTACAAAGATAAATGTGCAAAAAATGAAAGAAACCAACTATCTCAAAAGAAGTTGATGACCCTTATGCATAAGAAGACTATGGATACTCAGCAGATTGTGATTCAGACCATCCACTAGAAGCACATTATCTATTGAGCTACAGGCATACTTACCTACCTTACATGTGACAATTATTTGGCCCTTATTGTTACCTCCAAACACAACTTGACCTCCATCTTTTTCCACCAACAAACATAATTTTTCTTTATCGCCCGTCATGTGCCTTGAGCAGCCACTGTCCAGGTACCATTTGTTTTGATTTTGGGCTGCTAGGCATTTTTGCATAGATGGATCAGACAAGAGGTTTTGGTACCCAAATTACTTTGGGTCCCAAACTTCCATTCATGCTTTGGAATCCATACTTGTTTGCACTTCAACTTGTTCAGTTTATTCCAGCATTGTGTTTCAGTATGGCCAAGTTTCTTACAATAGTTACATGCTGGTTTTTGAGTTATTATAGTTCTCTTACTGTTGTATTTGACTTGAGATTTCTTTTGGCCTTTTTGTTGCTTGGTTAGCTTTCTCTTTTCAGCATATTTCCAGGCCTGTCGACAGGTCTCTTTGGGTCTTTCGACAGATTTCTCAGTTTGTTGAACAGATGAAGTCTTATGGTTATTTGTCAATTGCTTACCTTTAGCTTGAGCATTTTTTCTTTTAGCTTGAGCTTGCTTACTTGTACTTGGACTGTAATCAACAAACGATGTAATCAATTTTTCTCCAAGTTTCTTTTGTTTTTCAGTTTGAAAACCAAGCCCATGCCTTGTTATGTTTGATTTGACTCCTAAAACAACATCCAAATTTTCTTTTCCTTTTACAAATTTTGAGAGATCTTCAGTTTTTCCCTTCAGTTCCTTTTGAGCTTTTTCCATCTCTTTCTGGATCTCTTAATTCTCATGCTGAAGAGTTTCAACAGATTTAATTAGAGTTTATTTTTCCTTTTCATTTTCTTGCAGTTTTTCCTTCATGCAATCTATTTCCTCATAGTGACCTTCCTGTTCAATTTTCAGAAGCTCAATTTCTTTAGTTAGGATTGCAATCTGTTCATTATTAGATGTGCTATGAACAAGTGAGGTGATTTTCTTCTTTAGTGCTTTATTTTCAGATTTATATTCACGGAATATTTCAAAGAGCAAGGTATAAGCCTCTTCCCAGTCATCAACAGTGTAATTTTCAAAGGAAGTGTTTACCTCATTGGATTCCTCACTTCTTGCCATTAAGCACTGGATCTCTTCATCTTCAGAACTTCCTTGAGCTTTATCATCCTCATCTTCATCACTCCAAGTCGCCATCACGGCCTTGGCTTTATTGAACGTGAACTTGTCCTTTTTCAGCTTCTTCTTGAGCTCTGAGCATTCTCCTCTCATATGCCCTTCATATATAAGTTCCAGCTTATCCCACATTTCCTTTGCGGACTTGCATGTGGAGACCTTTGAGTATTGCTTCGGATGCATGGTGCATTGCATCATGTTCAACGCGCTCTAGTACAAGGTTCCTTTGCGGATCTGTTCTCTGGTCCAAGTGTCTTCATCAGTAGGCAGCTCATATGCACCTTTACTAACGATCGTCCACAACTCATAATCTTGAGCTCTCAGAAAGACCTACATACGGTTTTTCCATTAAGTGTAGTCAGTGCCATCAAAGAAGGGAGGTCTGGACACTGAGTGTCCTTCAGCCATAAATCCCTTATTGGTTTCCATTTAACCAGAATCACTCCTGATTGTGAGATCAAGCTTTTAAAGCTGTAAATCGGAGAAACCTCGCTCTGATACAATTGAATGGTGTGTGGAATCACCTAAGACAGTAATCTAGAAGGGGGGTTGAATAGATGACCACCTATTAGAAAAAAAAACACTTTAACCTTCTTTTTTATGTTAACACTGACTTGCTGACATCTTAAACAGATGTGAATCAAATTCTAGCTTAGATGTGTGTGGTGATTGTGATTGAAAGATAGCAAACTACCTAGCGTGTGAACAATCAAACGTGCCTACCAAACATCTATCGTAAGAACATGCAAACCACAAGACACTAAGATTTAAGGTGGTTCGGAGTACACAACTCGTGCATCCTACGTCCACCGTCCACACACACACATGGAAAGGCTGCTTATAGAAGCGAGTTCGACCCAACAATCACACACACGCTCTGTGTCTGAGGCAAACACGCACTCAGAACACCCACACACGTGGATCAAGCACAAGGAATGCTCAAACCACTTCCACACACACAGAGATATGAAAAGTAGAACAAAAGAAGAGTTTTGAGTTGAGGATCAAATCCAAGATGTGAACTCTTTAGTGAGTTCATCCAGAAGACTCCAAGCTTCACGTCGTTGAAGACCACGTGATGATGATGAAGCTTGAACCGAGGACGAACAGGCTTCAACTCCTCGCTCGGGATGGATCTTCCTCAAACAAGACGGAGGGTTGAAGCTCTTGGTCTTTGCTTAGGGTTTTGGTATGGTCGCTTCTTGCTGCGAAAATACCTCTATATGATCTATAAATATTGGTGTCCAAGTATGGAGAGTCGTGTTAAAAGGGAACACCCCAATACCAATAATATCCTTATCACGAATTGTGACTTATTCTTCAACTGTCGACAGATGCATCATAGCTGTCGACAGGTACTGCTGGAAACTAGCTTCCAGAACCATGTTGGTCGCTGGAAACTGGGGCTATCGACAAGCGATTTCTGGTTGTCGACAGGCAACACTTATCTATCGATAGGCATACCATATCTATCGACAGTTACTGCTCTATTTGTGCTTCCAGTAGCTTGTTTGTTTCTATGTTGTCTATCTGTCGACACATGGCATCTTGGTTGTCGAAAGATGATTGCTCTATGTGCATTTCAAGGTCTTTTGCACTTGGATTTTGTTGCTTGTCTTGTGTGTTCATTCACACCTACATAAAAAACATTTCAAGTGAGATATCATGAATACATAGATGGTTATAAAAAGCCTTTTTCACTTGATCATTTCTTTCATGTCTTTATCATGTCATTGCAACATCAATCATGTCATTCATCAAAAACATCAAACATTTAACCACTATCATCATCATACACATTGTAACCGAACACCCCCCCCTCTAAGACATCTAAAGCTCAATCTCGATCCAACAATTATGCATAGACATTGAAGAAAAATGAGAGGCTCAAATTGTCTAACTAGTATTATGAGCATAGACATCAAAATAATCCCTCAAGTGGACATGGTTCTTGGGACCAAAGTTCAAAAAATGATTATTTCATTATAGACAACTTTACATTAACTACCCAAGTATTTATGCCTTCTACCTACCTAGCATGAAAGACACTCGATTAAATTAAGAGATGCATTAATTGAGGCAAAAAGATAAGATATTTAAATAGGCTCTCTGATCATGCATTGAAACATGACCCAAAACTTCTATTCTACAAATGAGCTTTACATTTCACCATCATGCTGATGACAAGCAATCTTGATGATCAAATGGGTTTCTCTTCAAAATGAAATCTCATTGGAAACGTCCACAGCTACTTCATCTTTAGGAACAACAATATCACATTTGGGATAGTTGTGGACCTATGGTGCATACCGAAAAAAAAGAACAAATTGAATGCAAATTCAACAGATCCACATTGCAATTGGCTAGTTCATGTAGGAATCACCAGGTGTCAATTAGATTTTGGGAGGTAATAGAACCCAAGTTCAAAACAATTCACATGTGATAGCTTGGAATCAGCCCAGGATTGCCTGGATTGAATGATCTACAAATCAATGTTTGGAAAATTAATGGTCTTCCTCTGTCTAAAAATCTATCTTATTTCCTACACATACCACATCATCTATGCGGGATTAAATATGATATAAAAGGACAAAATCTTATTTAGATATAGTTGCAGACATTTTTATTGGTAATTATTTTTATTATTTAAATGCAGTTTGTATATAATGTATCCTATTATTATCATTTTTTGTATGATTCTACACAAATTTATCTTTTTTACTTTTCATGATTCCAAATCAATTTTTTAATCAGTCCAAACCAAGATCAGCCTTACTTCCTTGGATCAGGACAAGCCATGGCCAATCTTGAGCCCTAGTCTGGGTCAGAACTCCATGAGCAAAGAAGCATGCATACTTGACAAACTGATTTATGGTGTGGATAAAGCACAAAAAAAGGACATTGATATGACCAATGCAACCGTAATAACAGTTGCAAATAAATGAGTTTCTCTTGGTTTGAAATTTTTTGTAAAGGCAAAAAGAAACTAGAAAGGCTTTCAGGACACAAGGATGGGAGTTTTAGTTTCGAGATCACCCAAGTCTTTTCATAGACAGCTTAGTGACCCATTGCCTCGAGAGTTTCTCCCTGACCAACTCTTAAGTCAGTGGAGCCTTAACTCAGTGGATAAGTGTTCGACACTCTTGACTTAATTACCTAGCCCCCATGCCAGGGAGCGATAGCACAAGAGCAAGAATAACCATGACTTGATTTTTTTCTCCAATCTCAATGGTCTGGACCATGTCTGAAAGGGAAAAGAAGGGCAAGAATAACCATACTAATATATTAAAATTGTTGCCCAGATAGCAAGCCTAGAGGGGGGGGGGTGAATGGATTGCTAAAATTTTCTTTTAGAATTGTCCTGTAAATAAAAATGCTTAACAGAAGACACTACGTTCGATGGTTAGAGTTAGTGTAAAGCAAACAAAAAATGATAAATCACACAGACAACATGAATTTTATCCTGGTTCGGATCTCCTGTCACAAGGAGTCCTATGTCCAGCCCCTAAGCAACAACTTGGGATTTCACTAAACAAGGGTACAGTCCCCCTTAAGGACACTTACGCATCTAGCCGCAGTTGGCCATCTCTTCTGTAGCCGAAGAGCAACCACCCACCCATCAATAGGTCTTCTCTTCTCATCCGAAGAGGAACACTCAAGATGAATGAGTAGAGAGTGGATGGCCCCTAGACCAAGCTTATAAGAACTGCTTGATCTGAGGCAAAGTCTGAGAGACAAGAATTATCACACAATGAACTCTCTCAGATCTACACAAGCTCTCAAAGGCTAAATAGGTTTCTGTGGAGAGCTAAGAGCTAAAGGAACATTTGAATGGATGAGCTAGCTCTTCTTTCTTCTGGTTGACTAAGATCTTCAGGATGCAAGATTGAAAAGTTCTCCAGAGAGATGTATTCTTCATGGAGTCACCAGTCTTCTATTTATCTTCATTGAAAGATTTTGACCGTTGAAGTTTCTGTTGTCTCACATCTTCATGCACATTAGAGTGTCTGGTCCGAAGTATGGAGCAAGAGAAATTGCAGCCATTAAATGCTGGAATAGACACTTACTCAGAGGAAGATTGTCTGAATCTATTATTTCTTCTGACAGGTTGACAATTCCAACAATGTAACATATGTTTCTACCGGAACCCTGCACACAATAAATGCTGAAGCATAGACAACTAATCTTGGTCTAAACTGTCAATCAATGTTAGTAGTCATGTTATAGGAGGAAACTCCATTCTGTCATTCAATAAAGCGTTACTTTATGTGACATGAGTGTGGTAAGTAAGAGATATAACGTGTAGAGATATTGTCCCATCACAATAAATGTTCGAGAGCACCATATAATATATTTAAATATCTTGTGGAATGTCTTTTAAGAATGTCTGAAAATAATTTAAATAGAAATATTTAACAGTTGTCTAAAGCATAATCATAATTTAAAAGAGAGTTGATATTTGGAGATAGTCGCTGATCAGAGAGAGTCGATGTCGATATGAAATCGATGTTATAACTATAATCCATGTGAGAATGTAATCCATGTTGAAACAAAGTCGATGTGAACATAATCCATGTTTTGAAATTGATGTTCTGTACAAAGTCGTTGTTTAACTAAAGTCGGTGTACAACTGAAATCGTTATATAAACGAAATCGTTGTTGAACTGAAATCAATGTGCAGATGAAATCGTTGTTTAACTGAAGTCAATGTACATATGAAATCGTTGTTTAACTGAAATCAATGTACATATGAAATCGATGCTTAACTAAAAATGATGTAAGAGTGAAATCGTTGTAGAAATGAAGTCGTTGTTTCATATGAAGCCGATGTTCTACCGAAATTGATGTTTAAGTGAAATCGTTGCAGAAACAAAGTCGTTGTTTTCAAATGAAGTTGATGTAGCAACAAAATCGATGTTCTACTGAAGAAATCATTGTTTAAGTATGAAGTCGATGTAGAAATGAAATCGATGTTCTACTGAAGAAACCGTTATTTATCTATGAAGTCGATGTAGAAACGAAATCAATGTTCAACGGAAGAAAATGTTGTTGAAGTATGAAGTCTATGTAGAACCGAAATCGATGTTCTAATTATGAAGTCAATGCTTAAGTGAAATCGATGTTCTCTACGAAATCGTTGTAGAACCGAAATTGTTGTTTAAGTGAAACCGATGTTCTACCAAGGAAGTCGTTGTTTAAGTGAAACTATAATCGTTGTGAGCTATCACATGGAAGCCGATGTATACTTAGACAAAAACATATGTAATGAACTTTCATAGAACAGTGAGTGTAGACAACTTACTGATTTTCTTTAAATTATTACCTATTGATAAACTTCAGAAAATAATGTTAGAAAATAATATTCAGGGTTTTGTTAATCACCAAAAATACATATAATAGATAACAAATTATATGGAGATGGATTGATCATCAATCTTCCCCTTTTTGGTGATGACAAAACATAATGAATTGCATACATATAAAAGGCTGAAATAAATTTGCGAAAAATTTTAAAGTATGTATTTCAGAATGTTTTCTCCCCAATTTTGTCATTAAGCAAAAATAAATAGATAAACAGAGGATGAAATAGAGAAAGACAAAGATAAATGGGAACCAAGGAGGGAAATTTTATTCATTAGTGGGGTAGACATGTAGAAGGCAGGAGACAGACGGGAAGCATGGCGAGTAATAAGCTGCCAAGCTTTGACTTCATACTCTTCAAAAAGATCTCTAAAGACACCCCATCTAATATCATATGATGGCCCCATCTCTAGACTGTGTCTCTTAATATGGAGTAGCCTTTGCTCTTTGATGAATTTAGTGTACTCCTGAATACTGAGTGTTGATTTGTAGAGTCTAGCAATCCCAAAACTAGCATGCTGAAGGAATTTGTCAATGGAGATAGGATAGTGAAGCCTGTGAGCAAACAAATCATTCTGTAGAGCTACAAAAACCTTGTATCTTTCAATCCCGATTGAATAAGGATATGAGACCAGGTTTATGGGGTTGAGATCCATGAACTGCGCGGGAGTGAGAGTCAACTAATTTGACTGAGACAAGGAGGAATTCATCTTCTCAAGTTGAAGGGCTGACTCATGATAGACTCTACACCAATCAGAGTTGACAAATCTTTCAGATTCTGCTAGCAGTGGATCTAAAACAGAAGACTTGATGAAACCTCTTTAGTATTCTCTGAACAGGAATCAGTGAAAAGCAAGAGTAGCTCCCCTCTGAACAAAAATCCTTGCCATAACTCTGGTAAATCTCTCAAATATGATAGGACCCACATCAGAGTCCATAAGAAGAAAGTGTAACTTAGAGAGAAAAACAACCTTAGGCATCTTTAGAGTTGCAAAGTCAATCTGAAGAGGGACATTGATTGGATTTTTGTGCGGAGCTGAGCAATGGCTACTCTGAACTGGCCAAGCTGAACATCTGGAAGGCGATTTACAAAACAATAGTCTTGATACATCTGGAAATGCCTAACCAGTTTGATCTCTTTCTGAATAATAGGACCCCAGGTTGATCTGCGCTGGCAGACAAACCACTCAGACAAGGTGAGAGGATGGTCTGAGGGTGGAAAAATGTTGGCCCTGGCAACCTCAAATTCTCTCTAGACAGCTTTATTAGCCCTAGCCCACTGATCCTCAGTCTTAGACTCTGCTGAAGATAGGATTTTTGCTTGGTCAGGCTTAGGGATAAGAGAAATAGGAAGATTGATATTGAGATGTTCAGATAGATTGAGGTAGGGTAGACCAAAAGTGGCAGAAAAAATACACTTTTGTAGATATTTAGAATATAGAGTTTTTCTTCTGTGGACAATAGAAAGAGAGTACCACAGAGGAGGAAAGAGAGTTTGAGAGAAAGGGAAAACAAGCCCTGTAGATGTCTTCCTTTTCTTGGAGGTGGACAAGGTGTTGCAGTGGACCCAACTAAGGTAGAAGCAATTATGAAGTGGGAGGAGCCGAAGACAGTACCCCTTCATGTCTTGCACAGTATGGCGAATGATACTGGCACCCTCAGGAATGATAGTGATGAAGGAGGGTGGAGTAGGTGGATGAAGAGAGGCAAAAGATGAAGTAGGAGGAGGTTGTGTAGATGGTTCAGCAGAGGAGGGACCAACAAAAGAGGAGGACGCATGAGGTGCCTCAGAAGTTGGAGGAGGAATGGAAGAGGGAGGAATAGGTGAGGAAGAGGAGGTAGCAGGGAAAGGAGTAGGAGAAGAAAGGTGTTTTGGAAGGGGTTTCTTGGAGGGTTTAGGAGCAGGTGGTGCAGTGAAGGAGGTAGGTGGAGAGGAAGGAGTTGGAGTCTGAAGACTATGATGATCAGAAGGCCCTAGGGGCACACCAGCTTCCTCTATAAGAACTTGAGGCCCGGATGGCTCTGCCACTGATTCCACTTGCTCTGATGGCCCTGATGGCCCAGCTGCAACATTTTCAACTACAGATGGCCCTGATGGCCCTGATTCTTCCACTGATGGCCCTGGTGGCCCGGATTTCTCTACAGATGGCCTTGGTGGCCTTGATTCCTCAAAAGATGGCCCTGATGGCCTTGCAACTTTCTCTACTGGCAGGTCTGGTTCAGGAGGCCCTGATGGCCTAGCATCATCTACTAGAGCTGATTCAGATGGAACATGAGGGGCTGGAGCAGATAAGTGCACCCTCACAAGATCTGCCAAGTATGTGACCAATTTCTTCAAGCTCCCCAAATCTCTTCTCATTTCCTAGAGCTCAGATTTTAGTACTCCAAGTTCTTTGGCTTTAGTGCTTTGACTGAGAAATATTGATGTTACATCAGATTGCAAAGAGCACAGGATTTCTCCTTGAGTATTTAGTCTAGAAATGACTAGCTCCAAATGCGCATGAATCTCCTTCTTCCTGGATCTGTGGTGTGCCTTCCTAGTGAGCATGTGAATTCCTGTGGCAACACCCTTACCTTTTCCTCCAAACGACAGCTGGCTCATCAACCTCATCAGAAGTGTCTTCAACTAGACCTTCTTGAAACTGATCTACAGAGCAGTTGGCTCCCCCTGAGTAGCAGACTACCCCTGAGCAGGAGCATCCTCCATGAGAGCATCTTCAGAGTGGCATGGTGCCACAACCTCCGGAATAGCTTTTTCTTGATTTCCTTCAACAATAACTTCTATAACCTGAACATTAGAGGTTTCCTCCATAAGAGTATCTTCATGCTCCCCCTTAGTGTGAGCAACACTTGCCAACTGATCATCAATTGATTTTTGAATAATAGTAGGTTCAGAAACTTGAGGAGGGATCACAGTTTTAGAAGGTTGCCCAATGATCTCAATAAGTTCTGGTGCAATGTCTTCAATCCTCCTTTCAGATGCAGGAGGCTCATCCTCTCTTACTACAACTTCTTTTTCTGGAACTGGTGGAGCTTCAGATGCTTCTCCAATGATGGCTTCTCCTTCTGCCACCGAGGTCTTTGTCCACACATTTCCTACCATTGAAAAACCACTCTTTTTCAAATTTTTGGTCCGAATGGGCCGACCCATCTTCTCCAACAATTCTCCCTTCAAATCAATTTCAAAATGACTAAAAAATCTTGTAAGTAAATGGGCATAGGGAAGAGATACTTCTAATTTGTTCTTTTTATCCCAAATAACTTCAGTCGCAGACTTCATCCGTTCTATTATGATTTGAGCCATGTTAATATCTTGCTTCTGAATGGCCCAGAACATCATATCGGCATCACCTTTTGTGCAAGAGGAGAAAGTAGCACTCTTGGGTACCAAAATCTGACAAACTATGAAGTACAAAATTCTGTTGAACGCATTGAACTGGTTGATGTCAATCTTACCATCCTTCAACTTATACTCTGTTCCAATAGTCCCTAGCCCCTTAGCATGGATATCTACGAAATTTGCCAAACTGTGCCCTACAATAGATACTCCAAATAGCCTCTCCAATAGGTCATAAGTGATATGAATGGATTTACCTTTGACTAGGGAGGTAACATAACCATCTTCTTCTGACTTCAAACAAGTGTAAAATGCCTTGGCCAGGTGCGGGTAGCTTGGTTCAGAAACAGTACTGTGGAGGCTTTTTCTTGCTTGGGCCCGCTGGGCCTACACTTGAGAGGGAAGAAGACGGTCTCCGGTAGTGGATGAAGATCTGCAAAAACCGAAACAGGATCAGGGGGCCTGGTTGAAGAACCGGGGATAACCCTCAGTTGCCTAAGTCAGCGAGAGATGTGAGGGAAAGGGGGTTCTCGTATGTGGAGCGTAGGGCTTGTGTGAGCAAGGGTACCTTGGATCGCGTACCGCTGCATGGAGGCTTACCAATGCCTTTTATAGGCTGGAGTGCTGAGGGAGAGGGACGGAATGTCCCTGATCAATGCCACAAAGGGCGCGCCTGTTAGCGTCCTCCACAGGGGGTTATGCGTTGAGGCGCCCATTGAGGAGCCGGGAGTTAACTAACCACTTGAACGTGGGGCGCGCGTGGCGTAGCCGTTGTAACTGCCGTAAGGTGATGAAGGGCCGCTCCGATTCATCCGGGGAGCAAAGTACCGAACAGGTAGCCTACTTAGTGAGGTAGACCTGCTGTTCGGTATCTGGTGTCCGGGGGCATGGCTTGCTGCCAGTTGCCTGACGCAAGGATGTACTACCCGTCCCGGAGGGGTTTCCGGTGCAAGCTGAGCAGACCCTGCTCGGAAGGAGGGGCCTTTGCCCGAATAGGCTGGGAGGCGCCCGGAGGCAATTTCTGGGTCCTGCTGGTACCCAAATGCAGGAATCGGACACGGATCCTCGAAGCTACTCTTAAAATGCCATGGCGCCTTGCAATAGCGCCACGTCTGCCTGCCGGACTGGGCCGGGCCATGATGGGCCCAGTGCACGATGGTGTCTAGAAATAGCCACCACACTTTCCCCCCACGCTCTCAAGCGGTTCGGGAACCGGAGCGGTTGGGAGCGACGACTTGTCTGGGCGTCATCTCCGGTTTAAATGTGGTATCGTCCTCGGAGATCTAAATGGCTGCATGGCGGCATGGTTCGGGGGTTTCCCTCGAACGCAGAGCTTTTGTCATGAGTGCGGGGGTCGTGTTGAGCAACGGATGCCGTGCGCTCCAGTCGAACGGTCACCAATGATGCACCCGAGAAGTGACTTGGAGCGGGGGGAAACACCGCTTCTGGTCTGCTTCGAATTTCGTGCCCCTATTTCCTTATAAGGAAAGAGAGGGGCAAAGGCGGGAGCCACGCCTTCGAAATCTCTCAGAGTTTCCTCATTTCAGAGCTTTCATGCCCCTTCAAGCTCTCAGTCATCTTCTTCCTCGTGCCTTCTTCTGTTCGCTGTTCCCTTTCGCAGCTTACGGTGATGGCAAGCAAGGGGAAGGCGGTTACGATCGCCGGAGCGAGTGGAGTCACCGTCTCTGCGTCTAGCGGGCCGCGATGCTGCCACTACAGTGGGCTCCAGGAGCGCTTTCGTATAGCGACAAATACGAGATTATCAACGCGAAGGAAGGAGATTCATACCTAGTGAACAAACCAGGTTGCCTTCCCCTCTCCGTGGATCACATGGAAGCGGGACTCCGGCTACCGTTGCTGGAGGTGGCGAAGGCGCTGCTGAACCGGTGGGGAGTTTCTCCGATCCAACTGACGCCAAACACATGGAGATACATCTGCATCTTCGGCGTCATTTGCAGAATCAAGAAGATTCGGGGCTCGGCGGATGTGTTCCGAGCACATTTCAAGCTTTCTGCTTCGCGGTCGGCGGGGGCAAACATCTACTACGCCAAGCACCGAACGGACAGGATGCACATACAACTGTCCAGCAAATATTCCAACAACAAAGGTTGGATGGACAGGTTATTCGTTGTCTGGCATCGGGACGGTGCAGAGTGGGGGTTCCCCACTTTTATCCGATCAGTGCAGAAGGACAGCTTCCCCAAGCTGATCCAAGATGAGGCTAGGGCCTCGGATAGCCTGCTCCGGGCCGACGTGAGGAATGGAGAGGGCTACTTAACAGAGTTCTCGCTTGTTCAGCATGGTCTGAGCAAACCATGGAGTAAGTGCTCAAACTTGTTTTGTCGCATGCCAGTTTGGTAACTATGTTCTAACAACTTCCTCCTTTTTGCAGCCGCTGCGGAGTTGGAGGCCAAGAGAGATCAAGAGGCGAACGAGGATTTCACCGAACAGATCCCAGTTATGGCCCACATGGTATACGAGGACGACGACCTCACTACTATTGTCTGGATCCCCTCGGCTGTGAGGGTTGGAACTCTGGTAATGACCGCATTAGTGGCGCCTTCACCTGCCAAGGGACGCCCGGAAGGCACACGGGTCCCCGAGAAGGGGCCCGAAAAAATTCGTTTAAAGAAGAAGGCCACCATCAAGGTGGTTTCAGTTGGAGCTCCACCTTCGTTAGAGGAGGGTGAAGGGGCGACTCGGCCTTCCGTCGTTATGAAGAAGAGGCCGACGCTGCTCGACGAGGGCGCGGAGGACACAGACCAACTCCGTGCTTGGAAGAAGAAGAGGCTGGTTTGTGCTGCCCCTCAGCAGAGTGAGGTGGGGACCGAAGAAGAGGCTGATGAGGTGCAGTTGTTGTTGCGCAAGAAGCGCAAAGTCACTGGGTCGGCCGAACAGGAAGCACCGCGGATGCCCCCCGTGGTTCGTTCAGAGGTCGCGCAGAGGATGGCAACCGAGCTCGGGCTCGTCGTGGTAAGCGACGGGTCAGAGAGCTCTACTGAAGAGCATAGAGAACAGCGGCGTCGAGCACTAGAGGTGCCGGAGATGATGCTGCTGGCGATGCTGGGGAGACCTTTGCTCGAAGGGGCGAAGGTAATGAAGAGACCTCCATTGCCAGGGAGGGGACCTCTCTGCACTGTGAGGTGCCAGAGAAGGATGTCCCTGAGGAGTCAGCTGCTTCGGCTGCGGGGGCCACTCCAACCGGGGAGACGACAGCCCCACAAAAGGAAGTCATTGTGGTTGCCGCGGCCCCCCTGCCCCCCACAAAACTGGTTGCGGTAGTGGAAATACCGTCAGCCACTTTGGTCTCCACGGAAGTTGGAGAAGCCGCGCAAGGGGCCGAGGAGGTGGCCCTGGTGACAGAGGGTCACAGAGAGGTTGCTGATGCCGCTGCTGAGCCCGCTAGGAGGGCGGAAATCTCCAACGAGCGACCAGATGCCGTTGAGGAGGTCGTTAGTTCTGGGGAGGACCGGAGACCTCTCTCTATAGTACTGAAGGGGAAGTCGTCCGAGCTCCCCTCGTAGGCGATGCAAGAAGCCACGCTGGGAAGGCTTGGGAGCGATGCTTCAAGGGTTCTGCCCCTGTGCCCGTCCGCATCCTACCTAGATAGGATGGCACGGTGCCAAGACCTAAGCCCGGAGAAGACCCCCAAGCATTCCAGTGCGGCCTACCGCCCAGGGTACCTCTCCGAACATGATGAAGACGACAACGTCAACGTGGGAATGTTGGTGGACGGCATCACGAGCTCGATGGCCCTATTGAAGGAGCTCGCCTTGCGTGCCCAGAATCAGAAGCAGATGTGGGAGGCAGAAATGGCTTTCTGCGACGATCTGGTTACCAAGCACCGGGCTCGCGAGGCCGAACTGCTAAAGGAGGTGAAAAGGCTCCAAGATGCCCTCCAAGCGTCTGAGCTCAACCTAACCATTGCCCGAGCCGAAAAGGAGGCAATCGCAAAGGTATTAGCTGAAGCTAGGGTTCAAGGAGTGGCGGAGTACAAAGAAGGTCCTGACTTCAAAAAGGACCTAGAGCAGTTCGGGGCCCGTTGCTACAAGGTGGGCCTCGAAGCCGAAAAGGAGTTCGGGGAGAAGCTTGCTTAGACAGAAGAGTGCCGGCATCGTACCCAGGACGTGCGTTTGGACGGAGTTCACTTTGCCCAGTTCAAGTCAGGGCGAATGCCTCCTGCAGACGATGGCGCCAGTACCTCTAGGCAGGCCCCTTGAATATCCTTTCCTTTTTGTTTGGTAGCTCGGCCAAAGTGAGCTTTTGTATAAAATCTGAATAGATTTCTCTTTTTTCAAAAAATGGCTTCACTTTTTCTATCTCCTTACCTTGTAAGTGTTCTGTCCGAACTGGAATTCGTTGGTCGTTTTAGGAGTGTTCGCAATTATCGCACAGGTTGTTATGAACTGCGGACGTTCCAACCTGGGGTGCTTGTGGAACATCTTCATACTAGGAGACGTCGTTACATCCTTATGAGTTAAAGACATTGAGATAAGGATGTTTTAGACTTCATCTCTAGCCGACCAAAAGAACTGGTAGGAGAGAAGTAGGATGTCGAACAAAAGGCTTTTATAAATAGTAAGCCTTCAAATTGGATACATGCCAAGTTCTGGGTATGGCCCTGCCACTAGGAGTAGTTAGCTTGTAAGAGCCTTTTCCAAGGACCTGGATGACCTGATAAGGTCCTTCCCACTTGGGGGTGAGTTTTCGACTACTCTTCTGGGATCAGATGCCGAGCAGCGGCGAAGAACAAGGTCCCCTTCGAAGAAGCACCTTTCCCGAACTTGGGAGTTATAATACTGCGCAAGGCGCTGTTGATAGGAAACTAGTCTGATGCTGGCGTCATTTTGCCGTTCGCCAAGCATGTCTAGGTTTTCCCTGAGCGCGCGATTATTGGCGGCCTCGTCGAAGTGAGTTGTCTGGATAGTGTGGAGAGCCACTTCCAGAGGTACAATGGCCTCTGTACCGTAGGCCAAATGGAAAGGGGTCTCCCCTGTGGCTACCCGAGCAGTTGTTCGGTGACACCACAACACATTAGGGAGCTCGTCAATCCATGAACTACCAACAGCTTCGACTCTCGTGCAGATCCCGTGCAGCAACGTACGGTTGGCGTTTTCGACCAGACCATTGGCCTGAGGATGTGCCACGGAGGTGAAGTGATTGTAGATGCCAAGTTCGGCGCACTTCTTCTTGAAGAAAGTGCTATCGAACTGCTTCCCATTGTCAGAGGTAATCACCCTTGGGTTGCTAAACCTGTAGAGGAGGTTCTTCCAAACGAACTTCCACGCAGCTTGTTCGGTGATTGTGGTAACGGGTTCTGCTTCGACCCACTTGGTAAAGTAGTCGATGCCCACGAACAAGAACTTCTTCCGACCCTGGGCCTCTGGGAAGGGACCCAATATATCAATGCCCCACCTAGCGAAAGGGCGAGGCTCAAAAAGCGTATGAAGTTGCTCGGCCGGTTGCTTAATGAGCTGTCCAAACTTCTAGCATTCCGGGCACCTTCTGACAAAAGACATACAGTCCTTTTGTAGAGAGGGTCACCAGAATCCTGCTCGGATGATGCTGCGTGCCAGCATTCTGCCCCCCAAGTGGCTTTCGCACAACCCCTCATGAACCTCGTCAGTGGCCGCAAGGGCCTCTTCAAGGCTGAGACACCGTAAGAGGGTTCTTGAAAGGGACCGTCGGTAGAGCTTTCCTTCTGTGAGGGTAAAACGCTGAGAATGTAGTCTAATCTTCCGAGCTTCACCCTGCTCAGGGGGAAGCTCGCCTCGAAGAAGATAGGCCATGAGAGGGTCCATCCAGTTCGGAGCTGGAGGGTCAGACCCAATGGCTGCTACATCCACTTTAGTGCTCGGTGCAGCGAGCTCTTCAATGAATATGGAGTGAGAAGGGGCGATGTCACCTGAAGACGCCAGCTTGGCAAGTGCATCGGCTCGCGCATTTTGCTCTCGTGGAACGTGTATGACTTCGAAGTAAAGGAGGCCTTCTACTCGGCTCTTGACCTGTTGAAGGTACTGGGCCATTCGTGGCTCCCTTGCTTCGAACTGTCCGTTCACCTGGCCGGCAACCAATTGGGAGTCACTGAAGGCCCTGAGTCGAAGGGCTCTGAGGTGCCTCGCCATTTGGATTCCGGATAATAGCGCCTCGTATTCGGCCACATTGTTGGAGGCCACAAAGCGAAACCGAAGGGCATATTGGAACTCTAAACCCTCTGGAGAGGTGAGGACCAGGCCAGCTCCGCTCCCTGTGACACATGAGAATCCATCGACGTAGAGCTCCCATGGGGGCTCGTCGGCCAGCGGAGGATCCTGTTCGGTAGGGAGGGTACATTCCGCGACGAAATCCGCCAATGCACTTGCTTTAATGGCCGTCCTTGGACGATAGCTGATATCAAATTCACTTATCTCAATGGCCCATTTAATGAGCCGGCTGGAATATTCCGGTCGTTGTAGAATAGACTTCAGCGGCTGATAGGTGAGAACCGTTATTGTGTGGGCCTGGAAGTAGGGCCTGAGCTTCCAGGCAGCTATGACCAGGGCAAGGGCGAGTTTTTCTGGTTGGGGGTACCTCCTTTCAGTTTATTGAAGGACCCTGCTGATGTAGTAAACGGGACGCTGGGCCGCTCCCTCCTCTCTGATCAACACTGCACTGATGGAGTGCTCGGTTACCGAAAGGTATACGAACAAGGGCTCCCCGAGCATAGGTTTCGAGAGAACAAGTGGGGCCGCGAGATAGCCCTTCAACTCCGTGAAGGCGGCCTCACAGTCCTTAGTCCACCGTACATGCCCCCCTTACTGTGAAGAGCCTCTGGGTCCTCGCAGCAATTTGAAGAAGTTGAAGCTTCTCTCTGCTGCCCAGGACATGAACCGGTTGAGTGCGGCTAACCGTCCAGTCAGACGTTGGTCATCGCGTACCATTTTTGGGCTGCTCATTTCAAGTATTTCTTGGATACTTTCAGGGTTGGCCTCTATTCCTCTATTTGAAATGAGGAAACCGAGGAACTTCCCTGAGCGTACCCTAAACACAAACTTGGCTGAGTTGAGCTTCATGTTGTACCTTCGCAAAATTGCGAAGGTCTCTTCGAGGTCAGAGATGTGGTCGGTGCTCGGAAGCATTTTGACCAACATGTCGTCGACATAGATCTCCATATTGCACCCAACTTGCTGCTCAAACATCTTATTGACCAATCGCTGGTATGTGGCATCGGTGTTCTTTAGACCAAAGGGCATCTTGGTATAACAGTATAACCCTAAGTCTGTGACGAAGGTGGTGGCGTCTTGATCCGGAGGATGCATACTGATCTGGTGATAGCCAGAGTAGGTGTCCGGAAAGCTGAGGAGCTCGTGTCCGGACGTGGCGTCCACTAACTGGTCGATACGCAGAAAAGGAAAATTATCCTTGGGCGTCGCCTTGTTGAGATCCTTGTGGTCTACACACACCCGCCATTTTCCATTGGCTTTGTGCACGAGGACCACATTGGAGATCCACCTCGGATACTGGGCTTCTTAGAGGAGCCCTATGGACCGGCTTCTGACAACGTGATCCTGGATCACGGTCTGCCATTCTCGGTTGACCGGTCGCCTCCTTTGCTGAACTGGCGGGATCCGTGGGTCCAAACGGAGGTGATGAACCATCACTTCTGGAGGAATACCCGGAAGCTCGTCATTGGACCATGCGAACACGTCCAGGTTGGCGAGCAGGAAGGCTCTATAGCGTTGTTGTTCGGCCTCTGCAATTAAGGCACCAATATAAAGGACATGCTCGGGGTTATCATCCACCTATACTGGAAGGAGATCTTCAGCAGGTGTTCCTCGGCTAGTGGAAGGCTGATCGGTTGGGGGTGGAACAGGTACTGGGGCAGCGAGTGGCTGCTTGTCTCTTAAGGAGAGGACATAGCACCGTCGAGACTCACGTTGGCACCTGAGCACCTCCCCAATCCCGCTCGGAGTTGGAAACTTCATCTTTTGGTGAAGCAATGAAGGTACCGCCTTAATCCGCCCGATCAGACCTATACCGAGGATGGCATTGTAGCCTGGTATAGTCTTGATGACCAAGAAGTCTACTATCTTGGTCACACTTCTTGGTGGCGTCCCAAGAGTTATTGGGATGCGGATTCTCCCCATGGGCTGAACCGAAACTCCTGAGAAGCCATACAGCGGAGACTCTACAGGAGTGAGCTGATCGGTCTTAAGGCCCATAAGAAGGCAACAATCATAAGCCAACACGTCCGGAGCGCTTCCATTATCCACCAAAATCCGACGCACATTACAGTGGTTGATGGTGGCCGAAACGACCAGCGCATCACTGTGTGGGGTAGCGACCCCTACAAGATCTTCGTCTGAGAAGGTTATAGCCTCCTCGGACTGTGCACGTGCAGAATTGGCAGGATACGATGCTAGCCGGGGAGCCGGAGGCCTGTCAACTATGTGCACTCGTCTTGCGTAATCACGTCGACTTTGAGTGCTTTCTCCGACAGTGCCGAACCCTCCTGTGATCACGTTAAATTCCTGCCCGTTGTGCTCGTTGTTGATCGGCTGCTCGGGAGTCCGTTCTCGGCGTCTAGGGCGGTCTTCATTTGGGCGCACAAACCGTCCGAGGTAGCCATGCTTAATGAGGGATTCAATTTCGTCTTTAACCTGGCGGCATTCGGAGGTGTCGTGGTCGTGGTCGCGGTGGAAGCGATAGTACTTCTCCTGGTTGCGCCGCCGGGGATCGGAGCGCATCCTTGGTGGCCACCGAACATATGGTTCGTCCCTGATCTCCGCCAGGATCTGCTCGGGTGCCACTGTCAATGGTGTGTAGTCGGTGAAGGGGCGTGGACGGCGCGGTGAATCGCCGTTGCGCCGCCCTTTCTTCCGATCGCCGTCAGAACCATTGTCGGAAGGCCTCTTCTTGTCCGTCAACTCTCCGTGCTCCACCTAGCCAACAACTAGACTTTCTTCACACGCCGCGTGGCATTGTGCAGTGGAGAGGAGCTCAGCAAGAGTGGAAGGCTGCTGCACCCCCAGCGTCCTCTGTAGGAAACCATCGCGAGTGCCCTGTATCAGGGCACTGGTGGATAATGGAACATCGAGGCATGGGATGCGGAGCGCCTCGATCTGGAACCTCTTGACGTAGTCCCAGAGTGCTTCTCCCTTCTTTTGCCGAACAACAAGAAGGGAGGCCACGGTGCGCGGCTGCGATCTTCCGCCCAGGAAGTTGTCCCAAAAAGACTTCTTCAACTGGTGGAAGGATGAGATGGAACCTGCGGGGAGGGCCTCAAACCAAGCTGGAGCAATTTCATTCAAGGTGGCCGGAAAGGCCCGGCATTTTCCCGCATCAGATGCTCCGTGGAACACCATATGCGACTCAAACCCGTGCATGTGATCTTCGGGATCAGAAGTACCATCGTACGGCGCGATGGCAGGTAGAGGGAGTTTGGGAGAGACCCGAGCCTCCAATATCTCCGCAATGAATGGGGAGCGGAAGTTCAGGTCCTCTTCAGCCGGAGCCTTTCCCTCAGCACGCTGGACCATCGTGTCCACACGACGTTCTAGGTCGACAACGCGGCGCAAGTGCCTGGCCAACTCTTGTTCGGAGTGGGCCGAATCTGCATGGCCAGACTTCTGGGAGTTGGCCCCCATGACCAAGCGCGGTAGGCGTGAGACCACCGTAGAATGACGGGGCGAATGGCTGCGGCGCTCCGGGGCTCGCTCTCCAGACGGAGCGCGGTGCGACCTCCGCGGTGAATCAGTGTGCTGCTCCTGAATTGCCCCCGCTGGGGCAGGAGGCGCGCGTGATCGCCAGCGAGAAGATTCTGCCTGGTGCTCCTGTGGAACGGAGGCTGCCGGGGCCGGCTACT
The DNA here is from genome assembly GCA_014218235.1 of Colocasia esculenta. Classification (NCBI taxonomy): domain Eukaryota; kingdom Viridiplantae; phylum Streptophyta; class Magnoliopsida; order Alismatales; family Araceae; genus Colocasia; species Colocasia esculenta. Next base: position 151,004,013 of record CM024753.1, on the reverse strand, counting down.
CGGCATGTTGGGCCTAGAGGCCCAAGCAGATGCCCGTCAGCTACTGCATCTGTCCCCGGAGTTCAACCATCTCCAAGGCGGCTGCAGGCACGATGGCGGCGGGCGCTGGGACTCCCCCGTTCACGGTAGCAGGGGCTACAGCAACGTCGACGGGGGGAGCGCATTGACGGGAGTCTGCCCGCGACTGGCGGGACCTCATCTTATGGCTCCCTGTGTTCTGGTACGAGGATCGTCCGCGAGCCATGACTGTTGTTCCTTCCCATAGACGACGCCAAAAGTGTGGAGGCTTTTTCTTGCTTGGGCCGAAACCCGCTGGGCCTACACTTGAGAGGGAAGAAGACGGTCGCCGGTAGCGGACGAAGATCTACAAAAACCAGAACAGGATCAGGGGGGCCCGGTTGAAGAACTGGGGAGAACCCTCCGAGGCCTAAGTCAGCGAGGGACGTGAGGGAAAGGGGGTTCTCATGTGTGGAGCGCAGGGCTTGTGTGAGCAAGGGTACCTTGGGTCACATACCCTTGCATGGAGGCTTACCAGTGCCTTTTATAGGCTGGAGTGCTGAGGGAGAGGGACGGAACGTCCCTGATCAATGCCGCAAAGGGCGCGCCTGTTAGCGTCCTCCACGGGGGGTTATGCGTTGAGGCGCCCGTTGAGGAGCCAGGCAGTTAATGCACCACTTGATCGTGGTGCGCGCATGGTGTAACCGTTGTAACTGCCGTAAGGTGATGAAGGGCCGCTCAGATTCGTCCGGGGAGGAAAGTACCTAACAGGTAGCCTGCTCGATGAGGTAGACCTGCTGTTCGGTATCTAGTGTCCGGGCGCATGGCTTGCTGCCAGTTGCCTGACGCAAGGAAGTACTGCCCGTCCTAGAGGGGTTTCCGACTCAAGCCGAGCAGACCCTACTCAGAAGGAGGGGCCTTTGCCCGAACAGGCTGGGAGGCGCCCGGAGGCGATTTCTAGGTCCCGCTGGTACCCAAATGCAGGAACCAGACACGGATCCTCGAAGCTGCTCTTAAAATGCCGTGGCATCTTACAATAGGGCCACGTCTGCCTATTGGACGGGGCCGGGCCATGATGGGCCCAGTGCACGATGGTGGCTAGAAATAGCCACCACAGGTACAAATTCCCATCCACTTCAGCCTCTGAAGAGCTTCGACCACCCTATGAATACCATGCATCTCCAAATCATCTAGGTCCACTGCCTTGTTGTCACAGAGCTTGATCTTCACTGCTTGATATCTGTCCAGTTGATCTGCCGTGAGGAAGGCGGTGCTGTAGCCACCCACATTGTCCGAACTCCCAGAAGCGGCAATGGAATCTAGCAAGGAAGGGTTCTAGAGGATCGTAGGTGTAGTACCCTTGATTTTTAAAATCTAAATAAAATAAATTTTTTTATTAAATAAACAAGATAAATAGATTTAATTGGAATAAAGAGATCATGAATAGAATTCAAGGGAATTAAACCACTACCCATTAAGCTAAATTAGTAATGTGATGTATTAATAGCCCAAACACAAAATAATGGGCCTAATTGTGAGGAGCCCATCATGGGATGGGAAATAATTAATCCAATTTCATATGTAATTAATTAATAATTAGATAGGGCTGTAAGATAAATGCTAAATAAGTCTTATATATCCTAAAAAGGAGTCATATACTTACCCTAACCCTTGCCCACGAAATTTGACCTCTTTCCAACCCTAATTAGGAGATAAAGGACGGAAAGTGGGAGATAAATATGGGAAACTCAGAATTTAATAGAAGGAAGGACTCTTAGAAGGGTTAGGACTCTATTAGCCATCAAAACACCCCAATCCTGGCCCTATCAACCCTCATTTGCATGCTGAGATTTTGGGAGACGAAGGGAGAGGCTAGAGAACGAAGGAGCAAGGTGGAGAATGCTTCGAGCCAAGGGATTCACCTCGTTCTTAGTCCAAAAACCGTAGCTTTTCTTTACTTCAATGAAGGTAGGCAATCTCTCAAGCTAAATTTGTGAAATTGAAACCCTAAGTAGACCATGCACCTCTCTTCGAAAGCCCCATTATTTCATCCTTTTTTATTCATACATGAGGGCGAATTAAATGTTCAAACTTATGTTGACATATTGTGCCCGAACCTCCATGATTGCCTTACATCTCTGAATCTACTTGTCCTCATGTCTTGAATTAAATATCATAAATATTGCTTGATGTTAGGGTTCTAACGAGCCCACTTTGCCCAAATTCCATTGAGCATACTATGCGAATTAAATCGTTTTCTATACCTGTGCATATTCTAGGTTAATGAAATTTAACCTGTCTAAAGCATGCCTTACACAAATCTGTTTTCTAATTAATCATGCCCAGTGATAGATCCATATGTCTAGTCTCGTTTAAAATTGATTTCATGAATTTTGAAGCTTTTTGTGATTATATATCGATTTTTGAAGTGAGTTAGGAGTGATGGAACCCACCTGGAAAAGGGGAAAAAGCTCTTTTCTAGGCTCAGGCCACCTTCTGGTTTCGCGATCGCCCGACCCGTCGCGATCTCAGAGGGGGTCGCGACAAGGGGATCTGTCGCGTTCTGAATGCGACGGGTCGACATGTCACAATCTCCCCTGGTTCGCCCCAACGCCCGTTTCAGCAGAACGCGACCGGACGTAGTGTCGCGACCTGATTGCAACTGTTAACCCCATCGCAACCTAAAACCTGAACGCACCGGTCCGCCTTGTCGCGACCTTAACGCGACACCCCTGTGCTAACTGTTGTGGCCAGAACCCTGATTTTTACCATTATAACCCTGTTATTTTACCATATAAACCCTGTTTACACTTAATTAAGTTCTGTCATGAGTAATTCGACTTATTAATTAATAATGGGAAATATTACATGAAATAAATTAATTTGAAATCTATATGCACAACCATACATGCTCTCTTCATTTCCTACACTTGCACACACTTAACAATCATGTTTGCTATTAAACCATATTAAATTACATAATAATATATCTGGTAATTAGAGAAATAAATTACTAAATTCCCAATTTAAATAATTACACTTGTCTTCATTTTACTTGTGCGTTTTATACACTGTTACCGTTTCCATCGGCCTTCGAGCACTCGAGGCATGACGGACCCTAGTTTCTACACAATCTCTTGGCATGGACCACCTCTCCACTAGGAAGACTCCTGACTAGACCAGGGAATCCTTGTCAAGGCCTCCATAAGTCTTCTTGGCTTTGGCGCATGTCCTTAGCCGATGAGCTGGTTGTACCCTTAACACCCGTTACACCCCTAGGGATCAGTACGATCCAAACGGCCTTAGTGTTTCCTTCTTACCTTGTGCTCATGCCAGACCATTTAATCTGTGTTCATGGCACGACTAGTAGGCAGTGGTGACTTCGACCAGAATATCAGTACCTAACCTGTGCTGTGCAACTGTTACTATCGTTTTTTTACGATTATACCCCTATCTCATCTACTATCTCGTTACTCTCATCTGTTCACTTTCACTCTATACTCTCATCTAGTTCATCTATTACTCTCATCTCTTCTTGGTACTCTATTTGGCCATACAATTGATTGTCTAAAATAACAAACAAGTGCTATATGCCAGTGCAATAAGGCCCGATCTGGTCCTGGGGAGAGCTCCCGAAGATTGTCATTTCCTTGCAAGGGTTACATGATCAGGATGTGTACGGCATGAATCCAGTGCCACTTAATACTATAACAATTAATCGTTGACAATCAAAGTGCTATATATTCAAGTGCTATACAAGTGCTATTATTGTTACATGGCCATTCTAATATCATTCTCATTGTGCAATTATCACTATGCCAGTGCTATTGCTCTCTTGTTATCGTTACTTGCTCTACATGACTATACTCTTTCGTTACCCTGCCATTTACGACATTAATTATTTAAAGCATGCTTGTTCTCATGAGATATTAAGTCCTACTCGGCGTTATTGTCTCATCCTGCATATTTTATTCATGTGTTCAGGTGAGTCGGATGGTGACCACACTCACGAGGATGGGTACGAGGATGATGTCCAAGAGTGACCAGTTTCAGCAACCTGTGCTTTAGTAGTTAGTTAGTATAGTTAGGAGACAGTTAGTTGTTATGTAATAGTTTGGATTTCAATAAAGTACTCTGGGCCCTCGTTATGGCTCTCATAGATGGATGTAATAGACATTTGATGGATTATTAATGAAATTGGAGATGTTTGATATTATTTCCATTTGTGCAATGGTTTGTCATTTATTTCTCGCTCTGTACTATTTAATAACTATAATATCGCTTCGATAGTCCGCATCAGGGCGTTACAATTTTATTGTATCAGAGCCTAGGTTATTCTTAAGTATAGGATGATCTAGGTTTGACCTGCCTTGACTTAGAGTCTAAATTCTGTACCTATGTAAGATGGGTAGAACAAAGGGTAATAAGATAAAATAAACTCACACACGCACAAACTTAGCGCAACCTCAATGGCTTACATTTAAATTCTCTTTTGAAGGAACTTAAACACTCGAAATGGCAGTGGAGCGTGCACAACTTCGTGACATGCAACACACAATTCAACAGCTTACTCAGGCATTACTCCAGGCTGCTGGAGCTAATAACAACAATAACCAAGGAGCTGGAGAGTTACATAGGAACTTCCGCAATCTGAACCCGCCTTGATTTAGTGGGTCTACTAATCCTGATGAGGCCGAGAACTGGCTCAAGGAGATAGAGCCTATCTTCCGCGTTATGCAATGCGTGGATGGTGACAAACTTCTTTTAGTGACATTCAAGCTAGAGAGGGAAGCCCGTGCGTGGTGGGAGTCCATTGAGGCAACAAGGGCAGATGCACAATTCACATGGAATGAGTTCAATGAACACTTCAACTCTAAGTACTTTTCTGAATGGGTCCAAGGAAACAAAGCCGCTGAGTTCACAACACTGAAGTAGAGGAGCCTTACTGTTGCTGAGTATGAAGCTCAATTCTACAGGTTGGCACGATATGCCAATCATCTGGTGAGCACTGAGAGGTTGAAGGCGAAGAGATTCCTCAACAGGCTCAGACTCGCTTATATCACACAACTGGCACCATTTGATATTCAGAATTATCCAGAGATGGCCAAGAAAGCACAATGTCTGGAGGATGCGACCGAACTCACCGAACGCATCAAAGGTAGAATCGTAAAGAAGGAGCAGACATCCAGAGCACCGAGCAAGCCCACTAACGGCAAGAAAAGGCCGTTAAGTATCACTGACGGGCCAAGCCAGGAGCAGAAGCCCAAAGTCCCCACCCCTACTGCTATGAACAAAAAGCCTAGATGCAAGCACTGTGACAAGCTGGGTCACACTACAGAGGAGTGTTGGAGGAAGGTAGGCACATGCCTTCACTATGGTAGTCGAGAGCATCGTATTCCCGACTGCCCTCTACTGAAAGAGAATGAGAAGCGTCCTACGGGACAGAGAAAGCCCAGCCGACTGCAGGCCCTGCAAGAAGTGGAAACCACCGAAGAAGGTGGAGTTGTGAAAGGTACACTACCTGTCTTTTCCCAGTTAGCATTTGTTTTGTTTGATACTGGTGTGACACATTCGTTCATATCACAAGCATTTGCTGATACATTAACTGAAAAACTTGCATCTATGGAATTTGAATTACCTGTCACAACACCACTGGGAGAAAAGGCTCAATTGAATAAATACTTTCCATTAGCTGATGTTAAGATTGGGGAACTCAATCTGAGAGCAGACTTGATCTGTATGCCCATGGAGGGCTACGATGTAATATTGGGAGCCAATTAGCTAACTACTTATGGGGCCATTGTTGATTGTAGAAGAGGGAAGATAACCGTTAGTGAATTCCCTAAACTAACCTTCACGGGACGTGGACACAAGAGACACTTGTCTCTCGTCTCTGCTATAAAAGCACATAACATGATAAGGAAGGGCTGTGTGGCATTTCTTGCCGCAATTGTGGTTGAAAAGAAATCATCTAAGATATCCGACATACATATAGTGCAAGAATACCCCGACGTGTTCCCCGATGAGCTGCCAGGCATTCCACTAGAGAGCGATGTAAATTTCCCAATTGATTTAACACCTGGAACCGCACCAGTTTCACGCCAACCCTATAGGATGTCTCCCGCTGAATTGAAAGAGTTAAAGGAGCAATTGATGGAACTGTTGGTAAAGGGATTTATCTGACCAAGTACTTCTCCTTGGGGAGCACCAGTGTTGTTCGTCAAGAAGAAGGACGGATCCATGAGATTATGCATCAACTACAGGCAGTTGAATAATCTCACAATCAAGAACAAGTACCCTTTGCCTCGTGTTGATGAGTTATTTGATAAAATATCAGGAGCTGAGTATTTCTCTTTGACCTTAGATCTGGATATCATTAGATAAGGATTAAAGATGCAGACATTTACAAGACGGATTTCAGGAGCAGGTACAGTCATTATGAATTTGTAGTCATGCCTTTTGGACTAACCAATGCTCCTGCAGCTTTTATGCAATTGATGAACATCATTTATCGGTCCTACATCGACAAACTCGTCATGGTATTTATTGATGATATTCTCATATACTCTAAGACCAAGGAAGAGCATGAGGAGCATCTGAGGATCGCTCTGCAAATCTTGCGGGACAACAAGCTCTACGGCAAATTGAGCAAGTGTGAATTCTGGCTCAAGGAGGTATCATTTCTAGGCCATGTTATTTCCAAGGATGGTATCGCTGTCGATCCTTCCAAGGTAGAAGCTGTACTCAACTGGGAAAGGCCGACTAACGTTACAGAGATCAGAAGTTTTCTTGGACTGGTTGCATACTACAGACGGTTCATAAAAGACTTCTCCAAGATAGCAGTACCTCTTACACACCTTACGCGGAAAGAGAACCCCTATGTCTGTAGCAAGGAGTGCGAGAAGAGCTTTCAGACATTGAAGCAATGCCTGACATCTGCACCTTCCTCGCATTACCAGTCGAGGGCGCAGGATTCTCAGTCTACACGGATGCATCTGAAATCGGTCTAGGCTGCGTGTTAATGCAGAATGAGAAGGTGATAGCTTATTCCTCAAGGCAATTGAAGCCTCATGAAGTCAATTATCTTTTTCCATGACTTGGAGCTAGTCGCTGTGGTATTTGCACTCAAGATATGGAGGCATTATCTTTAGGGGGAACAATTTATTGTCTACTCCGACCACAAGAGTCAGAAGTACTTGTTTTCTCAGAAGGAGCTTAATATGAGACAAAGGAGATGGCTGGAGTACTTGAAGGATTTTGATTTCAACATCCAATACCACCCAGGCAAAGGTAATGCAGTAGATGATGCACTTAGTAGAAAGCCAGTAGCATCATTATCTTGTTTGGTCATGGGCGAGATGCAATTGTTAGAACAGTTCGCCAGTCTGGATCTAAATATTGAGCAAAGATGTGATACGATGATAGTTGCCAACCTTAGGGCACAACCTGACATTTATGTCGAAATCAGAGAGGAGCAGGCTAATGATCCATTCCTAGTCAGAGTTAGGGAGACCATAGCTAACAAGACAGATTTCGCCATCGCTGAGGATGGAAGAATATTATTCCAAGCCAGGACATGCGTGCTTGACAATGAAGAGCTATAGAGGAAATTGATGGATGAAGCCCACAAGACCAAGTATACTATTCACCCAGGTGCAACCAAGATGTACCAAGACATGAAAAGGTCATTTTTGTGGCCAAACATGAAGCGTGAGGTGGCTGAGCATGCTGCGCACTGCCTCACATGCCAACAGGTAAAAGTTGAACATCGTCGTCCTGCGGGGGTACTCAGACCCCTGGACATGCTTGAATGGAAATGGGAAAGTATCAGCATGGATTGCATCATGGGATTACCTCGAACTCGTGGTGGACTCGATGCTATCTGGGTTATTGTGGACCGTTTGACTAAGTCCGCACATTTTCTAGCAATTAAGAGTACATGGAGTGTGGATGTACTAGCAGCCTTGTATGTGAAAGAAATAGTAAGACTACATGGAGTTCCCGTATCCATAGTCACAGACCGTGACCCCAGATTCACTTTTAAATTCTGGAAGGGACTTTAGACTGCATTGGGCACTAAACTCAATTTCAGCACTGCCTTCCACGCACAAATGGATGGACAGACAGAAAGGACAAACTAGATAGTGGAAGACATGCTACGTGCCTGCACTATAGATTTTGAAGGGTATTGGAATGAGCAGTTATCCTTGATTGAATTTTCCTACAACAACAGCTATCAGGCGAGCATTAAGATGGCACCATTCGAAGCACTATGTGGCAGAAGCTGCAGATCGCCAGTGTGTTGGAATGAAGTAGGTGAACAGCAATGGATGTGACCAGATATGGTGCAGAACACTAGCAGGGATATACAGATTATCAGAGACAGGATTAAGATAGCTCAGTCCATGCAGAAGAGCTATGCTGATAAAAGGAGAAGAGATTTAGAATTTCAAATCGGAGATCATGTGATGTTGAAGGTATCTCCGACCCGAGGATTTCACAGGTTTGGGATGAAAGGCAAGCTAAGACCAAGATTCATAGGTCCATTTGCGGTGTTGGATAGAGTCTGCGAGGTGGCGTACCGACTAGCACTACCTCCCCAGTTCTCCACCGTACATAACGTCTTCCATGTGTCAATGCTAAGGAAGTACGTGTATGACCCGTCACACGTTATCAGCTATGATGACATTATTTTGAACAAAGACATGACCTATGAAGAAAGGCCAGTGAAGATCTTGGACAAGAAGATGCAACAACTTCGGAATCGAGCTATACCCGTGGTCAACATACTCTAGAGAAATCACGAAGTCGAAGAAGCCACGTGGGAGCCCGAAGCACTAATGCGATGAAATTATCTAGAGTTATTCAGTAAGTCTCTCTTCCTCTTAAGATCATATGAATTTTGGGACCAAAATCTTTTTAAGAGGGCGAGGATGTAGTACCCTTGATTTTTAAAATCCAAATAAAATAAAAAAATTCATTAAATAAATGAGATAAATAAATTTAATTCGAATAATGATATCATAAATAGAATTTAAGGGAATTAAACCACTACCCATTAAGCTAAATTAGTAATGAGATGTATTAATAGCCCAAACACAAAATAATGGGCCTAATTGTGAGGAGCCCATCATGGGATGGGAAATAATTAATCTAATTTCGTATGTAATTAATTAATAATTAGAAAGGGTTGTAAGATAAATGCTAAATAAGTCTTATATATCCTAAAAAGGAGTCCTATACTTACCCTAACCCTTGCCCATGAAATTTGACCTTTTCCCAACCCTAATTAGGAGATAAAGGAGGGAAAGTGGGAGATAAATATGGAAAATTCAGAATTTAATAGAAGGAAGGACTCTTAGAAGGGTTAGGACTCTATTATCCATCAAAACACCCAAATCCTAGACCTATCAACCCTCATTTGCATGCTGAGACTTTGGGACATGAAGGGAGAGGCTGGAGAACGAAGGAGCAAGGTGGAGAATGCTTGGAGCCAAGGGATTCACCTCGTCCTTAGTCCAAAAACCCTAGCTTTTCTTTACTTCAATGAAAGGTAGGCAATCTCTCAAGCTAAATTTGTGAAATTTAAACCCTAAGTAGACCATGCACCTCTCTTCGAAAACCCCATGATTGCATCCTTTTTTATTCATACATGAAATCGAATTAAATGTTCAAACTTCTGTTGACATGTTGTGCCCAAACCTCCATGATTGCCTTACATCTTTGAATCTACTTGTCCTCATGTCTTGAATTAAATACCATAAAAACTGCTTGAAGTTAGGGTTCTAACGAGCCCACTTTACACAAATTCCATTGAGCATGCTATGCGAATTAAATCGTTTTCTATACATGTGCATGTTCTAGGTTAATGAAATTTAACTATCTAAAGCATGCCTTACATGAATCTATTTTCTAATTAATCATGCCCAGTGATAGATCCATATGTCTAGTCTCGTTGGAATTGATTTCATGAATTTTGAAGCTTTTTGTGATTATATATCGATTTTTGAAGTGAGTTGGGAGTGATGGAACCCACCTGGAAAAAGGGCAAAACCTCTTTTCTGGGCTCGGGCCACCATTTGGTGTCACGACGGCCCGACCCGTCGCGATCTCAGAGGGGGTTGCGAAAAGGGGATCCGTCGCATTCTGAATGTGACGGGTCGACATGTCGCGATCTGCCCCTGGTTCACCCCAGCGCCTGGTTCAGCAGAACAGGACCGGATGTAGTGTCGTGACCTGATTACGACTGTTAACCCCGTCGCGACCTAAAACCTAAACGCGCCGGTCCACCTTGTCGCGACCTTAATGCGACACCCCTGTGCATCGCAACCTGACTGTTGCGGCCAGAACCCTGATTTTTATCATTATAACCCTGCTATTTTTCCATATAAACCCTGTTTACCTTTAATTAAGTTCTATCATGAGTAATTCGACTTATTAATTAATAATGGGCAATATTACATGAAATTAATTAATTTAAAATCTACATGCACAACCATACATACTCTCTTGATTTCCTACACTTGCACACACTTAATAATCATGTTTGCCATTAAACCCTACTAAATTACGCAATAATATATCTGGTAATTTAGATAAATAAATTACTAAATTCCCTATTTAAATAATTACATTTGTCTTCATTTTACTCGCGTATTTTATACACAGTTACCATTTTCCTCGGCCTTCGAGCACTCGAGGCAGGACGGACCCTAGTTTCTACACAATCTCTTGGCATGGACCACCTCTCCACCGGGAAGACTCCTGACTGGACCAACGAATCCTTGTCAAGGCTTCCGTAAGTCTTCTTGGCTTTGGTGCACGTCCTTAGCCGACGAGCTGGTTGTACCCTTAACACCCGTTACACCCCTAGGGATCAGTGTGATCCAAATGGCCTTAGTGTTTCCTTTTGTGCTCATGCCGGACCATTTAGTCTGTGTTCACGGCACGACTAGTGGGCGGTGGTGACTTCTACCAGACTACCGATACCCGACCTTGTGCTGTGCAACTGTTACTATCATTGTTTTACGATTATACCCCTATCTCATCTACTATCTCGTTACTCTCATCTGTTCACTTTCACTCTATACTCTCATCTAGTTCATCTATTACACTCATCACTTCTTGGTACTCTATTTGGCCATACAATTGATTATCTAATATAACAAACAAGTGCTATATGCCAATGCAATAGGGCCCGATCTGGTCCTAGGGAGAGCTCCTGAAGAGTGCCATTTCCTTGCAAGGGTTACATGATCAGGATGTGTACGGCATGCATCCAATACCATTTAATACTATAACAATTAATCGTTGACAATCAAAGTGCTATCTATTCAAGTGCTATACAAGTGCTATTATCATTACATGGCCATTCTATTATTGTTCTCATTGTGCTATTATCACTATGTCAGTTCTATTGCTCTTTTGTTATCGTTACTTGCTCTACGTGACTTTACTCTTTTGTTACCCTGCCATTTAAGACATTAATTATTTAAAGCATGCTTGTTCTCATGAGATATTAAGTCCTACTGGGCCTTATTCGTTCATCCTGCGTATTTTATTCATATGTTCAGGTGAGTCAGATGGTGAGCACACTCACGAGGATGGGTACGAGGACGATGTCCAAGAGTGACCAGTTTCAGCAACCTGTGCTTTAGTAGTTAGTATAGTTATGAGATAGTTAGTTGTTATGTAATAGTTTGGATTTTAATAAAGTACTCTGGGCCCTAGTTATGGCTCTGATAGATGAATGTAATAGATATTTGATGGATTATTAATGAAATTGGAGATGTTTGATATTATTTCTATTTGTGTAATGGTTTGTCATTTATTTCTCGCTTTGTACTATTTAATAACTGTAATATCGCTCCAACATTCCGCATCAGGGCGTTACAGTAGGAAAAGGAGGAATAGGACCCCTCAAAAAATTTGAGTGGAAAGTGAGAGATTCTTCGAAAGCACGAAGAGGAATGCTGGTGTCGATGAGGGTTTTACAGGCTTTCAAGTCGAAAGAGATAAGAGAGAGAGAAGGTGAATCGGTGAGGGAAGGATTCACGTAGTAACGGAAGGACATAAAGTCACTTTTTGAAACAGTGGAGCATTTAATGTGGATAACGACAAAATAGGAGATGATAATGCAAAAGGTAATGGATTTACTTAAATCTAGCGGGGAAGGATAACTCTTATTCTGAAATTTATTATTTTATTTTAGTTATGTACAGATATATATGTTACAAATTGCACATGCATAGTTCCCTTCTAAGAGACGTAAATCTCTCTTCAGATAAGGTTTTTGTAAAGATATCTGCTACCTAATTTTGTGTATCTACAAATGAAATACTAATATTACCTTTAGCTACATGATCTCTAATAAAATGATATCTAACCTCTATATGTTTTGTCCTTGAGTGCTGCACTAGATTTTTCGTGAGATTTATAGCATTTGTGTTGTCACACAACAACGGGATGATCTTGATGTGCAGTACATAGTGTTCAAACTGCTGTTTGATCCATAAGAGTTGAGTGCAACAGCTCCCAGCGGCTACATATTCAACTTCAGCTGTTGATAGAGCTACTGAGTTTTGTTTCTTTGAAGACCAGAAGATCAAGCATCCGGCAAGAAATTGACAACCACCACTGATGCTTTTTCTATCTACTTTGCATCCAACATAGTCAGCATCCGAATATCCAATTAAATTAGTTTCACATGATTTAGGATACCATAGACCTAAGTTATGAGTTTTAGCTAAATATCTAAAGATCCCTTTAACAGATATTAAATGAGATTCCTTAGGATCAGATTGATATCTTGAACATATGCATACACTAAATAAAATATCAGGTCTACTAGCAGTTAGATTATATAAAGCAATGAACCAATCATACTTCTATAAAGTTTCTGATCAACTTTCTTACCTTCTCGATCACAGTCTAACCTGGTGGATGTGCTCATAAGAGTGGACAGTGGTTTAGCAATCTCAAATATGAACTTCTATAACAATTCATTGGTGTATTTTGCTTTGACATATATGAGTTTCTTCATTGCTTTGCTTGATTTGTAATCCAAGGTAGTAGTTGAGTTCTCCCATCTTGCTCATTTCAAATTCTCCCAACATGAGCTTTTCAAAATACTAGCACAAAGATTCATCAGTAGATCCAAAAATAATGTCATCTACATAGATTTGCACAAGTAAGATATTTTTGGCATTTGATTTAATGAATAATGTGCTATCTACTTGACCTCTAGTAAAACCATGATTTAATAAAAATGCACTGAGTCTTTCAGACCATGCTCTAGGTGCTTGTTTTAAACCATATAATACTTTATGGAATTTGAAAACATGATTTGGAAAATCTGAATCATCAAAAGCAGGAGGATGTTCCATATAAAGTTCCTCCTTTATAAAACCATTTTAAAATATTGATTTCACATCCATTTGAAAAGGTTTTAAATCTAAAGTAGATGCATAAGTAAGCAATATTCGAATAGCCTCTAGTCTAGCTACTGGTGCATAGGTTTCATCGAAATCTATGCCTTCCTCTTGGGAATAGCCTTGAGCAACCAATTTAGCCTTGTTTCTAGTGATAACACCAGCTTCATCCAACTTGTTCCTGAACATCCATTTGATGCCAATCACAGGATGATCTCATGGCCTCAGAACAAGGGACCAGATCTGATTTCTCTTGAACTGATTAAGTTCATCTTACATGGCTAAAATCTAAGATTCATCAGGCAGTGCTTCATTGACTGTCTTCGCCTCTATTTGAGATACAAATGCTAAATAATCACAAAGAATAATATTACCTCTTGTTCTTACCCCGACTGATGGATCTCCAATGATGTTGTCTATTTGGTGATCCTTTTTGTACCTCCTTTCCTTTGGAAGATCATCATGAATGATATCCTTCTGTTGCAGTTCTTCCAAGGGTGGATCGTCATCATCTTTAATGGTTGTTTCTTTTAGTTTCTTGGAAATGATTTTTGTATCTTCATCATCACTACCAATTTCCTTTCTCAATGAATGGTTAGACTCATAAAAAATAACATGCACAGTTTGTTCAATTAATAAACTTTTTTTATTATAAACTCTATAACTTTTAGGTTTAGAAGTATACCCCATGAAAATATCTTCATCTAATTTGGGATCCAACTTACCAATGTCTATCTTTCTATTGTTGTGAATGAAACAAGGGCATCCAAATGTTCTGAGATGGCTGATCTTGGGCTTCTTTTGCTTGTACAACTCGTATGCAGTCTTCTTCAGAATTGGTATGATCATGACTCTATTGATAATATAGCAAGCTGTATTTATGGCTTCTGCCCAGAAATATCTTAGAAGATTGTACTTAGATAGCATTATTCTAGCCATATCCAAGAGTGTTCTATTCTTCCTCTCAGCTACTAAATTTTGCTGTGGGGTTCTTGGTGCTGAGAAATTGTGTTCAATCCCCAGATCATCACAAAATTCGCAAACCTGTCAGTCTGAAACTTTCCTCCATAATCTGATCAAATACTTATGATATTGAACTTCTTATCTTTCTGAACAAATTTACTGAACTTTACAAAACTATCAAATGTGTCATCTTTATGCTCAAGAAATGATACCCATGTAAATCTGGAATAATCATCAACTATAACAAATCTGAAATTCTTTCCTCCCAAATAGGTTGTTCTCGTTGGTCCAAACAAATCCATGTTAAGCAGTTCTAGTGGTTTGGAGGTAGTGACTACTATTTTGGATTTGGAGGATCTTGCATGCTTTCCTTTTGCACATGGTTCATAGATGTTGTCTAGTCTTGAATTTATCTTCGGTAAACCTTCCAGTAGATCATATTTGATGAGCTTTTTTATTCCATCCAAGTTGTAATGACCTAATCTTCTGTGCCATAGTTCAGCATTCTGTTCTTTACTTGCTGCTAGACAGATGTCTTGATCCTTCAACTCTTCTAGATGTAGTACATATAGATTTTTCTCTCTGTTGGCTTCAAAAATAGTTGTACCATCCTTGATGATCAGACACTTAGATTCCTAAAATTTGATCTGATGACCCTTGTCGCACAGTTGACTGATGCTAATTAGGTTGTGTTTGAGTCCTTTGACACATAGAACATCTTCTATCAGGATTTTATCTTGGCTTCCAATTGATCCACAATCAATTACTAACCCTCTGCCATTATCACCATAGGTTACTGTACCTTCTTCATCTTTGAGATATGAGAATAGTCTTTTGTTGCCTGTCATTTGCCTTGAGCACCCGCTGTCTAGGTACCACTTTGATGCTCTAAGGCTTCCCTACAATAAATCAATGTGATTTAGGTACCTAAGTTCTTTTGGGTCCTGGTTGGTTAGCTTCTTCACAGTTTCTTTTCGGAATCCATTTTAGGTGCTTGGTTGTACAGGTTATTTTAGTATGACCTAGTTTATTGCAATGAGTGCAGCAAGAGATATTATTTATTATCTTGTTTGGCATATTATTTTTATTATTATTTGATTTATAGTTAGGATTTTGTTCAGCTATGAATTTTGGCATTGGATAAATTTTAGGATGAATAATTGTTTCTTCATTATCAGGTGGAGTATATCCTAAACCATATTTTTTCTTTCCTGATCTTCTTGCTCCTTTTAATATTAAGGAGGATTTTCCATTTGTAAATTTTTCAATTGTTGCAGTCAAGTATTCATTATCTTTTGTTAGTGTATTAATTTCATTTTTAAGTTTACTAATGGTTTCCTGACTTTCTAAACATGATATCTTTTCATTTGTCATTTTTACATCTTCACATAG
Source organism: Colocasia esculenta (assembly GCA_014218235.1). Lineage (NCBI taxonomy): Eukaryota > Viridiplantae > Streptophyta > Magnoliopsida > Alismatales > Araceae > Colocasia > Colocasia esculenta. Next base: position 150,988,231 of record CM024753.1, on the reverse strand, counting down.
TAGTTCATTTCTTCTTTTTAGTTCAGAATTATTTTTTTCTAGTTGTTCACTTTCAGATTTTAAACTCGAGTTGGTTATTTCAAGGCATGCATAATTTTTCTTGACAGATTTTAATTGTTTACAAACGTCTTTATATTTACTGTATAACTCATTAAAAGCATCTTCTAAGCTATCAGAATCAGATTCATTGCAAGAACTAAAAGAGGAGTCAGAAGCTACCTTGTCATCAATATTTGCCATGAAGGCCAAGTTAGCCTTTTCTTCTTCTTCTTCGCTGGAGGTTGACTCACTATCTGAGTCACTTTCATTGTTCCAAGCAGCGACCATGGCTTTCTTCTTGTACTTCTTGAATTTCTTCATGTTGTCCTTTTTCTTGAACTCAGTCTTCTTCAGTTTTGGACACTCAGCCTTAAGGTGTTCAGGCTTCTTACACTCATAGAATATGGGTTCACATCTCTTGACTTCCTTGCCTTCAGATCTTTTGAATTCTCTACCTTTCTTAAAATACCTTCTTCCTGACTAGTATTTCTTCTTAGTCAAAATGCGTTGCAGTCGTCTGGAGAGAAAGGCTTCTACATCTTCACTACTTTCTTTACTCTTATCACTTTCTGATTCACCTTGAGAGGTGTCTTTTGTGGCCTTGAGAGCATTGTTGTGCTTCTTCTTGCTGGAGGATTCCCCCAGCCTTTCCATATTTATCTCACGAGCCATTAAGGACCCAATGTGTTTTTCAAGGGACATTCATCTGAGATCATTGGCTTCTTCTATTGTTGTTACCTTTGGAGTCCATGAGGTTGGTAGAGATCTTAATATCTTTCTTACCATGTCTCCAGTTTCATAAGTCTTCCCTAGCCCAGCAAGTTCATTGGTATTGTCTGTGAAGCAACTGTACATTTGGGAGATGGACTCTCAATACTGCATTTGAAACCTCTCATATTGAGCTACCAATATATCAATTCTTGTTTCCATTATCTTATCAGTTCCTTCATGTGTGAGCCTCAGCTTATCCCACATCTCTTTGGCTGATTTACATGCTGATATTCTGTTGAACTCTTTCTTGTTTAGAGAGCAGCACAGTATACTGTTTACTTTGTTGTTTTGAGACATCATCTTCTTATCTTCATCTGTCCATTTGTCTTTGGTGTTGGTTACCTCGAGATCTCCTTCTTCGATTATTGTCCATAGCTAGAAATCAAGTCCTTGAAGGAAGAACTCCATCCTCATCTTCCAGTAGTTGTTGTCTTCACCATCAAATAGAGGAGGTCTGTTAAAGGATTGTTCTTCTGCATAACCTTAGGCTGCCATTTATCTTTGCTCTTCCGATAGTGAGATCTATTTACTTGAAGAGACCTCTCTATAACACCACTTGTTGCCCAGATAGCAAGCCCAGAGGGAAGTGAATGGATTGCTAAAAAAAAAATTTAGAATTGTCTTGTAGATAAAAATGCTTAATAGAAGACACTAAATTCGATGGTTAGAGTTAGTGTAAAGCAAACAAAAAGGATCAATCACACAGACAACAGGAATTTTATCCTGGTTCGGATCTCCTGTCACAAGGAGTCCTATGTCCAGTCCCCAAGCAACAACTTGGGATTTCACTAAACAAGGGTACATTCCCCCTTAAGGACACTTACACATCCAGCCGCAGCTGGCCTTCTCTTCTCTACTTGAAGAGAAACTAAACCACCTGATGCAATAGGTCTTCCTTCTTACTGAACGGAGCAACCACCCAATCAACAGCAAGTCTTCTCTTCTCAATCGAAGAGGAACACTCAAGATGAATGAGTAGAGAGTGGATGGCCCCTAGACCAAGCTTATACAAATTGCTTGATCTGAGGCAAAGTATGAGAGACAAGAATTATCACACAATGAACTCTCTCAGATCTACACAAGCTCTCAAAGGCTAAATAGGTTATTGTGGAGAGCTAAGAGCTAAAAGAATATTTGAATGGACGAGCTAGCTTTTCTTTCTTCTGGGTGACTAAGATCTTCAGGATGCAAGATTGAAAAGTTCTCCAGAGAGATGTATTCTTCATGGAGTCACCAGTCTTCTATTTATCTTCTTTGAATGATTTTGACCGTTGAAGTATCCGTTGTCTCACATCTTCATGCATGTTAGAGTGTCTAGTCCGAAGTATGGAGCAAGAGAACCTGCAGCCATTAAATGCTGGAATAGACACTTACTCAAAGGAAGATTGTCTGAATCTCTTATTTCTTCTGACAGGTTGACAATTCCAACAATGTAACATGCATTTCTACCAGAACCCTGCACACAATAAATGCTGAAGCATAGACAACTTATCTTGGTCTAAACTGTCAGTCAACGTTAGTAGTCATGTTATAGAAGGATACACTAAAAAGGAAACTCCATTCTGTCATTCAATAAAGCCTTACTTTATGTGACATGAGTGTGGTAAGTAAGAGATATATCGTGCAGAGATATTGTACCATCAAAATAAATGTTAGAGAGCACCGGATACAACATGATCCGTAGGAAGACTTGAAATCCACAAAGATTTGAAAATATATTTCAATATCTTGTGGAATGTCTTTTAAGAATGTCTGAAAAGAATTTAAATAGAAATATTTAACAACCGTCTAACGCATAATCATTATTTAAAAGAGAGTTGATATTTGGAGATAGTCGGTGATCAGAGAGAGTCGATGTGGATATGAAATCGATGTTATAACTATAATCAATGTGAGAATGTAATCCATGTTGAAACAAAGTCGATGTGAACATAATCCATGTTATGAAATTGATGTTCTGTACAAAGTCGTTGTTTAACCGAAGTCGGTGTACAACTGAAATTGTTGTTTAAACGAAATCGTTGTTGAACTGAAATCAATGTGCAGATGAAATCATTGTTTAACTGAAATCAATGTACAGATGAAATTGTTGTTTAACTAAAATCGATGTACAGATGAAATCGATGTAAGAGTGAAATCATTGTAGAAACGAAGTCGTTCTTTCATATGAAGCCGATGCTCTACTGAAATTAATGTTTATGTGAAATCGTTGTAGAAATGAAGTCGTTGTTTCAAATGAAGTCGATGTAGCAATGAAATCGATGTTCTACTGAAGAAATCATTGTTTAAGTATGAAGTTGATGTAGAAACGAAATTGATGTTCTACTGAAGAAATCGTTGTCTAGGAATGAAGTCGATGTAGAAACAAAATCGATGTTCCACTGAAGAAATCGTTGTTGAAGTATGAAGTTTATGTAGAACCGAAATCGATGTTCTAATTATGAAGTCGATACATAAGTGAAATTGATGTTCTCTATGAAATCGTTGTAGAAACGAAATTGTTGTTTAAGTGAAACCAATGTTCTACCAAGGAAGTCATAGTTTAAGTGAAACTGTAATCGTTGTGAGCTATCACATGGAAGTTGATGTATACTTAGACAAAAACATATATAATGAACTTTCACATAACAGTGAGTGTAGACAACTTACTGATTTTGTTTAAATTACTGCATGTTGACAAACTTCAAAAAATGATGCTAGAAAATAATATTCAGAGTTTTGTTAACCGCCAAAAATATATATAATAAATTGTTGGGTTTTCCATATATCATGTTTTTTATGATCACATTAATATCCTTGAACATTGATTTAATGCAAAATTGATGTGCTAACTAACATGAAAAACACCATGAAAGTGATTGAGTTAAACATTGCTAAATCATACAATGTATATCACTAACAATGTATTTGCATGTAGGTGCACAAGCATGAAAGATGGAGCATTGAAGAGGCATTGAAGAGATGAGCAAATAGCACAAAAAACTGTCAAAGAGGTGCACCTGTCGACAGATGCAATGTACCTGTCGACAGATGCACACAGTCATTCCAAGACAGAACTCAGGTTTGTATCTCTGAGTGCACCTGTCGACAGATGCAATGTACCTGTCGACAGATTCACACAGTCATCCCAGGACAGAACTCAGGTTTTCTATTCCTGAGTGCACCTGTCGACAGATGCAAATTGCCTGTCGACAGATACACTCAGAAACTCAATTTTCTGAAACCCAGTTCTCAGCCTGAGTGCGCCTGTCGACAGATGCAAGTGCACCTGTCGACATACGATGGAAACATGAGATTTAGAGTTTCCAAATCCGGCCCCACTTGGGTGTTTCCTTCCTCCACGACCCCCACCTTTACCTAACACTATATAAGCATCCTTTTGGAGCCAAATTCGCAGAGAGCAGCCTCCCAACCAAGAGCCTCCAAGGGACCAAGAGGAAAAGCCTCAAATTGCTGCTCTGCTTCAACTTTCTGCCCAGATCGTTGTGGAATCGCCATCCATGCGAAGTTGAAGCCGGATCGTCATCAATTCAACCTTCTACATCGATCAATCTACATCCAATCGAAGTTTGAAGAGCGTTTGGACGATCCACGAGAAGAATTCCAACTGGATTTGTTCCCTAACTCTAAATTCTTCTCCATTTCACAACTTCCATTCCATTGTGTGTGTGTGGTTGTGTTTCGAGCATCCCTTGTGCTTGATTCACGAATTTGTGGTTGTTCTGATCGTGGTTCATCAGACAACGTGTGTGTGGTTGAGTTGTTGTGTTGAACTCGCTCATAAGCAGTCGTTTCTACGTGTGTGTGTGGACGGTGGATGTAGGATACACGAGTTGTGTACTCCGAACCACCTTAAATCATCATGTTCTGTGGTTTGTTCGCGTTTTGCAATAGATGATTGGTAGGCACGGTGTTCATACGCACGTTTAATTCCCTGTTTTCAAAACATCAACTCAAGCTTTCTTAATCTCAATCAAATTCCAATCAAGTTTCAATTGAGATTGCTGTAGGACCCAAAAGAAGCCATCAGTAATTTAGAATTTGCCGTAATCTATTCAACCCCCCCCCCCCATTCTAGATTACCACATCGTGTTATTCCGCATAACCCTTCAATTGGTATCAGAGCAGGTTTCTCCGATTTACAGTTTTCGTAATTTGATCTAGCGATCAGGAGATTCTCGATCTTATGGATTCTAGCAAAGGGTATATGGCCGAGGGACATTCAGTAACCAGGCCACCCTATTTTGATGGCACTGACTATTCTTATTGGAAAAATCGTATGCAGGTATTTTTGAGAGCTCAAAATTACAAGCTGTGGAAGATAGTCAGCAAGGGACCATACGTGTTGCCCGAGGACGAAGACACCTGGACGAAAGACCAAATAGCTAAAGGAACTCTCAACTGGAGCGCACTAAACATGATGTAATGTGCGGTGCATCCAAAGGAGTTCTCAAGAGTCTCCACATGCTCAACAGCAAAAGAGATGTGGGACAAACTTGAACTCATTTACGAAGGTACGTCCGAGGTAAGGGAAACTAAAGTTAGCATGTTAGTGTCTGAATATGAAATGTTCAAGATGAAAACTGATGAAACCATATCAGACATGTTTGCAAGATTCATGCTAATAGTTAACGGGCTAAAAGGTCTTAAGAAGGAATACTCTGAAAGTGACTTAGTAAGAAAGATACTTCGATCTCTTACTTCATCTTGGAATACTAAGGCCACTGTCATTGAGGATAACAAAGACCTTTCCAAAATGAAATTGGATGAACTAATTGGCTCCTTAATGACATATGAAATCAATATCAAAAGAAAAGAATTAGAAGAAAATCCTAGGAAGTCAATTGCTCTAAAAGCATCCAACAAAACATCAACAAGCTCCAAGAAATCCATTCAACAAGATAGTGATGAGCAAGAAACATCTAGTGAGAGTGATAATGGTGAAATGGCAATGCTCACTAGACAATTCAAGAAATTTCTGAAGTTCAAAAGGAGAGACACAGGTAACTCTAAACCATTTCAAAAGAGAAATTTTTCACAGAAATATGAGTCCAACAAAAAATCTGACATTGTTTGTTATGAATGCAAGAAACAAGGGCACATGAGAGGAGAATGCCCGGAACTCAAGAAGAAGCTGAAGAAGGAAAAGTTCACCTCCAAGAAAGCCAAAGCAATGTTGGCTACCTGGAGTGATGAAGATGAAGATGAAGATGCACAAGAAACATCCGATGATGAAAAAGTGAAATGCTTAATGGCTAGGAGTGATGACTCCACCGAGGTAAACTTCTCATTTGATGATTTCACTGCAAGTGAATGGGAGGAAGCATACACCACTCTATTTGAAAAATTTTGTGAATATAGATCTGAAAATAAAGCATTAAAAAAGAAATGCAACTCCCTTGTGCATGATAAGAACAATGATGAACGAATTGCATTCCTGACAAAAGAAATAGAAATGATGAAAGTTGATGAAAAGACTCATAATGAAGAGATGGATTGCTTAAAAATGAGATTGCAAGAAACACAAAAAGAAAAAGACTGTTTAAGCCATTCTCTTGAATTCCTTCAAGGAGAACAACAAGAAACAAAGAAAAAGTTGGAACAAACTGAAAAGGAATTGAAAGAAAAATCTGAGGACTTAATAAAATTTGTCAATGGGAAGCAAAATCTAGATGCGGTTTTGGGTGCTAAAATACATGTAACCAAGCATGGGTTAGGAATCAACCTGTCAAACAAAAGAAAATAGGAGAATCATTGATCACTTCCTTTGTTGATCCTAGCCCAAGCACAAGCAAGCATGTTCCCACAAAGCATAACTCAAGATAGTCTCAGACCAAGGCAATGCAACTCAAACAAAATGTTCCCAACAAACAAAAGAAAAAGTCATCTGTCGACAGATGGAATGGTGCCTGTCGACAGACAAGAACAACTTCAACTAATAAATAGTCTATCAAGCAACAAAAAATTGAAAAGAAAATTCCTTCATGCAATGTGTGTAAAAAGAATGGTCATGATGAAAAACAATGTTGGAATAATCCAAAGAAACAGAAATTCAAACAAGTTTGGATTCCCAAACATCTACTTTGTTGCATGAATGAAATTTTGGGATCCAAAGTGATTTGGGTACCAAAACCTCTTGTCTGATCCACATATGCAGGAATGCCTAGCAGCCCAACATCAAAACAAATGGTACTTGGATAGCGGCTGTTCGAGGCACATGACGGGCGACAAAGCTAAATTATGTTTCCTAGTGGAGAAAGACGGAGGACAAGTCATTTTTGGAGGTAACAACAAAGGCCAAATCATTGGCACAGGTAATGTTGGTAAGTGTCCCTCCAATTCAATTGAAAATGTACTGTTGGTTGATGGCCTTAATCACAACTTGCTTAGCATAAGTCAATTGTGTGATAGAGGTCACAACGTCATGTTTGAATCAAATTCATGTCAAATTGTTGATAAAGAAACAGGAAGTGTAAAATTTTCTGGAAAAAGAGTGAATAACATTTACTTAGTTGACTTAGATGATCCAAAAAATGACAACTTGTGTCTTGTTGCAAATAGACAGGATGAATTGACCTTCTGGCATCGTAGGCTTGGCCATGCGAGCTACAACGTGTTGCACAAGATCATGAAGCTCAAATTGGTAAGTGGACTTCCTGACATTTCTTTTAACAACAATGAAAGTTTTTGTGATGCATGTGCACAGGGAAAACAGACCCAGAAGTCTTTCAAATCTAAAGCACCGGTAAGCACATCTAAACCATATGAACTGTTGCACATGGACCTTTTTGGACCAACCAGAACTTTAAGTCTCAATGGCAAACGTTTTGGTTTTGTCATTGTAGATGATTTTTCTAGGCTCACATGGGTCAAATTCTTGGCACACAAAAGTGAAACACTTACAATCTTCCAAGAATTCTTTAACAAGATTGAGCATGGCAATGTGAATAAAATATGCTCAATCTGCACCGATCACGGGGGAGAATTTGATAACAATGCATTTTCTGATTTTTGCAGGCACCAAGGGATTGAACATCTGTTCTCTTCCCCAAGGACTCCAGAACAAAATGGAGTAGTGGAGAGGAAAAACATAACATTGGTGGAAATGGCTCGCACTCTTCTAGTTGAAGGCCAACTATCCAAAAGCTTTTGGGCAGAAACAGTGAACACTTCGTGCTACATTCTAAACAGAGCCATGGTAAGACCTGTGATAAAGAAAACCCCCTACCAGTTGTTGAAAGGTAAGAAACCCAACCTTGAGTACTTCCGAGTTTTTGGCTCAATGGTATTTATTCATAACAATGATAAATCTGATTTAGATAAATTTGAAGCCAAAAGTGATCAAGGTGTTTTTCTAGGCTACTCAGAACACTCTAGGGCATATAGGGTGTTTAACAATAAAACACGCACTGTGGAAGAAACTCCACATGTCATTTTTGATGAGACTTATGCCAAATCTAACAGCTTGAATGTTAACAGGACTAAAAAAGAGGATGAAGGAACATCGCTTAAGGATCTACAAGTCAAAGCAAAAGAAAAATCTGAAGAAGATTCAAAGACCAAAGGTGGATATCTTCACAGGGACTACGATGAAGATGATGAAAGAGCATTCAGAAAACAAGATGAAACACTTGAAGAGAATCCACCAGAAAGTGAACCTCCTGAAGAATGACATTCACAAGATCAAATTCCTCAAGGACAAGATACTCCCGGCCCTTCAACAATCACAAATGTGAGGTATTCCAAAGATCACCCACTTGATGATGTGATAGGTAGTTTAAATGACTCTGTTCAAACAAGGTCTCAAGTAAGACAAATAATTGAACATGATCTTTTTGCTTTTGTTTCTCAAGTGGAACCCAAAAATGTTGAAGAAGTCTTAAAAGATAACTCGTGGATTGATGCTATGCATGAGGAACTTGGTCAATTTCAAAGAAATAATGTATGGAGTTTAGTTCCTAGAACCCCTGAAATCTCTATCATAGGAACTAGATGGGTGTTTAGGAATAAACTTAATGAAGAAGGAAAAGTGGTCAGAAATAAAGCAAGACTCGTTGCAAAAGGATATAGTCAAGAATTTGGTGTAGATTTTGAAGAATCCTTTGCTCTTGTAGCCAGGTTAGAAGCAGTCAGAATTTTATTGGCATATGCATGCTCCCATAAGTTCAAACTTTATCAAATGGATGTTAAAACTGCTTTCTTAAATGGCTATATCAAAGAAGAAGTCTATGTCTCTCAACCAACAGGTTTTGAAAATTCTGAAATGCCTAACCATGTGTATAAATTGCACAAAGCTCTTTATGGTTTGAAACAGGCACCTCGAGCTTGGTATGATAGACTAAGCAATTTTTTGGTAAGCAAAAACTACTCAAGAGGTAAAGTGGACCAAACTCTCTTCACTAAGAAAGTTCGCAATCACATGATTGTTGTTCAAGTTTATGTGGACGATATTATATTTGGTTCAACTAACCCTTCACTGTGTGAAGAATTTTCTAAACATATGCACAGTGAATTTGAGATGAGTCTAATGGGGGAGCTTCAATTCTTTCTTGGTTTGCAGGTGAAACAACATAAAGACGGATTCTTCATAAATCAAGAAAAATATGTCAAAGAGCTTCTCAAACGATTTCAATTTGAGCAAGCTAAACCGGCCTCCACCCCAATGAGCACAAGCATCAAATTGGAAAATGATGAGAAAGGTAAACCGGTAGATGCAAAGCACTTCCGAGGTATGATTGGCTCACTCCTTTATCTTACTGCAAGTAGAACGGATATACAATTTAGTGTTTGCCTTTGTGCTAGATATCAATCTAGTCCAAAGGAAAGCCATTTAATTGCAGTCAAGAGAATTTTTCGATATCTCTCAGGCACATGCAATTTGGGTTTTTGGTACCCAACAGGCAGTAGTTTTGATTTGATCTCATATTCTGATGCTGATTATGCTGGATGTAAAATTGATAGAAAAAGCACTAGTGGATATTGCCAATTCCTTGGCGGTTGCATGGTTTCGTGGGCATCCAAGAAACAACACTCGGTTGCACTCTCCACTGCAGAGGCAGAATATGTCGCTGCAGGAAGTTGTGCAGCTCAAGTGTTGTGGATCAAAAGTCAGTTAGCTGACTATAATGTTGAAATTGGATGCACACCTATCCTATGTGACAACACAAGTGCTATCAACCTTTCAAAAAACCCTGTCCAACACTCAAGGACTAAACACATAGAAATTCGTCATCATTTCTTGAGAGAAGAAGTTGCCAATAAAACCTTGGAACTTAATTTCATTCCCACAGAAAAACAATTGGCTGACATTTTCACCAAACCCTTGACTGAAGATAGATTCACATCCTTAAGAAGAGAATTGGGTTTGTGTAAAATGTAATGAAACTAACTATCCATATTGGAGTACATACTCTTTATGTGTGAATGACTATGTGGTATATCAAATGGTGAACTGTGGAAGAACAAGTTCGGCTTGTTTGGAAACTATCATCATGCGTGAGAAAATATTCTCCGCCAAGTATCCATAGTCCCATTGCATATAAAGGTCCTGTACTTCACATAGGATTTTTAGTTTCCTTACATTTTATCATGTTAACTCCATGAAACAATGATTTTTCTGTGATCATGTGCTTGTGTATGACTTTCTTTAAATGATCATGTTTGTCTTGTATCAAATGCTTGAGTGAATCCTTGCTTAGATGTTGTGTCAACACGTGCACGCACTATGGGGGAGTGAGTTAAGGATAGATGAGTATTTTCTTGAGGAAACTCTTCCTACATCTCCTTGTTGAATTCTCACTTCCTTGAACTCAATGTCCAATCAATCTGAAACCAGAAAAATCCACTCTGTTCATATCTGTCGACAGACACATTCCATCTGTCGACAGGCACACTCAGATTTGCTCTGACTGAAACTTCAATTCTTCAGTCTGTGTGCATCTGTCGACAGACAGATTCCTGCTGTCGACAGATACACACATTCTCACTTTTTTTCTCATTCCTTCTTCATACTTTTCAAGAAAGTGTTCATTACTTGATTTGAAGGTAAACATTGGATTGTTGTGTGCAATATAACCTTTCATATCCACTTCATGTCAAAGTCGTGAACCAAGTCTAAATGATGTTTGATGCAACACTTGATTGAGGTCTTTTTAGATCATTTTGAACACAATGAGCAAACCAAATGATTTTTAAACATCTCCTTTGAATAACACCCTTGTCTTTAAACATGAATCCAAAAATGATTTGAAAAATCAGAAAGTTCTTGAATTTAATGTTCTACATTATAACTTGCCTAAAGAAATCTCATGTACTTGACGAAAAGCAAAAAAAAAAAAAAGAGAAAAGCTACCTATTTCTTCGGTTCAATCAACAAATTTATCTTTCATTTGTGGGATGGAGGTAGAGCAATGATGAAAATCACTAAGTAACCGGGGACATGGGCCTCACCAATGTCGGTCTTCGCGTCAAAAGGTTGTTTCATTATCTCTATACAATGGCTTGATGGACACTCACATTGAGAAACTGGGGGTATTGGCATCACAAATGTCTACCTTCACATGAAAAAGTGAAAGTGCTCCTCATTGCCACTCTTTTCCATCTTCGTTGTTTAAAGATTCTAAAATCATACCAGAAATAGAGTGAAGCCGCCGAAAAACTTTTTATGTCAAGTCCAATGTGCTTCTTATGGGTAAGATGTTCTTGTGGCCATCTAATTCAACTGTCATCTGACTATCATCTCTATTTAGATGCATGTTTTTCTTCAACGGCATTAATCAAAAGAGTTATTTAATTTTCACTGGCTATTGTGAAATGTGTTCTTCATGATCTAATTAAAGAACTTATCGGTTTTAATTCAAAATCATTTTAGAATTGTGTCATGTCTTCATCATAATGGATATGAATTTTTATCTTGTACATACACCTATTTTACCTTAAAACACAAAATGAACACTTGTCCCTTCGAAAAATCTTGTCAAAAATAGTGTTTTAGCCAAAAAGGGGTTATCTGTCGACAGATAAATTGTCATATGTCGACAGACGACGGCCCAGATCCGTTTTTGAAGCAAACCCTCGCGCCGGTTCAAGTCTTTTGTGTGGGGCCTCTTTTTTAAAACCCTTCTAAACCTATTCTAAGGCCTCCCACGACCACTCCTTGTTAGGATCGGATATTCGGTATTGGCAAAGCTAGAAGGGGGGGTTGAATAGATTTGCAGCGGAAACTTAAGCAATATGAAAATTACTTCGGATTAAAAGATCTACTCAATTAAAACCCCTTTGATCTGATGCAATGTGTGTGAGCAAACTAACAGTTAGTGTGTAGACGAAATCCCTATGCATGCATCTAGCGCAATACAGTGTAAACCACAAGTCAAACCACAGTGCACAAGGGATTTTTTAGGTGGTTTGGAGATCACACCATGTGACTCCTACGTCCACCCCCCACACAGTGAGGACACACTACTCAAGAACTGAGTACAACACACACACGAGCACACCGGCTCAACCACACACACACACACGCTAGATCGAGTCCATAAAAGATCAGATCCTCTAGCCTTGATCTGACCAACACACCACACACACGTTGTCTGATGCAAACACGCAATCAGAACAACAATCCACACTTCCACAACATCCACGTACTGATCTCAAATTAGTGCACACACACAGATATATGAAAGTAGTGAAAGGAGAAGAGTTTAGAGATGAAGAATTAAATCCCGATGTAGATCTCTTCTCGTTGGTCGTCCAGAAGACTCCAAGCTTCGTCTTGACAAGTATCAGTTGATGGAGAAGCTTGAACCACGGATGAACCGGCTTCAACTCCGCTTGGAAGGTTGTTCTTCTTTGTTCTGGGCAGAGAGATGAAGCAGGGCAGCAGGAAGAAAGCTTTGATCTTGACCTTTGCTTAGGGTTTTGGTATGGTGGCTCCTTGCTGCGAAAATAGCCTCATATGATCCATATATAGTGGTGTCCAAGCATAGAGAGTCGTGCTAAAAGGAAACACCAAAATATAGATCATATCCTGGCCATTAGATCTTCCCAAAACTCCGTCTGTCGACAGCCGACTTGCTGCTGTCGACAGATGCTGACAGGTTTGCAAGAACCGGAAGACTGGGCTTTCTGGAAATAGATTTCTGAGTGTATCTGTCGACAGGCGAAAATCATCTGTCGACAGATGCGACAGATGCACTATTCATCTGTTGACAGATGCACTATCATCTGTTGACAGGTGCACTATTTCAGCAACTTGTCTTGTTCTTTTGCACTTGGATTTTGGGCTTTGTCTTGTGTACATTCACACCTACATTAAAAGACATAATTAGTGAGATATAATGAACATATAAAACATGTGTTTCATTTGCATCCAATTGTCATTCTCATCATGTTTCACACATTCATAACACATCAATTTTGTCTTGTTCATGAAATGTTCATCATAAAAAACAAACATACCATTTGTGAACATTTCACATAACATCAATTAGTATTGCTCATCATCAAAAACATTTAAGCACTTGTTGTAACCCAACATTCTACAATATGAGAACCCAACATTCTCCCCCTTTTTGATGATGACAAAAATTTCAATTTATGCACAATTGATGTTTCTCCCCCTTTTGGCAACATTCAAAAAGATAATGGGTGCACACAAGTAAAAGAATGAAGCAAAGAATTGTGTGACCACATAACTGAATTGTGAAAGAATTGAGTGGGGAATGAGTGTTCAAATGAGATTGCAAGGTTGAGAATAGGATGATACCCACTACAAAATGTCATAAACACTAGTATTAAGACACATAAAAATTCTACAATGGTTAAGAGATAATACTCCGGGAATCTCAAGTTATAGCATTTAGAATACATTGTTCAAAAACACATGAAAATGAGATAACCCTTTTGAATAAAACCATTGAAGAAAATCATATACCTTAGTGGGTGATGTTCAGTTGGTAAATGAAGGCAATGTCTACATGAACAATTGACAATAGACAACCTATTGCCCTTGATTTAAATCTTGGAGGCTCCACTCTATTTCTAGCATTTGAATAATTTAAGTGGTAATTAGGATCACTTTTACCTTTTGACGTGAAGGTAGACATTTAGGATGCCCGTACCCCCAGTTACTCAGTGTGAGTGACCATCATACCATTATGCAGAGATAATGAAAGGACTTTTTGACGCGAAGACAGACATTTGTGATGCCCGTGTCCCCGGTTTCTCAGTGATACTCATCATTGCTCTGCCTTTGTCCCAATTCACATATTTGTTTTTTTAAAATTTTTGACTTTAGAAATAGGTAGCTTTTCTCTTTTTTTTTTAAAGTTGGAAAATCAAGTTCAAAAGGTTTATTAAGGTCAAAGGCCAATGCAAAGACATTAAGTTCAAAAACCTTCTTACTTATCAATCCATATAGGAACATGATCATCCACAAGGGAGTTATTCAAGTGAGTTAGGTTAAAATCATTAGATTTGTTCAATGTTTTCTAGATGATACAACCTAGACTCAATCTCAAAATATTATTTCAAAATCATTGTGATTAACCATATGACTTTGATACTATGTGAGGATGAAAGGTTATAATGAATATTTATACCCAATTCTCCCCTTGCATCAATGATATGAACATACTCATGAAGAAATTATGAAGAAGGATGAAGAATTTACAGAAAATGTGTATCTGTCGACAGCAAGGGAGTGTCTGTCGACAGATGCACTCAGACAGAGCAGTTGGGGTTCTGGGAAATCAGGAATTGAGTAAAGCTGTCGACAGAAGGATTTTTGTCTGTCGACAGAAGCACACAGAGTCCAATTTCTTGGTTCTGTGAGGCCATATCTGTCGACAGGCTGTTTGGGGCTGTCGACAGGGGCTTTGAAACTTCAGCTTTAAGGCTTTGAATTGAGAGTGATTTGAACCATAAGATTGAGGGATAAGTACACATTGAATATGAAGGGTATCCCTTATGAATTTCACTCACCTAGCCTTAAACTTACTCCCCCATAATGTGTGCATGTGATGAGATAACATTTAAGCAATTCAATCATGATTTAGACATTCATCACAAGCAGTTGCACACAAATTTCATGAGCATTTTCAAACTTACTCCCCCATAACATATGCATAGAAAATGTATCAAGCAATTCACACGTTATTAAGCACACAACTAGCCTTATGTATTACATGACTTTTGGTACTTGGCGGAGTATTTTACTCACGCATAATGATAGTTTCCAAACAAGCATAACTTGTTTTTCCACATGTCATCATTTGATATACCAAGAGGTCATGTGCACAGTTATGCAAGCAAGATGGCATGATTCCAATTGCTAAGAGGCATTGTCATGTGGGGTAACATTAAGGCACATTATGCATTGCTCAGATAAAGGTAAGAATCCATTTCAATTTCAGAAGTGATAAGGAGATTTTACCTGAACAGTCTTCAATCATAGTAAAAAAAAAAGTTACCTTTGTTCTCCATCATTTCTTGCCTTGCACAGCCAATGTCATGAATCCATTTCTAATTTTTGGCTGCAAGACATCTCAACTTGCTAATCAAGCTTGTTTTGGGACCCACACTTGCTTGGGTCCTGCAACGACATTAATGTTAGGATATAACAAAGATTTCAAAATCCAAAGTGATTTGATTTTTGGATTTCTGTTGTTTTGTGCAGTTTTCCTGTTCATAGATACATGAAATTTCTGATCTTTATGAACATGTTTATCCTTGTGTGTATGAACACATGGATTATTATGGAGCCTTGAAGCATGCACAACATCATGATTTTTATGAGAGTGTTGATTTTTCTTCCAGCAGAATTTAGCAAGATGACCAAGTTTATTCCATTTGTAGCAAACGGGTTGAGCATTTACTTGGAGCTTACCATAGTGTGATTGCATTTGCTGGAATCTCTGAGATCCTTTAGAGTACCTTTGATCACCCTTAGGTTGAGAAGAAGGAGGTGGTACCCTTTGGTATCTCTTGGCGTGATGTGGAGTTGGAGATTTCCTTGAAACATTCTGGGCCTCTGGAGGAGGTGTAGAGACCCTGTAGACTCTTGTTTTCTTCTCCATTTTTTTTTTTTTTGGTTTTCAATTGATACATGATTCTTCCTATTTGGAGCTTTTTTGTTCAATTTTTTCTTTTCAGCTTTCAATGTAACAATTTCTTTTTCAGAAGTTAGAAGTTGGCTTTTCATGACATCCAGACCATTTTGTATTTTGTTCTTTTCAATTTCACTTTGAACAATTTGATTTTCCAAGTCAGCAATTTTTTGCTTAGCATTGTTCCATTCATCATTTAATGGTCTGTTATGATACAAGCCTTCAATCTTCTTTTTCAGATGATTATTCTCCTCAAACAGTTGATTGCATTTTTCTTTTATTTGGTGATCATGAGCCATGTTGGAGATTTGTTTGTTCAATTGATCATTATCAAATTTGAGATTCTCATTATGATCAATCAATTTTTCATTTTGATTTTTCAAATCAGAATTTTCAGATTCCACATGATCATGATCTTCTTTCAACTTAGAAAACTTGATTTCATAGTTTTTGACTTCCTTTTCCAATTTTTCATTCTTCATTTTCAATTTTTCATTTTCTTCATAGAATGCTTGAGCATTATCAATTCTCATTTCATTCTTATTCAATTTTTCTTTTAGCTTCTTGTTATGAGTTTTTACCTTCTTAAGTTGATTGGACAAGTGCTCATAGCATTCTATTAACTCATCATAGGAAATATCATCTTCTGAATCAGAATTAGATATTGATGTGTCAAATGGGTCTGAATTGGATTTACCTGACCTTTGAGAGTTTCTTGACTTCTCTGACAGATATGATCTTTCAGATTTGTCTGAACTAGGAGAACCTCTGGAGCTGCCAAGGGCCATGAAGCATTTGTCTTTGGCTTTATTTGCAATCTTGCTTGTCTTCTTAAAGGAGTCCTGCATTTTATCAACATGGTTATCAAACTCAATAATCATTGGTCTATTTATGATACTCGACAACTCAGACATATTTCTGAGTATGTTGTAGATGAATAAACCAACAACCAAAGTAATCAGATCAGTTCAGAATCAATTATCAACCCGATCAGAGCAATTAAACACACATAAACAAATATGCCAAATCACAATCGTTGAACAGAAAACCTGCTCTGATACCAATTGTTAGGATCGGATATTCGGTATTGGCAAAGCTAGAAGGGGGGGTTGAATAGATTTGCAGCGGAAACTTAAGCAATATAAAAATTACTTCGGATTAAAAGATCTACTCAATTAAAACCCCTTTGATCTGATGCAATGTGTGTGAGAAAACTAACAGTTAGTGTGTAGACGAAATCCCTATGCATGCATCTAGCGCAATACAGTGTAAACCACAAGTCAAACCACAGTGCACAAGGGATTTTTTAGGTGGTTGGAGATCACACCATGTGACTCCTACGTCCACCCCCCACACAGTGAGGACACATACTCAAGAACTGAGTACAACACACACACGAGCACACCGGCTCAACCACACACACACACACGCTAGATCGAGTCCACAAAAGATCAGATCCTCTAGCCTTGATCTGACCAACACACCACACACACGTTGTCTGATGCAAACACGCAATCAGAACAACAATCCACACTTCCACAACATCCACGTACTGATCTCAAATCAGTGCACACACACAGATATATGAAAGTAGTGAAAGGAGAAGAGTTTAGAGATGAAGAATCAAATCCCGATGTAGATCTCTTCTCGTTGGTCGTCCAGAAGACTCCAAGCTTCGTCTTGACAAGTATCAGTTGATGGAGAAGCTTGAACCACGGACGAACCGGCTTCAACTCCGCTTGGAAGGTTGTTCTTCTTTGTTCTGGGCAGAGAGATGAAGCAGGGCAGCAGGAAGAAAGCTTGATCTTGACCTTTGCTTAGGGTTTTGGTATGGTGGCTCCTTGCTGCGAAAATAGCCTCATATGATCCATATATAGTGGTGTCCAAGCATAGAGAGTCGTGCTAAAAGGAAACACCAAAATATAGATCATATCCTGGCCATTAGATCTTCCCAAAACTCCGTCTGTCGACAGCCGACTTGCTGCTGTCGACAGATGCTGACAGGTTTGCAAGAACCGGAAGACTGGGCTTTCTGGAAATAGATTTCTGAGTGTATCTGTCGACAGGCGAAAATCATCTGTCGACAGATGCGACAGATGCACTATTCATCTGTTGACAGATGCACTATCATCTGTTGACAGGTGCACTATTTCAGCAACTTGTCTTGTTCTTTTGCACTTGGATTTTGGGCTTTGTCTTGTGTACATTCACACCTACATTAAAAGACATAATTAGTGAGATATAATGAACATATAAAACATGTGTTTCATTTGCATCCAATTGTCATTCTCATCATGTTTCACACATTCATAACACATCAATTTTGTCTTGTTCATGAAATGTTCATCATAAAAAACAAACATACCATTTGTGAACATTTCACATAACATCAATTAGTATTGCTCATCATCAAAAACATTTAAGCACTTGTTGTAACCCAACATTCTCCAATATGAGAACCCAACATTCTCCCCCTTTTTGATGATGACAAAAATTTCAATTTATGCACAATTGATGTTTCTCCCCCTTTTGGCAACATTCAAAAAGATAATGGGTGCACACAAGTAAAAGAATGAAGCAAAGAATTGTGTGACCACATAACTGAATTGTGAAAGAATTGAGTGGGGAATGAGTGTTCAAATGAGATTGCAAGGTTGAGAATAGGATGATACCCACTACAAAATGTCATAAACACTAGTATTAAGACACATAAAAATTCTACAATGGTTAAGAGATAATACTCCGGGAATCTCAAGTTATAGCATTTAGAATACATGTTCAAAAACACATGAAAATGAGATAACCCTTTTGAATAAAACCATTGAAGAAAATCATATACCTTAGTGGGTGATGTTCAGTTGGTAAATGAAGGCAATGTCTACATGAACAATTGACAATAGACAACCTATTGCCCTTGATTTAAATCTTGGAGGCTCCACTCTATTTCTAGCATTTGAATAATTTAAGTGGTAATTAGGATCACTTTTACCTTTTGACGTGAAGGTAGACATTTAGGATGCCCGTACCCCCAGTTACTCAGTGTGAGTGACCATCATACCATTATGCAGAGATAATGAAAGGACTTTTTGACGCGAAGACAGACATTTGTGATGCCCGTGTCCCCGGTTTCTCAGTGATACTCATCATTGCTCTGCCTTTGTCCCAATTCACATATTTGTTTTTTTAAAATTTTTGACTTTAGAAATAGGTAGCTTTTCTCTTTTTTTTTTAAAGTTGGAAAATCAAGTTCAAAAGGTTTATTAAGGTCAAAGGCCAATGCAAAGACATTAAGTTCAAAAACCTTCTTACTTATCAATCCATATAGGAACATGATCATCCACAAGGGAGTTATTCAAGTGAGTTAGGTTAAAATCATTAGATTTGTTCAATGTTTTCTAGATGATACAACCTAGACTCAATCTCAAAATATTATTTCAAAATCATTGTGATTAACCATATGACTTTGATACTATGTGAGGATGAAAGGTTATAATGAATATTTATACCCAATTCTTCCCTTGCATCAATGATATGAACATACTCATGAAGAAATTATGAAGAAGGATGAAGAATTTACAGAAAATGTGTATCTGTCGACAGCAAGGGAGTGTCTGTCGACAGATGCACTCAGACAGAGCAGTTGGGGTTCTGGGAAATCAGGAATTGAGTAAAGCTGTCGACAGAAGGATTTTTGTCTGTCGACAGAAGCACACAGAGTCCAATTTCTTGGTTCTGTGAGGCCATATCTGTCGACAGGCTGTTTGGGGCTGTCGACAGGGGCTTTGAAACTTCAGCTTTAAGGCTTTGAATTGAGAGTGATTTGAACCATAAGATTGAGGGATAAGTACACATTGAATATGAAGGGTATCCCTTATGAATTTCACTCACCTAGCCTTAAACTTACTCCCCCATAATGTGTGCATGGGATGAGATAACATTAAGCAATTCAATCATGATTTAGACATTCATCACAAGCAGTTGCACACAAATTTCATGAGCATTTTCAAACTTACTCCCCCATAACATATGCATAGAAAATGTATCAAGCAATTCACACGTTATTAAGCACACAACTAGCCTTATGTATTACATGACTTTTGGTACTTGGCGGAGTATTTTACTCACGCATAATGATAGTTTCCAAACAAGCATAACTTGTTTTTCCACATGTCATCATTTGATATACCAAGAGGTCATGTGCACAGTTATGCAAGCAAGATGGCATGATTCCAATTGCTAAGAGGCATTGTCATGTGGGGTAACATTAAGGCACATTATGCATTGCTCAGATAAAGGTAAGAATCCATTTCAATTTCAGAAGTGATAAGGAGATTTTACCTGAACAGTCTTCAATCATAGTAAAAAAAAAGTTACCTTTGTTCTCCATCATTTCTTGCCTTGCACAGCCAATGTCATGAATCCATTTCTAATTTTTGGCTGCAAGACATCTCAACTTGCTAATCAAGCTTGTTTTGGGACCCACACTTGCTTGGGTCCTGCAACGACATTAATGTTAGGATATAACAAAGATTTCAAAATCCAAAGTGATTTGATTTTTGGATTTCTGTTGTTTTGTGCAGTTTTCCTGTTCATAGATACATGAAATTTCTGATCTTTATGAACATGTTTATCCTTGTGTGTATGAACACATGGATTATTATGGAGCCTTGAAGCATGCACAACATCATGATTTTTATGAGAGTGTTGATTTTTCTTCCAGCAGAATTTAGCAAGATGACCAAGTTTATTCCATTTGTAGCAAACGGGTTGAGCATTTACTTGGAGCTTACCATAGTGTGATTGCATTTGCTGGAATCTCTGAGATCCTTTAGAGTACCTTTGATCACCCTTAGGTTGAGAAGAAGGAGGTGGTACCCTTTGGTATCTCTTGGCGTGATGTGGAGTTGGAGATTTCCTTGAAACATTCTGGGCCTCTGGAGGAGGTGTAGAGACCCTGTAGACTCTTGTTTTCTTCTCCATTTTTTTTTTTTTTTTTGGTTTTCAATTGATACATGATTCTTCCTATTTGGAGCTTTTTTGTTCAATTTTTTCTTTTCAGCTTTCAATGTAACAATTTCTTTTTCAGAAGTTAGAAGTTGGCTTTTCATGACATCCAGACCATTTTGTATTTTGTTCTTTTCAATTTCACTTTGAACAATTTGATTTTCCAAGTCAGCAATTTTTTGCTTAGCATTGTTCCATTCATCATTTAATGGTCTGTTATGATACAAGCCTTCAATCTTCTTTTTCAGATGATTATTCTCCTCAAACAGTTGATTGCATTTTTCTTTTATTTGGTGATCATGAGCCATGTTGGAGATTTGTTTGTTCAATTGATCATTATCAAATTTGAGATTCTCATTATGATCAATCAATTTTTCATTTTGATTTTTCAAATCAGAATTTTCAGATTCCACATGATCATGATCTTCTTTCAACTTAGAAAACTTGATTTCATAGTTTTTGACTTCCTTTTCCAATTTTTCATTCTTCATTTTCAATTTTTCATTTTCTTCATAGAATGCTTGAGCATTATCAATTCTCATTTCATTCTTATTCAATTTTTCTTTTAGCTTCTTGTTATGAGTTTTTACCTTCTTAAGTTGATTGGACAAGTGCTCATAGCATTCTATTAACTCATCATAGGAAATATCATCTTCTGAATCAGAATTAGATATTGATGTGTCAAATGGGTCTGAATTGGATTTACCTGACCTTTGAGTGTTTCTTGACTTCTCTGACAGATATGATCTTTCAGATTTGTCTGAACTAGGAGAACCTCTGGAGCTGCCAAGGGCCATGAAGCATTTGTCTTTGGCTTTATTTGCAATCTTGCTTGTCTTCTTAAAGGAGTCCTGCATTTTATCAACATGGTTATCAAACTCAATAATCATTGGTCTATTTATGATACTCGACAACTCAGACATATTTCTGAGTATGTTGTAGATGAATAAACCAACAACCAAAGTAATCAGATCAGTTCAGAATCAATTATCAACCCGATCAGAGCAATTAAACACACATAAACAAATATGCCAAATCACAATCGTTGAACAGAAAACCTGCTCTGATACCAATTGTTAGGATCGGATATTCGGTATTGGCAAAGCTAGAAGGGGGGGTTGAATAGATTTGCAGTGGAAACATAAGCAATATGAAAATTACTTCGGATTAAAAGATCTACTCAATTAAAACCCCTTTGATCTGATGCAATGTGTGTGAGAAAACTAACAGTTAGTGTGTAGACGAAATCCCTATGCATGCATCTAGCGCAATACAGTGTAAACCACAAGTCAAACCACAGTGCACAAGGGATTTTTTAGGTGGTTTGGAGATCACACCATGTGACTCCTACGTCCACCCCCCACACAATGAGGACACAATACTCAAGAACTGAGTACAACACACACACGAGCACACCGGCTCAACCACACACACACACACGCTAGATCGAGTCCACAAAAGATCAGATCCTCTAGCCTTGATCTGACCAACACACCACACACACGTTGTCTGATGCAAACACGCAATCAGAACAACAATCCACACTTCCACAACATCCACGTACTGATCTCAAATCAGTGCACACACACAGATATATGAAAGTAGTGAAAGGAGAAGAGTTTAGAGATGAAGAATCAAATCCCGATGTAGATCTCTTCTCGTTGGTCGTCCAGAAGACTCCAAGCTTCGTCTTCACAAGTATCAGTTGATGGAGAAGCTTGAACCACGGACGAACCGGCTTCAACTCCGCTTGGAAGGTTGTTCTTCTTTGTTCTGGGCAGAGAGATGAAGCAGGGCAGCAGGAAGAAAGCCTTGATCTTGACCATTGCTTAGGGTTTTGGTATGGTGGCTCCTTGCTGCGAAAATAGCCTCATATGATCCATATATAGTGGTGTCCAAGCATAGAGAGTCGTGCTAAAAGGAAACACCAAAATATAGATCATATCCTGGCCATTAGATCTTCCCAAAACTCCGTCTGTCGACAGCCGACTTGCTGCTGTCGACAGATGCTGACAGGTTTGCAAGAACCGGAAGACTGGGCTTTCTAGAAATAGATTTCTGAGTGTATCTGTCGACAGGCGAAAATCATCTGTCGACAGATGCGACAGATGCACTATTCATCTGTTGACAGATGCACTATCATCTGTTGACAGGTGCACTATTTCAGCAACTTGTCTTGTTCTTTTGCACTTGGATTTTGGGCTTTGTCTTGTGTACATTCACACCTACATTAAAAAACATAATTAGTGAGATATAATGAACATATAAAACATGTGTTTCATTTGCATCCAATTGTCATTCTCATCATGTTTCACACATTCATAACACATCAATTTTGTCTTGTTCATGAAATGTTCATCATAAAAAACAAACATACCATTTGTGAACATTTCACATAACATCAATTAGTATTGCTCATCATCAAAAACATTTAAGCACTTGTTGTAACCCAACATTCTCCAATATGAGAACCCAACACTCCTCACCATTCCCCTCTCATTTCCTCCTCCTCTTCCCCAAACCCCTCTCTTTCCCCTTTCGGGCTCAAGATCCGCTCCGTCTCCGACGATCCTGCTGCTCCTCGTCTGGGATCCCTCCACTCTCCTTTCCCAAACGCCATTCTCACCCTCCTTCCTGAGATGGCACTTAAATCAAAGCTTCTCGCTCGCCGTCGTCGCGCTTCGACGGACGCCGGAGAAAGCTCCAGAGCTCCTTCCGAACGTCGCAGCAAGCATCGTGAGGATTGGTTGCCGGAACTCATTGTTCCTCAAGGTCTCCGTCTTATCCGGGCCACCGGCACCTTCAAGAAACTTGTCCAATCCCGGTATGTGGACTTCGAGTCCTTAGCACCGATGTTCCCCTCCCTCCTACCCTATTTTGACACTCAAGGGTGGACATCTTTCTTGTACTCACACTTGCAATACTCTCCAACTACCGTCACAGAGTTTTTCAATAACCTAGGGCTTTCCGATCAGGGAGATCTGTACTCTTCGGTGAAAGGCACTCGTTTTCGACTCACCGCCAATCTTATCTCGACAGCCCTTGAAATTCCAAACTCAGGAGTTGCAATCTTCAACTACACTCCTTCCGCTTCTGAGTACTATGAACTTCTCACGTTGCAACCTTATGACTCCACTAAGGAAATTGCTCGTCTAAATGCCAACTCCTTTCCTCCTTTGATCCGGATGATCCATCACATCTTCACTACCTTGATCGTCCCGAAGGATGGAAGCCGAGAATTAGTCACCGAGGTCCACAAGTCTTTGTTCATATTCTTCCTCAAGTGTCAACCAATCAATCTGCCTGAACTCATGATAAGCCTCATCCGTCGGTGTTTCTCAAACACCAAAAGATCAATGCCATACGATTGCCCCATCACCTCTCTTCTCATTTTCATTGGCATTCCTATCGCTTCAATTGAGCTCATCTCCTTGAAATCCCGCAGTGCTTTTGACCTCACTGCTGCTAACCGAATGGGCTACAAGATTGTAGACGGTGTAGTCAAAAGGACTCTCAAAGGAAAGGAACCACAAGGAGCTGAAGAGTCAACTGATGAAGAAGACAATCAAGCCGATGAAGCAAATGAAGGCAGTGATGAAGAACCTCAGGATGAGCAAATGCCTGATGAAGCTCAAGAATTTGATGATGTACCTGTGCCTCAAGAACAATCTCTTCGTGATTACTTGGCACAAATGCATCAACAAATGATCTCAGGTTTTGCTCAGATGAGTTCAAGATTTGATCAAGTGGACGCTCGCCTCAACTCTCTGGATGAGTCTCACGTGCAGATCCGAGACCCACTTGATTTCCTCTACTCCGAGAGAGATGGATCCCGTCATCCTCCACCTGCTGGTCATGACAATGAATAGAGGGTCTCAAGGTCGTTAGAGGTCATTAAGAGTCTTAGCTGTGAGTTAGTCTCACTTGTCCAGTCATCTTTTGCTTGTTCATGTTATTTCCCTTTCTTTTGATCTTTATTGAGTCATGTAATGATTGTCTCTTGTACTGTGAAATTTGAATGATCAATCAATGAAAACTCACAGTTCATGTTTATTTGTCTCCTAATGTGCATGACTTGACATTTTGAATGTTGTCAAAAAGGGGGAGAACATCAATATGCATCAATTGAATGTTTTTGTCATCATCAAAAAGGGGGAGATTGTTGGGTTTTCCATATATCATGTTTTTGATGATCACATTAATATCCTTGAACATTGATTTAATGCAAAATTGATGTGCTAACTAACATGAAAAACACCATGAAAGTGATTGAGTTAAACATTGCTAAATCATACAATGTATATCACTAACAATGTATTTGCATGTAGGTGCACAAGCATGAAAGATGGAGCATTGAAGAGGCATTGAAGAGATGAGAAAATAGCACAAAAAACTGTCAAATAGGTGCACCTGTCGACAGATGCAATGTACCTGTCGACAGATGCACACAATCATTCCAAGACAGAACTCAGGTTTGTATCTCTGAGTGCACCTGTCGACAGATGCAATGTACCTGTCGACAGATTCACACAGTCATCCCAAGACAGAACTCAGGTTTTCTATTCCTGAGTGCACCTGTCGACAGATGCAAATTGCCTGTCGACAGATACACTCAGAAACTCAATTTTCTGAAACCCAGTTCTCAGCCTGAGTGCGCCTGTCGACAGATGCAAGTGCACCTGTCGACAGACGACGGAAACATGAGATTTAAAGTTTCCAAATCCGGCCCCACTTGGGTGTTTCCTTCCTCCACGACCCCCACCTTTACCTAACACTATATAAGCATCCTTTTGGAGCCAAATTCGCAGAGAGCAGCCTCCCAACCATGAGCCTCCAAGGGACCAAGAGGAAAAGCCCCAAATTGCTGCTCTGCTTCAACTTTCTGCCCAGATCGTTGTGGAATCGCCATCCATGCGAAGTTGAAGCCGGATCGTCATCAATTCAACCTTCTACATCGATCAATCTACATCCAATCGAAGTTTGAAGAGCATTTGGACGATCCACGAGAAGAATTCCAACTGGATTTGTTCCCCAACTCTAAATTCTTCTCCATTTCACAATTTCCATTCCATTGTGTGTGTGTGGTTGTGTTTCGAACATCCCTTGTGCTTGATTCACGAATTTGTGGTTGTTCTGATCGTGGTTCATCAGACAACGTGTGTGTGGTTGAGTTGTTGTGTTGAACTCGCTCATAAGCAGTTGTTTCTGCGTGTGTGTGTGGACGGTGGATGTAGGATACACGAGTTGTGTACTCCGAACCACCTTAAATCATCGTGTTCTGTGGTTTGTTCGCGTTTTGCGATAGATGATTGGTAGGCACGGTGTTCATACGCACGTTTAATTCCCTGTTTTCAAAACATCAACTCAAGCTTTCTTAATCTCAATCAAATTCCAATCAAGTTTCAATTGAGATTGCTGTAGGACCCAAAAGAAGCCATCAGTAATTTAGAATTTGCCGTAATCTATTCAACCCCCCCCCCCCCTTCTAGATTACCACATCGTGTTATTCCGCATAACCCTTCATAAATAACAAATTATATGGCGATGGACTGATCATCAAAATTGGCACGATTTTCTGTGCCCAACCATACTTTTAGAAACTTTGTTAAAAAAAACAAACTTTTAGAAACAAGAGTGGCATGTGTTAAGTTGAAGCATCTCCTCTCATTAAATAAATATTAACATGAATATATGGATTCGGTAAGCAATGTCCTAGACTCAACTCTTAATATGTTTATCTATTTTATAGGAATATGAGTTTGAATTTCATTAGTCATAAGAAAAAAAAAAGAGACACCCTAAGAACACCCCAACAACACAATAGACTTCTCATCATTTTATTACTTGTTCTTTATACTCTGATATAAAATTCATTTTGTTGTGAAAAATACTTTATTTAAATGTTCTTTAAACTATGTGTTGTTATGTTTGACATATGCATGCATGTCCATGTTTACATGTTTTTTAATATGAATTTATTTCATTACTTAGGTTGTTTTATGTGAGCTGAGGTTTGTGGGTGCACCTATCACTGCACACACCTCACGAGAGTGTGTTAAGCCTGTGTCAATGAACCTTCACGGTCAAGACTTTGGGATTGATGTGCACGAGTCTCACTTTCAATGATAAGAACGTGTATATCTAACTCAAAGTCTTGAATTGTCTTGTTTTGGACAGTTTGTGAATGTTTGATCGCACTGTGGTGGTTATTTACAATATATGTTTGTATAGTCTTTGTTGAAAATGTTGAACAACTCCTATATTTTATCCTTTTATTTTGGTGATAACAAAATCTCATGATTATCATAAATAACATGAATATATTTATTACCATTTTTCAAGATTATTTATGCATAAGAATTAACATGTTTTATTCGAAACTTCTCACTTTGATTGATTACATTAAAATGATTCCAGTCGAAGTTCTTCATTTCGACTGATCGCTTTATAACTACTTCAGTCGAAGTCACATTTCATATTACCTGAAGTCTATTCACTTCGAATAATCATCTTTAAAATGATTCCAGTCAAAGTCCCACTTCGTATTTATCCGAAGTTCTTCACTTCAACTGATCGCATTTTAGTTTGACTGCAGTCGAAGCGCAACTTCGACTAACTGTGTTATTCTTTGACTAGTCTATGCTAGCAGTCGAAGTGCAACATCGGCTACAACATTATATTTCTTCATTAGTCGAAGTTTCTTTATGAGTCGATGTTGGCAGTCGAAGTGAGATATCGATTGGTAAACTGTGATGCCCCTGATTTTCGTATACAATTTTGCTTGAATTTTTTTTGCTTTATATCGACATCACCGTAATCATCAATTAGGGATTTTCATCGCTATGGTAAAACCGTACGTATCTCATCATAATATATTTAGTTAACTTCTAATTTTTGAGAAAATATATATATGTAAATACCAAGAAAGTATAAATGTAATAATTGTGTATATCTATAATAGAAAAGGGTATGAACATAATTATCAAAAGTTAGGGTTTAAGTAATCATTGACCAATTTCATAGGGTCTTAACTTAAATTTTATAAGCTCCCAAATCTACTTTCTTATCCTCAGTTGGAAGCCATTTTTGAATTACTCTCATATGGGTTGGAATGGGTATATATGCATACAAATTGGGCATATAAGCAAATAATTTATAGAGATGGTATAGTGACATAATAGGATAAGGTTAAATGAGATGAGATGCGTATGCAATGTGTGTTGACAAGTGGGAGGCTTAGATATGTGAGATGTGTATGCATAGGGTGTTGACAAGTGGGAGGCTTAGATGAAGTGATGTGGATGGCTAGGAATGTTGAAATGTGTATGCACGAGATGGTGACAAGTGTCACCATCCTATTTAATGGAAGCTTCTAGAAGAATGAGAGGTGTCTTCAAAAGAGAGGTGAGATGTGGATGGTTATGGTGTTGACAAGTGTGGGGTTGGTGGCCACTTAAATATGCATGGAGGAGAGGGTGACAAGCATCACCATCTTGGCCATTAGAAGGTGAAGAGGTGGCACCATCCTAGAGGCTCTAAAGCCTATAAATAGGAGGGGGTTCTCTCCTCTCTTCTCATTCAAACACCCCATGGCAAGGGAGGGAGAGAGAGAGAGGGGACGGCCAAGAGCTAGAGAGGGAAAGCATGGGGTTCTCCTCTTCATGTTAAGGAGGAGGTTATGCTCGTAGGATCCACGCTCCAGAGGGTCTGTTCGTAGGATCCGTGCTCTAAAGGTTCTGCTCGTAGGATCCATGCTCTAGAGGTTCTGCTCATAGGATCCATGCTTTGGAGGTTCTGCTCAATAGGATCCGTGCTCTGGAGGCACCCACTGACGTACATTAGGGCAATTAAATAAAGGAAGCACATTATATCAAAGGCAGGCTTCAACTTAATTCGTTATTGGTTTGACATGCAGGAGGCAAGTAATTAGGACTCTTTGATTCACAATCATATTTTATATTAACTTTTATAAGTTTTGCACATGTAAAAAGTAAGTTTGACCTACTGATTCTATTACCACCTTTATTATTGTTACTATCTACCATCATCATTATCGTTATTGTTACCTTCACTACTATTGTTATTGTTTACCATCACTATTATCATTCCTATTACTAATACCGTTATTGTCATCATTGCTATTGTTAGCCAAATGGACACTGCTATCATAGGGGTTCTACTGGAGTCGTACTATAGAAATGCCCCAATGGGAAAGCTCATATTTGACTTCCTACTATGGTTTGGGCACTGTGTCTAGTTTAAATAGACACTGCCGTCATAGGAAGTGTTTGGAACCGTACTGTAGAAATGCCCCTACATGAAAGTTCACTACTGTACAAGACCCCAAGGGTAACGAGGGGAAATTCTGGAGGTGGAAAAGTACCACTGGTATATGGTGGAGAGAGCTTCTCCCGGTTCTACGCAGTAACCAAGACCTATTACTCATTTGCCTAGGTGATAGAGTATTGTACCGTCTAATTGGCCTTCTATTGATAGTTAGGGCAATGTGTCTGGCTTAACACTACTACTGTTACTGCTATTGCTATTGCTACTGTTACTGCCACTGCTACTGACACTGTTACTGCCACTGCTATAGCCATTTCTAATGTCATTGCTACTACCTTGCCCAGCCGGAAGTGCAGAAATGAAGTGCCATACAGGGCAAAGTGCTACGCTATGGGAGCCACCTCTTGAGGCCATAATGGCGCAAAGTGCTACATAGTGGGAGCCACCTCTTGAGTCTGTGGGGGCCACCTCTAGAATCCTGCCTGCCCAGTGTTCAATTGTGTACTATATGTGAGCAGCAGTACTACCGCCATTTCTATTACTCCTATTGTTACCATTAACTACTATTGTTACTACCATTGTTTCTACTACCATTTTCATTACTCCTATTGTTACCATTAACCACTATTGTCACTACCATTGTTTCTACCGTTACTATTTCTATTACTATTATCCTCAATATTGCCAATACTATTCTCATTATAACTATTACTATTTCTGTTATTGTTACCTCTATCGCTACTGGTTCTACCACTGGATATATAAATATATCACCATGCTTTTTCAAAATATGCTATAGTGTAGGTTGTGAGTTTGAAATTCCTAGTTACTTGCTGAGTCTATTCTATAGATTCACTCTTGCTAATATTCAGGTGAAGCTTAGGTTCTAGAAGAGGAATTGGCGAGGCTTGGTTCGGATTGCGAGAAGTAAAGATTGCTTGGGTTTTATAAATTGATGATATTATAGTTGGGATGAAGAAATGTAATGTTAAACCTTATTAAATGTACTAGTTCAAGTATGGACAACATTCATTTTGTTATATACTTATTAGTTCTTTTGATTATGAGATGTAAATATAAACGTTGATGGTAATATTGCTTCCGCTTATTCTATTTTCATTCATTATGAGATATTCCACCTTGATGTTCGACACTGTTGGGGTCTTTTCCCCAGTAACATCTCCCTCTTGTCCGACGTGGGTCGGTATGGCCGTACCGGGCTGGAGCGGGGCGTTACATGAACAAAAGTCATCAGTCGAAATCCATTTCTGTCGCTAGTCGAAGTGTTTATCTATTGCTATTATTTTATATCAATTGAAGTTATTGTCTGTCAATTGCTGAACATTTCCTCATCAGTCCAAGTGGCCAGCCGAAGTAACATTGATTGTTGTTTAACTTAAACATCAATTGCTGTTAAATTTAAACATTGATTGATGTTTAACTTAAACATCTATCACCTTAAAACATCAATTGTCCTTAAACATCGATTGTCTTTATTCAACGATTACCTTTAGACATCAATTTCCGTTTAAGTTGCACATCGATTATCTTTACACATGATTGTTGATAAGTTTCATATCGATTGACGAACACTTAAATAACTTTTATATCAATTGATGTTTACAAGATGACAGAGATTCGGTTCTAGTCACGTCAATACGTTGGCTATGATATTGTGGAGGTCAGCCTAACCGAGGCCCTGGCCGACCAGTGGGGAAAATCCCATATCAATGATGACATCCTTATTTACTCTAAGTCTAAAGAGGATCATGAAGAACATTTGAAGTCTGCTCTACAAGTGCCTAGAGATCACCAACTTTATGCTAAACTCATCAAATGTGAGTTCTAGCTGAAGGAGATGTCGTTTCTTAGCCACATTATATCCAAGGAAGGAGTCTCTGTGGATCCTTCTAAAGTTGAAGCAATATAGAAATAGGAAAGGCTAACGACTATGTCGAAAGTCAGAAGCTTCCTATGCTTGGCTGGTTATTATCATCGCTTCATCAAAGATTTCTCCAAGGTTGTTGTAATACTGACCAGGCTCACAAGGAAGGGTAATCCTTTCTCATGGATGGCCTAGTGTGAATGTAGCAACCCAATATTTTTAAGTAAATAAATAAATGGAAATATTTAAAGGAAATGGATTAATTATCACCCAATAAACAATAAGAAGTAGTGGGCTTGTTATAATAGCTCACCTAAAGGTTAATGGGCCTAGTTAGAAGTTGGATTATGGGATAGGAAGAAATACCCCAAGAAATTTGTAGCCATAATTGTATAGAAAATAAGAATGGGCAAATTAGGGTTTTAAACAATGGTAATTAGCCGTGAATGGCAACCAATTTCATGACCAACCATAGCAGGAACTTTCTAATGGTGATTCTACTCTAATTGGGAGGAGAAATCTCCAAAACATGGAAAGAACTAGCTGGAACAGCACCCCACCCTTCCAAGTTGCAATAGGACTTGAAATAAACCCTAGACATATAAATATTCGTCATAGGACTAAAGGAGAAGGTTCACCATCATGTTGGGGTCGTGGGAGGCTATGCTAGGGCACCAGGAGCAGAGAAGAACAGCTGGAGAACCAAGCTTCTTCCTCAACCGTGCTCTGCTGCAACCTGTGCACAAGACCTGTGTTAGATCTTCTCAAAGGTAAGTATTCTCGGGCTAAAGAAAAACGAAACTTATACCATCTTGTAGGACTGCATATCTAGTTTCGTTTGCAAGTGTTTTGCATAATTTTCATCATGTATCCATCGAGTTATAAGTGTTTTCCTATCATCATGCAAGTCTAAGACTTTTCTTGTTCATACTAGTTTGCACGCCTAAAGAGGCCAAATTGATTTGGTCCGAAGGCATAGTTCTCTTCCACTCGTTATCCCCTACAAGTTTCATGTTCACCACTTTGTCCCAAGAACCCTAGATTTCAAGTTATAAGCGTTGCATGAAGATCGCTGCATGTTTTCATTGTTGTCAGGTTGCATGTTGAATCGCGGCCGAACCATACGTTGTGTTTCTGCGACCGGTATCGCATCGGTTAAGACCGTCGCGTCTACTTGAAAGGCGACCACCCATGTCGTCACATTTTAGCCAGGGTTTTACAACTACCATTGCATCAAACTGTGTGCCCTTTTGCTATCAGAGGTTTCTAAAATGCGACCACGAAGGTCGTTGTGTTGTACCCTTGTTTCCCGCTTTTGGGGATCTGTGCTATTTCAAAAAATTTGGGTTTGCATGAACGCTTCGGCCCCAGCCGTCGCGATTCTGTAGCGAGTCCCATGAATGCAGTGGACCTGCATGTCGCGGTTCCAAGTCATCAATCGATTCGTTCTCTGTCTAGTTAACCTAAACGCGACCGCCGACGACATCACATTTCTATCTAGAATCGATGTTTGTTAAACGCGACCATCAAACCCGTCACGATTTGATTGTGTTATTCCAGGAACCTTACTGTTTATTTAATATGGTTACTTAGGCATGATAATCATGTTTATACCCTGTAACACTGTGTGACGGACAGTAATAACCATGTAAATAGATTTTTCTATATTTCACATGTTTATTAAATTTAAAAGACAATATGCACGACTATCATATGTTCTCTTGATTTCATGCACATGCACACAACAAATGATTATCTTTGCCATGAGACCATGAAGAAAATAATGGATAAAATATTTGGTAAATTACTTTAATAATTGCACATTATTAACCTATGATAATAAGGACATTGTCTTCACTTTTCACATGGATTTGGAATACCGTTACCGCCGCTCCACTATTCTAGAATTCGTCTAGAACGTCGAGCAACTCGTTTTCTTTACACACTACTCTCTTGACAAGTTGGAACCTCTCTGTTGGACATTCCATTTTGGCAGACAAGGGTCCTTTTGTTAAGACCTCTGTAAGACTCTGTACTCTATGGATTCCCTCATGGAGATCGAGTTGGTTGTACCATAACACCTATAACACCCTTAGGGATCAATATGATCCAGATGGTTTTAGATGTTCTCTCTTACCTTGAGATCACGCCAGACCTCTAGACTTGTGCATAACATGGCCAGTGGAAGGTTAGTGAATTCTACTAGACTGCCAACACCAACCATGTGTGTTGCGCAACTGTTACTATCACCCGTTTAATCGTCGTTTTATGTGCAATGACCTTTGGCTCTCATCTATACTTTACTCGCTCATCTATTCACACTCTCTCTACTATCTCATCTATTCATCTAGTACTCTCATCTATTTCTTGGTACTCTCTATTGGTCATTTGACTGATTGTCTAAAGATAAACGATATAACTAATGTCTGGCAAAATATAAAGGGGCCCAGTCTGGTCCTGAGAGGTGCGCTCAAAAGTGCTAGTGCCTGCGGGAGTTAATTGACCAGAGTGTTTGGCATTACACTTAAGTGCTATCTATCTCGACTATCTATATGACAATCAAAGTGCTATACTATTCTTGACTCGTTGTGCTATTGTGAACATTGTGATATTTGTTCTACGGCTATCCTGCTCTGTGCTATATTTGAAAACTTGTGCTATCTTGATCCGTGCTATTGTGCTATCTCTTGCTTTACTTGACTCTCTCCCTTTATCATTAGTGACTCTGCTTTTAATACAATAATCATGTAAAGTTTGCCCGCACCATGAGATATAAATCCTACTGAGCGTTAACACTCACCCTACATTATTTGTTCATTGTGTTCTCAGGTGAGAATGAGGAGACTGAGTACACTCACGAGGATGGGGAGAACCAGGAGTGATCCAAGAGTACCATGACGCCATAGTGATTATCCTAGATGTCTTAGTTAGTCGTTTACTTTCATTCTATGTAATAGAGTCGATTGGGCCCTACGTTAAGCATTAATGGTTGTAATAGACATTAGTTGAATTATCAATGAAAGGCATTTGATTTCATATTATTTAATTGTCCAATAGTTTGTCTATTCTACGCTCTGTACTCGCTTACTTGCAACTGCCTCACGTTCTGATATTCCCCGTCGGGGCGTGATAGTGAAGATAGCTTCCAAGCATTGAAAGAACACTTAACAACACCACCTGTGCTAACATTACCCATGGCTGGAAAAGGTTTTGAGGTGTACGCAGATGCATCGGGAATTGGCTTTGGTTGTGTACTAATGCATAATGGGAAAGTGATATGCTATGCTTTCAGGCAATTGAAGGAGCATGAAGACAACTACTCTGTGCACAACCCGGAGCTGGTTGCTATTGTCTTCGCCTTAAAGATATGGTGGCACTATCTATATGTGGTGAGAATTTTATTGTATTTTCTGACCATAAAAGTTTGAAGTATCTATTTTCTCAACAGGAACTAAACATGAGGCAAAGAAGATGGCTAGAGTATATAAAGGATTTTGATTTCTCAATCTAATACCACCCTAGCATGGCTAATACTGTGACAGATAAACTCAATCGGAAGCCTATAACGGTCTTGTCAAATCTGATGGTAAAAGAATGTAACCAGTTGCATTAGTTTGCTCATTTGAATATTAATGCAGAGGTCAAAGAAGATGGGTGTCTGATAGCCGACATCAAGGCACTACCAGAGTTACTTAAAGATATATTAAAATTTCAGGAGGATGATCCAATGCTGGTAGAGATCAAAGGTAACATCGACCAAACGGGATTCTCTCTTGCCATAAATGGAAGGATATTCTTCCAAGGGCGAACTTGTGCACATGATCATGCCGAGACAAGGAGGAAGGTCATGAAGGAAGCACACAAAACCACGTACACTATTCACCCTGGAGTTACAAAGATGTATCAGACTTAAAAAGATGTTTCTAGTGACCTAACATCAAAAAAGAAGTGGTCGAGTATGTAGCTCACTGCTTAACTTGTCAATAGGTGAAGGTAGAACACCTTCGACCCACTAGGAAGCTCAAGCCACTGGAGATACCTAAATGGAAATGGGAAGGAATAGTTATGGACTTCATAATGAGATTGCCAAAAACTAGATGCGGTTTCATGGAATATGGATGATCATGGACCGTCTTACCAAGTCGGCTCATTTTCTACCTATCAAAAGCAGGTGGACAGTAGATGTCTTAGTAGCACTTTACATCAAAGAGGTAGTCAAGTTACATGGCATCTCAATATCTATTGTGTCGGATCGTGACCCTTGGCTTACTTCTCATTTCTGGAGAGGTTTACACAATGCCTTGGGGAGTAGATTGAACTTTAGTACTACTTTTCACCCCCAAACCAACAGTCAGACTGAGAGGATAAATCCAATCATTGAAGATATGCTTAGGGATTGTATTGTAAATTGTGGTGGAAATTGGCATGAACATCTGCCATTAGTGGAGTTTGCCTACAACAATAGCTATCAAGCTAGTATTCAAATGGCACCATTTGAGGCGATTTATAGAAGGTGTTGTAGATCACCAATCTACTAGAATGAGATTGGAGAAAAATAACTATTAGGCCCAGAGTTAGTTTGGAAACCATAGAAAAGGTGAAGATCATTAAAGAAATGATGGTCGTGGCACATAACAGACAAAAGACTTATGTAGACAAAAGAAGAAGGGACCTAGAGTTTCAAGTTTGAGACCATGTATTCATCAAAGTTTCCCCATATAACAACCTGGATTTTAAAAATCTTACATAAATAGGAATAAAAATATATTTTTTTTTAATTAATAAAGAGGTTTGGTTAAAGTCACATCAATCGACATGACAATAGATAAATAGTCGACAATCGATATACAGTGGTCAGCAATCGGTATTTAACTAGGTTTATAATATCAATCGGTAGAATATAACAGCAATCGATATTGCCTCAGGGCAATTGATGTGCATAACAACAATCGATGTTTGTTTAAGGGCAATCAACTTCATAGAGACATTCAATGTCTAAGGCAATCAATGTTGGTTAGCAATCATTGTTTAAAGGGACAATCGATGTTTAAGGGCAATCGATGTTCAAGGACAATAGATGTTGGTCAGAAATCGATGTTTAAGGACAATCGATGTTGGTCAGCAATCGATGTCTAAACGAGTAATCGATGTTGGTCAACAATCTATGTTTAAAGGAACAATCGATGTTGGTCAGCAATCGATGTTTAAAAAAGCAATCGATATGGATTATAAAGGAAATAGATGTGTATGGCAATCGATATATCTATTTCACTGCCAACTTCGACTGGTCAAGATACAAGGTCATCAGTCAAATTAGGACTTTGGATATGACAAAGTTGACTTCGACTGATTACGACCAAATCATGTATGACTTCGTATATAATGAAGTAGACTTCATATATGACGAAGTTAAGCTTCGACTGATCATGACAAAGTGGACTTCGGATATGACGAAGTTGGCTTCAATTGACTACGACCAAATCATGTATGACTTCGTATATGACAAAGTTAAGCTTCGACTAACCATGACCAAATTGTGCATGACGAAGTGGACTACGGATATGACGAAGTTGACTCCGACTGATCATGGCCCAATCATGTACGACTTCATATATGACGAAGTAGACTTTGTATATGACGAAGTTAAGCTTCGACTGACCATGACCAAATCATGCATAACAAAGTGGACTTTGGATATGATGAAGTTTAATTCTACTGATCACGACCAAATCTTGTATGACTTCGTATATGACGAAGTAGACTTCTTATATGACAAAGTTAAGCTTCGACTGACCATGACCAAATCGTGCATAATGAAATGGACTTCGTATGTGACGAAGTTAGACTTCAGATAGGACAAACTTAACTTAGATTGATCATGACCAAATCGTGCATGACGAAGTGGAACTTCGTATATGGCAAAGTGGACTTCGGATATGATGAAGTTAGACTTTGAATATGATGAAGTTAGGTTCGATTGATCATGACCAAATCATGCATGATGAAGTTACCGATAAGTGCAAAACTAGAAAAAAAAAACGATAGTGCAAGAATATTATTAATTATTATTAAATAGATATAAGATAAACATGAGTTTGGTTATCATTAAAATAAGGAAATAAATTGTAGGGGTGGTTCAACACAAATTATAGATACAATAGGGTTATTGGGCCAATAGGTGGTAAACATAAGGAAAATCATGTTAAATATATACCCAATAATAAAAAGGGGTTATTTAAGATAAATATGAGAAGTATTGACCCTAAACCACAATTAAAACCGTGTTTAGTGGGGAGTTTGAATCTGTTTCCTAAAACTTAGAGATGGATTGATAAGGAAATAACTCCTATAGAAATTCTAGACATGGTAGGACTCCTACCAGGAGGTAGGAAACTACAAACTCAAAAATTGCACTGTTACGACACTATAAAATCATCGAAAGACTGCCATAGCCCATCCTAGATTTCTCTTCATTGCTGAACATGGGAGGAATTTCTAGAAGCAAGGAGGAAGAGCTAGTAGCAAGGTTTCGAGGATCCTTCATCCCTTAGCATCTCCTTCGACCTGTAAGAACCTTGTGTTAGAAGAAACCAAAGGTAGGTAATCTCGGGCACCAACTTAACACAGAGTATATCATCTGGAAGTCCTTTAAGTCTGTTCTTGTCTGTCCCTATCCTTCTTGATTTCACCGTTCATGTAAAGAGAATCAAGTGTTTTTCCAAAACTTCGTACAAGATCTAGAATTTTCATATTCTTCTCGAGTTTCATGCAATCAAGACCAACTGGGTCAAGCCAAAGCCATAGATTTGTTTACTTTCCGTTTCCAGCAACCCCTTTCATTTATAGTTTTGTCCCAGGAACCCTAGATTTGGAGTTATGGATCAAGCAAGTGAGTCTATGTCA
Organism: Colocasia esculenta; assembly: GCA_014218235.1. NCBI lineage: Eukaryota > Viridiplantae > Streptophyta > Magnoliopsida > Alismatales > Araceae > Colocasia > Colocasia esculenta. Next base: position 150,950,236 of record CM024753.1, on the reverse strand, counting down.
TTTTCTTGGTCTTGCCAACATGTTGATTAGTCTACGTCTATACTTTAAAAGCAATCAACCACTTGTTAAAAACATTAATTACTTGAATATGATTCTAACATTCTATATGGAAGTTATTGATCATATTCTCCATTTATTATGCCGCTTCGTCCTTATGTTCCAACTCAAAGTTAAAAACGCCTTGATATAATCTGTATCATAACCATGTTGTTGAGAACACATGTTAGGTTTCGACATGAGTCTACTTTGTTTTCTTTCCATTATCTCTACTGTAATGACTCGATCTTCTCTGATCCATGTTTAGTAATTCTGGCATGGTGCTCTTGACCAAGAGGTGGTCATTGGGCCCTAGACGTGGTTTTCGTACGTTGTGTGGGTGTTGTGGGCCAGGGGTTCTAGCCCAAATAGCCCATAGGCTCACTATCTGTGAACGTGACGGAGCAGCACATCGCGATTTAAACGCGACGGTCTCCCCCATCACGATTCACTGAACCGCCTTTGTGATGCGTGGCACGACGGGTTCCGATTGGCGACGGTTAGGGTGGTCACATTTAATTCTTAAATGCGACGTCTGCCTACGTCACGATTTCGACTGTGTATATGTTTGCTCTGTTTCAGCCAGACAGAGCAGAGGAGCTCTATCCGGCGATCAGGGAGGTTGCTACGGCGTCTCCTATGGCGTTTTTCAGGGATCCAGCTTCTTAGCAGCTTGTGCGTCGCGAGTTCCACGTGAAGATGATGTCCAGAGCGTGGACGTGCCAGAGACGTGGAGTTTCTAGCATTCTCCAGGCTCGTTTAATGTTTGGGAGACTACCCTCTTGTTTTACTTTGTTTTGAATGGATTAAAGGGTGGAAACCATGTTTGGGTGGTGTGTCATAGTGTAGATTTCATGTTTATTGCTTTAAGCGTTGTTGGAATTGGATATGTATTTGTTTCTTGGTGGAGGAGGTGGGCTCGGCCGTTGAGCTGGGTTTACTGTCGCATTTGACACGTGACGGGGTTCACCGTCGCATTCATGGTATGAACGTGACATAGTGATTCGTTGCGCTTCTATTTTCAGTGGGAGTGCTGTTCCGGTTGTCATGAACGTGACCATTGGGTCCGTCGCATTCATGACCAGTTTTTACGGTTGTTACAGGTTGGCTTTGTCATGACGTATAGCGTCATCGCGATTCTTGCTTCGATTGTCGATTTGACCTAAAGGCAACGTATTGAGCCATCACGATTCTATCGCAACATTGGGCCTTGTCGCGTTAAGGTTTTGTATTTCGTCTAGACAGGTCATCACAATTTCAATGGCGACGCCTGCGTCCATCATGTATCAGCTTCTATGGTCTGTTTGTGGTGGCTGGGCAGTGAGGTTCTAGTGTGGACCTAGCCCTGGTTATTTGGTGTTATTTAGAAGTGGTTTAAGCTGTTTCCTATTAGTAAATCATATTCAGGGTTAATGAATGGGTCTATGGTTAGCTAGTGTTTTATGTTGTTCATGTTAAGTGTTATGTGTTATCAAGTTAAGTATTTAACGTACAAGGTGGTGTGTGTTGCTATGGAGGTCGTGAGATGACCGATGATAGGCAAGTTGTTATATGGTGATGAGGTTCATGTATATATTGGCGTATGTCTTCTTGGAGGTCATGCGGTGACCGGTGATGAGCTATTAATAATGTTTGGGTACTGTGGTTTATAAGTAAAGGTTGTATAAGCATGTAACGTGGTTCGTGTGCTTGCCGAGTTTGGTGGTCCGATGCCTATTCTGGAATACCTCTTCAGTTGGGTACCCCAAGTTCTTTGTGAGCCAGGCACATGTGCTTGTTGTGCTTGGGGTTTGTCCCGGTACGGTGTGTGTACCGTAGAGGTCTATGTCATCTTTCTGGACACCCTCACTCTTAAGTTTGAATTGTACGTCCGGCTGAGGGAAAGACGGCAGTGGGGCAGCGACTTGTGTTGAGTTGGTCTTGCGTTTGGTCGCTTGTAGCGCGCTCGTGGTTGGAGGCAGACAGCAGTAGACGTACTGGTCCCCAGTTCGTCCCGTGTTCCCATGCATGGACCTGCAGCTGTGTGGTCTGTAGGTGGGGTGGTGGGTTAGTCTCCACAGTGGGTTGTTCTTCTGTGTTTGTGGAGCGGTAGCTGGACTGAGTAGTCTGTGGCTACGAGACTGAGAGGTAGTTCTTGTGATGTGTTATCCGAATTGAATACTAACGTCATGAACCAGTAGTCTGTTTCCATTTGGTGGCGTCGTTCCTTTCTTACTCGTGCTTTGCCACTAGTTGTGGCTTACGTGTAATGACTCGCTAGTTGAGGTTTTACCCATTGGGATGTGCCCTGGCGGTGGCACAGTTGTGGTTGTGGTTCCGAGGTGGTATCTCGTGGTGGTAGGTACTTGTACCCTTTGTGGGTAGTCATTTGTTGTGGTATGTCACGTACCAGCCTTTCCAGATGTAGCAACCCTAAATTTTTAAATATCGATAAATGATATTAAATTAAGAAAAATAGAATTTAATTGAATAAATATGATAAATAGATTTAAATGGGAATAAAAAGGGGATAAGTTGAATAAAACGGAATTAAATCAAAGCCCATTAAGCTAAATTAGAAGATGGGTTATATTAGTGGTTCAAACATAAAAGAGTGGGCCCAAATATGAAAAGCCCATCTATGGATGGGAGTTAATTAAGTTAATTTCGTACTTAAATTAATAATAAATGGTGAAGGGTTATGATAATCATTAATTAACCCATAATTATCCTAAAAAGGAGTCCTAGACTTACCCTAACCCTTTAACCATGAAATTAAACCTCTCCCCAATCCTATTACGTAGATAAATGCAAGAAATAGGGAGATAAATATAGAAATTCGGAGTTTTAAGGAAAGGAAGAGTTTTTAGAAGTTAGGACTCTTAAAGCAACCCAATACACCCCCCAATTTGTCCCGACCAACCCATAGAACGATTGATGGGGCTTTGGAGGATGAAAAGAAAGGTTGAGAACGAAGGAGCAAAGAGAAGAAGGCTTGGAACAGGGAGGATTTCATCTTCTTCGTCGTCACAAACCCTAGGAATTCTTAATAGCATGAAAAGGTAGGCAATCTCTCAAGCTTAACCTAATTATACTCAACCCTAGGTAGACCTTGATCCCCTCTATCAAAGCCCTATGGTTTCCCTAATTTTCGTTGCTCCATGAGAGAGTATTAAATACTCTAATCTTTGTCATCATCATGTACCTGAACCATCTTGTTTGACTTCAATTCATGTATATACTCAATTACATGTCTTGCAAATTTTATCATAAATACTTCATGATGTTAGCCTTCGAATGATCCTATTTCCCCCAATTTTCATCATGCATCCTATGTGAATTAAATCATTTTCCATGACTATGCATGTTTTATGTCACTGAAATGTAACCTAATTGAAGCATGCCAAATACTTGTTTATTTTCTAATTCCTCATACTTGTTGATACATCTACATGTCTATTTTCATTCAAAACTAGTTTCATGAATTTTGGACATTCCTACGATTTGTTATCGAATTTTGAATAGCCTTGTGTCATACCATAGAGGGTTGGGACCGAACCTGAAAAGGGGCTGATTTCCCTTTTGGGTTTCGTGACACCTTCTGAAACCGTGACGGCCCGACCCGTCGCGATCTTAGAAGGCTTACGACAGGCCTGACCGTCGCGTCTTGAATGCGACGGCCCGACCCGTCGCGATTCCTGACGGTTCACATAGACCGGCCTGGTTCAAGTAGAACGCGACCGGCCGCTATGTCGTGACCTGAAACGCGACGGGTAGCCCCGTCGTGATTTCAGCATATCGGCCAAAACCCTAATTTACTTATATAACCTTGATCTTTACCCTATTTAAACGCTGTTAACTTTAATTAAGCACTATTATGAATATTAACGACCAACATTGGGTGTTATTTACATGTTTTTAATTAATTTAAAAGCTATGTGCACGACTATACATGCTCTCATGATTATCTTACACTTGCACACACTAAACATTCATGTTTGCCATGAGACCTTATTAAATTACTCAATAATATATCTGATAATTAAGTGTAATTAATCACTTAATCTCCCAATTATTTAAATGACACTTGTCTTCGTTTTATCTGCACTTTGTACACCGTTATCGCATCCCTCTGCCATCGACCACTCGAGGCACGACGGACACTTGTTTTGTACAGACTTTTCTTGGCATAGACCACCTCTCCGTTGAGAATACTCCTAATTGGACTAGATACTCCTTGTCAAGGCCTCCGTAAGTCTCTTTGACTTTGGCGGACATTCATTGCCGACGAGCTGGTTGTACCCTTAAAACCCTTTACACCCTTAGGGATCAGTATGATCCAAACGGCCTTAGTGTGTTTCCTTGTTACCTTGGGATCACGTTGTTGGGATCGGATGGGTGGATGGATCAGATCTAGAAAGGGGGGGTGAATAGATCTAACACCAATTAACGCGGAAGCTTAAGTAATTAAAAATTACTTCGAATCAGAGATCAATTCACCCAAACAATTTACTGATCTGAAGAGTGATTTGTATGTGTGAGCAAATCGATTAGTAGTGTGAACGAAATCCCTATGCATGCATCTAGCGAAATACAAAGTCAAACCACAATTCAAACCATTGCACAGAGGATTTTTAGGTGGTTCCGAAATCACCTTCAGTGACTCCTATGTCCACCCTTCACACAGGGAGGCCACACTACTCAAAACCTTGAGTACAACTCACACCGGAGCACGACGACTCCAAACACCCTTAAGCACGACGACTCAAGAAACACCTGGAGCACGATGACTCCAAACTGAGCACGACGGCTCAAACAACAACCGGAGTACTACGACTCCAAATTGAGCACTACGGCTCAAACCACACAGTGAGTGTGACGACTCACAAACCAGAGCTTGACGGCTCATAGTACAAAAGCTAGATCAAACACAAAAGAGATCAAATCCTCTAGCAATGATCTGATTCAAAATAGTTTCGTACATAGAAATTTGTGCAGAACTTCATGCACAAATCTCATTGACGAAGAAGGAAGAACAAACTCATAAATAAGGCAAATAGATGTATAAAGAGTGTTCTTCAATGAAGAGGCCTTGCAGACGCTTCAATTGAGGAGCCTTGATGGAAATCGATGGAGATTCTCCTCAATTGGCGGTGCTCTGCTTTGATGGCATCTGAAATGCCAGAAATCCTTCTTCTCCTGAGCCTCTTCAGTTGGATCTGATCCCTTGCCTTTCACAGCAACCTTCTCTCCAGGGATTCCCTTTGATTCCCTTGTCCTTCCTCTTGAAAGGATGGCTTGCAGCTTTTGGAGATGGAGACAGATCTGGAGAACCCCCTTTGGCCGCCAAAAGGCTTCTTCTGGAAGTGTATGGGCTCTCTTGCCTTTGGGGTTCAAGGAGCATGGGTATTTATAGCCCCATATGTCCATAATGTGCCTTGGGGTGCATGGTCACGGAACCCTAGGTCAAATCCCCTAAATCCCAAGCAGCCACGTGTACAGAGAAATTCACGTTTTTGAGTTTCAGCCGGAGTGTGTCGACCTGCCCTGATCTAGTGTCGACCTGCTGTCCCAGTCAGGCAAATTGGTCTGCTGGAAACTGGGTCTAGTGTCGACCTGCCCTGATCTAGTGTCGACCTGCTTTGATCTAGTGTCGACCTGACTTGATCTAGTGTCGACCTGCTTTGATCTATTGTCGACCTGCTTTGATCTAGTGTCGACCTGATGTCCCAGTCAGGCAAACTGATCTGCTGGAAACTAGGTCTAGTGTCGACCTGCCCTGATGACACTACCAAGACAAAAATGTGTGAACCTAAAAATATAAAATGTAAATAATTAATACAAGATATTATCATTAAAATATGAGATATTAAACATCAAAAACATGTTGTCTAAGCATTATTGTGATATGTATAAAATGTATAACATGTTCAACATATCATCATCAAAATCACAATTTAAACATCAAAAACACATTGTCTAAGCATTATTGTGATATGTATAAAATGTATAACATGTTCAACATATCATCATCAAAATCACAATATGTCATCATTAAAATCACAACATGTCGTCATTAAAATCACAACATGTCATCATTAAACTCACAACATGTCATCATTAAACTCACAACATGTCATCATTAAAATCATAATATCTCATCATTAAAATCACAATATGTCATCATCAAAATCAAAGTATGAGTGATGTTCATTGGTCATCATTAAAATACAACTTTAGGAAATTCCAAAACACACTCAACCCAACAATCTCCCCCTTTTTGATGATGACAAAACATATGCACAATCTCCCAATAACCTGACTCCCTTGACTACAATAACTCACTCTTTGACCATATACACCCTTTGAACTTTCTCCTCCTAGAAACCCTTTCTTCCCCTCAGAAACCCTTTCTTCTCCCCCTTTTTGACAGCATCAAAAAGAAGGATAAGTGAGAGAACCAAGGATTGTAAGAGATCAATTAATGAAATGAAGGAAATAAATGGTCAGTAAAGATCAAAATAAATGAGGCAAAGTGATATAGACATATGAGAGAAATTATTGTGTTTTTGTTATTGTGGAACAAAGTTTAATCACAAAGACACACTCAACACAAAGTATAGCAAAATATAATGATCTGAATGTAGTTAAAATAATGATGCAAATGTGAAATAAGGTGACCTATATGAATGAGCAGAAATATTTAAACAAGGATGTTAGGAGCTTTAATTGTAACACAATGTAGAATAATAGGTCTAAACTCAGTATACATGAACTTTATGAAGGTCTTAAGCTTTTCCATCCTGTCAATTTGATTTTCTTTCATTTTTAACAGGGAAAGAATACAAGAATAAATTAGTTAAATCTCACTTTTCAGTGCAAGAGATCACATTGATCAGATGCAATACCTCCTGATTACTCAGTGGTTTAACTTTCATTATCTTATACAGAGTTGAAATTTTGATTTCCACTTTTTGACGCGAAACAAATCACATTTTAGGTGAAATGGCCCGGTTACTTAGTGGTTCAAGAATTTGCATTGCTCTGTTTGTATCTTTCCAGATTGATCATTTTTCTTTTGATATTTTTCCGGAATAAGTTTGCTTCGACCAGAAAAGTCATGACTACGAATTTAGAGAAACTATTCTAAACATGTGGTAAAAATGAAGCTTAAACATACACATGTGAAATATTAAAGCCACTCATGTGCCTACAAGTGTTTTGCACGTCATTTTAAAGACATTTAGTATTAAGAGTGCATGACCTTGAAAAGATACTGAATCTTTGAAATTAAACTAAATGCACAATGATTTTAGTTTCACTCTTTTAATTCTCTCATAAGAAAATAGCAGAAGGACTCAAAAATTCTGATGAGTTTGAGGTTCAAAATAGACAAGTAAGGTCAAGGAATGTAACAATGACTTCCCCCTTTCATGTAACTCCCCCTCACAAGGTGAACATGAAGATTATAGGAGGAATAGGAATGGAATGACATGAAGGCAGAATGAACATGAATGTTTTTATTGAAAGACAATGACTCCTCCTCAACAATTGCATACAAGGCTCTGGATACTTGGTGGAGACATATACTCGCACATAGTGAAAGTGTCCAGACATGTCTGACTTGTCTTTCTTCAAATCACCATTTGATATACCAAGAATGCCAATGCAATGTGAGAGTGAGGAATTTAGTTGCAAAAACATTTGTCAATAAATGATAAAATCAGATATGAAAGAATATTTCTCCAGTATTTCACTCAAAGATTCTTTTGACTCACTTCCCCATAAGATATGCATGATATGAAATGATCATTTAAGCAATTCAGATATGTTTATTCAAAGTAGTTTGCACAGAAAGAATATGAACATGATCAAACATGCATTAACAGGCAATTTATTGAAGGAGAAAAGTTTCAAAGACTTAAAAAAAAGTTTTTGAGATTTTCAATTTTTCTTGATGACCTTTATGCAGGAAAAGACTATTAATACTTGGCGGAGAATTTTTCTCACGCACAATGATAGTTTCTAGACAAGCCTAACTTGTTCTTTCATATTTCACCATTTGATATACCACATAGTTACTGCAAAAGGTCAATTATTCTTTAGTTTTAGCATGAAATTCATTGCATTTTTCAAGAACATTTTTGCACTTTTTCAAATTTACTCCCCCTTAATATGTGCATGGAATGAAAAAGCTAGTAAGCAATTCACACATGATTATGCACACCATTAGCTTTAAGCATAACATGACCTTTGGTACTTGGCGGAGTATTTTACTCACGCATAATGAAAGTTTCCAAACAAGCATAACTTGTTTTTCCACATGTCATCATTTGATATACTAAAAAGTCAAAGCAGTTGATATGCACACAGAATCATGGGCATAGTTATGCAAGCATGATAACACAAACATGATTCCAATTGTAATGACACAAAGTTCATTGTTGGGAGTACCATTGAAACACATTTCTTATTGTTCAGATAAAAATTAAACATTCATTTCAATTCAGGCAATTCAAATTTGAAATGATAAAGAAGTTTTACCTGAATGGACTTCAATTGTTTTTCAAAGATTTTACCTATGTTCTCCAATCATTTCTTGCCTTGCACAGCCAATATCTTAAGTCTATTTACAATGTATGGTTGAAAGACTCCTCAGCTTGCTGATCAAGCTGGTTTTGGGACCCACACTTGCTTAGGTCCTGCAATGAAATCAATGTTAGAGTGCAATAAAGATTTTTTGAATCCAAAATGATTTTATTTTTGGTATAGATGCATGTCTTTCATTGACAGAACTATGAGCAGAATTAGTTCCAAATTTTCTTTTTGCCTTGCTCAATGCATCTATGTTTTCATGAAGTGTTCAATTTATATTCACATGGAGTTTCTGAACATTTTCAACAAAATCATGATTCTTAGTTACATGTGAATGATGTGAAATTTTTGCAAGTAATTCAGGATATAATCATCATGGAAGAAATGAAATAAACAAGCACTCATTTTTCAATGACAACCATTTAAAAAAAAAAAATTTAATGACTCTTACACCAGGAAGATCATTGGTACTTGGCGGAGGTAATTCCTTACACAAAATGATAGTTTCTAGACAAGCATGACTTGTCCTTCCACAGTTCACCATTTGATATACCAATTGATCTTTGCATAAGAGTCCCAATTGATTTCAGTTTTTATTTAGTAGGGAATCTCTCAGAAGTATTTATCTAGTGAGATTTTCATTTTCTTTCATTCTCTTCACTTACTTTCCTTGTAGCCTTAGTCATGAAGCCTTCATCTTGAAATTGACTACAAGGATCCCTGCATCCAGCATTCAAGCAGCACATTTTAGAACCCAAACTTGTTTGGGTCCTAAGGATCTTCCATGAATTTGAAACAATGATTTTTGAATCCAAAAGGATTTGATATTGGGTGCATTTTTCTGAAGACTAGAAACACTGGAATTTTGGTTTCCAATCTTAGAGCTATTAGTATAGAATGCACCACTGACATACTGAACATTTTGTTTTCTATTTTTTAGATTTTTATCATTGAGATTTTTAACATGGAATTCTGAAGAGATCTTTTGTGCAACAGTTCCTTTTTCATGTACATAGAATTTCTGAGTGTTTTCAGCATGACCATGATCTTTATTCTTATGTACATTAACATGAAACATGGGAGCATGCACAAAATTATCAATTCTATGCCAACATTCCCTAGAAGTATGCCCAAATTTATGACATGTGAAGCACTGGACTGATTTGGCATATTTATTGAAATGTTGATCTCTATTCCAGCAATGTTTGGCAAGATGACCAGGTTTATTGTAGTTGAAGCAAATGAGAGCATTTCTTACCTGGTTCTTACCTTGGCATGTGTGCATTTTCTGGAATCTTCTTTTCATGTGAGGAGGCTTACCATGAGGAGAAGGAGGTACCTTTTGGTGGCTCATGACATGATGTGAATTTTGAACTTGTCTTGGAGCCCTTTGGACTGATGGAGGAAGTAGATGATTCTTCTTGACATTAGCATTTTTCTTCTTCTCTGTCTGTTTCTGAACAAGAACTTTCACAAGTTTTTTATTAGAGATATCAAGGTTCTTATTCACAGCAGATTTCACAAATGTTAATTTTGTTTTATTTCCATTTTTCTTACCTCTCACAGAAGCAAGACTTGTGTTTTTAGTATTTTTCAATTCATGTCCAAGCTTCTATTTTTCAGCTTTTAATGCAACTTCTTTTTCTGAAATTTGAAGTTTGTTTAGCATGACATCCAACCCATTTTTCATCTTGTTCTTTTCATTTTCAAATTGAGCAATTTGTTTTTCCAAATCAGAAATTTTATTACTCAAATTGCTACATTCATTGTCCAATGGTTTGTCATGGAACAAGCATTCAATCTTCCTTTTTAGATGATGATTTTCCTCAACAAGTTGTTTGCATCTCTCATTTATTTGATGATCATGAGCCATGTTAGAAATCTATTTGTTTAATTGATCATTATCAAATTTGAAGTTTTCATTGAGATCAATCAATTTTCCATTTTCATTTTCTAGATCAATAACTTTTGATTTCAATAGCTCATGGTTTTGTTTCAATCCATTCAGTTTATTTGCACAGATTTGGACTTCATCTTCCAACTTCTCTTTCTCAGAATTTAAATTTTCAACCTCATTTTTCAAATTCTCATTTTCTTCTGAAAAATCTTTATCATTGTTCTAGAGCAATTCAAGTGTATTTGTCAATTTTTCAATTTCTTTATGGCAATGTTTTAAAGTCTTTTTCAAATCTTTATTCTTAATGTTCAGCTTTGCATTAAGATTTTGTATGTTCTCACAGAACTCAACCAATTCAGCATAAGATATGCCTTCATCTGCATCAGAATCAGAATTAGAATACATAGATGGGTCTTGAATTGATTTACCTGACCTGGTAGACCCATTTGAACTCTTGTGTTCTAAAGAAGATGAAGAATGCTCTGAGCTCTTAGAATGTGCAGTGAGAGCCACAACTTTATGAATTGTTGATTTTCTAGATTCATGAATTTCTTTTGCTCCTTTTCTTTGTGCTTTATTTGGCAAACATGATGAAAGTGAGACTGGTGATTTCTCTGAAATTATAACAGGAAATTCATGCAAATTAAAGAGATTTGCCATTATATCAAAATTCAAAAGACTATTAGATCTAATCACAGTGAATCAATGTAACAAGGAATTAGATCTAACAATTAGAGTGGTTAACCCGCTCTAATACCAAATGTATGAATCAGAGCGATTAAACACACAGAGATAGTGAAAGATCAAGCAAACAGTTCACGCAATTAACACAGAGATCAAACAGAAGCAATCAAATCAGATCAGTAACAGACATTAACCCGCTCTGATACCAATTGTTGGGATCGGATGGGTGGATGGATCAGATCTAGAAGGGGGGGTTGAATAGATCTAACACCAATTAACGCGGAAGCTTAAGCAATTAAAAATTACTTCGAATCAGAGATCAATTCACCCAAACAATTTACTGATCTGAAGAGTGATTAGTGTGTGTGAGCAAATCGATTAGTAGTGTGAATGAAATCCCTATGCATGCATCTAGCGAAATACAAAGTCAAACCACAATTCATACCATTACACAGAGGATTTTTAGGTGGTTCGGAAATCACCTTCAGTGACTCCTACGTCCACCCCTCACACAGTGACGCCACACTACTCAATACATTGAGTACAACTCACACTGGAGCACGACGACTCCAAACACCCTTAAGCACGACGACTCAAAAACACCTGGAGCACGACGACTCCAAATTGAGCACGACGGCTCAAACCACACAGTGAGTGCGACGACTCACAAACCAGAGCTCGACGGCTCACAGTACAAAAGCTAGATCAAACACAAAAGAGATCAGATCCTCTAGCAATGACTTGATTCAAAACAGTTTCGTACACATAAATTTATGCAGAACTTCATACACAAATCTCATTGACGAAGAAGGAAGAACAAACTCATAAATAAGGCAAATAGATGTATAAAGAGTGTTCTTCGATGAAGAGGCCTTGTAGACGCTTCAATTGAGGAGCCTTGATGGAAATCGATGGAGATTCTCCTCAATTGGCGGTGCTCTGCTGTGATGGCATCTGAAATGCCAGAAATCCTTCTTCTCCTGAGCCTCTTCAGTTGGATCTGCTCCCTTGCCTTGCACATCAACCTTCTCTCCAGGGATTCCCTTTGATTCCCTTGTCCTTCCTCTTGAAAGGATGGCTTGCAGCTTCTGGAGATGGAGACAGATCTGGAAAACCCCTTTTGGCCGCCAAAAGGCTTCTTCTGGAAGTGTATGGGCTCTCTTGCCTTTGGGGTTCAAGGAGCATGGGTATTTATAGCCTCATATGTCCATAAAATGCCTTGGGGTGCATGGGCAGGGAACCCTAGGTCAAATCCCCTAAATCCTAAGCAACCACGTGTACAGAGAAATTCACATTTTTGAGTTTCAGCCGGAGTGTGTCGACTGCCCTGATCTAGTGTCGACCTGCTGTCCCAGTCAGGCAAATTGGTCTGCTGGAAATTGGGTCTAGTGTCGACCTACCTTGATCTAGTGTAGACCTGCTTTGATCTAGTGTCGACCTAACTTGATCTAGTATCGACATGCTTTGATCTAGTGTCGACCTGCTTTGAACTAGTGTCGACCTGATGTCCCAGTCAGGCAAACTTATCTACTGGAAACTAGGCCTAGTGTCGACCTGCCCTGATCTAGTGTCGACATTACCAAGACAAAAATGTGTGAACCTGAAAATATAAAGTGTAAATAATTAATATAAGATATTATCATGAAAATATGAGATATTAAACATCAAAAAAATGTTGTCTAAGCATTATTTTGATATGTATAAAATGTATAACATGTTCAACATATCATCATCAAAATCACAATTTAAACATCAAAAACACGTTGTCTAAGCATTATTGTGATATGTATAAAATGTATAACATGTTCAACATATCATCATCAAAATCACAATATGTCATCATTAAAATCACAACATGTCATCATTAAAATCACAACATGTCATCATTAAAATCACAACATGTCATCATTAAAATCACAACATGTCATCATTAAAATCATAATATCTCATCATTAAAATCACAATATGTCATCATCAAAATCAAAGTATGAGTGATGTTCATTGGTCATCATTAAAATACAACTTTAGGAAATTCCAAAACACACTCAACCCAACACATGTCGGACCTCTGGTATGTGTTATAGCACGGCTAGTGGGCGGTTGTGACTTCTACCAGACTGCCGTCACATGACCATGTGCTGTGCAACTGTTACTGTCATTTTTTATCGTTGTTTTACGAATATGTCCCTGTCTCATCTACTATCTTTGTACTCTCATCTGTTCACTTTCTCTCTACACTCTCATCTATTCGACTAATACTCTCATATATTCTTGGTACTCTATTTGGCCATCCATATGATTGTCTAAGATAAGAAAAATGACTTATGCCGCGCAATAGGGCCTGATCTGGTCTTGGGAGGAGCGCTCGAAAAGTGTTATTTGCCTATGGGAGTTAAAATAATCAGGATGTCAGCATACATCCAGTGCCATTATACTATCAAGATTTAATCTATGACAATCAATCAGTGCAATCAATACAAGTGCTATCAATACAAGTGCTATCGTTACTAGTGCATCGTTGTGCAACTTTATGTGCTATATCGTTACATGGTCAATCCATTATCGTACTTGATGTGCAATTTTCCTTGTACAAGTGTTATCGTACTCTTGCCATCGTTACTTTACTCTGCATGACTATTCTCTCTAGTTATTCTACCTTTTAAGATATAAATCATTTAAAGCATACTTGTCTATATGAGATGTTAAGTCCTACTGGGCATTTATCACTCATCCTGCGCAATTTATTTCATGTGTTTCAGGTGAGTCCGATTGGGATTACCACACTCATGAGGAAGGGATTGAGGAGGATGCTCAGGAGTGACCAGTCTCGTCAACCCTACTTAGTAGATACTTAGTTAGTTATCAATTAGTCAATATGTAATAGTTTAGATTTGAATAAAGTATTCTGGGCCCTAGTTTTGGCTCTGATTTGTGGATGTAATAGTGTTATGAGGAATTATTAATGAAGTTGGATTTCATTTGGCTTTATTCCAATTGTGCAATGGTTGTTGTCTATTCTCGCTCGATAATATTTAATTAACTATAATTCCGCTTCGATATTCCGCAATGGGGCGTTACACCAGATGTTGTGGTGAATTTGTGTTCTGTGAAGGTCGTATGGTGTGACCTTCTACTTATTGTGTTTTACCCTTCTCTGGGTAAGCTTCTAAATATGATTTCAGTGTGTGGTGGATTGGCATGTTGTTGCTAGTCCTACTACCCTACACGGGTAGTTTGTCTGTGAAGCTAGTAGCTTAGGTAGTGGTTTCCTGTGAAGCTAGTAGCTTTGGCGCTGGTTTGCCTGTGAGGCTTGTGGTCTAGACGTTTTCAGTGGATTAAGCGGATTATGTTGGCCCGCTTGGTACGGTTGGCAGCACACTATCTAGAGGGGGGGGGTGAATAGATTCGCTGCAGAAAATGAAACTTCAACACATAAGTTACCACTTAAAACTTTGGTTAGATAGTGTGATAGAGAGTAGTAGTGCGGAAGCAAATTAGCAATCACACAAAAGAACACAAGGAGTTTTATCCTGGTTCAGCCCTTCCAAATGGAAGTCCTACGTCCAGTCCCCAACCAAGATCTTGGGATTTAGGGTACAATCCCCAAGGATATACAAACCCCCAGCTCCCCGTTGATCCTCTTCCTTTCCGAGTAGGAAGGATACTCACTTCTATTACAGGTCAAGAAGCTAACCTCCTGGAACAAACCCCAGTGAAGTTCTGCTAGACTTAAACCCCCAGCTAGGTTCTGTTGGTACAAACCTCAACAAGGTTCTGCTGACACTAACCCCAGCTAGGTTCTTCCCTAAAGAAATGCTAAGAATAATCCCTTAGCTGGACCGAACTCTTTCTTAGAAAAAGAAATAACAGACTGAGAGTGTATAGGATGTACACCAACTCAAAGACTCTCCCCCAGATTTACAATGATGCACGGAGAGAGTGAAGAGAAGAGAGGAAAGCTTGAATGCTAAGAGCTTTGGAATTCTTCAGCTCTGAAGGCTTCTCTAGAAAGGGCTCGAGCTCTTCTCTCTTGCTTGAGTGTATGTGTAGTTGAGGCTTCTCACAAGATGTACACTCCTTCAAAGATATTCAGGAAAAAGCTCTCTTGACTTCTTCAGCCTTTCTTCTTCCTTTATATTTGAGTAGTTTGAACAGATCCATTGAAGGATGCAACGTTGGAGTCTTGGATCCGTTGGAGTTCTAGCCGATGCTCATCTTTCTATTCTTCATCTCTTGTGTGATAGACACTTGGTGGTCTTCGAGGTCTGCAAGCATAGAAGAAAGTGTTTAGACTAGATAAGTGTTTATGTCAGAAGGCTCATATTTCTGTGTTTCCTACTGACACCCAGAAGTGGTAGGTAATCCCTTTTTATCTGGCAGGAAGGGAGATATCCTAAGAGATAAGCAAAAAGATTTTCTATCAGAGAAATAGTAAGTTACGCATGTGAAATGCATTTGACTTTTCATTGGGCGCAAAAGACAATTTGAAACATTTGAAATACAGAGGAAATTAATGTTTAAGTGTAATAGAGTCGATGTGAGAAATAGTTGATGTTCCAATGTAATTCATGTATGTAATCGATATTTAAGTTGAAGTTGTTGTTTGGCAAAATCGATGTTGATGGAAGTTGATGTTCAACAGAAGTCGATGTTTAAGCTGAAATCGTTGTTTGAACAAAATCGATGTTCTAATGAAATCGGTGTTCAACAGAGTCAATGTTTAAGTGAAATCGATGTTGAACAAAATCGATGTTGATCAAAATAAAATCGATGTTTACATGGAGTCGATGTGTGAGTGAAGTTGGTGTTCAATAGAAATCAATGTTCAACAAAGTCGATTTTTAAGTGAAATCGATGTTGAACAAAATCAATGTTTACATGAGATGAACCATAATCGATGTATTTGTATGGAAATTTTTGTGGCACTTAGTCAGTAATCGATGTGTATTGAACAGCCATCGATTTGGCTTTTCAGTGCAAATCACGAAGCGATAGTGCCATAAATTTATATTTATTAGGAAAGCATGATATTAAATATATTCACTAATATTTAATTAATCATGAGTTTTGTTATCACCAAAAAAAGGATAAAATATAAGAGTGGTTCAACAATCTCTCCCTTTTGGTGATGATAAAACTTATGAGAATTTTCTGACAAAAATACTTAAGACATAGAAAATACAGAAAATTCATATATTAAACATACTCTCCCCCTTTTTGTCACTAACCAAAAAGGAAGGATCTTACCATTTACATTCTCTCCCCTTTTTGTGAATACTTCTTACCAGTATGTGAGTGAGAGGGGTTCAACAAAGTTTGTCATTAATGCGTAGCTCCCCCTTAGTCTGTGCTCCCCCTGAATGTGAGGCTCCCCCTTAGAGTGAGACTTGATGAATCTTCACTTGTCTGTCGACAGTTGTTTGATCTTGTTGTTTCTTGACAAATTCACTTGTTGTTTGTCAAGTCTTCGAGAGTCTTATCTGCATAGATCTTACAAAAAGAGACACTTGCAAACAGTTGTTAGTAGTACTATAAATGTAAATACAAATTTGTGACTACTCCCTCTTCAGATATGAGTTGGATGAAGAGCTGGCAGTCACCAATGCCTTGACCATCCTTTGTTCCTGATGCTCTAAGGTGATCCTGCAAACAACTTATTCTGAAGTACATACCTAAATCTTTTTGGGTCCTTAATGGTTAGATGCATGAAAATATCCTTTCGGAATCCATGCAAGGTGCCTGGTTGTGTAGGTGTGTACTGTGTGTCCTAATTTGTTGCAATGAGAACAACAATGAATATTATTTGTTTTACAGTTCTTATTGTCTTTGTGATGTTTGTTTAGAACAAAAATTTTAGAAACATTTTTCCTTTGATAGAATTTGTTCATTACAGGGGCCTTTTCCTTAGGCATCTTAGTTTCCTTTAGAAATTTAGGCAATGGATATTTTTCAGGAATTATGACTTGTTTTCCTTTTTCAGGAGGTTCGTATCCAAGACCTTGTTTATTGTTTCCAGATTTTGATCCTTTTAAACACAGAGCTAGAGATGTTTTCCCTTTAGTTAACTTCCTAACTGATTCTTTTAAATAAAGATTTTCTTCAGTTAGAGTTTTTAATTTTTCTTCTAACTCTAATTTTTCATTGTTCTTGCTTTTTAAGTCTTCATTCAAAAGATAATTATTATCTTTACTTTCCTTCAATTATGTTTCCAATTGTACCATTTTCGATTTAAGATTAGAGTTAGTATCTTCTAAGAAAGTAAGATTATTTTTCAGATTCTTTAATTCTTTTACTACACCTTTATGTTTTTCATAAAGTTC
This sequence comes from Colocasia esculenta, assembly GCA_014218235.1. Taxonomy (NCBI): domain Eukaryota; kingdom Viridiplantae; phylum Streptophyta; class Magnoliopsida; order Alismatales; family Araceae; genus Colocasia; species Colocasia esculenta. Next base: position 150,932,725 of record CM024753.1, on the reverse strand, counting down.
ATTAAAGACTTCTTCTAAGTCTTCAGACTCTGACCCTGAATCAGTGCACGAATCAAAAAATGGGTCAAAATGTTCCTCATCTAGTCGTACCATGAGGACTAGACTTTCCTGCTCTTTCTCTGATTCTGAGCTAGATGATTCTGAAGTTGTGACTTCTTCATTGTCCCAAGCAGCAGCCATTGCTCTTCTTTTGAATTTATTGTGATTCTTTTTGGACTTTTCTGGTTGACCAGTCTTCTTGAGTTTTGGACAGTCTGGTCTTAGATGTCTAGGTTTTCTGCATTCGTAGTAGACTGGTTCTTTCTCCTTTTTCTCTTTCTTTTAGATCCTTCTTGATCCATTTTTCTTCTTCTTAGGAATTCTCTGAAGTTTGGATAGTACATCATCTACATCACTATCCTCAGATCCTGCATTTTTTAAACTAGAAGAAGAAGAGATGGAAGGAGCAGCTATAACTTTAAGAGCATTAGTAAATTTTTTCTTGGATGACCCTTTAGATAGTCACTTCATATTGATTTCATTTTCCATAAGGGAACCAATTAATTTATCAATGGAAAATTTGGTTAGATCATGGGCTTCTTCAATAGCAGTGACCTTAGGGGTCCATGAATGAGTTAAAGACCTAAGTATTTTTATGATAGTTTCTTCATCAGAAAGATTTTTACCAAAAGAACTTAGACCTACTACTATGCTTGAAAATCTATTATACATTTGAATAATATTTTCGTTTGGAAGCATTTTAAATTGCTCATATTGTAAAACAAGAATATCTATTCTAGTTTGTTTTACTTTATATGTTCCTTCATATGTTACCTACAGTTTATCCCATATTTCTTTTGCAGATTTACATGCAGATACTCTACTGAATTCTCTTTTTGATAAAGCACAACATAAATAGTTCTTTGCTTTAAGGTTTAGAGACAATTTACTTTTATCAGCTACCGTAATAGCAGTAGTACCTTCAGCAGGAACAATAATGAAATCACCTACCTCTATTACCTACCACAGATCAAAGTATGTGCCACACATGAAGCATTTCATTCTCATTTTCCAGTATTGGTAATCCTCTCCATCGAAGAATGGAGGTCTGGTGACTGATTGGCCTTCATCAATTCCTTGGGCTGCCATGGATCTTGCTCTAAGATCGTTGGATCTTCTTGATTAATTAGAGACCCTCTCTAATACCACTTGTTGGCCCACTTGGTACGGTTGGCAGCACACTATATAGAAGGGGGTTAAATAGATTCGTTGCATAAAATGAAACTTAAACACAGAAATTACTGCTTAAAACTTTGGTTAGATAGTGTGATAGAGAGTAGCAGTGCGGAAGCAAATAAGCAATCACACAAAAGAACACAAGGAGTTTTATCCTAGTTTAGCCCTTCCAAATGGAAGTCCTACATCCAGTCCCCAAGCAAGATCTTGGGATTTCATTAGCTATGGTACAATCCCCCAAGGATATACAAACCCCCAGCTCCCCGCTTATCCTCTTCCTTTCCAAGTAGGAAGAATACTCACTTCTATTATAGATCAAGAAGCTAACCTCTTGGAACAAACCCCAATGTTGTTCTGCTAGACATAAACCCCCAGCCAGGTTCTGTTGGTACAAACCCCAACAAGGTTCTACTGACACTAACCCCAGCTAGGTTCTTCCCTAAAGGAAATGCTAAGAACAATCCCTTAGCTAGACCGAACTCTTTCTTAGAAAAAGAAAGAACATACTGAGTGTGTATAGGATGTACACAAACTCCAAGACTCTCAGTCGAAAGACTCTCCCCTAGATTTACAATGATGCACAGAGAGAGTGAAGAGAAGAGAGGAAAGCTTGAATGCTAGGAGCTTTGAAATTCTTCAGCTCTGAAGGCTTCTCTAGAAAGGGATTGAGCTCTTCTCTCTTTCTTGAGTGTATGTGGAGTTGAGGCTTCTCACAGGATGTACACTCCTTCAAAGATATTCAGGAAAAAGCTCTCTTGACTTCTTCAGCCTTTCTTCATCCTTTATATTTGAGCAGTTTGAATAGATCTATTGATGGATGGAACGTTGGAGTCTTGGATCCGTTGGAGTTCTAGCCGATGCTCATCTTTCTATTCTTCATCTTCTCTGTGACTGACACTTGGTGGTCTTCGAGGTCTGCAAGCATAGAAGAAAGGGTTTAGACTAGAGAAGTGTTTCTGTCAGAAGGCTCATACCTCTGTGTTTCCTGCTGACACCTAAAAGTGGTAGGTAATCCCTTTTTGTCTGGTGGCAAGGGAGATATCCTATGAGATAAGCAAGAAGATTTTCTATTAGAGAAAGAGTAAGTTATGCATATGAAATGCATTTGACTTTTCATTGGGGGCCAAAGCCAATTTGAAACATTTGAAATACAGAGGAAATTGATGTTTAAGTATAATAGAGTCGATGTGAGAAATAGTCGATGTTCCAATATAATTCATGTTTGAAATCAATATTTAAGTTGAAGTCATTGTTTGGCGAAATCGATGTTGATGGAAGTCGATGTTCAATAGAAGTCAATGTTCAACAGAAGTCGATGTTTAAAGTGAAATCATTGTTTGAACAAAATCGATGTTCTAATGAAATCGGTATTCAATAGAGTCGATGTTTAAGTGAAATCGATGTTGAACAGAATAAAATCGATGTTTACATGGAGTCGATATTTGAGTGAAGTCGGTGTTCAACAGATGTTGATGTTCAGCAGAGTCGATGTTTAAGTGAACTGGATGTTGAACAAAAACAATATTTGCATGAGATGAACCATAATCGATGTATTTGTATGGAAATCATTGTGCCACTTAGACAGTAACTGATATGTATTGAACAACCATCGATTTTACTTTTCAATGCAAATCACGAAGCGATAGTGCCATAAATTTATATTTATTAGGAAAGCATGATATTAAATATAGTCAATAATATTAAATTAATCATGAGTTTTGTTATCACCAAAAGAAAGGATAAAGTATAAGAGTGGTTCAACATATTAGTGGTGCTGTGTTGGTCCTGTTATGTCCTCTTACTTTCCGAGGATTGTATTAGTTGATGTGCTTATATTTAACTGTTGTTTATTATGTTCAATGTGAGCATGTTGTTGTTTGGCTATCAGTGTTTCCAGTGAGACCCTCTATGGGGTTGAGGTCTCCTCAGTTTCCAGGTGTTGTTTTTGAGAGGTCCCTACTGAGCTAGTGACTTGTTGAGGCTCACTCCCTCATATCTCTTTTCAGGTGTTAGCCATTTTTGTGGCTTGCGGAGGCATCGTGGTAGACTTATACCACCAACAGTAGAGTTAGTTATGTTCTGTGTGAGCTTGTGATCCCTCGAGGTATGCCTCAGGTAGTTGTACTTTTCTCTTGGACATATAATAATGTATTGGAACAGTTGTACTTACTGGTATAATGGTATGAGCACATGTACTTTCTTGTGTCTTATACAGTTGTGGTTGTCTTTTATATTCCTACTGGACACTTATGCACGTTATCCCTTACAAAACTTCAGTCTGTTCACGGGAGGCGGGTCTGGATATGGTGCCTTATTGGGCATAAATATCCAGGGCCATTTTAGTTGGTATCAGAGCATGGTCCAGTTAGAATATGAAAAGACATTGAGGTTACAATTTCCCAAGACATGGTTTAATGTCCACTGCTGGTAGTAAGTCTACGGTTTTGTGTGGTTTAAAGTGGTTTTCACGTTAGTTTTTGATATGTGAAATGTGTATAGGTGTTTGTGAAATTTGGCAGTTGTTAGTAGTTGATGAGAAATGGTGTGGCTTGTAGTGGTATAATTTGTGTAGTTATACCAGCATGCCAGTTTACAGTAAAAGTGTAGTTGTTTAAAGGTTCTTAGTTACAGAGATTAAAGGAATTAGTGAATTTAGTTGTGATGTTCAGCAAAGGTAAAGTTGTGTTTTGGGGAGGATATGCTTTAGTGTGATGAAGGTGTTTTAGTAAGGTACAAAGTTAGCATAGACAAGTATAAGGTAATGGTGTGCTAAAGTGACAGTGGGAGCAGTGTTGTAATAAGGAATAATGTGTGTTAAAGATTGTTGGACGTAAGGATTGTGATTGTGAACCTTAGCAGAGGTAATTGTTGTGTTTGAGATTTGTGTTAGTAAGTAATAGTTTGGATGGAAATGTGACTAGTGATATGGAAGATTTTGAATGATTAAGTGAGGCATTTCAGCTTGAGATAAGGTATTAGTAGACAGAGGAGCAGTGATTTATGGTAGTCAAATTAGTTGTTATTCATGATTAGAGATGGTTGTAGCCGAGTGTTTAAGATTAGTGTTGTTATGAGTAATGATGGTAATAGAAAGTTTGATATAAAGATCCATGTATGTTTGTGCATGGGTGACTGGTTGGGTAAAGAGAGAGTAAAGAAAGATTAGTGTACAGTCAGATTTCCTAAGAATTTCACAAGAAATATATTCACTTGGCAAATGGCAATTTGTGAGGATTCCACAGAATGATTTGTAAAAGATTGCAGAGTTAAAAATAAGATTAGTGATGTTTAGTAAATATGTACAGTTTGTGGAAAAAGAAAGGTAAAGTAGGTGTCCAGAAAAAATTGAGGTTGAGGTTCAGAATGTTTGGAATAAGATAGAGCTATAAGTGTCAGAATAGAAGGAGATGAATCAGTTGAAAAGCAATTAAGGAATATCAAGTTGAGTGGAACAGCAAGGCAGATTGTGAAAGGACATAAAGTGAAAGTTTGAGAGAAAAGGTGAATAATGATATAGTAAATTAGCAATGTGAAATAAAGGAATCAGGCGGAGCAAGTTATTGTATTTAAAGAGATCAGTTTCAGGTTTTGGCTTTGGTAGTATTTTAGTAAAAGATGATTGTAAATTTGCAAGAGTTATAGTGTAAATGGTACAGTGAAATTAGCCAGATAGCAGAGTAATTGAAAGAATGTGGGACTTCGGTCCATTTGACTAATGTATGTGTAAATAAGGGCCATGCCTGGTCCTGGGGAGGAGCACCCCAACATGCTTATTAACTGCGAGGTTATGGACTTGTGGTGCGTGGCATGGCTCTGGTATGTGTGCAAGATTTGAATGTGCCATCGTGTGGTATATGATATCTTTGACCATGTGAATATGCGTTATTATGTGATTTGGCCAGTCTCCTTTCATATGATACATTATTTCTTGAATTCTTCGTCCAATGTTATATGAAAGTCAGTACATGATTAGCTGTAATATCTGTTAATTATGTTGAATCACTCTTATAGTTTATCCTTTTATTTTGGTGATAACAAAACCTCATGATTATCATAAATAACATGAATATATTTATTACCATTTTTCAAGATTATCTATGCATAAAAAATAACATGTTTCATGTTAAGTCGAAGCTTACTTCGTCATATACGAAGATAGCTTCGTCATATCTGAAGTTCACTTCATCATATCCAAAACTGGCACTTTGTCATACATGTTTTTAGTCGTGATCAGTCGAAGTACCACTTCATCATATACGAAGTTCACTTTGTCATATCCGAAGTGTTATACGAAAATTCACTTCAACTGACAACGTTATGATCTGTCTTATCTAAAGTTTACTTCGTCATATCCGAAGTTACACTTCGACCGATAATGTTGTATTCTAGCAAGTCGAAGCTTTCACTTTGATCATTTATGTTGTTTCCTTGACATATCGATTACCTTTCTCTTAAAACATCGATTATCATTTTAAATCCACATCCATTATTGTTTTTAGTCCACATCGATTACTATATAAAATGACATCAATTACAGTTTACTTAAACATCGATTATGTTCAAACATCGATTGTCTTAAACACCGATTTCCTTAGACATCGATTTCCTTTAAACATTTATTACCTTTCTCTTAAAACATAGATTATAGTTATATCTTAAACATAGACTGCATGAACATCAATTATACTTTCACATCGATTGCATAAACATATATTGCACAGAAACATCGATTACTTTTACACTTAAACATCGATTGCCTCTACATTTCAAATGTTTCAAAATGTATTTGGTGCCCAATGATAATTCAAATACACTTTATATATTTATCTTATTCTTTCTTTGACTGAAGATCTTTTTACATAGGATCTCTTCCTTCCTGCAACAAAAGAAAATAACTTACATTCTAATTCTAGCTATCTATAAGAAATACAGACAGAAGGCAAAAAGAGGTATGAGCCACTTGAGAAAAGACTTCACGAGTCTGATCATCTACCTTGCATTTAATGTCTACAAGTCCACCTCTACACACAGTCAACATCTTGGACCTGCTGCTGGCGTCCTTGGAATTGCGCACTAGCTGAAACATCTTCCTCCATTCCAAATAGCCAGCAGACTCAAGAAGACATCCATTAGACTCAACAGAAGGTGAGAAGAAGAAGAAGAGAGCCATGAAACTCCAACGGCCATCTGACAATGGATCTGTTCAACCTACTCCATAAAAGGGAGAAGCAAGAGAAAAAGAAATACAACAGTGTGAACCTGAAGATCAGTCAAGGAGTGTAGATCTAATGAGCATCCAACTCTATACACACTCAAAGAAAGAAAGGAAGAGAGCTCGAGTCCATTCAAGCTGAAGCATTCAAGTTGTCTTCCTTCTTCCTCATTCTCTCTCTGTGTGTCTCTATGTATTTGGGAGAGAGAGAGAGCTAGGGGTTTAGCCTAAGGAGAGTCTTGTCCTGTAAACTCTTTCCTTCTTAGGCTCAGTCTCAAATCTAACATCTCATTTGTGTATCTTGAGCTTAATCTAGGGGCTTCAGGTCACTACAAGAAAAAGCGTCATTTTCGACGGACATAATCCGTCTAAAATCTGACGGCAATCCGTCGGAAACAACGCCTTCCGACAGCTTTCCGTCGAACGGTCGTCGGAAATGATCCGTCGAAAATATCTGGTCAGAAATTACCGACGAGACTAAAATCCATCAAAAATCTGTTGAAAATACCGACAGAATATTCCGTCGAAAATTGCATCGGTAATTTATGATAGAAAACGTCGAAAAATATTGTCAAAAATTTGGTCAATATTTGCCGACCGAAAACTGTCAAAATTTCCGTCGGTAAATTCCGACAGAACAATCTGTCCGAAAATAATCCATTGACACTTTAGACAAAAATGCCGACAGTTTATTTCCGTCGGTAAACTACATTTTCCGATGGTCCGATATCTGTCGGAAATTACTATAATTTTTTTTAAATACAGAAATAACAATGATTTTTCAAACCTGCTACAATATTCATACATTTCACAACAAGTACGCACAATCAACATAAAATCATAAAACACAACAAATATAAAAACATACACAATTGTGGTGGCTATTTCTAGCCACCATCGTGCACTAGGCCCATCATGGCCCGGCCCAGTCCGGCAGGCAGACGTGGCCCTATTGCAAGGCGCCACGACATTTTAAGAGCAGCTTCGAGGATCCGTGTCCGGTTCCCGCATTTGGGTACCAGGGGGACCCAGAAACTGCCTCCGGGCGCCTCCCAGCCTGTTCGGACAAAGGCCCCTCCTTCCGAGAAGGGTCTGCTCGGCTTGCGCCAGAAACCCCTTTGGGACGGGCAGTACTTCCTTGCGTCAGGCAACTGGCAGCAAGCCATGCCCCCAGACACCAGATACCGAACAGCAGGTCTGCCTCACCGAGATGGCTACCTGTTCGGTACTTTCCTCCCCGGACGAATCTGAACGGCCCTTCATCACCTTACGGCAGTTACAACGGCTACGCCACGCGCGCCCCAAGATCAAGTGGTGCGTTAACTGCCCAGCTCCTCAACGGGCGCCTCAACGCATACCCCTCGTGGAGGACGCTAACAGGCGCGCCCTTTGCGGCATTGATCAGGGACGTTCCGTCCCTCTCCCTCAGCGCTCCAGCCTATAAAAGGCACTGGTAAGCCTCCATGCAGCGGTACGTGATCCAAGGTACTCTTGCTCACACAAGCCCTGCGCTCCACACACGAGAACCCCCTTTCTCTCACGTCCCTCGCTGACTTAGGCATCGGAGGGTTCTCCCCGATTCTTCAACCGGGCCCCCCTAATCCTGTTCTGGTTTTTGCAGATCTTCGTCCGCTACCGGCGACCGTCTTCTTCCCTCTCAAGTGTAAGCCCAGCAGGTTTCGGCCCAAGCAAGAAAAAGCCTCCACACTTTTGGCGCCGTCTGTGGGAAGGAACAACAGTAATGGCTCGCAGATGATCCTCATACCAGAACATAGGGAGCCGTATGACGAGGTCCCTCCAGTCGCGGGTGGACTCCCGTCAACGCGCTCCCCCCGTCGACATTGTTGTAGCCCCTACTACTACGACCGGGGGCGTCCCAGCACCCGCCGCCAACGTGCCTGCAACCGCCTTGCAGATGGCTGAACTCTGGGGACAGATGCAGCAGCTGACGGGCATCTGCTTGGGCCTCCAGGCCCAATTTGCCAGGCAGCTAACCCCGGCAGCCTCCGTTCCACAGGAGCGCCAGGCAGAATCGTCTCATCGGCGATCATGCGCGCCTCTTGCCCCAGCAGCGTCAATTCAGGAGCAGCACGCTGATTCACCGCGGAGGTCGCGCCGAGCTCCATCTGGAGAGCGAGCCCCGGAGCGCCGCGGCTGTTCGCCCCGTCGTTCTGCGGCGGTCTCGCACCTACCACGCTCGGTCGTGGGAGCCAACTCCCACAAGTATGGTCGTGCAGATTCGGCCCACTCCGAACAGGAGTTGGCCCGGTGCTTGCGCCGCGTCGTCGACCTGGAACGTCATGTGGACGTGATGGTCTAGCGTGCTGAGGGAAAGGCTCCGGCCAAAGAGGACCTGAACTTCTGCTCCCCATTCATTGCAGAGATCTTGGAGGCTCGGGTCTCTCCCAAACTCCCTCTACCTGCCATCGCGCCATACGATGGTACTTCTCTTCCCACGGATCACATCCACGGGTTTGAGTCGCATATGGTGTTCCATGGAGCATCTGATGCGGCCAAATGCCGGGCCTTTCTGGCCACCTTGAAGGAAACTGCTCGGGCTTGGTTTGAAGCCCTCCCCGCAAGTTCCATCTCATCCTTCCACCAGCTGAAGAAGTCTTTTCGGGACAACTTCCTGGGCGGAAGATCGCAGCCGCGCACCGTGGCCTCCCTTCTTGTTGTTCGACAAAAGAAGGGAGAAGCACTCTGGGACTACGTCAAGAGGTTCCAGACCAAGGAGCTCCGCATCCCACGCCTCGATGTTCCGTTAGCCACCAGTGCCCTGATACAGGGCACTCGCGATGGTTTTCTGCAGAGGACGCTAGGGGTGCAGAAGCCTTCCACTATTGCTGAGCTCCTTTCCACTGCACAATGCCACGAGGCGTGTGAAGAAAGTCTGGCCACTAGCCGGGCGGAGCACGGAGAGTCGACGGACAAGAAGAGGCCTTCCGACAATGGTTCCGACCGCGATCGAAAGAAAGGGCGGCACAACGGAGATTCACCGCGCCGTCCATGCCCCTTCACCGACTACACACCGTTGACAGTAGCACCCGAGCAGATCCTGGCGGAGATCAGGGATGAACCATATGTTCGGTGGCCACCAAGGATGCGCTTTGATCCCCGGTGATGCAACCAGGAGAAGTACTATCACTTCCACCACGACCACGGCCATGACACCTCCGAATGCCGCCAGCTTAAAGATGAAATTGAATCCCTCATTAAGCGCGGCTACCTCGGACGGTTCATGCGTCCGAATGAAGACCGCCCCAGACGCCGAGAACGGACTCCCGAGCAGCCGATCAACAACGAGCCCAACGGGCAGGAAATTAACGTGATCGTAGGAGGGTTCGGCGCTGGCAGAGAGAGAACTCAGAGCCGACGCGACTATGCAAGGCGAGTGCATGTCGTGGACAGACCGCCGATACCCCGGCCGGCTCCTTATCCCCCTAGTCCCACGCACGCACAGTCTGAGGGGGCCATAACCTTCTCAGACGAAGATCTTGTAGGGGTTACCACCCCACACACTGATGCGTTGGTCATTTTGGCAACCATCAATCATTGTAATGTGTGCAAGATTCCGGTAGATAATAGAAGTGCCCCCGATGTGTTGGCTTACGACTGTTATCTTCTTATGGGCCTAAAAATCGATCAGCTCACCCCTGTAGAATCGCCCCTGTTCGGCTTCTCGGGGGTGTCGGTTCAACCTATGGGTAGAGTTCGCCTCCTGATCACCCTCGAGATGGCTCCGAAGTGTGTGACCAAGGTGGTGGATTTCTTTGTCATCAGGAACATGCCTGGCTACAATGCGATCCTTGGTAGAGGTCTGATCGGGCGGATCAAGGCGGTACCTTCGTCCCTCCATCAGAAAATGAAGTTCCCCACCCCATGTGGGGTCGGCAAAGTGCTTGGATACCAGCGCGAGTCTCGACGGTGTTATGTCCTTTCTCTAAGGGACAAGCAACCACTCGCGACTCCAACACCTGTTCTCCCACTAGCCGACCAGCCTTCCACAAGTTGTGGAACTCTTGCCGAAGATCTACTTCCAGTCCAAGTTGATAGCAACCCCGAACACGTCGTATACATTGGCGCGTTACTAGAGGAAGCAGAGCAGCAGCGGTATAGAAGTTTCTTGCTAGCTAATCTGGACGTGTTCGCATGGTCCGACGATGAATTGCCAGGCATCCCTCCGGAGGTAATGGTGCATCGCCTCCACCTGGATCCATGGATCCCACCGGTTCAGCAAAGGAGGCGACCTATCAACCAAGAGCTGCAGACTGTGATCCGTGATCACGTTGTCAAAAGTCGAGCAGTTGGGCTCCTTCGGGAAGCCCAATACCCAAGATAGATCTCCAACGTGGTCCTCGAACGCAAAGCCACAGGTAAATGGCGCGTATGTGTGGATTACAAGGACCTTAACAAAGCGACGCCCAAGGATAATTTCACACTGCCTCGCATAGATCAGCTAGCAGACGCTACATCTGGGCACGAGCTCCTCAGCTTTTTGGACGCATACTATGGCTATCACCAGATTAGTATGCATCCTCCGGATCAGGATTCTACCACGTTTGTCATAGACTCGGGGTTATACTGTTTCACCAGGATGCCCTTTGTTCTGAAAAACGTAGGCACAACATACCAGTGATTGGTCAATAAGATGTTTGAGCAGCAAGTTGGGCGCAATATGGAGGTCTATGTCAATGACATGTTGGTCAAAACGCTTCCGAGCACCGACCACATCTCTAACCTCGAAGAGACCTTCGCAACTTTGCGAAGGTACAACGGGAAGCTCAACACAGCCAATTGTGCGTTTGGGGTACGCTCAGGGAAGTTCCTCGGTTTCCTCATTTCAAATAGAGGAATAGAGGCCAACCCTGAAAAGATCCAAGTAATACTTGAAATGAGCAGCCCAAAAATGGTACGCGATGTCCAACGTCTGACTGGACGGTTAGCCGCACTCAACCGGTTCATGTCCCGGGCAGCAGAGAGAAGCTTCAACTTCTTCAAATTGTTGCAAGGACCCAGAGGCTCTTCACAGCAAGGGGGGCATGTATGGTGGACTGAGGACTGTGAGGCCACCTTCACGGAGTTGAAGGCCTATCTCGTGGCCCCACCTGTTCTCTCGAAACCTGTGCTCGGGGAGCCCTTGTTCATATACCTTTTAGTAATCGAGCACTCCATCAGCGCGGTGTTGATCAGAGAGGAGGGAGCGGCCCAGCATCCCATTTACTACATCAGAAGGGTCCTTCAAGAAACTGAAAGGAGGTACCCCCGAGCAGAAAAACTCACCCTTGCTTTGGTCACAGCTGCCCGGAAGCTCAGGCCCTAGTTCCAGGCCCACATAATAACGGTTCTCACCGATCAGCCGCTGAAGTCTATTCTACAACGACCGGAAGCTTCCGGCCGGCTCATCAAATGGGCCATCGATCTAGGTGAATTTGATATCAGCTACCATCCAAGGACGGCCATTAAAGCACAAGCATTGGCGGATTTCGTCGCAGAATGTACCCTCCCTACCGAACAGGATGCTCCGCTGGCCGACGAGCCCCCATGGGAGCTCTACGTCGATGGATCCTCATGTGTTATAGGGAGCGGAGCTGTCCTGGTCCTCACCTCTCCGGAGGGTTTAGAGTTCCAATATGCCCTTCAGTTTCGCTTTGCGGCCTCCAACAATGTGGCCGAATACGAGGCGCTACTGTCTGGAATCCGAATGGCGAGGCACCTCGGAGCCCTTCGACTCAGGGCCTTCAATGACTCCCAATTGGTTGCCGGCCAGGTGAACGGACAGTTCGAAGGAAGGGAGCCACGAATGGCCCAGTACCTTCAACAGGTCAAGAGCCGAGTAGAAGGCCTCCTTTACTTCGAAGTCATACACGTTCCACGGGAGCAAAATGTGTGAGCCGATGCACTTGCCAAGCTGGTGTCTTCAGGTGACATCGCCCCTTCTCTCTCCGTATTCATTGAAGAGCTCGCTGCACCGAGCACTGAAGTGGATGTAGCAACCATTGGGTCCGTCCCTCCAGCTCCGAACTGGATGGACCATCTCTTGGCCTATCTGCTTCGAGGCGAGCTTCCCCCTGAGCAGGGTGAAGCTCGGAAGATCAGACTGCGTGCTCAGCGTTTCACCCTCATAGAAGGTAAGCTCTACCGACGGTCCCTTTCAAGACCCCTCTTACGGTGTCTCAGCCTTGAAGAGGCCCTTGCGGCTACCGAAGAGGTTCATGAGGGGTTGTGCGGAAGCCACTTGGGGGGCAGAACGCTGGCACACAGCATCATCCGAGCAGGATTCTGGTGGCCCTCTCTGCAAAAGGATTGTATGTCTTTTGTCAGAAGGTGCTAAGAATGCCAAAAGTTCGGACAGCTCATTAAGCAACCGGCCGAGCAACTTCATACGCTATTTGAGCCTTGCCCTTTCGCTAGGTGGGGCAATTATATACTAGATCCCTTCCCAGAGGCCCAGGGTCGGAAGAAGTTCTTGTTCATGGCCATCGACTACTTTACCAAGTGGGTCGAAGCAGAACCCATTACCACAATCTCCGAACAAGCCGCGTGCAAGTTCATTTGGAAGAACCTCCTCTGCAGGTTTGGCATCCCAAGGGTGATTACCTCTGACAATGGGAAGCAGTTCGATAGCACCTTCTTCAAGCAGAAGTGCGCCGAACTTGGCATTTACAATCACTTCACCTCCGTGGCACATCCTCAGGCCAACGGTCCGGTCGAAAATGCCAACCGTATGTTGCTGCACGGGATCCGCACGAGAGTCGAAGCTGCTGGTAGTTCATGGATTGACGAGCTCCCTAATGTGTTGTGGTGTCACCGAACAACTGCTCGGGTAGCCACAGGGGAGACCCCTTTCCATTAGGCCTACGGTACAGAGGCCGTTGTACCTCTTGAAGTGGCTCCCCCCACTCTGTGGACAACTCATTTCGACAAGGCCGCCAATAATCGCGTGCTCAGAGAAAACCTAGACATGCTTGGCGAACGCCAAAACGACGCCAGCATCAGACTAGTTTCCTATCAACAGCGCCTTGCGCAGTATTATAACTCCCGAGTTCGGGAAAGGCGCTTCTTCGAAGGGGACCTTGTTCTTCGCCGCTGCTCGGCATCGGATCCCCGAAGAGCAGCCGGTAAACTCGCCCCCTTGTGGGAAGGACATTATCAGGTCATCTAGGTCCTTGAAAAAGGCTCTTATAAGCTAACTACTCCTAGTGGCAGGGCCATACCCAGAACCTGGCATGTGTCCAATTTGAAGGCTTACTATTTATAAAAGCCTTCTGCTCGGCATCCTACTTCTCTCCTACCAGTTCTTTTGGTCGGCTAGAGACGAAGTCCAAAACATCCTTATCTTAATGTCTTTAACTCACAAGGATGTAACGACGTCTCCTAGTATGAAGATGTTCCACAAGCACCCCAGGTTAGAACGTCCGCAGTTCGTAACAACCTGTGCGATAATTGCGAACACTCCTAAACGACCAATGAATTTCGGTTCGGACAGAACACTTACAAGGTAAGGAGATAGAAAAAGCGAAGCCATTTTTTGAAAAAAAGATAGATCTATTCAGATTTTATACAAAAGCTCACTTTGGCCGAGCTGCCAAACAAAAAGGAAAGGATATTCAAGGGGCCTGCGTAGAGGTACCGGCGCCATCGTCTTCAGGAGGCATTCGCCCTGACTGGAACTGGGCAAAGTGCACTCCGTACAAACGCGCATCCTGGGTACGAGCCGGCACTCCCCTACAGTAGCCTCGAAAGCTTCTCGGGCACGTTTTGTCCAAGCAAGCTTCTCCCCGAACTCCTTTCTGGCTTCGAGGCCCACCTTGTAGCAACGGGCCCCGAACTGCTCTAGGTCCTTTTTGAAGTCAGGACCTTCTTTGTACTCCTCCACTCCTTGAGCCCTGGCTTCAGCTAACACCTTCACGATTGCCTCCTTTTCGGCTCGGGCAATAGTCAGGTTGAGCTCGGATGCTTGGAGGGCATCTTGGAGGCTTTTCACCTCCTTTAGCAGTTCGGCCTCGCGAGCCCGGTGCTTGGTGACCAGATCGTCGCAGAAGACCGTTTCCACCTCCCACATCTGCTTGTGATTCTGGGCACGCAAGGCGAGCTCCTTCAATAGGACCATCGAGCTCGTGATGCCGTCCACCAATGCTCCCACGTCGACGTTGTCATCTTCATCGTGTTCAGAGAGGCGCCCTAGGCGGTAGGCCGCACTGGAATGCTCGGGGGCCTTCTCCGGGCTCAGGTCTTGACACCGCGCCATCCTATCCAGGTAGGATGCGGACGGGCACGGGGGCAGAACCCTTGAAGCATCGCTCCCAAGCCTTCCCAGCGTGGCTTCCAGCATCTCCTTCGAGGGGAGCTCGGACGACTTCCTCTTCAGTACTGCGGAGAGAGGTCTCCGGTCCTCCCCAGAACTGACGACCTCCTCAGCGGTGTCTGGTCACTCGTTGGAGATTTCCGCCCTCCTAGCGGGCTCAGCAGTGGCATCAGCAACCTCCCCATGGCTCTCTATCACCAGGGCCATCTCCTTGGCCCCTTGCGCGGCCTCTCCAACTTCCGTGGAGACCAAAGTGGTTGACGGTGTCTCCACTACCACAACCATTTTTTGTGGGGGACAGGGGAGCCACGGCAACTTCCACAACTTCCTTCTGTGGGGCCCGCATCTCCCCGACAGGAGTGGCCCCCGTAGCCGAAGCAGCCGCATCCTCAAGAACATCCTTCTCTGGCACCTCGAGGTGCGGAGAGGTCCCCTCCCTCGCAGTGGAGGTCTGTTCATTACCTTCACCCCTTCGAGCAACTTCCTCTTCACGGCCCTCGCTGGGGTCCGGCAGCACGGACACTTCCCTCTGCTCTTCAGCAGAGCTCTCTGACCCGTCGCTTACCACGACGAGCCCGAGCTCGGTCGCCATCCTCTGCGCGACCTCAGGACGGACCACAGGGAGCATCCACAGTGCTTCCTGTTCGGCCGACCCAGCGGCCTTGCGCTTCTTGCGCAGCAGCAACTGCGCCTCACCGACCTCCTCTTCGGTCCCCTCCTCACTCTGTTGAGGGGAAGCACGGACCAACCTCTTCTTCTTCCGAGCACAGAGCTGGTCTGCGTCCTCCACGCCCTCATCGAGCAGCGTCAGCCTCTTCTTCATAACAATGGAAGGCCGAGTCGCCCCTTCGCCCTCCTCTAACGAAGGCGGAGCTCCTGCTGAAACCACCTTAATGGTGGCCTTCTTTTTTAAACGAATTTTTTCGGGCCCCTTCTCAGGGACCCGTGTGCCTTCCGGGCGTCCCTTGACAGGTGAAGGCGCCACCAATGCAGTCGTTACCGCAGTTCCAACCCTCACATCTGAGGGGACCCGGACAACAGCAGCGAAGTTGTCATCCTCGTATACCATGTGGGCCATAACTGGGATCTGTTCGGCGAAATCCTCGTTCGCGTCTTGATCTCTCCCAGCCTCCAACTCCGCAGCAGCTGCAAGAAGGAGGAAGTTGTTAGAACACAGTTACCAAACTGGCGCGCGAGAAAACAAGTTCGAGCACTTACTCCATGGTTTGCTCAGACCATGCTGAACAAGTGAGAACTCTGTTAGGTAGCCCTCTCCATTCCTCACGCCGGCCCGGAGCAGGCTATCCGAGGCCCTCGCCTCATCTTGGATCAGCTTGGGGAAGCTGTCCTTCTGCGCTGATCGGATAACAGTGGTGAACCCCCACTCTGCACCATCCTGACGCCGGACAAAGAACAACATGTCCATCCAACCTTTGTTGTTGGAATATTTGCTGGATAGTTGTATGTGCATCCTGTCCGTTCAGTGCTTGGCGTAGTAGACGTCCGCCCCCGATGACCGCGAAGCAGAAAGCTTGAAATGTGCTCGGAACACATCCGCCGAGCTCCGAATCTACTTGATTCTGCAAATGACGCCGAAGATGCAAATGTATCTCCATGTGTTTGGCGTCAGATGGATCGGAGAAACTCCCCACCGGTTCAGCAGTGCCTTCGCCACCTCCGGCAACAGCAGCCGGAGTCCCGCTTCCATGTGATCCACGGAGAGGGGAAGGCAACCTGGTTTGTTCACCAGGTATGACTCTCCTTCGTTCGCGTCGACAATCTCGTATTCGTCGCTGATACAAAAGCGCTCCCGGAGCCCGCTGTAGTTGCAGCATTGCGGCCCACTAGATGCAGAGACGGTGACTCCACTCGCTCCGGCGACTGTAACTGCCTTCCCCTTGCTTGCCATCGCCGTAAGTTGCGGAAGGGAACAGCGAGCAGAAGAAGGCGCGAGAAAGAAGATGACTGAGAGCTTGAAGAGGGGTACGAAAGCTTTGAAATGACGAAACTCTGAGAGATTTTGAAGGCGTGGCTCCCGCCTTCGCCCCTCTCCTCCCTTATAAGGAAATAGGGGCACGAAATTCGAAGCAGGCCAGAAGTGGTGTTTCCCCCCGCTCCAAGTCACTTCTCGGGTGCATCATTGGTGACCGTTCGTCTGGAGCGCGTGACGTCTGTGACTCGACACGACCCCCGCACTCATCACAAAAGCTCTATGTTCGAGGGAAACCCCCAAACCATGACGCCGTGCAGCCATTCCGATCTTCGAGAACGATATCGCATTTAAAATAGAGATGACGCCCAGGCAAGCCGTTGCTCCCAACCACTCCAGTTCCCGAACCGCTTGAGAGCATGGGGGGCAAGTGTGGTGGCTATTTCTAGCCACCATCATGCACTGGGCCCATCATGGCCCAGCCCAGTCCGGTAGGCGGACGTGGCCCTATTGCAAGGTGCCACGGCATTTTAAGAGCAGCTTCGAGGATCCGTGTTCGATTCCTGCATTTGGGTACCAGCGGGACCTAGAAACTACCTCCGAGCGCCTCTCAGCCTATTCGGACAAAGGCCCCTCCTTCCGAGCAGGGTCTGCTCGGCTTGCGCCAGAAACCCCTTCGGGACAGGTAGTACTTCCTTGCGTCAGGCGACTGGCAGCAAGCCATGCCCCCGGACACCAGATATCGAACAGCAGGTCTGCCTCACCGAGCAGGCTACCTATTCGGTACTTTCCTCCTGGGACGAATCTGAGCGGCCCTTCATTACCTTACGTCAGTTACAACGGCTACGCCACGCGCGCCCCACAATCAAGTGGTGCGTTAACTGCCCAGCTCCTCAACGGGCGCCTTAACCCATAACCCCCCGTGGAGGACGCTAACAGGCGCGCCCTTTGCGGCATTGATCAGGGATGTTCCGTCCCTCTCCCTCAGCACTCCAGCCTATAAAAGGCACTGATAAGCCTCCATGCAGCAGTACGTGATCCAAGGTACTCTTGCTCACACAAGCCCTGCGCTCCACACACGAGAACCCCCTTTCTCTCACGTCCCTCACTGACTTAGGCATCGGAGGGTTCTCCCCGGTTCTTCAACCGGGCTCCCCTGATCCTGTTCTGGTTTTTACAGATCTTCATCTGCTACCGGCGACCGTCTTGCTCCCTCTCAAGTGTAGGCTCAGCGAGTTTCGGCCCAAGCAAGAAAAAGCCCCCACAACAATAATAAATACAAAAAATCAAGACAGGTATGTTGGATCATCTGCTGTCCCTGCCTCATGATCATCAGGTTCCAGAGGTGGATCCTATATAAAAAAAATTAATATGAGAAACATTAATAAAAATTAATATACATAGATTATTTTCAAAAATTAAATTTAAAATATGTGATTATTTCTCAAGTTTAATTAGACCTATTTTTGATCATTTATACTTTAGTTTTTTCTAGATTAGTGATTTGAGCGCTGAACCCAAACTGGGAATCCAATTAGGATTCCGTCAGTTCCCACACGTCACTTTCACCCACCCGGTCGTGTTGGAGAGAATATCATGCCGATCGGATCCCTATTTGTGATTTTGGACCCCTAGTTTCATGTTGTGATCCTTTATATTTGAGTTTTCTTTATATTAGTGATTTGACTAGCCAACACAATTTAGAAATCCAATTAGGATTTCGTCAGTTCCTACACGTCAGTTTCACCCACCCGGTCGTGTCGGAGCGAACGACACGTCGATCAGATTCCTATTTGTAATTTTGGACCCCCGGGTTTTGTGTTGTGATCCTTTACATTTGAGTTTTCTTTAGATTAGTGATTTGAATGCCCAACACAATCGGGAATCCAATTAGGATTCCGTCAGTTCCTACACATAACTTTCACCCACCCGGTCGTATCGGAGTGAACAACACATCGATCAGATTCCTATTTGTGATTTTGGACCCCCGGGTTGCTTGTCTTGATCCTTCACATTTGAGTTTTCTTTATATTAGTGATTTGAATGCCCAACACAATCTGGGAATCCAATTAGGATTCCGTCAGTTCCTACACGTCACTTTCACCCACCCGATCATGTCGGAGCGAACGGCATGCCAATCGGATCCCTATTTGTGATTTTGGACCCTGGGTTGCTTGTTCTGATCCTTTACATTTGAGTTTTCTTTATATTAGTGATTTGAACGCCCAACCCAATCCGGGAATCCAATTAGGATTTCGCCAGTTCCTACACGTTAGTTTCACCCACTCGGTCATGTCGGAGTGAACGGCACGTCGATTAGATTCCTATTTGTGATTTTGGACCCCCGGGTTGCTTGTTCTGATCCTTTACATTTGGGTTTTCTTTATATTAGTGATTTGAACACCCAACACAATCCTGGAATCCAATTAGGATTCCATCAGTTCCTATACGTCACTTTCACCCACCCGGTCATGTCAGAGTGAACGACACACCGATCGGATCCCTATTTGTAATTTTGGACCCCCGGGTTGCTTGTTCTGATCCTTTACATTTGAGTTTTCTTTATATTAGTGATTTGAACGCCCAACCCAATCCGAGAATCCATTTATGATTCCGTCAGTTCCTACACGTCAGTTTCACCCACCCGGTCGTGTCGGAGCAAACGACACGTCGATCAGATTCCTATTTGTGATTTTGGACCCCCGTGTTGCTTGTTCTGATCCTTTACATTTGAGTTTTCTTTAAATTAGTGATTTGAATGCCTAACCCAATCCGGGAATCCAATTAGGATTCTGTCAGATCCTCCACGTCACTTTCACCCACCCAGTCGTGTCAGAACAAACGACATGCTGATCGGATCCCTATTAGTGATTTTGGACCCCCCGGGTTGCTTGTTCTGATCCTTTACATTTGAAATTTTTTTTAGATTAGTGATTTAAACGCCCAACCCAATCCGGGAATCCAATTAGGATTCCGTCAGTTCCTACACATCACTTTCACCCACCCGGTTGTGTCGGAGCGAACGACACGTCGATCAGATTCCTATTTGTGATTTTGGACCATCGGGTTGCTTGTTCTGATCCTTTACATTTGAGTTTTCTTTATATTAGTGATTTGAACGCCCAGCCCAATCCAGGAATCCAATTATCTTTATTTAGTAATTTAAGCGCTCAAGTGGCTTTTTTATCCTACCATAAGTTGATTGTATAAAGGGACCTTCTTTATAGGTTTCTTAATTTAGATTTCTTTTTTTCCCTTTTGACCTTCTTTAGTTGTTTCATTTCATTCAAACTATATGAAATTAATAGTAATACTGACCTGAGGGGCTGGCTATGAGGGGCATACTCCCTGCATGGCTGAGATCAACTACTCGACCATAACGCTAAAGTGCGTCCGTAGCTCTTCCCGGATGAGGGTTCTAATCTCCTCTACACCACTGCCGGGCGGCGCAGCAGATGAACTCGCGTATGCCGAAGGAGCGACCAAACTCGCATATGAGGACAACACTGGAGTAGTATCCAGGTTGTCCCCAAAGCCGTACACTCGACCCTTCTGCGGCCCTCCCGCTGGGTCGACCCAAACCTCCGGATCCAAGTATGGCTGGGGAGTGCCCTCTGCATAACGATCTGCCACGTCCTGTCATAGGTCTCCTGCAGAACAAATTAAAACTAAATTATTGAAATCAAATTATTTTAATATCTTAATTGAATTCAAAAATTATATTTTGACTTATAGCAATCGTGCGAGCACTCTCGCTGACATAGTCATCGGTGCCCTTCCGCTTATGAGTCCGATCAAATAACTCGCGAAAAGTAGGGGCACGCTCGAGCTCGTGGTGCTTACAATTCAACAAAATTAGTTAGTTTCATAATAATAATTAATGTAATAAACAATTGAACAATAATATGCTTACCAATTTTTGGCTGTGGGTTGCATAAGATACAGACCCACTAGTATGCACATTCTTCTCCGGATGAGTTGCTCAGTTGTGTTTTGCCGCCTGTGACCGCTCCTGCCATGGTCCAGTAGCCTAACAATGACAAAGAGACTCTCAATAGTCCCTCCTCAGCCAAACAGGGCCGTAATCCAGCCAAGCCGTAGGATCCCGGCTGCCTGTGGTCTTTATTGCCTTGTCTCGGGCCTCATACATCGACTTTCTAAAATTAGTCTGGGCAGTAGACTCCCAGACGGCTCGAGCTCAAGGGAGATCCTTGGGTCTCGTGAACACATACCTCCGCTGTTTAGAAATAAAATTACTCAACTTTGAGGACTATTAGAGATGGTAATTAAAGAAATGACTTCAAATCAGTAAAAATTAATAATACCGTGAACATGTCATATAATAAATCCCAGACGGCCACCGGGAACTCTCTCCATGCATCCACTGGTCCTGGAATGTGTGCGTGGACCAGCGTCGTAATATAGTGGGAAGCAGAACCAGGATCTATCTTACCCCTGCAATTGCACATTAATTTGTACATGGACTGTATAACATAAATAACGAATACAGTAAGTTTGAAGTGATCAAGTTTACCCCGAAATCCAACATGACTGCCGTCCAAGTACCTGTGGCCCCTCATCATCCGCTGCTAGATGCTAGCTCTCCACCACTGTTGAAAACAATTAAGTACACTATTGTTGTATAAATTGGAAGACAAGAAACGTACTAATCTATGGAAACATACATGCACCTGGTGGTGAGGAAGAAGGGAAAGGTGGCGCTACTGGCGTGGTCGGGGAGGCGGTCCCTGCAAAATTATATACACAATAGAAAATAAGAATTTAATGTGAACAATAATATATAGAGTTTTGTGTCATGACGTATACACATACCTGTAGCCGGCGTAGACAGGGAGGCAGTCCGTGCAAAATTTTATGTATGTTAGAAAATATTTGATTAATGTGAACAAAAATATATAGAGTTTTGTGTTTACATATACATATACATGTCGCCGGCGTAGACGGGGAGCCAGTCCCTGCAAAATTTAATCTATGTTAGAAAATATTTGATTAATATGAACATTACTCAATGTAGAGTTTTGTGTTTACATATACATATACCTGGCGTGGACGAGGAGGTGGACCCTCGGCCTGCGGTGGTGGAAACCCTCCCACTCCGTCCTCCACATACCATATCTCTATTGAGATAAATAAAGATATAACATGTCATCAGCACTCAAATTTAAAGTAGCTATTGAATAACTTATAATTAGCAACAACACTCAGTTCTTACAAAATTTTATAATATTATCTATATTCATCATCAGATGCTGAAGATATGTTTAATTCAGTGTCATCTTCGTCATCCTCCTCGAATTTGTCCTCATCATCAGGGGATTCTTCCTTCTCATCAGACTCCACCTCAAGGGCATTTTGGTCAACTTCTTCCTGTTCCTTATCCTTATATAAGCAAATTGGTTCATTTATATCATCAACACTGAACTGCGTAGAAGCCGCCAACTCTCGTGTGTCACTCCGATCTGATTGGAAAAAATTGTCATTAACACCTTCGAGCTCATCATCAGCCGAGGCAAGCTCATACTCAGGGAATAGCCTTCATGCAGCCCACCAATCTCTCAATTTGAGGGACGAATAATTTGAATAATAAACTTGTTGGGCTTGTGCCGCTAGAATGAATGGCTCATACGTACTCAACTTGGACTTATCCTTGACATCGACAATCCCATATGTTGTGTCATGACGAATAGATGTCAGATCGAACCAATGACACTTGAAGATAAATACATTGTTGTCTTGTCCCAAAAATTGCAGTTCAATGACTTCTTCGAGAATGCCATAATAGTCTATTTCATTTTCATTGTAGGCACTTCCCTTCACACATACGCCACTATTCATTGTAGACTTATTCCGTCCATATACTCTCATGTGAAATTGGCATCCATTCACAATGTAGTCTAGATAGACACGTACAATCTTCGAGGGCCCATAACTGATCTCTTGTACTCTTGAATCAGTAATAAAACCTTGTTCAACCTATTATTAAAAAAAGGGACAGACAATGAAAAATTACAACAACTAAGTATGCATAAGAGCATAACACTTATGCTTCAAAATATTTAGACACATACTCGAGATCTTAAGCAAGTAGGAAAAGACTTCTCTCGTTCCTTTTCAACCTGCACGTCAGTCAGACGTGGATTCTGTTGCAGTATGACCGAGTCAAACTCTCTGCAATGTAAATGTCACACAACCTCTAAGTTCTACAGTATTGCTCGCAAATGATGTACATCATTAGTGTTGAGAGCTCACTCAATGTAGGGGTCTAGTTCTGCGCAATTCATGAATATGTAGATCTCCGCAACAACCAACTATCTGTCTTCGAGTGCGTGAGTAGAAGAATATCCGAACGCTCGTCCTGGACACTTGAATACAGAGAGTCGGTCACACACATTAGAATCTCCACCATCATCATTACGTGGAGGTTGAGTGCGTCGGGTTTGTATTTCCGTGTCAAAGTACATCGAACAAAAGTTCGATATCTCTTCAATAAGGTACGCCTAGGTAATGGAGCCATCAACTTGTGCTTTGTTGCGGACTTTCATCTTAAGATCGTGCATGCACCTACGACAATAATTCAAATGAATACATATGAAATATAAAAGATCGTCGTAATGTGAATAAATTGAGACATAGGAATATACCTCTCAAATGGATACATCCATCGAAATTGTACTGGTCCTCCGACCCTAGCCTCATATGGCAAATGGATGATCAGGTGTTCCATTGAATCAAAGAATGCTGGAGGAAATATCTTCTCTAATTTGCAGACTATCTGTATTATATTTTGCTCCATATGTTGCAAGTCATGAAGTCTGAGTTCTGATGCAGATAAAATCTTGAAGAATTGACTCAGCTCAGTCATTGCTCCTCACATTTGCTTCGGTAACAACTCACGAAAAGCAATTGGCATCGGTCTTTGCATGAAAACATGGCAGTCATGACTCTTCATTTCGTATATTTTCCCCTCGTTGACATTTACACAACGGGCAATATTCGAGACATATCCATCCAGAAGTCTCAATTGCTTCACCATCTTCTTCACACGGTAAAAATCATCAGGTAACCTCTCTGATTGAGGAAGCATACTCTTGACGAGTAAGAGAAGCCGATCAAAAAAACTCTCGCTCATATGAAATTCAGACTTCAAATTCAGTAGCTACAACACTGCAGACAACCGTGTATGCTTCTCACAACCATCCCATAATGGCTCATCAGCATCTCGAAGTAACTGATAAAATCTCTGAGCTGTATCATTCGACACTTCTTCATTTGTTTGATCTTCATGAATATTGAACTCTGGAAAAGCAGCATCAACAACCATGTCTACGTACATACTTGTGGAGGCAAAGTTAGCTGGTGCAGATGACTGAATATTCAACTCACCATGAGACGACCATAACTCATAATGGTCAACAAATCCTATCGTATACAAATGATGCTGCACATCCCATGTCGATATCCACTTTCTGTTCTTACAAGCTGAACACGGACATCGGATGATACCCATCGGATCAACTGCTACTGATGAATTACTCAATGCAAACTGAATGAAACTGTCAACTCTGTCTTTAAACTCCTCTGTCACAACTCCATTCACTATTCCACGGTACATCCATGACCGATTCGCATAAGACATTTTTCCTACACAGATTAAATGTCATGTCACGAGTTAAAATCCAACACACCCTCACATCGTTCGAGTAAGTCAAAATGAATAGGTAGGATATATTATTTAGATTATCACTTTTTACCCATCTGTGAATATTTGATCGCACTCAGATGACTATTTATTATGTGTTTGTATTATTTGCTGAAAATTTCGGCAGCATCTCCCCACGCCTCTACGATAAACCAAAAATATTTATCGATTAAGATATTTTCTTAAACACTTACTAATAAGTGGTTAAGAAAATATTCTAAATCAATAAAGGTATATCAGAGATGAGTGAGTAGAAGCACCCGAAATTTTCAACAAATAATACAAACACATAGTAAATGACCACCTAACTGCGATCAAACATTCACAGACTGTCCAAAATGGGACAATTCAAGACTTTATATACACGTTCTCATCATTGAAAATATGACTCGCGCACATCAATCTCAAAGTCTTGAACGGGAAGGTTCATTAACACGGGCTTAACATGCTGTCATGAGGTGTGTGCAGTGATAAATTTCTATACATGCATAGATCAAATTTAAAACCAAAATAAATATGAAAGGAATATGAAAACAAAATCATACATGTGAACAAGTGCAATAATAAACCAAATTCACACATACATGTACATGAATTGCATTAAAGTAAGAAATACAATACTAATCACTAAACTGAAAGTAAGCAATTAAAAACAATCCATATAATAGTGTTATATTGAAATAAGTTCGAATTAAGGATCTAATAACTACAAGAAAGATTTTGTACTCATTTTTTTATTCATAAATTGATATGTACCCTCGTCAGAGTTTGCATTGGCTTATTGAATTCCTCGTGTTTAAGTGAGATGTAAGAAACTAAATCCACAATAGAGAGACGATGCAGGACACACTAATGTAGACAACCCAGCGATGGAGTCTACCGAAAATTTATAAATATGGCCCTAACCGACAAGAGAGAAATTTCATTGTCATATGTACCAAAAGTAATGGTGGTGATCACTGCGTTAGACACGGACTAGAGGTTAAAAAATAATATGATTTTTGCAGGAGCAATGCTACCTACCCAGTTAGCTGGATAAATCATTTTTCCGATCAAGTATAGGATATCTAGCCATTTTTTGTCGATATTATTGATTGTTTTATTGTGGATTCATCTTCAATATCTTTTTTATAAAATTTGTGGAGTCAAATATTGAGATCTAATTAATATCAACATTTTTTATCTTAATGTTAAGAGATTCAACATAAAAAATCTATAGACCATTGAAACTTTATTTGAAGCACACGAGATTGGAATTGGAGATTATTCGTCAAGAAGTATAATCAGGACAAAGAAGATGATGCACAAGATCATCATCTCCCATCACCCGAGTTTTTGTCCACAATCTCTACTCTGTTGTATCTTTTCTTAAGATATTTTATCTTTGTAAATATTTGAGGTTACTATCTATATGGTTTATGTTATATTTTTTATATTTACTAAATAGTCTGTGAATTTAGGTTTTCTCCTTTTTAGATTTTCACTGGCAGAAGAAGAAGATTGTTCTGAAGCCATAGGTCTACAAAGACGATACAAGACACAGGCCAGCCAAAAAGTTGAAGAGACAAAATAAGAAAATTTTCAGACAAAATTTCGGTAGCACCTCCCCAGCCCGGAGCTATGGGGGGGTGCCATGGGTACGCATCCACGCACAAAAGCGAGATGGGCCCAAACAGACAGATGTGCTAACACGCCGAGCGGCTCTCTGGGAACCATCCTG
The DNA here is from genome assembly GCA_014218235.1 of Colocasia esculenta. Classification (NCBI taxonomy): domain Eukaryota; kingdom Viridiplantae; phylum Streptophyta; class Magnoliopsida; order Alismatales; family Araceae; genus Colocasia; species Colocasia esculenta. The sequence goes on along the minus strand of CM024753.1, from coordinate 150,906,620 downwards.
ACCTCGAGGCCCAGCCTATAAGGGCAGGATGGCCCAGTGCCTGACTGAACCTGAAGGTTAGTCACATGAAATCCGATATATATATATATATATATATATATATATATATATATACTCTTTTGCATCATGGGCCTTTCTCTGCCGGTTGGGGGAGGGGGGCTGATAGGAGGGGGAGGGGGATCGCCCAAAGGGGGGCCGGGTGTTTTTTAATGTTAGTTCTCCTGTGTTTTCGAATCAATCCTCTCATGTTTTTAGGAATCGATTCTTTTGTATTTTGAGAGTCGATTTTCTGATGTTTCTAGGAGTCAATTCTCCCATATTTCTAGGAATGGATTCTTTTATGTTTTGCGAGTTGATTCTCCCATGTTTCTAGGAGTCGATTCTCCTATGTTTAGGGAGTCAATTTAATATTTGAATATTTGAGACTCAATTTGTATATTGCAGTCCATAATTGAGACTCGATTCTGTTATGAAATACTACTAGTAGAACTTAATAGTTGTCGCAATAATTGGCCATTAGCATCAGGGCATGTGGGGTTATAAAACATGACTCAAGGGAGAAATAGGAACTTACGTTAGCAAGCTTTAGGGCCGTTTGGATCTAATTTGGGAGTTCACCAAGAGGTAGGCATATAATGAACTAAAAGCATATTAGTTGGTATTATGTTGTTTTAATTCTATTTTGTTATGTGAAATCGTATTTCTGTATATACATATTAGAAGTATATTATGTCACATTTAAATCGTAAGTTATATGATATAACTATGATAATATTATGTATTTGAATTTGAAGATATAAATTAAGTTAATTATTTGAATCATTTAGTTTATAAATGGTTTACGATTAAAATGAAAATAAGATGAAGATGGTTCTTATTTGATTATAGGAAAGATAATTGTTGTTAAGTAAGATTCAACTAAACTATGATTTATAAAATGAACATATGGATGGTGTCATCTAAGGAGGGTGTGGACTAAACTTGCAGCTAGTGTCCACTATGAGAGGTCATTTAGTTTGAGGACGACGGACTTTTTGTTTTCAAAATCCAGAAGCTAGACTCCACTTGGGATAGTCTGGTGGATAGTGGGGTAAATGACTCCCATTCTTGGCCAATCGAGTAAGATCGAGGCACTATCATCTAAGTGCTAAGGTGTATGTGTGTTTTGACCCCTTATGTTGTGGTTGGATACATGCCTAACATATGCTTAAATAATTTGTTTTGGTATGATTAATAAGGTATTTGACCTAAATATATGAATTTCCATATGAGAATATGATTTGAGGCCTAAATATCTGATTTAGAATATGATTCGATATGTTGGAATCATATTTGATATGTGTCGTTGGTCAAGCCAAATATGAGATCGAATATGATAAGCTAAAAACTTTGAATTCAATAATCAGAATCTAAATATGAAATGCTTATGAGTTATGACATCAGTAATCTGAATATGAATATAGTATGAATATGTTATTTGAAATAAGCAATCTATTAAGTATGAATATGTAAATTGGAATCAGAAATATGATAAATATGAATATGTTCTGATAAGTATGAATGTAATTTAACAAATATGTGTTGGGTTGAGTGTGAAAACAAGTCATTTCCCCTCTTATTTTGATGATGATAAGCTGTGATTTTAATGCATAAAAATTGGAACATGTGAAATACATCACCTGAATTACCAATATTCAAAAAGCATGTTTCCAAGCACATTTATCATTTATATTCATGATAATACATTTAACTAATGATTTATGTGTTATTTTCTCAAGGACAAACATTTTCCTGCAAAGATAGTGTCGACACAACCATGAATGGTGTCGACACAATGGCTCAGAGCAAAGGCAGAAATGTGAAGAAAAGATCAACTAGTGTCGACACTAGTCCAGGGCAGGTCGACATTACAGACAGATCCCAGAGAAATATGTTAACAGGCTTCCATCTCAGGTCGACACTAAATCAGATAGTGTCGACACTAGAGAGCCTTCCCAGAAGGTCTGTTGTTCAGATAGCTAAAGCAGGTCGACACCAAATGTAGGCAGGTCGACACTAGATGGCTCTCCCAGAAGGCCTATTTTTCAGATGGCCAAAGCAGGTCGACACGAGATGATATCAGGTTGACACTAGAGAGCCTTCCCAGAAGGGCTGTTTTGCTGTTTGGGACATGGTGTCAACACTGAATCATCTCAGGTCGACACTAGAGACCTCTCCCAGGAATTGATTTGCCAGTCTGGGATAGTGTGTCGACACACCTCATGGGCAGGTCGACACACTCCGGAATCTCTGTGACTTAAACTTTGTCTTGGACACGTGGCACTCTAGGGAGATGTTGGATCAATCTTGGATCTTGTGCCCACGTACCCCAAGGGTATGTTTGGGATATTTAGGGTATAAATACCCTCCTATTGGGCATCCATCCAAGAAGAACCTTCTCAGAGCCTCCAGAAACTGGTCTTGGCGGCAAGAAGAGTTCATCTCTCTGCTCCTGCTTTCGTGGTGTCTCCTGAAGCCATTTCTCGTCTGTTCAAGTATGAGAAATGGAGATTAATCGTTGAAGAAGCATCTCAAGGAGGCAGAGCAAGTAGAAGCCGACTTCTGTGGAGAATTCAAGGAAGATCCTCAATATCAGATTGTAGAGCATTGTCCAGGAGCTTCCAGAGATCAAAGCACTTCACAATTCGATCTTCTACAAGGGAGTACATCTGAAGAGAAAAACTATCAGTACAATTTTCATTCCATTTTCTCTTCTGAGTAATTCTGAGATTGTGCATGGGTTGTTGCATAAGTCTCATGAATTCACTCTTGTTGGACTAGATCCGTTGCTAGAGAATCTGAGTCTTGTGCTCTTTCTAGCAAGTTGTTTGTGAGCCGTCGTGATCAGTAGTTTTTGAGTCGTCGTACTCAAGGTGTTTGTTGAGCAGTCTTGCTCAGGGTCTAGAGTAGTCTTGCTCTAGAAGTCGTGTGAGTTGTGAACTCAAGGGTTGGAGTTGTCAGGCTCCAGTGGGTGTGTTGTACCCAGGTTGGTTAGTGGATCCTCACTATGTGAGGGGTGGATGTAGGAATCACATGGGTGATTTCCGAACCACCTAAAAATATCTATGCATTGATCTGATTGTGGTTTGAATTTATCCTTCGTTAGATGAATGCATAGGATCGTTTGAATTCATCTAATCAATCTGTTCACACACACATTTCATTTGCACAACTCACTCAATTTATCTTTAGATCTGTGAAATCTGTTTCTCAATTCGCCTCTGATTCAAGAGTTGTTAAAATTGGTTAAGATTCCGCATTAGTAGGCCTAGATCTATTCAACCCCCCCCCTCTAGATCTTGTCCTCATCTTTTATCGATCCTTCAATTGGTATCAGAGCGGGTTTACACTTGATCTGATTTGATCAGAGTAGTTTTTGTGTGTTCTGTGTGCTTGATTGTTTACTTGTTTGTTTTGCTAAGTGACTCCTTCTTTGCATCATCTTTTTAATTAAATGGATTCCAGAGGATTCATAGCTGAGGGCCATTCCACTAATAGGCCACCATTCTTTAATAGAACAGACTATTCTTATTGGAAAAATAGAATGCAAGTGTTTCTTAGGGCCCAAAATTATGAAATCTGGAAAGTAGTGGAAGTAGGTCCCTATGAGAACCAGGGAGAGGAAGAAACCTGGACTAGGGAACAGATAAGAAGAGCTACATTGAATTACAGTGCCATGAATATGATTCAATGTGTTGTTCACCCCAAAGAGTACTCAAGAATCTCAATGTGCAAATCTGCCAAAGAGATGTGGGATAAACTTGAGTTACTCTATGAGGGAACATCTCAGGTTAAAGAAACCAAGGCTAACATACTTGTCTCTGAATATGAATTGTTCATGATGAAACCTAATGAGACAATCTCTAAAATGTTTGCCAGGTTTATGATCATAGTCAATGGACTGAAGGCCTTAGGTATGGACTATACGGATGCTGACTTGGTAAGAAAAATTCTACGTTCTCTCTCTTCAATCTGGCACACAAAGGCCACTGTCATTGAAGATTCTAAAGATCTGTCCAAAATCTCTTTGGATGAATTGATAGGATCTTTGATGACATATGAAATCAATCTAAAGAGAAATGAAGAACATATAATCAAAACCAAGCCAGTAGCTCTAAAGGCCTCATCAAGTAACAAAGACAAGAGTCAGGATAAAACCAGTTCTGATGAGTCTGAGTCAAATGAGGATGAGATTGCCCTCATGACCAGGCAATTCAGAAAATTCTTCAAATATAGAAAAGGAAAACTTGCTGGCAAAAAGAAATATTCATCAGGTAAGAGAAACACTTCCTTTTCTAATGCAAATTCTAACAAGAATCAAAAATCTGACGAAATTGTCATCTGTTATAGGTGCAACAAGGTAGGACATATGAAGGGAGAATGTCCTGAAAAGAAGAAGGAGAAGCACAAGAAACTTCACAAGTTCAAGAAGCCAAAGGCCATGGTAGCCACTTGGTCTGATGAGGACTCAAGTGAAAAAGAAGAAGAAGAAAAATCCTCAAGTTCGAAAAGTGAGGAAATCTGCTTCATGGCCAATAGCTCAGATGGAAAGGTAAGCACATCTTTTGAAGATTTTTCAGTTGAAGATTGGCAAGATGCTTATGCAAAACATGTTGAAAAATATATTGAAATGAGGAAAGAAAATAAGCATCTCAAAAAGAAAATTGAAAACATTTATCATAACCAATCTTCAAACAAAAGAATTTGTGAGCTAGAAAATGAAGTAACAGAACTGAATGAAGAAAAAGAAAATCTTCTGAATTTGATTGATGAGCTTAAGCTAGCCTCTCAAAAGGCCACCCATGAATTCAAAGAATTATCTGAAAAGCTGGAAAAGGAGAACCAAGATAAACAACAAAAGATTGAAGAAATCAAAATCTTGGAAAACCAGCTAAAAGAAAAAGATGAAGTTATTGAAACATTCACAAATGGTAAAGATAATCTGGAGGCCTTGTTGGGAGCAAAAATGAGTTCAATTTCTCATGGACTAGGATTTAACAAACAAAAACCTAAGAAAGATAAATCTGGTGAGAAGAAGGATAAAGCACCATTAATTAAATTTGTCAAAGGTCCTAGTCTTGAGAACACAGAAGTCAAACAAACATCAAGCAAAACTCCAAAAATTCCAAAAACTCATAAACAAAGCAAGTCAACCAGGTCGACACAGTCACCTGACAGGTCGACACCAGTCCACAAGAAGAAGGATTATGTGGCTGTTGCGTCGACACCAGTCAAGGAGAGGTCGACCTGCTCAACATCAACAAAGACAAACAACAAAATCAAAAAATCAAATAAAAATTTGAAAAATCAGAAAAAGTCAAAGGAAGTCATTCATGAAAAACCTTAGACTTCCAAGACAAGATATCAAGCTGATTGGAACCAATGGCATTACAACCCATGTTGGTATCATCCCCAATTCTTCTATCCAAATTTTTTGATGTACCAACAAAATCCTTGGATTCCACCTCCTCATCTAAACTCTAATGTTCAAATTAAAACTTCCCCTCCTACCAAAAACAAAAACACTGGTGTTTTCATCCCAAAAGGAAAGAAGAAAGTGAAAAAGACAGAGAACGCCACTGTAATAAAACAAAAAATAAAAACAAGTCAAATTTGGGTGAGAAAAGATTTGATAATGTTGTCCAAACTTTCTGATGGTCCCAACTCTGTTTGGGTACCAAAATCTTCTCTCCATTAATTGTTTTTGCAGGAAGGTCGTGCACCCAATTCAAATGTGTGGTTCCTTGACAGTGGGTGTTCACGACATATGACTGGAGATAGAGCTAAATTTTCTTTCCTGCTAGAGAAGGAGGGAGGTTCAGTAACTTTTGGAGGTAAAAATAAAGGAAAGATCATTGGATCTGGAAAGGTTGGTCAAACTTCCTCAAACTCTGTTGATAGTGTTTTATTAGTTGATGGTCTTGATTACAATCTGCTAAGTATTAACCAACTATGTGACAAAGATCATTGATTCATCAACTGATAAAATAAAATTTTGTGGAAAAAGGGAAAACAATGTTTACATGATCGACCTTAATAAAACTTTTCTGAAAATCTTTGCTTTGTTGCTAATAAAGATGAAATTGCGTGGACTTGGCACAAAAGACTTGGCCATGCAAGTTTCAGAACTTTGAATAAATTGTTAAGGCTAAACTTGGTTAAGGGTCTTCCTGAATCTTTCTCTAACATTGAAAATCAAGTTTGTGGGATTTGTGGCCAAGGAAAACAAGCCAGGAAATCTTTTAAGAACTTCAATGAGGTACTCACATCTAGGCCACTAGAACTACTTCACATGGATCTTTTTGGCCCAACAAGAGTTCTAAGTCTAAGTGGCAAGAGATATGGGTTTGTAATCAGTGATGATTTTACCAGATTTACTTGGGTTATCTTCTTGTCCCACAAAAGTGATACTTGCCTTGAGTTTAGGAAATTCTGTACCACTACCCTAACCAACTTTTCATATAAAATCAAAAATATTTTAACTGATCATGGGGGTGAATTTGAAAACCAATCATTTTCTGATTTATGTGCTGAACTTCAAATTCTCCACAAGTTTTCTTCACCAAGAACTCCAGAACAAAATGGAGTTGTGGAAAGAAAGAATAGAACTCTTGTGGAAATGGCTAGATCCATGCTCTTAGAAAGCAATTTGCCCAAATCTTTCTAGGTTGAAGCTGTAAACACAGCAAATCACATTCTGAAGAGAGCTTTGATCAGACCAAAAATCAGAAAAAAACCCCTATGAGTTATTGAAAAACAAAAAGCCAATTGTTTCTTACTTCAAAATCTTTGGGTGCAAATGTTATGTACACAACAATAATAAAAAAATCTTGACAAGTTTGATGCTAAGAGTCAGGAAGCCATCTTCCTTGGTTATTCAGAAGTGTCAAGAGCTTTCAGAGTGTACATTCTCAAAAATAAAAATGTTGAAGAATCTCCACATATTATTTTTGATGAAAATTCCTTTTCAACTAACAATTCTAAATCTTGCAGGAAAATTCAAGACAGTGAAGAGGATGATTTCATTGTGGACTCTTCACCAACTGTTGAGGAGCTTGAAGACATTGGTGAGAACTTGAACATCAATTCACCATCTTCAAGTGGATCAGGTAACATTGCTCCAGATTTAAGTACCTCTCAACAGGTAATTTCTGAACTTCGAATTTTGAGAGATCACCCATTAGATAATGAAGTTGGCAATTTGCATGATAGAGTTAGGACTAGATCATCATTTCTGCATGCTATTGAAGAAGACCCACTAGCTCTAATTTCCCAAATTGAACCAAAGTCAATTGATGAAGCTTTATCATGTTCTAATTGGATTAATGCCATGCATGATGAACTGAAGGATCGATAAAAGATGTGGACAAGATCTAGAAGGGGGGGTTGAATAGATCTTTGCCAACTAATGCGGAAGCTAAAACCAATTTTGAAAGTCCTTTGAATCAGAGTTAGATTGAAAGCAAATTTCACAGATCTGAAGAGAATTAAGTGAGTTAAGTAATTTGAGTGAGTAAGCAAGTTGATTATATGGATTTAAACGTTCCTATGCATTCATCTAACGAAGAGAAGAATCAAACCACAAACAAACCAATGCACAGAGATTTTTAGGTGGTTCGGAGATCACACCATGTGACTCCTACATCCACCCCTCACACGCAGTGAGGATCCACTAACAACCTGGGTTACACACCCCACACTGGAGCCTGACAACTCCACAAATGAGTTAGACAACTCACACACTACCTAGAGCAAGACTACTCTAGACTCTGAGCAAGACTGCTCAACCACACAACTTGAGTACGACAACTCAAAAACCTGAGCACACAGGCTCACAACCACTTGCTAGAACACAAACAACTAGATGCAGATCCTCTAGCAATGATCTGATCTATTAAGGCCAATTCAAGAGAATTGATGCAATAGATTATGCACAATCTCTAGAATAGCCAGGAAGAAACAAGAAAGACTTTAGACTCGAGGTTGAAAATTCTTGTTCTTCAAGAAAACTCCCTTGTAGAGGCCAAATTGGAAGAATCTTGATCACTTGGAGTCCCTTGGTCAATGCTCTGCAACTTTGATGGTGGGATCTTCCTTGAGAGCTTCGCAAATGCTGGCTTCTACTTGATCTGCTCCTTTGATGTTGATCCTAGTGCTTCATGTTGATCAAACTTCGATCCTTGTGCTTGGAGAAGGGTGAATTGAGGTGTGGAAGCACAAGAGAGAGCAAAACAGGGAGGTGAGACTCTCTTGCCGCCACTTGCAGGTTTCTGGAGGCTCTAAAGAGATTCTATTGGGATGAGTGCCCTTAAGGAGGGTATTTATACCCTAAATATCCGAAAGATACCCTTGGGGTACGTGGGCACAAGATCCAATGTTGATCTGACATCTCCCTAGGGTGCCACGTGTCCAGGAGGAATCTTAAGTCACAGAGATTTCGGAGTGTGTCGACCTGCCCATGAGGTGTGTCGACACACTCTCCCAGACTGGCAGAACAACTCCCTGGGAGAGGTCTCTAGTGTCGACCTGATATCATTTGGTGTCAACCTCATGACCCAGACAGCAAAACAGCCTTTCTGGGAAGGCTCTCTAGTGTCGACCTGTTCTCATTTGGTGTCGACCTGCTGGCCCAGACAGCAAAACTGGCCTTCTGGGAAGGCTATCTAGTGTCGACACTGTCTGATTTGGTGTCGACCTGAGATGGCAATCTGTTCACATATTTCTCTGGAATCTGTCTCTAGTGTCGACCTGCTCTAGACTCGTGTCGACCTGAGATGGACTTTTCTTCACATTTCTTCCTTTGTTCTGAACCATTGTGTCGACACCAGGGATGGTTGTGTCGACACTACCTTTGCAGAAAATGTTTGTTCCTGAGAAAATAAACACATGAATCATTAGATAAATATATTATCATGAATATCAATGATAAATGTGCTTGGAAACATGCTTTTTGAATATTGTAATTTCAGGTGATGTATTTTACATGTTCCAATGGTTATGCATTAAAATCACAACTTGTCATCATCAAAATGTGAGAAGAAATGAATTATATTCACACTCAACCCAACAATCTCTCCCTTTTTTATGATGGCAACATTAAGTTCATTTGGAATTGGAAGATTTCAATGAGATGTGATTTCAAGCATTTTCATTTTCTTTTATTTGTACTTGTCAAGGACCTTTGAACATTTTTTAGTGACATTGAGATTTTTACACATTTGAAATACACAGGTCAAGCAGCTTGACAAGCATTCATAACATTCAAATTCATTCAAAAGATTTGCAATCACATTCAAGGCACGTAGATATGCACAGAAATTTCTATTCATTTCATTTCATTCAAGATGTGAACATTATAATTTCAAACAAACTTCTCCCCCTTTGACATTATCAAAAGAAGTTACATTACTGAGGAGGAGGAGGAGGAGGAATGGGTAACAAAATAGTCTCAATATCTGTTAGCCTCTTTTGCATTGAAGTTAGACTAGACTTCATTTGGGCTTGGATGGTTGAGAGTCTTGTGTGCAGAAGATTCTCCATTCTCTCTGAGTTTTCTGTCATTGAAGCTTGAAGTGCACTGAACTCATTTGACCTTGGCTGTGAAGAGGAAGATGAACCAAATGACCAACCAGGCCTATTCAACACTTTGAATTCTTGCTTGAGGGCAGACATCTCTTCATCTATGTGAGCAAAGATATTCTTCATGCTCTCCAAGTTATCTACCAAATGTGCAAATGATAGTCTTGTGCTGGTGATCTCATATAGTGTCTGCTTGGTGTTGAAGACATCATCTTGGGAATTTGCCAAAATTCTCTGAAGAACTATTTCCAGCTTTTGTTGGTGCTCCTTCAGCTCAACGGAAGCATCTGCCATTGTCCCAATCAACCTGTTGAACCTTTGGGCAGCATAATCTGAGGCTGTCTTTTGCTCAATAAACTTAGCAGATACTGTGTTTTCCAATCTCTGAATCCTCAACTCAAAATTTGATGACATGGTCTGAATGGAGTTGTTCAAGGTGTCAAATTTGTCATTTAGGAAAGTGAACAACTCTGGTGGAACAGAAGGTCCACCAAAAGATGAGGATGCATGAACTGGATGTTGTGGAGAAAAAGATGGTATTTCAGTGTCAAAGTTCATGGACGAGGAAGGCTGAAGTTGAGGTGAATGAGGGGCAATAATTGGGTCATTAGCTTGAGCTGCCATAGGAGGCTGATCCTCATTGATGGGAGGCTGGTCCTCATGCACTTGAGGCTGGTCCTCTTGCATTTGAGGCTGGTCCTCTTGCATTGCAGGCTGTTCCTCTTGCATTTGAGGCTGGTCCTCTTGCATTTGAGGTTGTTCCTCTTGCATTTGAGGCTGATCCTCTTGGACTACAGGGGCCTCTACTACAGCTGGCCCTCTTCTCACTTGATCACCAACTATTCTAAATCCCATGAATTTCTGCACATGCTTAAAGCAGTAAATGTTGGACTTAGGGATTTTCTCAGATTTTTCATTCTCTAGAGGCACACCAAAGTACTTGAAGACTGTAGTCAAATGGGCTGCATATGGAAGAGATCTATGCAAGTCTGCCTTGGTGGTCTCAGAGATTATCTGGTACATAATTACATGAAGGTTTATCTTCAGGTTCTTGCTCATACAGAAAAGGACAAACCTTTAGATGTCTGTTAGCCTATCTCTCCCACCACCTTGAGGTGTGATTATGGTAGTGAGCATGTGATGAGTAAGCCTCAAGACAGGGGGAAAGGTGTTGGTGTTGAATTTGGTGACATGGGTTTGCTTAATATCAGTCTCATCTGCAGGCAAACCAGTCATTATGGTGTAGGCTTCATGGAGGTTGAATTCAAAATTATGGTAGTCTTCACCTTCATCTGGGACTTTGAAAATAGAGGCAGCTATGTTTGTTGGCATGTCAACAGCAATCCCCTTAACCTTGGACTTGTACCCTTCTTTTGTGCATTCCAAATTTTGATAAAATTCTTGCACAAGTCTAGGGTAAATTATGCGAAATTCTGATATGAAGGACTGCCAAGACTGGAAATTGAAGAAGTTTATAACTTCAGGAAATGCAGCTATCAATTCACTGTCATCGAAATCTACTGCCCTTGGTTTCAGTATTGTCTTCCCGGCACTGAGGGGTTTGGAAGGGGGTCTCCTAGTGGGCTGGGAGGACTCTGAGGAAGAGGATGAGGATGAGGATGAAGACTTCTCAGAAATCTCAGGAGAAGAGTCTAGGGTTTTTCTCCTGGGGTACATGGACCCTCGACCTCGACCAGAGGAGGATGCCCTACCTCTCTTAGCAGAAGAAGATCCTGGCTGCTCTACAGGATCATGGCGACGCTTGGATCTCCTTTCAGTGGAAGGAACCTCATCCGCCGGAATGGGCCTTGTAGAGGCCCTTGATTTTGCTCCACGGCGAGGAATTTGCTTGGGTGCCATGAGAGCAGAGTGGAATCGGGATGATGGAGAGAGAGGAATGAGAGAAGATGGATGGAGATGAGATGGAGGAGAGAGAGGATGTAGAAAGTTCAAAACCCTTGCCAGAAACCAGGAAGAACCAGACCGTCGGGTCGACCTGGAGAAGAAAAAGGGGTTTTTAAGGTGTGTTACCCCGCAGATACAACAAAGCCTTAACCGGTGCCCACGGTGAAAAGGAGTCTGGCAGGGGTCAGTGTCGACACTAGAGGAGGTTAGTGTCGACCTGACTTAAAGTGTGTTGACAATAGATGGAGTAGTGTCGACCTGGCCTGATGAAAAAATTTGGATTTGAGTATGGAAAAATTATGTGACTTGTGGGACATCTTTATAATGATAAGCAATGGGTGGAATAGTCATTTCAAGGATATTTAAGAGACTAAAAAATTCATTTGTTAAATTTTGCAAAAAATCAACACAATTCAAGCTTTACACAATATCCAACAGGATATGAGCATTCAGTGACTTGAGTCATGAAAATGATAATTTGAGGGATATAAAACATTTAACAATCAACTTCACACTACCATATTCTTCAATTCCAAAGAGATAAAAAAAATCTTTTAGACTGAAAACAAGTGTGTTGACAGCAAACATTTTTAAGGAACAACTTGATGATGGATAAGAATGATTCTTTAAAACAAATTCTCCAATGACATATATATTTTGATTTGAAACAAACTATCAAATGAGATACATCTTGTTCACTCAAGAACTAATGCTTTTTACACACTGTAGTCCCTGGATACTGAAGATTTATCCATTATCAAGTCTCAAAGGGGTAAATGATGACCTTTTGACATGAAAATATACGTTTTTTAGACGCCAATATTTCCAGTTACTCAGTCATCATAAAAAATTGGCATTTTTATTTTGTTTTTCATTTATATTTTAATTTTTAATCCCCTTTGAACAGAGATATCATTAGTGCCTCATGACTTACATGGCACTTCATTCATTGTGAAGGTGTGCAGTTTCTCAGCACATGTGCCATTGCTCTGTTGAATGGACAGATTTTGGAGAGTTTTTGACAAAAAGATATCATCTATATCCAACATCAATTGCAAACAAAAACATGTTTAAGATCAAGACACACATTATCCTTCAGTCATAGAAAGAAATCTGAATTTCTGTAGTTTTGAAGAATATAGGTGAGAGTTGACAAATGAATGTAGTAGATCACTCAAGGGATCATTTTGAGACTCTAGACACCTGAATGAGGACATCATGCAAGGAAATTGATGTAATGCAAGAAGAAGTTTTGAATTTTGCAAAGGATATAACTTGTGAATTCTTTAGCTCCCCCTGAGATGAAGATTTCAACCATTTTCATCAGAATAGAGATATGCAATTTTTGAAATCAGAAATAATTCTCTTTGAGCAACAAAAGCTCCCCCTCAACAATTGCATATTCATTTCTTGGTACTTGGCGGAGACATATACTCTCGCATAGTGAAAGTGTCCAGACAAGCAGAACTTGTCCGTCTTCAAATCATCATTTGATATACCAAGAAGTTCAACACAATATGAGGTTAAGTGTTCATTCAACAAAAGAATTAGAGATGAAGTGGAGAGAGATATGATAAATCAAGGAAGCAAAGGAGTATGATGATGTAATGAACTCCCCCTCAGGAAATGCCTAACACTCAACCCAATCTCAAAGGACATTTACAAAGACCAAGTTCTCTCCTTAAGGATGAGAATCTACTGTCAGGAAGGGGTTTTGTGAAAATATCAGCAATTTGCTTTTCAGATTCTATGAAATGGAGTTCAAAAGATTTCTTTGCTACCTCATCTCTCAAGAAATGATGTCTAATTTCAATATGCTTAGTTCTGGAATGCTGAATGGGATTTTTAGACAGATTTATTGCACTTGTGTTATCACAAAGGATGGGAACACAACCTACCTCTTGGTTGTAATCAAGAAGTTGATGTTTCACCAAAAGAATTTGGGTTCCACACCTACCAGCAGCAACATACTCAGCCTCTGCAGTTGACAGAGCAACTGAATGTTGCTTCTTAGAAGCCCAAGAGGTTAGGCACCCACCTAGGTACAAACACAAGCCACTTGTGCTTTTTCTATCTAATTTACAACCAGCATAATCAGCATCACAATAGGCAATCAAATCTAACTTACAATTAGCAGGATACCAAATTCCTAAATCACATGTTCCAACAAGATATTTGAAAATTCTTTTAACAGCTAGCATGTGACTTTCTTTAGGACTTGATTGAAATCTAGCACACAAACACACACTGAATTGAATATCAGGTCTAGAAGTTGTAAGATAAAGTAGAGAACCAATCATACCTCTGTAGGTCTTTGGGTCTACTGACTTACCATTTGAGTCTTCTTCTAGTTTAGCATTTATAGCAATTGGTGTGTTGGAGTGCTTGAGGTTCTGAAAGTCAAACCTTTTCAGAAGTTCTTTGACATACTTGGTTTGACTAATGAAGATCCCCTCATGAGTTTCGTTAACCTGCAATCCCAAGAAAAATTTTAGATCTCCCATTAAACTCATTCGAAATTCATTTTTCATTTGATTGGAGAATTCATTACACAGGCCTTTATTGGTTGATCCAAATATTATGTCATCAACATAAATTTGGACAACAATTATTTGTTTATTGACTATTTTTGTGAACAAGGTTTGATCAACAATTCCTCTAGAATATCCTTTTTCAAGCAAAAAAGAACTCAAACGGTCATACCAAGCTCTTGGAGCTTGTTTAAGACCATATAGAGCCTTATGAAGCTTGAAAACATGGTTAGGATGTTTTTCATTTTCAAATCCAGGAGGTTGTTCAACAAAAACATTTTCCTTGATATATCCATTTAAGAATGCACTTTTAACATCCATTTGATAAACTTTGAATTTCATGGAGGATGCAAAAGCAAGGAAAATTCTAACTGCTTCTAGTCTAGCTACAGGGGCATATGACTCTTCAAAATCAATTCCAAACTCTTGATTGTACCCCTTTGCAACTAGCCTAGCTTTATTTCTTATGACTTGACCAGATTCATTCAATTTATTTCTGAAGACCCATCTAGTGCCAATGACTGTTTGGTCACTAGGTCTAGGTACTAATTCCCATACTTGATTTCTTTCAAATTGATGAAGTTCATCATGCATGGCATTAATCCAATCAGAACTTGATAAAGCTTCATCAATTGACTTTGGTTCAATTTGGGAAATTAGAGCTAGTGGGTCATCTTCAATAGCAAGCATAAATGATGATCTAGTCCTAACTCTATCATTCAAATTGCCAACAATATTATCTAATGGGTGATCTCTCAAAATTCGATGTTCAGAAATTACCTGTTGAGGGGTACTTAAATCTGGAGCAATGTTACCTGATCCACTTGAAGATGGTGAATTGGTGTTCAAGATCTCACCAGTGTCTTCAAGCTCCTCAACAGTTGGTGAAGAGTCCACAATGAAGTCATCCTCTTCACTGTCTTGTTTTTCCCTGCAAGATTTAGAAGTGTTAGTTGAAAAGGAATTTTCATCAAATATAACATGAGGAGACTCTTCAACAGTTTTGTTTTTGAGAATGTACACTCTGAAAGCTCTTGACACTTCTGAATAGCCAAGGAAGATGGCTTCCTGACTCTTAGCATCAAACTTGTCAAGATTTTCTTTACTATTGTTGTGTACATAACATTTGCACCCAAAGATTTTGAAATAAGAAACAGTTGGCTTCTTTTTTCAGTAATTCATAGGGGGTTTCTTGATTTTTGGTCTGACCAATGCTCTATTAAGAATATGATTTGCTGTGTTTACAGCTTCAGCCCAGAAGGATTTGGGCAAATCACTCTCAAGGGCATGGATCTAGCCATTTCCACAAGAGTTCTGTTCTTTCTTTCCACAACTCCATTTTGTTCTGGAGTTCTTGGTGAAGAAAACTTGTGGAAAATTTGAAGTTCAGCACATAAATCAGAAAAGGATTGGTTTTCAAATTCTCCCCCATGATCACTCAAAATATTTTTGATTTTATATGAATAATTTGTTAGGGCAGTGGTACAGAATTTCCTAAATTCAAGGCAAGTATCACTTTTGTGGGACAAGAAAATGACCCAAGTAAATCTAGTAAAATCATCAATGATTACAAACCCATATCTCTTGCCACTAAGACTTAGAATTCTTGTTGGGCCAAAAAGGTCTTTATGAAGTAGTTCTAGTGGCCTAGATGTGAGTACTTATTGAAATTCTTAAAAGATTTCCTGGTTTGTTTACCTTGGGCACAGATCCCACAAACTTGATTTTCAACATTTGAAAAGGATTCAGGAAGACCCTTAACCAGATTCAGCCTTAACAATTTATTCAAGGTTCTGAAACTTGCATGGCCAAGTCTTTTGTGCCAAGTCCATGCAATTTCATCTTTATTTGCAACAAAGCAAAGATTTTCAGAAAAGTTTTTATTAAGGTCAATCATATAAACATTGTTCTCCCTTTTACCAAAAAATTGATTTTATCAGTTGATGAATCAATTATTTTGCAAAAATCAGATTCAAACACAATTTTGTGACCTTTGTCACATAGTTGGCTGATACTGAGCAAGTTGTAATCAAGACCATCAACTAATAAAACACTATCAACAGAGTTTGAGGAAGTTTGACCAACCTTTCAGATCCAATGATCTTTCCTTTATTTTTACCTCCAAATGTCACTGAACCACCCTCCTTTTCTAGCAGGAAAGAAAATTTGGCTCTATCTCCAGTCATATGTCGTGAACACCCACTGTCAAGGAACCACACATTTGAATTGGGTGCACGACCTTCCTGCAACATCAATTAGTGGAGAGAAGATTTTGGTACCCAAACAGAGTTGGGACCATCAGAAAGTTTGGACAATGTTAACAAATCTTTTCTCATCCAAATTTGACTTGTTTTTGACTTTTGTTTTATTACTTTGGTGTTCTCTATCTTTTTCACTTTCTTCTTTTCTTTTGGGATGAAAACACCAGTATTTTTATTTTTGGTAGGAGGGGTGTTTTTCATTTGAGCATGAGAATTCAGATGAGGAGGTGGAATCCAAGGATTTTGTTGGTACATCAGAAAGTTTGGATAGAAAAATTGAGGATGATACCAACATGGGTTGTTATACCATTGGCTCCAAGAATTGGTCCAATCAGCTTGATATGCTGTCTTGGAGGTCCAAAGCTCTTCATTAAAGACTTCCTTTGACTTTTTCTTATTTTCCAGATTTTTATTTGAATTTTTTATTTTGTGGTTTTTCTTGGTTGATGTTGAGCAGTTCGACCTCTCTTCGACTGGTGTCGACACTACAGCCACAGAAGCCTTCTTCTTGTGGACTGGTGTCGACCTATCAGGAGATTGTGTCGACCTAGTTGCCTTGTCTTTGTTCTGAGTTTTTGAACTTTTTTGTGTTTTGCTTGATTTTTGTTTGACTTCTGTATTTTCAAGACTAGGGCCCTTAACAAATTTGATTAGAGGTGCTTTATCCTTCTTTTCACCGGATTTGTCTTTCTTAGATTTTTGCTTATCAAACCCTAGTCCATGAGAGATTGATTTCATATTTGTTCCCAACAAGGCCTCCAAATTATCTTTGCCATTTGTGAATGTTTCAATGACTTCATCTTTTTGTCTTAGCTGGTTTTCCAAAATTTTGATTTCTTCAATCTTTTGTTGTTTATCTTGATTTTCTTTTTCCAGCTTTTTAGATAAGTCTTTGAATTCATTGGTGGCCTTTTGAGAAGCTAGTTTAAGTTCATCAATCAGATTCAGAAGGTTTTCTTTTTCTTCATTCAATTCTATCACTTCATTTTCTAGTTCACAAATTCTTTTGTTTGAAGATTGGTTATGATAAATATTTTCAATTTTCTTTTTGAGATGCTTATTTTCTTTTCTCATTTCAGTATAGTTTTCAACTAATTCAGCATAAGCATCCTGCCAATCTTCAACAGAAAAATCTTCAAAGGATGTGCTTACCTTTCCATCTGAGCTGTTTGCCATGAAGCAAATCTCCTCACTTCCAGAGCTTGAGGATTTTTCTTCTTCTTCATTTTCACTTGTGTCCTCATCAGACCAAGTGGCTACCATGGCCTTCGGCTTCTTGAATTTGTGAATTTTCTTGTGCTTCTCCTTCTTGTTCTCAGGACATTCTCCTTTCATGTGTCCTGGTTTGTTGCACCTGTAGCAAATGACAATATCGTCAATTTTTTATTCTTGTTAGAGTTTGCATTAGAAAAGGATGTGTTTCTTTTACTGAAGAGTATTTCTTTTTACCAGAAAATTTTCCTTTTCTATATTTCAAGAATTTTCTGAATTGCCTGGTCATGAGGGCAATTTCATCCTCATTTGACTCAGACTCATCAGAACTGGTTTTATCCTGACTTTTGTCCTTGTTACTAGATGAGGCCTTTAATGCTACTGGCTTGGTTTTGATTATGTGTTCCTCATTTCTCTTTAGATTAATTTCATATGTCATTAAGGATCCTATTAACTCATCCAAAGAAATTTTGGACAAGTCTTTAGAATCTTCAATGACAGTGGCCTTGGTGTGCCATATTGAAGAGAGAGAACGCAGGATTTTTCTTACCAAGTCAGCATCCGTATAGTCCTTACCTAAGGCCTTCAGTCCATTGACTATGATCATGAACCTGGCAAACATTTCAGATATTGTCTCGTTAGATTTCATCATGAACAACTCATATTCAGAGACAAGTATGTTAGCCTTGGTTTCTTTAACTTGAGATGTCCTCTCATAGAGTACCTCAAGTTTATCCCACATCTCTTTGGCAATTTGCACATAGAGATTCTTGAGTACTCTTTGGGTGAACAGCACATTGAATCATGTTCATGGCACTATAATTCAATGTAGCTCTTCTTATCTGTTCCCTAGTCCAGGTTTCTTCTTCTCCCTGGTTTTCATAGGGACCTACTTCCACTACTTTCCAGATTTCATAATTTTGGGCTCTTAGAAACACTTGCATTCTATTTTTCCAATATGAATAGTCCATTCCATTAAAGAATGGTGACCTATTTATGGAATGGCCCTCAGCTATGAATCCTCTGGAATCCATTTAATTAAACAGATGGTGCAAGGAAGGAAACACTCAGCAAAACAAACAATCAAGCAAACAAGCAACACAAAACACTCAGAAACTGCTCAGATCAGATCAGATCAAGTGTAACCCTACTCTGATACCAATTGAAGGATCGATAAAAGATGTGGACAAGATCTAGAAGGGGGGGTTGAATAGATCTATGCCAACTAATGCGGAAGCTAAAACCAATTTTGAAAGTCCTTTGAATCAGAGTTAGATTGAAAGCAAATTTCATAGATCTGAAGAGAATTAAGTGAGTTAAGCAATTTGAGTGAGTAAACAAGTTGATTATATGGATTTAAACGTTCCTATGCATTCATCTAACAAAGAGAAGAATCAAACCACAAACAGACCAATGCAGAGAGATTTTTAGGTGGTTCGGAGATCACACCATGTGACTCCTACATCCACCCCTCACACGCAGTGAGGATCCACTAACAACCTGGGTTACACACCCCACACTGGAGCCTGACAACTCCACAAATGAGTTAGACAACTCACACACTACCTAGAGCAAGACTACTCTAGACTCTGAGCAAGACTGCTCAACCACACAACTTGAGTACGACGACTCAAAAACCTGAGCACACAGGCTCACAACCACTTGCTAGAACACAAACAATTAGATGCAGATCCTCTAGCAATGATCTGATCTATTAAGGCCAATTCAAGAGAATTGATGCAATAGATTATGCACAATCTCTAGAATAGCCAGGAAGAAACAAGAAAGACTTTAGACTCGAGGTTGACAATTCTTGTTCTTCAAGAAAACTCCCTTGTAGAGGCCGAATTGGAAGAATCTTGATCACTTGAGTCCCTTGGTCGATGCTCTGCAACTTTGATGGTGGGATCTTCCTTGAGAGCTTCACAAATGCTGGCTTCTACTTGATCTGCTCCTTTGAAGTTGATCCTAGTGCTTCATGTTGATCAAACTTCGATCCTTGTGCTTGGAGAAGGGTGAATTGAGGTGTGGAAGCACAAGAGAGAGCAAAACAGGGAGGTGAGACTCTCTTGCCGCCGCTTGCAGGTTTCTGGAGGCTCTAAAGAGATTCTCTTGGGATGAGTGCCCTTAAGGAGGGTATTTATACCCTAAATATCCGAAAGATACCCTTGGGGTACGTGGGCACAAGATCCAATGTTGATCTGACATCTCCCTAGGGTGCCACGTGTCCAGGAGGAATCTTAAGTCACAGAGATTCCGGAGTGTGTCGACCATGCCCATGAGGTGTGTCGACACACTCTCCCAGACTGGCAGAACAACTCCCTGGGAGAGGTCTCTAGTGTCGACCTGATATCATTTGGTGTCGACCTCATGACCCAGACAGCAAAATAGCCTTTCTGGGAAGGCTCTCTAGTGTCGACCTGTTCTCATTTGGTGTCGACCTGCTGGCCCAGACAGTAAAACTGGCCTTCTGGGAAGGCTATCTAGTGTCGACACTGTCTGATTTGGTGTCGACCTGAGATGGCAATCTGTTCACATATTTCCCTGGAATCTGTCTCTAGTGTCGACCTGCTCTGGACTCGTGTCGACCTGAGATGGACTTTTCTTCACATTTCTTCCTTTGTTCTGAACCATTGTGTTGACACCAGGGATGGTTGTGTCGACACTACCTTTGCAGAAAATGTTTGTTCCTGAGAAAATAAACACATGAATCATTAGATAAATATATTATCATGAATATCAATGATAAATGTGCTTGGCAACATGCTTTTTGAATATTGTAATTTCAGGTGATGTATTTTACATGTTCTAATGGTTATGCATTAAAATCACAACTTGTCATCATCAAAATGTGAGGAGAAATGAATTATATTCACACTCAACCCAACATGAACTTCATCAATTTGAAAGAAACCAAGTATGGGAATTAGTACCTAGACCTAGTGACCAAACAGTCATTGGCACTAGATGGGTCTTCAGAAATAAACTGAATGAATCTGGTCATGTCATAAGAAATAAAGCTAGGCTAGTTGCAAAGGGGTACAATCAAGAGTTTGGAATTGACTTTGAAGAATCATATGCCCCTGTAGCTAGACTAGAAGCAGTTAGGATTTTCCTTGCTTTTGCATCCTCCGTGAAATTCAAAGTTTATCAAATGGATGTTAAAAATGTTTTTTTAAATGGACATATCAAGGAAAATGTTTTTGTTGAACAACCTCCTGGATTTGAAAATGAAAAACATCCTAACCATGTTTTCAAGCTTCATAAGGCTCTCTATGGTCTTAAACAAGCTCCAAGAGCTTGGTATGACCGTTTGAGTTCATTTTTGCTTGAAAAAGGATATTCTAGAGGAAATATTGATCAAACTTTGTTCACAAAAATAGTTAATAAACAAATAATTGCAGTCCAAATTTATGTTAATGACATAATATTTGGATCAACCAATAAAAGCCTGTGTAATGAATTTTCAAATCAAATGAAAAATGAATTTGAAATGAGTTTAATGGGAGATCTAAAGTTTTTCTTGGGATTGCAGGTTAACCAAACACATGAGGGAATCTTCATCAGTCAAACCAAGTATGTGAATGAACTTTTGAAAAGGTTTGACTTTCAGAACCTCAAGCATTCAAACACACCAATTGCCATTAATGCTAAGCTAGAAGAAGACTCTCATGGTAAGTCAGTAGACCCAAAGACCTACAGAGGTATGATTGGTTCTCTACTTTATCTTACAACTTCTAGACCTGACATTCAGTTTAGTGTGTGTTTGTGTGCTAGATTTCAATCAAATCCTAAAGAAACTCACATTAGCTGTTAAAAGAATTTTCAAATATCTTGTTGGAACATGTGATTTAGGAATTTGGTATCCTGCTAATTGCAAGTTAGATTTGATTGCCTATTGTGATGCTGACTATGCTGGTTGTAAATTAGATAGAAAAAGCACAAGTGGCTTGTGTTTGTACTTAGGTGGGTGCCTAATCTCTTGGGCTTCTAAGAAGCAACATTCAGTTGCTCTGTCTACTGCAGAGGCTGAGTATGTTGCAGCAGGTAGATGTGGAACTCAAATTCTTTGGGTGAAACATCAACTTCTTGATTACAACCAAGAGTTAGGTTGTGTTCCCATCCTTTATGATAACACAAGTGCAATAAATCTGTCTAAAAACCCCATTCAGCATTCCAGAACCAAGCATATTGAAATTAGGCCTCATTTCTTGAGAGATGAGGTAGCAAAGAAATCATTTAAACTCCACTTCATAGAAACTGAAAAACAAATTGCTGACATCTTCACAAAACCCCTTCCTGACAGTAGATTCTCATCCTTAAGGAGAGAACTTGGTCTTTGTAAATGTCCATTAGGATTGGGTTGAGTGTTAGGCATCTTCTGAGGGGGAGTTCTTTGCATCATCATATTCATTTGCTTCCTTGATTCATGCTGATCATATCTCTCTCTATTTCACTTCTATTTCTCTTTGACAATGAACTCTTCAACTCACATTGTGTTGAACTTCTTGGTATATCAAATGGTGATTTGAAGAAGGACAAGTTCTGCTTGTCTGGACACTTTCACTATGCGAGAGTATGTGTCCCCGCCAAGTACCAAGAAATGAAAATGCAATTATTGAGGGGGAGATTTTATTGTTTAAAGAGAATCTTTCCTGATTTCAAAAACTTGCATATCTTTATTCTGATGAAAAGTGGTTGAAATCCTCATCTCAGGGGGAGCTAGAGAATTCACAAGTCATATCTTTTGAAAAATTCACAACTTTTCTTGCATTACATCAATTTCCTTGCATGATGTCCTCATTCAGGTGTCTAGAGTCTCAAAATGATCCTTTGAGTGATCTACTATATTCATTTGTCAACTCTCACCTATATTCTTCAAAACTATAGAAATTCAGATTTCTTTCAAAGACTGAAGGACTATGTGTGCCTTGAATCTAAACATTTTTGTTTGCAATTGATGTTGGATATAGATGATGTCTTTTTTATCAAAAATCTCCAAAATTTGTCAATTCAACAGAGCAATGGCATATGTGCTGAGAAACTGCACACCTTCACAATGAATGAAGTGCCATGTATGTCATGAGGCACTAATGCTATCTCTGTTCAAAGGGGTTCAAAATCAAAAATAAATGAAAAGCAAAATAAATATGTCCTATTCCTTTTTGATGATGACTGAGTAACTGGAAATATTGGCGTCTAAAAAAATGTATATTTTCATGTCAAAAGGTCATCATTTACCCCTTTGAGACTTGATAATGGATAAATCTTTAGTATCCAGGGACTATAGTGTGTGAAAAGCATTAGTTCTTGAGTGAACAAGATGTATCTCATTTGATAGTTTGTTTCAAAAACAAAAATGTTTATATCATTGGAGAAATGTTTTAAAAGAATCATTCTTATCCATCATCAAGTTGTCTTAAAAAAGTTGTTTATTTTCAACACACTTGATTTCAGTCTAAAAGATTTTTTTTATTTCTTTGGACTTGAAGAATATGGTAGTGTGTAGTTGATTGTTAAATGTATTATATCCCTCAAATTATCATTTTAATGACTCAAGTCACTGAATGCTCATATCCTGTTGGATATTGTGTAAAACTTGAATTGTGTTGATTTTTGCAAAATTTAACAAATGAATTTTTTAGTCTCTTAAATATCCTTGAAATGATTATTCCACCCATTGCTTATCATTATAAAGATGTCCCAAAAGTCACATAATTTTTCCATACTCAAATCTAAAATTTTCATCAGGCCAGGTCGACACTACTCCATCTAGTGTCGACACACTTTCACTCAGGTCGACACTCACCTCCTCTAGTGTCGACACTGACCCCCTGCAAGACTCTTTTAAGCCGTGGGCGTCGGCTAAGCGTTTGTTGTTCCTGCGGGTCAGCATATCCTAAAACCCCCTTTTCTTCTTCAGGTCGATCCGACGGTCGGCTTCTTCCTGGAATCTGGCAGGTTTTTCGAATCCATCTCCACCTCTACTCTCCTCCATCCCTTCCCTGTTCCTCTTCTCTCATTCCTCTCTCTCCATCGTCCCCTATTTCTTATTCCATGGCACCCAAGCAGATCCCTCGCCGTGGAGCAAAATCAAGGACTACGGCAAGGCCCAATCCGGCGGATGAGGTTCCTCCTACTGAGAGGAGAACCAAGAGACGCCATGATCCTGCAGAGTAGCCAGGATCTTCATCTGCTAAGAGAGGTAGGGCATCCTCTTCTGGTCCAGGTCGACGGTCTGTGTACCCTAGGAGGAAAATCTTGGATTCCTCTCCTGAAGCCTCTGAGAAGTCCACATCTTCATCTTCATCCTCAGAATCTTCCCAGCCCTCTAAGAGACCTCCTTCCAAACCACTAAGTGCAGGGAAGACCATCTTGAAACCCAGGGCAGTGGACTTGGATGACAGTGAGCTGATTGCTGCTTTTCCTGAGGTTATAAATTTCTTCAAATTCCAGTCTTGGCAATCCTTTATCTCAGATTTTCGCATCATATACCCTAGACTTGTCCAGGAATTCTATCAGAATTTGGAATGCACTGATGAGGGATACAAGTCAAAGGTCAAAGGGATTGTGATAGACATGCCTACAAACATAGCAGCTACCATTTTCAAAATTCCAGATGAAGGAGAAGACTACCACAACTTTGAATTTGACCTTCATGAAGCCTACACCATCTTGACTGGATTGCAGGCAGATGAGTCTGATCCTAAGCAAACCCATGTTACCAAATTCAACACCAACACTTTTCCACCTGTGTTGAGGCTTACCCATCACATGCTTACTACTATCATCACACCCCAAGGTGGTGGGAGGGACAGGCTCACAGACATTCAAAGGTTTGTGATTTACTGTATGAGCAAGGATATAAAGGTCAATCTTCATGTCATCATGTACTAGATTATCTCTGAGACCACTAGGGCAGATTTGCATAGATCACTTCCATATGCAGCCCATTTAACTCAAGTCTTCAAACACTTTGGTGTGTCTCTTGACAATGAAAAGTCTGAGAAAATTCCTAAGTCCAACATCTATTGCTTTAAGCATGTTCAAAAATTTATGGGCTTTAGGATTGTGGGTGATAAGGTGAGAAGAGGGCCAACTGCAGTAGAGGCCCCTGTGGTCCAAGAGGAACAGCCTCCAGTGCAAGAGGAACAGCCTCCAGTGCAAGAGGATTAGCCTCCAGCTCCAGAGGATCAGCCTCAAGTACATGAGGACCAGCCTCCCATAAATGAGGATCAGCCTCATGTGGCAGCTCAAGTTGATGAACCATTTATTGCCCCTCATTAACCTCAACTTCAGCCCTCCTCCTCCTTGAACCCTGAAACTGACATTCCATCCTTTTCTCCACAACCTCCAGTTCATGCATCCGCATCCTTTGGTGGACCTTCTGTTCCACCAGAGTTGTATACATTCTTAAATGACAAATTTGATGTTTTGAACACCTCTATTCAATCTATGTCAGAAAATTTTGAGTTGAGGATTCAGAGGTTAGAGAACACTGTATCTGCCAAGTTTATTGAATAGAAGGTAGCTTCTGACCATGCCACACAGAGGTTCAACAGACTGATTGGCACTTTGGCAGATGCTTCAGTTGATCTCAAAGAACACCAAGAAAAGTTGGAAACAGTTTTGAAGGGAATCTTGGCCAATTCCCAAGCTGATGTCTTCAACACCAAGGAGACACTATCTCAGATAACCAAGACAAGACTATCCTTTGCACATTTGGTAGATGACTTGGAGAGCATGAAGAATCTATCTGCTCACATTGATGAAGAGATGTCTGCACTTAAAAGGGAATTCAAAGTTTTGAATAGCCCTGGTTGGTCAACTGGTTCTTCCTCATCCTCACAGCCAGTGTCAAATGAGTTCAGTGCACTTCAAGCTTCAATGTCAGAGAATTCAGAGAGGATGGAACATCTTCTGCACACAAGACTCTCAACTATCCAAGCTCAAATGAAGTTTAGTCTAACTTCAATGGAAAAGAGACTAACATATATTGAGACCATTTTGATACCCATTCCTCCTCCTCCTCCTCCCCATTAATGTCAATTTTTTTGATGATGTCAAAGGGGGAGAAGATAGATTGTAATGTTCTTGAAGATTGTAAAATGGTCTATCTTTGATGAAATGAAAATGATGCTTGTTTGACCTGAATGAAATGTCAACATTTGTGTCTTCAATGTGATTGAAAACTTTTTTGAATGAATGTGAATGTGATGATTGCTTGTCAAGCTGCTTGACCTCTTTGTGCAAATAATTCACATCTAGTAACATTGTGTCTTTCATGTGTGTGATCTTCAAATGTTACTAAAAAATGTTCAAAGGTCTTTGACAAGTTTGAATTAAGAGAAATAAAACATCACTCAGTCACAATCAATGCCTTTATAACTGAGTGTTAAATAACAAAAGGTGATTAAAATCACTTTTCATCAAAACTTCACTTCTATATAGTTTTAAGGTTGTCATCATTAAAAAGGGGGAGATTGTTGGGTTGAGTGTGAAAACAAGTCATTTCCCCTCTTATTTTGATGATGACAAGCTGTGATTTTAATGCATAAAAATTGGAACATGTGAAATACATCACCTGAATTACCAATATTCAAAAAGCATGTTCCAAGCACATTTATCATTTATATTCATGATAATACATTTAACTAATGATTTATGTGTTATTTTCTCAGGGACAAACATTTTCCTGCAAAGATAGTGTTGACACAACCATCAATGGTGTCGACACAATGGCTCAGAGCAAAGGCAGAAATGTGAAGAAAAGATCAACTAGTGTCGACACTAGTGCAGGGCAGGTCGACACTAGAGACAGATCCCAGAGAAATATGTTAACAGGCTTCCATCTCAGGTCGACACTAAATCAGATAGTGTCGACACTAGAGAGCCTTCCCAGAAGGTCTGTTGTTCAGATAGCTAAAGGAGGTCGACACCAAATGCAGGCAGGTCGACACTAGATGGCTCTCCCAGAAGGCCTATTTTTCAGATGGCCAAAGCAAGTCGACACGAGATGATATCAGGTCGACACTAGAGAGCCTTCCCAGAAGGGCTGTTTTGCGGTCTGGGACATGGTGTCGACACTGAATCATCTCAGTTCAACACTAGAGACCTCTCCCAGGGAATTGATTTGCCAGTCTGGGACAGTGTGTCGACACACCTCATGGGTAGGTCGACACACTCCGGAATCTCTGTGACTTAAACTTTGTCCTGGACACGTGGCACTCTAGGGAGATGTTGGATCAATCTTGGATCTTGTGCCCACGTACCCCAAGGGTATGTTTGGGATATTTAGGGTATAAATACCCTCCTATTGGGCATCCATCCAAGAAGAACCTTCTCAGAGCCTCCAGAAACTGGTCTTGGCGGCAAGAAGAGTTCATCTCCCTGCTCCTGCTTTCGTGGTGTCTCCTGAAGCCATTTCTCGTCTGTTCAAGTATGAGAAATGGAGATTGATCGTTGAAGAAGCATCTCAAGGAGGCAGAGCAAGTAGAAGCCGACTTCTGTGGAGAATTCAAGGAAGATCCTCAAGATCA
Organism: Colocasia esculenta; assembly: GCA_014218235.1. Classification (NCBI taxonomy): domain Eukaryota; kingdom Viridiplantae; phylum Streptophyta; class Magnoliopsida; order Alismatales; family Araceae; genus Colocasia; species Colocasia esculenta. The sequence continues at coordinate 150,879,554 of CM024753.1, read as the reverse complement.
GATTGTAGAGCATCGTCCAGGAGCTTCCAGAGATCAAAGCACTTCACAATTCGATCTTCTACAAGGGAGTACATCTGAAGAGAAAAACTATCAATACAATTTTCATTCCATTTTCTCTTCTGAGTAATTCTGAGATTGTGCATGGGTTGTTGCATAAGTCTCATGAATTCACTCTTGTTGGACTAGATTCGTTGCTAGAGGATCTGAGTCTTGTGCTCTTTCTAGCAAGTTGTTTCTGAGCCGTCGTGCTCAGTAGTTTTTGAGTCGTCGTACTCAAGGTGTTTGTTGAGCAGTCTTGCTCAGGGTCTAGAGTAGTCTTGCTCTAGAAGTCGTGTGAGTTGTAAACTCAAGGGTTGGAGTTGTCAGGCTCCAGTGGGTGTGTTGTACCCAGGTTGGTTAGTGGATCCTCACTGTGTGAGGGGTGGATGTAGGAATCACATGGGTGATTTCCGAACAACCTAAAAATCTCTGTGCATTGATCTGATTGTGGTTTGAATTTATCCTTCGTTATATGAATGCATAGGATCGTTTGAATTCATCTAATCAATCTGTTCACACACACATTTCGTTTGCACAACTCACTCAATTTATCTTCAGATCTGTGAAATTTATTTCTCAATTCACCTCTGATTCAAGAGTTGTTAAAATTGGTTAAGCTTCTGCATTAGTAGGCCTAGATCTATTCAACCCCCCCTTCTAGATCTTGTCCTCATCTTTTATCGATCCTTCAGTATGAATATGATATTTGAAATTTGTAATCTAACATGTATGAATATGTTATTGAAAATCAGTAATTAGATAAATATGAATATGAGATTATGAATCAGTAATTTATAAGTATATTTAGCATTATGAAATCTAAATATATATTTATTAAACCTATACTTGGGAGGGGGGGAGGCCGGGTGGGGGGGTTGGGAGGGGGAGGGGGAGGGGGGCTGACAGGAGGGGGAAGGGGATCGCCCAAACGGGGCCGGTGGTGGGGGTTGGGGGGCTGGGTGGGGGGGTTGGGAGGGGGAGGGGGGTTGACAGAAGGGGGAGGGCGGCCAGGTGGGGGGGGGGGGGGGGGGGGGACAGGGGAGGGGGGCTGGGACAGGAGGGGGAGGGGCTGACAGGGAGGGGGGTGGCAGAGGTGGGGAATGGAGGGGGGGGGGGACAGGGGAGGGGGCTGGGACAGGATGGGGGAGAGGGGCTGACAAGGGAGGGGGTGGCAGAGGTGGGGAATGGAGGGGGAGGGAGGGCGACAGGGGGGCTGGGACGCGAAGGGGAGGGGGTGGCCGACAGGGGGGTCACTGTTTAGGGGAGGGAGGGTCGCTGGGGTAACACGGGGATTGTACGCCCCCAATACACACAGACATGTATTAACTATAGGAGCATGGAAAGGGGTGTGATCGCCACCTAACTTGTTGCCATATGATATGAATTAAACGGGCTAACAAAGCTAGGAAAAGGAAAGAGAACACTATATTGACCTGAGGTCGCGACGGGGATCCCCGTCGCGATGAGGCTGAAGTCGCGTCGCCTATATGGGCTGCGTTTTACTGTCGCGTCGCCTTCCTTGGTCGCGTTCTCTGTAGTGCAGGAGAAGTGTGGAAGGACCTTCTTCTTGCCCTCCGGCCGGCCAGAGGACAAGAGCTCCTCGTGAGAACTAGCATGAGTACCTACCAAAATAACGAAAACAAGGAAGAGAACCCTATTAGAACATATTAAGTGTAGTATCCATCCAAAAATGTAAAGAAGAGATGAAGCATGGTGGGAATGGACCTGGGGGTGGTTTTAAACCCCTTGGATGTATGGAAAACGTAGGAAAGGAAAAGAAAATGGATTGCTATCTAATAAAGTGATAAAAATGTATGAAGAAGGAAGAAGAAGAGGAAGAGGAAGAAAGAGCCCCATGTAGGGCGACTCCCTGGTGCCAAATGATGTCCTCCCTTGGTCCAGAAGCTCCAAGGGTCGCCTCCTCAAACTCCACGCCTTGTGGATAGTGAAATGAGCATGACTTGGTGAAGGGTTGAGGTGAAAAATCAGGAGAATGTGAGGGCTGCGAGGCTAAGTGTAGTTTAGAGGAAATTTTGGCAGCCCTTCGGGGTAAAAACGAGGCTCTCCTGCTCTGAAGAAAGGGCCTTGCTTTTTATAAAGTCTAGAGGGAGAATATCCCATTTTTAAGTGATAAATAGCCTAATAAAAGGATAACACTCATTAATCTCATGGGTGAGAGTCCTAAGGAGGTTTCAAAGAGTCCTCCATCCCCTAGATGCGCTCAGGAGGGTTGGGAGGTTACATGGGATGGTGATAAGGCCATGAGAGGATAATGTAGATGTAGCAACCTGATTTTTAAGAAAAATAAATTTTAAATAAAGAATTAAAACCTAGCTAAATGGATATTTAAATGAAAAGAGCATTAAATAAAACCCATTAAATGGAAAGAGTAATGGGCTTTGCTTAATGGACCATCTAGAATTTATTGGGACAAAATATGAATTTACAAGGGGGAATAATAAGAAAATACCGTAAATTCGGAGTTTAATTATATCATAATTGGAAAGGGGTTATTAAAGCAATAAAAGTAGCAATTAGAGTTGGAATTGGATTCCTAAACCTACCCCATATAGTCTAGCATGAATTTAGATACTATCCTAACCCAATTAGAGATTGGGAAGCAAGAGAGGAAAGGTGGAGTTAGGAAATCTTGGAATTAAGAGGAATTTAAGTAGTAGTAGGAATAGGAACTTGTGTTTATATAAATACACCTCTTAAATCCTCATGGCCGACCCTAACTCATGCAAAGGGGTTCTTAGACATGGAGAAGAGGCCAAGGAGGAGGAGAAATCGAGGAGTGGAAGATCCATCAAGCTTCTTCCTTTGTTCTTGGAGTTCTAAACCCTAGAAGACAATCGAGTCAAAGGTAGGCATTCTCACAAGCAAAACCAAATCAAATCCATCTATAGGTAGTTCCAATCACCAGAAACAAAAGCCCTCTTGTTTCATAATTTTTCATCGAGCCAATCTTTGTTCTGGATTTTTGAAGTTCTACATACATGATAACCTCGAGTCATCATGTTTAAATCAGATCTCCATGTACACTTGTTCCCATGCTACGAATTTTACTGTAGATACTACTTTGTGTTAGGGATCTTTTACCCCTAAAAGCCCTAATTTTTATCAAGCATGTTGCCCGAATTAATTCATTCATCTCTGCTGCACCTGGAATCAGGTTACTTCTTGTTCAACTTGTTAGAACTATGTCGATACCATGATTGTTTTCAAATTCCTAATTATTGGAAGTACCCTTGAATGTCTACATCAATTTAAAACTAGTTTCAGGATTTTTCGTAGTGTATACAATTAGTTATGATTTCTGAACTACCCTATGTCAAAAAGGCAAGTTTCTGGACCGCAATCCAAGACAGATCAGAGCTCTGTCAGACTCAGGCCACGGACCTAAGAACGCGACGGCCTAACAGGTCGCGTTCTCAAGCCTGTCGCGACGCCTTTCTTGTCGCGTTCTGAACGCGACAGGACACCCCGTCGCGTTCTGGCCGCCTGAGCAGACAGCCCTGTCGCGATCCTTACATGCTCCTGTCGCGATCTACCTAGTACCTGTCGCGACCCTTACAACCCTATGTTGCCTTCACAAAATTTTGATGAAAACCCATAAAAATTATTTCTGTCACTTTCTAAATAAATCTTACGCCTTTTTATAGTTATACCCCCAGTAAAAACTTGTTTTAAAAATGGAGCTACATTGAATGATTAAAAACATATTCACGACTTATTTCTATCTATGATTTCTCTTACACATTCACACACATGACCCCCATATATGACTGAAATCTGGCATAAAAATATCTCATATTGTATCTGGGAATTTAATGCAATAAAGATATTAATGGCCCTATTTTAAAGGACTTGTATTCGTTTCTTGCGTTGTTTATATACCGATATCGACGCTCCACTGTTCTAGAATTCCTCTAGAATGTCGAGCACTTGTTTTATATACACACTTTACTTGGCTTGTAGTGAACTCTCCATCGGATATTCCTTTCGTCGGACTAGTGAACCCTTGCACAAGGCCTCCGTAAGTCTCCTCTGATCATGGATTCCCACATGGTCGACGAGCCGGTTGTACCCTAACACCCATTACACCTTTAGGGATCGATATGATCCAAACGGCTATTAGAAGTTCGCTCTTACCTTGAATCACGTCGGACCTCTGGACTTGTGCATAACATGGCTAGCGGGAAGATCGTGAGTTCCACCTGACTGCCAACACCAAGTGCGCGTGTTGTGCAACTGTTACTATCGCCTGTTTACCCGTCGCATTACGTGCAATGTCCACTAGCTCCCATTTGCACTCTACTCCTCGTCTATTCACGTTCACCTCTACTATCTCGTCTTATCATCTAGTGCTCTCACCTACTTCTTGGTACTCTATATTGGCCATTGACTGATTGTCTAAAGATAAACAATACCAATGCCTGACAATATATAAAGGGCCCGATCTGGTCCTGGGATGTGCGCCCGAAAGTGCTAGTGCCCATGGGAGTTAAATGATCAGAGTGTTTTGGCATTACACACAAGTGCTATCTATCTCGACTATCTATATGACAATCAAACACAAAACGTGCTATACTCTCTCGATGTCTAGAATGACAAACAAGTGCTATACTCGTCGTGCTATTACCATACTTGTGCTAGTTGTGCTATGACCATCCTGCTATTCGGCTATTCTTGCTATACTCGATGCTTATGCTATTTTGGAAACTATACTCGATCTCATGCTATTGTGCTATCGCTTGCTATATTTTGACTCTCTTGTACCTGCTATCTTTAGATACTCTGCCATTTAAATGCGTTAATTATTTTAGGCCTGCTTGAGCCTGAGATTTAAGTCCTACTGGGCGTTATCGCTCACCCTACATTATTTGATGTTGTGTTCTTAGGTGAGACCGAGGATGACACATACACTCACGAGGAAGGGAATGACCAAGAGTGAAGCCAGGAGTGCCCTCGAGTCATTATGTCATCTTAGAGTTGTAGTTAGTTATTTCTTTTTTTGCTATGTAATTGGGCCCTATAGAATGGCTCTGATATTAGTGGTTGTAGCTAGGCATTGAAAAGTTATTAATGAGAAGGATTGTTTTAGTATTATTCAATGTGCAATGGTTTGATATCTAGTACTCGCTCTATACCTTTTCTTGCAACTGCCTTCGCGCTCTGATATTCCGCGTCGGGGCGTGACAGTGGAGGTGGTTGCGGAGGCTGTTTCCACGGCTGAAGTCGCGACGCATCGTAGGGATGCGACAGTAATGAACGCGACGGCCTTAGTCATCGCGATTATGAAGACACGTGCATGGGCATGCATGGGCTGTCGCGACGGCCAAGGGAGGCGCGAAAAGGATGAACGCGGCGCCACGATACATCGCGTCAATGGAAATCGATTATCCTCAAAATATTGACCATCCCATGGGAGAATAATAGGCATTTAAGGCACATGGACTCTTTAAAAGACAATGGACAGGATATTCATGGAAATTGGGATGTTAATGGGCTCAAAGAAAGGCTAATGATGGGCTCAAGGTGAGTGACCAACTAGGGGCTCACTAAGTTAACAAGAAATGTAGTTCGACTTATAAGCCAGAATCGGGTGTCTACATATTGCCCCTCCTTGACTCCTACTTTTCAAGGGAGCATAGGGGAGTGTAGCGGAGGTGTCATGAAGTGACAATGAAGCGGAAACGTTGCGGTGTGGACTGAAAAGTGGGAGTCAAGGTAAAGAGACACCCGATCTAACAAGCAATTGGAATCTTCGTGAAAGCTCCGTAAAAGGTTTGCGGAATCCCAATATGGTAATCTAGAAGGGGGGGGGGGGGGTTGAATAGATTACTATCAATTAAAGTTTAAAACAACCCTTTTTAACCACAAACAAAGTCTTTTGAGTTTTCAGTAGAAACTGAGTGAGATTTAGATGTGTA